>JAKSZU010000002.1:176352662-177048912 GCA_026018925.1 Tupaia tana | reverse complement strand
GAAACCGGTTGGGGGGGGGTTGATTTGATTTCAAATGAAGGACCTTCTAAGCCGATGAGTGATGGAAAGGGAGCTTCTTGGCTTCAGGGCCTCAGCTGTACAACGTGAACTTTAGAGCTGGCCCTTCCTGAGGTCTCTTTTGGTCTGTGAGCTTATGTCCCCAGGCGGCTGTAGTCCTGGCGGGATAGGGCCAAATACTGCCTTTGCAACGGGTCTCCTCCCTCCTGCCAAGAGAAGCCTCAAGGCCGGAGGTTGCCACTGGGCAGACCGAGCTGGATGGGTTGGGTGGGGCCTGTCTAAAGGCAGCCTTGTCCTGGCAGTGTCCGGTTGTGGTCGAGGCTGGGGCACACATCTGAGTCCATTTTTTAAGGGGAACACACAGAAGGCTGGAGAGGGTCAAGTGGCCGGCAGCCTGGGCAAGTTCCCACTGCTAGCGCGGGCAGACGCTCTTGCTCTTTGACCCGGGACTGGACAGGGATTTGTTCAAAGGTGCCGCTGCCGTCTGATGGGAAGAAAGGAGGTGGTGTTGGGGGTCGGTGGTGTGGGGGTGCGCCCCCTCTCCTTCCTCTCAGTAGGGGGGGTCTGGAAAGCACGGGAATCCAACACCGCCTATGTTTTTAGGAACAAGGCAACGAGAAGACCAACAACGGCACCCACTACAAGTTACAGCTCCTCTACAGTAACGGTAAGTGCGCGGGCAGGCTGCGGGCCGCCGGCGTGCGCAGGCACGTTTCCCTTTAATGGACCGCAGTTGACCTTGTCGCGATCCCTGCCTGGCAGCCTCCCGAGTGGACGGGGAGAGCAGGGCTGCGGGAGGCTTGGTAGGGGCTGAGACTGGGTCTGCCTCCAAGACATCTCCGCCTGGGCTCTTGCAGCCTAAAGAGGGTGCCTGGGCTTCAGGGCTGAGACAGGTGGGGTGCCCATGCCTGGCGCTACAAGCTTTGACTGGTGCCCGTCCCCTTCCCTCGCAGGCGTCCGCACTGAGCAAGACCTCTACGTCAGGCTCATCGACTCGGTCACCAAGCAGGTGAGCCCAGCTGGCCACTTGGCTTCTCCTTGCCCACCTGCAACTCCCGTGAGCCTCTCTTGATTTGTCTTTGACCTCCCTCCCTCTAACACAATTTCCTGGGTCAGACTTCACACTCCCCTCACATCACCCCGCACTTACCCACTCTAGAAAAAAATGTTTTTCTTCCTTCTCTCACCAATTGTCCTGTTTCATTCTGGCTTGGGAGACACTGGTGGGGGGGTGGGGAGCGAAGAGATGAAGACAGGAACACCGTTACTGGGAGATTCCTCCCCGAGTAAACTCCTTGCCGCTAGGAACTCTGTCCTTAGGAGGCCAACTTCTCTCTGATTCTGTACTGGGCACCTGGGCCACCAGGGAAAGGTGTGGCAAACTCTCGCTGAGTAGGAGAAGGGTAGTGAGGGGAAAAACGGTTTCGAGTTGGGTCTAAATCCCCCTTTTTTTCGTCCCCTCTCCCCTCCACATTTTTCCTTCCTGCCTCCACTTCCTTCACAGCCCATAGCATACGAGGGACAGAATAAGAATCCGGAAATGTGCCGAGTTCTCCTGACCCACGAAGTGATGTGCAGGTAGGAGCCGCCTCTTCTGCGGGCTTGGTTGGGTCGTGGGGCCAGGAGCCGGCGCCTGCAGCTCTCAGGTGTCCCCGGGACTGACTTTGACAAGCGAGGGTGCTGCAGAAAGGTCTCGCCGGTGGACCAGCCGGGGCAGGCCCAGCAGAACCTTCCTCTCTTTAAAAGGCAAGTTTCTTAGAGCACATCTGTTAGGTCTCAGAAGAGAAACCCAGAACGATTCAGGATTGCACCCCTCTGGCTTCTCAGGACTTTGGCCATGCGGAGAGTCTCCGCTGTCCCTCGGTGCCACTCATGGAGCAGGCCAGGTAGGCGCAGATTGGGTTTGGGATCCGGAACTTGGCCTGAACCCATCTGGGTTTCTGGAGGTCCAGGACTACTCGGTTCCCACCTGACTCCCGGTTCTCGGTAGATTTCCAGGCGGGGCCACTTGTGGAGTTCCTGAGTGGAAACTCTTTAAGGACTGAAAGGCTGGGAGAGAGACCGCCAGAGGGTTGGGGGGCCCACTTCCAGAGCACTCTCGGGCGCCTGGATACCTGTCTTCAGGGAGTTTCTTAGGTCCGGAGGAACTCCCGGGTACAAAGATTAGTCCTGAACCCCACCAGTGGGTGGGAGCAACGGGGAGAAGACCCCATCTGGAAGATCTCGGGTTCAAAACCACAGCGGGATTCTAATGGTCGCATGTGGAGAGGTGCAGTCTATCCCCGTCCACACCTTCCCAGTTTTCTTTCAGAGACCAATCCATCCCATCTTGGGTGCAGCTTGCATTGCCCCTTTCTTGTGCTTGGCTAGAAGAAAATAAAAAATTGGAAGAAATTTATTCACACACCTATTCCTTCTTTCAACGCATGTTTACTGAGTGGCTAGTATGTATCAGGGATTGAGGATTTCACCGCAAATGAGAAAGGATATACAAAGGAAACTCCAGGAAGTGCATGCTTATTTTACTAATAACATCGTAAATGTCTATTCCATACATGTATTTTTTTTCTTTTCCTCCTAAATCTCTAACGGCAGGGAAAGCCTCAGTTAAGCCTTCCTCTGCTAATGCGGTAGTGAGCGTAATCCAGCCCCAGACTTGCCACTTCTGGGTGATTGCAGACCACCTGATCTGGTACCGACTGTTAAATGGACAGCTGCCTGAAGCGCTGTCCTTCTCCCCAACCCAGTCAAGAAGCCATAACCATCAGGCATGTTTTTTTGGGTTTTGACCAAGTATTAGAAAAACAAACTTGCCAAATGCAAAGTTCGACTTTGCCAGTGGCCTGAGCTGAGGGGCCTTGATTCTTGTCTGCTGAGTGGGGGAGGCAGTGGGAGATGGAGTGAAAAGACTACTACTCTTATTTCAGGGCCCCTAGAAAGGTTTGTTCAGAAAGAAAACACAATCGCAAGATATATTATTGTACTTGCATGTAACACCTAGATTAGATAGTCAGGATGCCTTGGTTTGGCTGGCTAATCTAAGGGAGGTTTTTGTTCCTGTCTATACTTTTAAATGTCTTTGTTTGGACTGATTACCTTCCTAAAAGAAAGACCCAAACCCCAAACTGGCCCATTGTCTAATGAATTATACCTATCACTTTAAATAATACTTGCACGCCTCATCCAGCTGTAGTTAAGGCTGACATTTTTATTTTTAAGCCCAATCAAATCCTCCTCATTTTATGCTGTTTAAGTAGCAGCATCAATTTTTAAAGCCTCTAGTTTAGTCTGCATTACTAACACAATATAAAAATTTAATGTACTGTAACTTCTCGGCATTGGGGACCTGAGAAGATGCTCTGCTATTTTCTTCCCAAACTAGTATTTAAAACAAATATTAATTATGGTAAATAAATGATCCATTGGACGGGTACTGTCTGCAGTGTGTGTGTGTGTGTGTGTGTGTGTGTGTGTTTTGGGAGATGAGGTGGGTGATGGCAAATATTGAATGCATCTGGGAGGCAAGTTCTTGCTTAATTTGTCGGTCAAAGCTGGTTGATTCTCCAGGAAAAAGGAAAATGTCCTTCTCTCACATTTGAAAAGCTAGTTATAGCCGTTGGTTACTGAAGGACGAACAGAAGCTCTGTTTCTCAGCAATTATTGCACATACTTAGTTTCATCTGCATGGTGTGATTTGGCATATCCGGTACTTCCCCCACTTGGTTTGTGTTACCATCTTTAGTAAAAGGCTCATAAATTGGTATTTAGCTTTGAGAGTGGAACAAAGGGGGGGGGCAAATAAATCTCTTTAGGAATAACTTTTTCTCCCTTTCCCAATTGTCTCTCCCCTTCTCTTCCCTGCTTTAGTTCATTTGGCCAATTATTAGCAAGGAGAAATCTAGTTGTTAGGTTGCTGCCAGCCACCCCGTGCCCTCGATGCTCAGAGGGTTAAAAGATATTATAATTTGAACAGAAGTCGTCTCAAGGCCTACAGCTGGCTAATAACAGAGTTGTATTGAGCGCGAGCAAACCCCACAGCTGTGACTTTTCGCCACAAGGCGCAGGCTAGACACAGCCCTAATCAGATGGGCCAGCCGGGCAGTGGGGCCAGTGTCTTTATCGGCCAGATGGTGTGAATTTAGACACTTTTGTTATGCAATCGCAGGGAGGAGTTGGGGAGAAGAAAACAAAACAAAAGCCACCATGCTGTGCGCTTATTTGAGTTTGAAATTAGAGACAGATTTTTGAAAGTTGAGGGTTGAATTTTAAAAAACGATTTTGGAGGGGAAAGGGACACATTAGCCTGTCTTGAGCTGCAGTTTAGCTGACTGGACACCCTCTGTCCAAGGTTGGGGCTTCCCCCCACCTTCTCAGTCTTTGATACTTTCTCTTTTTCTCTTTCTGAACAATGCAGGTAAGATTCCAAGTCCTGATAAAAATGTTCATATCCTTCCATCTCCTACCCCCCTACCCCCAACTTGTTTTATTCTTTTTCTTTTTCCCTCTTCAAAGATTCTCTGTGGAGATGGGGAAGATGCAAGAGGCCTGTAAGCAAATTGAGAGTGTTTCAAATAAAAGGTTCTCCAAATAAGTACTAGAATAAAGTAAACTAAAGCAAGTCAGACAGAAACAGGAACAGCTTTCATTTTCATTCATTAGGGAACAGAACACCTCTGAGCCTCTCCAGAGTAGCTAGGAACACAATCTTAACCTATTGCCAACTGCAGTTTCCTCTTCTCTTTGTTTTATTTATTTTTTTTCTGTTTTTTTTTTTTTTTTTTTTTTTCCTTCCTATTTTACAGTCATTTTTAGTTAAAACAAAAAACACTTAGCAGGAACTTCAGGCTTAGAGACTTGCTTGTTGAAAAACAACCTCCAAAGCCTTTTTCTTTTTCTTTTTTTTTTTTCTTTTTTTACCTAAAGTAGCTGAGCAAAGGGAAGAGAGAATTGGATTTTGTCATCTTAGTTAATTCAGGGACCCAGTTTCTTAGTAGTAACTATCTACATTGTTTGGGGAGTGTGAGTTCATAAACATCTTTGGTTCTGCCCTTCTCTTTGCTTATGTTAAGATAGATTACTGGCATGAGGACTGAATTTTATTGGAGAAACTAAATAAAAAATGACTAGTATCCATTAATGAAAACTTTAAAGAAAAGAAAGAATTGCTGCTAACTTGCAGACCTAGAGAACTTTTAAGAAGGGGTCAATTGGGGCAGATATAGCCAAGTTGATTATTTTTATGCCATATGTATTCTCTCAACAGCCAAGTGAGTGTCTTCTGTATCTTTGGTGTACTGAATATTAACATTAGAGATCATATTTAAAAACTATTGTAAAGTAGAGGATTGGGTCCTAAAGTTTTTGTGCACTTTTGAATTTCGTTTCAACCTGGAGTTGACTTTTTTTTTTTTTTTTTTTGGAGAGGTTTTTTGCCATAGGGCAAGAAATCACCCCCCAAGGGGATGGCCACACCGAAATCCCTTCTCCTCCAGCCACAATCCCTTCTCCATTCCCCTCTCTGGATCTTGGGTACGCATGCACACGCTCCCGGCGTGAGTTTAAGCCACTGGGTCCGGCACTTGAACCGCGGTCAACTACATGGGAGTCCAGCGACATACCCATTACGCCAACTGCTGGTCCCCCGGAGTTGACTTTTCACATTGCGTTACACTGGGCACCAGGCTTACATTTTTATCTGTTTTTCTTTTCCTACAGAGGAAATCCCCGTGGAAAGCAGCTGAATTCAGCTGAGCAATTTTGCAAACTTACTCTGCCTCAGAATCATTCCACCTAAACTCCACAGATTGGCACATCTAGATAGCGTGTGCACTTGCAATTAAATGGTAGCATTGCACGTAGGTTGGGGTCAGGGTGATGTGCTGGTGATGTAGAAAGAAAATCTAGCTTGAAAGTCTTTAGGTAACTAGCAATTTCAAAAATGTATTGCTGAGAAAAATCACTTGCCTGAACTGTAAAGATAGTACAATGACATCAGAAATAACTCCCCAAACAGGAGAGGTAGGCTAGGCAAACGGGTGAAGGTAGAGAAGAGAGACAAGAAGGGCTTTGGGAGATGCAAGAGCAGTTGGCCAGCACTTTTATTGGTGCTAATCTTAGGGTGGATTGAAAATTTAAAAGTTAAAACCTAATTTCAAACACTAAATATTATTTTAGAGAGTCCCAGTGGCTCACTCTGGTATTTAAGAAAATTGAGACTTTTTTTCTTTTACTTCCCACTAATTTGATTACATTTCTTGAAATCTGGTTTTGCTTATTTGGTGACATGTTTTGATATCTTTCAAGTATATTTTACTGAGGGTGATAGAATTATTCACTGGCTAACCCACATATCATGGTATAAGAGAGATGGGCTTTAGAAATTTTAAATATTGGATTGCTGGAAAATTCATGACGTGTTTTTCTATGCAAAAATGTGTCATGATATATATATATATATATATATATATATATATATATATATATATACACACATATATTTTTTTTTTTTTGAGAGGTTTTTGCTATAGGGCGCGTGCGCTTGCCGGGAAGACAGAGAGAGACAGAGAGACAGAAAGCGAGAAATCACCCCCCGGGGGGATGGCCACGCCACAATCCCTTCTTCTCCATTCTCCTCTCAGGACCTTGGGCATGCACGCACACAGACCCGATGTGAGTTTAAGCCATTGGGTCTGGGACTTGAACCATGATTGACTACATGGGAGTCAGCGACATAGCCATTATACTAACCATCATGCTAACTGCTGGTCCCGCATCATGACTTTTCTGACAAGCCATTATTTATATTTTTGTTTATGTTTAGGTCTATGGAGGATCAGAGAAGGAAAAAGGACCACAGAGAGATACAGAACACATCTATGACCCAACTGGTACTAGGCCTTTGGGTCCCTGCTGCTAAATGGGTTCCCTCTTTCTCTTTTTCACTGACACTTTCAAAGGATGCTCATGGATTTAGGCCTAGAAAGGACTTTAGAGATAATCCAATCTCACACTTTCATTTTCTATACAAGGGGGCAAAGCCCAGGGAAGTGAAAGAGATTTGACCAAATTCGTGCTGTTGGTTAGTGATATTTACACCAGAACCCTGATTCCCAGTTCAGTAATCTTTCTATGGCACTGTATCAATCTTTTTTTTTTTTAAAGAATTATGTATTTAATTAAATTAATTAATTAATTATTACTATTATTCAATTTTACCAGAGAAAGAGAGAGAGAGTGAGAGTGAGAAAGTAAACTACCAGGTCTGGGACTCAGACCATGGTCAGCCACGTGGGAGTTCAGCACTTTAACCACCATGCCACCTGCTGGCCCCATGCACTGTATCAATCTTAATCTATAGAGAAATGATCATGGGAAGGGCAGTGCTTGCTTATAGTTTGGGTACCGTTAATATTTATTAGATGTATTGTCCGACCAGTATGGATGATAATGATTTTCTTATAAGCATGTCAAGGCCACATTCTTAATCAACTGCAGTTGGTAGTGGACTGTGCACTTAGTGAGCTGAAAGGTATTCAGAGGTCTGTGGCCCTGACAAGTAGCAGATGGTCAACATGGTGTGAGTGTGTGTCTGAGGGGAAACAGGGGTGTGGTGGGGGGAGATTTCCCAAGCTTCTGTTGCCCTTTTTACATTTATCTCGATATTTCTGACAGTTATCTTTGGATTGGAGTGTTTTACTTTCATAAACCTACTTTGTAGGTTGATCTGAGTATATCATTTCTGTTGAAATTGCTCTCAGGGCTCTATTTCTCTAAGCTAATCCCACCAACATTTATTCAGTTGTGGGAACCAGTAGTTAGCGTAATGGCTATGTCGCTGGACTCCCACGTAGCCGACCGCGGTTCGCGTCCTGGACCTGGTGGCTTAAAACTCACGCCGGGCACGTGTGCGTGCGTGCCCAAGATCCCAAGAGGAGAATGGAGGAGAAGGGATTGCAGCGTGACCATCCCCCCCGGGGGGGGGTGATTTCTCACTTTCTGTCTCTATATCTCTCTCTGTCTGTCTGGTGAGTGCACGCGCCCTATAGTGAAAACCTCTCCAAAAAACAAACAAACAAACAAAAAAACCCATTTATTCAGTTGTCTGTCCACCAGGTATCCAGCACTTTGTGAAGGGGATGTCTTGGGAAGTAGACTTTTCAGGGCCGGGACCTACACGTGGTCAAGTCCCATTTCTGTTCCAGACTTGGTAGAAATGATTGGAAATGTCATTCTATAACTCCCTACCTTATTTTCTTCCTGTTTAAAATATATGTGCCATAGATCTGGTCTTCTTCTTTCATCTTTGGAAAATGATGGAAATGAGCAGTTGAATGTTCATAAAGTATACCACCTTCTCTGGAGAAAGATGCAATGTATATACATTTATAATAATCTAGGCAGCTACTTGTGCTCTACTCTATACATTTTCCTTCTCCCTCTTTCTTCAAATATTTATTGAGACACAAAGATCTAAAATATACAGCCATAAAATTATTGAACATCAAGCTGGAAGTGATGTTAAAATCTAGCCATCCATAGTTCAGATTTCAGGTTATGAATATGGCTCTTAGAAAGTTGTCATTTCCTACGAATTAGTCCACTTGTAAGTCAAAGAGAGAGAATTTTTTAAAAAAATAATTACTTATTTAATTTTATTTATTCGTTCATTTATTTTATTTTATTTATTTATTTATTTTTTCTTTTTTTGGAGAGGTTTTTGCTATAGGGCGTGTGCACTCGCCAGACAGACAGAGAGAGACAGAGAGACAGAAAGCAGGAAATCACCCCCCAGGGGGGATGGTCACGCCGCAATCCCTTCTCCTCCATTCTCCTCTCGGGATCTTGGGCACGCACGCACACGCGCCCGGCGTGAGTTTAAGCCACCGGGTCCGGGACTCGAACCGCGGTCGACTACGTGGGAGTCCAGCGACATAGCCATTACGCTAACTGCTGGTCCTTCGTTCATTTATTTTTGACCAGAGAGAGACACACACACACAGAGGGAGAAAGTGAGAAAGCAAGCCACCAGGCCTGAGACTTGAACCATGGTCGGCCATGTGGGAGTGTCCAGGTCTTAACCACCATGCCACCTGCTGGTCCCCCAAAGAGAGGGAATTTGACTGAGTATATTTCAGTTCTAGGTTCAGTGTATTTTACTTGTTTTGTTTTGCATTAAACATGGTCACCGATTCTGCCCCCAAGCAGCTGATGGTTGGGAGGCTATCTTGTACACAGTCCCTCTTGTGAATGTGCTTCTGTTGTTGCTTACTGTGTTTTCATGATTTAACAAATTTCTCTTCCTCTTTTGGTTCTTCCAAATCTACAGTCGATGTTGCGAAAAGAAAAGCTGTGGAAACCGAAATGAGACGCCTTCGGACCCTGTCATCATTGACAGGTAGGGGAAAACAGTGATTTTGAGATTGTTTTTGGTGTCTTCATGCCTCTCAGCTCCAAGTACTCATCACTTGGGCCTTGGCTCTAAGGTGGGTTGCATAATATCTTCAAGAAATTAAACCGTGAATAGTTCAACAAGGGTTTCCTCTGGCTGGCCTTTCTTGGAAGAAGTCAGGAGCTTCTTTTTGGAACCTATGTCTCTAAATCTATGACAGATTCTTTTCCAGGTGCACTAACTTCAGCCTAATAAAGAGTGTGGATGGTAAAGGATGTCATCTCTCCTCTCTGGCAGGTTATGGTCTCAATCGGTTTTTTGGAAGAGGGAGTGTTAAGGGGGGAAATTCTCTTTATCATTCTCAGTGATGCTGCTGGCCTTGAAGCCTTTCAATTTAGATTATGGTTTAGGAGCTTATGACAAGCTCTCTATTACATTGAGGGAGATTCCTTTCTCGCCACAGAGGACTGCATTCTGGGTTCTATGTTATATTCAGAGTGGGAAAGATTCTTTGGGACAAGATGCTAATTCACTGAAGTGTGATTTAGGCATTCTCCACTGTCTGTTTTTGTGATTGGAAACAGAACTTACAAACCAATGAAGAAATACCAAATTAACTTCCAGCAATCATGTAATTTTTAAGAAACCCCATATTCCCACCCCTAATTTTTTCTCTTTCGTTAAAAAACGCAGTAATTCCCTATTGCTTCTTTCTTTGGGTTTTTGTGTTTCTAGCCAGGTCTTGAAATGGATTGGAGAGACCACAGTCTCCAAAGTTGTTATTCCAATATTCCAATGAATTCTCAGTTGGGAGAATGGAACCTCTGGCATTCTTCCCAGAAAGCCAGCTTGGTTTCTTCGTGGAAAGTATAGCTTAGATAGAGGAATTGTGGAGGCTAGAATTCTGATCCTACCCTAGCTCCTGACCTTCGACAAAGCACTCTGCCTGTCTGTTCTTCAGTAGTGTAATAATGGGTTGAGGGGTGCTGACTACTGCTCTAAGTTTCAGGAGGCTACTAGGTATCCACAGAAACTTCACGATGTTCTCTAAGGTGTTTGGGAGAGGGTGATAGGCGAGTCTGAATTGTTCTTTGGATATGTATAGTGCCTCTGCCACTTTAGGGGGTACGGATGAACTTCATTTTAAGGAGTGTTTTGGGTTTTCCCTGTTTTTTGTTTGTTTTTGTTTTTACTTTTATTTTATTTGATTTTATTTTATTTTTCATGAAAGCACAGAGCTCAAACCTACAGAGTTGCAAGGACATTGTGGGATCAGTCATCTTCATCCTTTTACAGATGAAAATACTGAATCCTGGCACAGGGACGTGACTTGCCCACAGCTGCACAGCTGGTTGGGGCAGTGGGTCCTAGAACACACTTGTCCTCACTTTTAAACCCGTGTTCCTCTCATGGCCACAACCTCGTTCTCCCTGCACTCTGTTCCAGCTGATGAGGTGGGTCAGCTGATCGCACGTGGCATCATCTCCCTACTTGCCAGGATGCCCTTGGGGTCCTCTGGGAAATAAGAAGCCAATGAGAGCAGCCTACACCCAGGTCCTGTCCTTTCCAGCATGTAGGCTGAGTTCACCAACCTTCATGCCGCCTTTTTTTTTTTTTTTTTTTTTTGAGAGGTTTTTTGCTATAGGGCGCGTGCACTCGCCAGACAGACAGAGAGAGACATAGAGACAGAAATCGAGAAATCACCCCCCGGGGGGATGGTCACGCCGCAATCCCTTCTCCTCCATTCTCCTCTCGGGATCTTGGGCACGCACGCACACGCGCCCGGCGTGAGTTGTAAGCCACCGGGTCCGAGACGCGAACCGCGATCGACTACGTGGGAGTCCAGCGACATAGCCATTACGCTAACTGCTGGTTCCCCATGCCGCCTTTTTCACTAGCTTGAGCTGCTCTTTCAATAAGGTACTCTAACCTCATAACTGTTCCATCTTTTCTTGTAATAAACACCCCATAAACCAGCGTTAGCAATGTTTGCAAACCCGTAAATGCTAACCTGCACTTAGCGGCTCTTCTTACTTTCAAGAACTACATAGCATCTGCATTCATGGATAAAGCTGAATATGCTTGTGTTTTCTTCTGAGGTAATACACATGACAAAAGAGAGTAGGGCTTTTTTTTTTTTTTTTTTTTGCATCTAGGAGTAAAAAAGATTTTCATACTAGTACCTTCATAGTTTGTGCTAGAGTGCTTTAAATTCTTTGGAGAAGGTGGAAATGATATGTTGGCCTCGTATTATGGAGTTTTATGTGACTGTGGCATTTATTTTTACTATCTGGTGCACAATAAAACAGGCCCGTGATGTCTCTGCCTCACTTGAAATGTGCGTTACTTCCGAAATGCTGCCCGTCTCCACATGGAAACGTACACACCAAAGGGTACTGTAAATTGACCAGTATCAGGTTTTAAGAGGACCCTTTTATTATAAACAGATGCATTTGTTCAGCTTACTTTTGTTTGAAGATATTATTCCCTCACGGTAACCTTGTCTTACTGCTCCCAAATGCCATTTGGGCATTCCTGGTCTTCGTTTTTGGAAGTAAAACAGCACCAAGGTGGGTTTCCATTTGCTGGAGCTGGAAAGGGTGCTGTGTGTCACCCAGGGGTTTAGGTGAGCTGTGCCCCTGGTCCCCCCAGCGTCTGCCGGCTTGGAGGTGTCAAGTTCCCTCACGGGGGTGGGGGTGGGGGGTGGGGTGGGGGGGTGCCAAATGGGTGCAAAGTAGTCTATTTTGGATTTCCTCTGAGTAAATAGAGAACCTTCTTCTTTGCCCTTGTCCCTACAATGCCGACTAATTATCTCCTCCCCCTGTTGCCCAACCTTACCAGATGCAGTTAATTTACACTGTCTCTCCTCGTGTCTTCTCACACGACAGGCGCGCGCTCTGCTCCTGCTCAAGGGAAGACTGTTTATTCCTTGGAATTGTGCATGTTTGGGGGAGGGGAAGAGAAGGGGAGGCTCAAGGGTGGTTCCCAAACTTTTTGTTACCAAGAACCCCTTTCATTCTTTTTCTTTCTCCCCTTTCATTCAATTCTTGCAAAACCTTGCCATCCAAACTGCAAAGAACAAGCAATACTTCAGCTGCAATTCCATTTTTCTTTCTTTAAAAGGGTACTTATTACTTCTGAAAGAGAGAGAAAAAGAGAGAGAGGGAGAGACAGGCCCTGCTAGCAGGGTCTTCACATGATTCATTCCCAGTCCCAGCTGGCCCAGATCATGGGCACACACGTGTACCTGACGTGCTGAGAGAGTTTAAGGAGATGAATGCAGCCTTTGCTCCTATGTGGGTTCAAGTGTTGTACTCCTGTGCCACTGCATGGCCCACATTTTTATTTTTGACCTTTATTTAGTTATTTGTTAATTAATTATTTTTGGCCACATGGTGCATGTGCTCACCAGAGAAAGAGAGAGAGAAAGAGAGAAATTACCTGCCTCCCTCCAGGGGGGATGACCACACTGTAATTCCAATCTCTTCTCCTCCATTCTCCTCTCCTCTTGGGATTTTGGGCACACACGCACATGTGCCCAGTGTGATTTTTAAGCCAAATCTCGTAGCTGGCCCTTGTGGGATCCAGCACTTTAACTTCCACTCCACCTGCTAGCCCCTGGCCCCCATTTTTTATTAATCAAAGATACATAACAGAATGAAAAGGAAAAAAAAAAGATCTTATCTCAGATATGCTCTTGATGTCTTCATTGGCCAATCAAAGGTTTAGATGATGGGATGAGACACTCGGTGTTACCACATGGACTTGAAAAATGTCCAGCTGAAACCCAAAACAACTTGACTCTTCAGAGAGCCCATGTGACCACATCCTGGCAGATATTCAGCTTCCAAAGGACTGCTTGAAATACGAAAAATAGCTTTTTCTGCCTTGTGGCCCTCTAATGGAAAACCTTTGGATTTTACAAGAGAGGATCCCCCCAACAGGGACTCACTTCTCCATTTCCCAAGGCAGCGCCAAACTTGGACTTTTTTCTCCTCCGAAGTTATACTCCCTGCCTTCATCTCACTGAAAACATAAATGTCTTTTTTATCTCCAGTTGTCTTTTCAGCATGCTTTTGTGAATTCTTGGGCCTCCACACCCGTCTCCAAAAAGCCAGGTCAACACACA
Organism: Tupaia tana; assembly: GCA_026018925.1. Lineage (NCBI taxonomy): Eukaryota > Metazoa > Chordata > Mammalia > Scandentia > Tupaiidae > Tupaia > Tupaia tana. Next base: position 177,035,377 of record JAKSZU010000002.1, on the reverse strand, counting down.
GCCCAGCGGGACTTGCTGTGGAATCAGGGCTTCTAGCATAGCCTTCCTTCTGTGTGAAAGTGTGAGCGAGGTGGGGCTGGCGTAGGGTTTATTAATTTTTAGAGTAAAAATCCAAAGTTTATCTGAAAAAGGTGGAGACAGACAGAACAGAACAAAGCCAACAAGGAAACATAATCCTTACTGTGGCTGGGTCTTGTCTATAAAGAGCTATGTGGCAAATCAGGATAAAGAGACTCAAATCGATTTACATTTGCGGTTTCAGAGGGATGCTCTAATTCATCCTTGTTCGTCACGGGCTGTGTTCTCTTCCAACTATTTTCTTTTCTTTTTTTTTTTCCCTTCGTCTTCTCTTCTTCTTCTTTTTTTTTAAATTAGTTTTTGTTGTAGGGTATGTGGACTCATGCTCACAAGAGAGAGAGAAAGAGAGAGAGAAAGAGAGAGAATGAGAAATCATCTCCTAGGGGGTTTGACTACGCCACAATATCTTTTCCAGTCTCCTCTCAGGATTTTGGTCACACACGCTTGATAGGATTTTCAAGCTGCTGGATTCCAGACTCAAACCACACAGCTGGCCATGGGGGAATTCAGCGCCTTAACCTCCATGCCACCTGCTAGCCCCAAACTATTTTCTATCTGGAAGCTTCTTCAGAATATTTGTTGAGTCTCTCGGGTTCAACATACCTTGGTGATATGTGGAGAGAAGATTTTTAGGAACCGTCTTATTGATGTGAGAGGAGGAAGAAGAGACCTTACTGTTCTGTCCTTGCGAGTCTTGTAAAAAAGTTAGATGGAGGCTAGCTCTGTGGCAGTTTTAAGGTGCTGCTCAAGAGAAGCTGGTTCCCACAGGGTGACCATGGTTCACATCCTCCCATTGATCAACCTGAAACATGCTGGGCATGTGAGCAAGTGCCCAAAATCCAATGAGCTGGAAGACTGGAGGAAGGGAACATGGCATGGCCAGACCCTATGCAGAGCCCTCATCTCTCTCTCTTCCGCTCTCTCATTTTTATATCTATATGTGTACATGCTCCATCATGAATAAAAATAAATAGCCAGATGGATAGAGAAGGTGAGATTTTCTTTTGAAGTTTTGTTTGAAGGCTTCACCCATCCATGTGCATATTGGTAGGGTATTTTCTTTTTATTTCTTAGAATTATTTTATTTAACTTTATTTTTTATTTTTTGGAAGAGGTTTTTGCTATAAGGGCGCACGCACTCGCCAGATAGACAGAGAGAGACAGAGAGACAGAGAGCGAGAAATTATCCCCCAGGGGGGATGGCCACGCTGCAATCCCTTCTCTTCCATTCTCCTCTTGGTATCTTGGGCACACACGCACATGCGCCTGGTGTGAGTTTAAGCCGCTAGGTCCGGGACTCGAACCGTGGTCAACTACATGGGAGTCCAGCGACATAGCTATTACGTTAACTGCTGGTCCCTTATTTAACTTTATTTATTTACTTATTTTTAAAATTTGACCAAAGAGGGAAAGATAGAAATTGAGAAACCAAGCCACCAGGTCCAGGACTTGAACCACGGTCAGCCACATGGGAGTCCAGAACCTTAACCATCATGCCACCTGCCACCACAGTAGGGTATTTTCTATGAAAAGGGCAGGGCCAACCTATTTCTCACATATTAAATATTCCAGTTTTTTTTTTTTTTTCTTTTTTTTGGAGAGGCTTTTTCTTATTGGGTGCGTGCGCTAGCCAGAAAGACAGAGATACAGAGAGATAGAAAGTGAGAAATCACTCCCCAGAGGGGATGGCCACGCCACAATCCCTTTTCCTCCATTCTCCTCTTGGGATCTTGGGCACTCACGCACACGCGCCCGGCGTGAGTTTAAGCCACCGGGTCGGGGACTCGAACCGCGGTCGACTACATGGGAGTCCAGTGACATAGCCATTACGCTAACTACTGGTCCCTATCCCAGTTTTTTAACATGGGTCTGTGGTCTTAAGATACATTTCTGAGCACTGTTCTTAGGAAGATTATCTTTTATTATTATTATTATTTATATTTTTAAAATTATTATTTGTACATTAAATCGCTATACATCATTTAGATTGAGGGTTGATATATTATTCTTTTTCAAGAAGCCAAACAAAGGGCGGAATGACTTCCATTCAAAATGCTAACTCATGGGCCAGATAGTGGCACCACAGTAAAACACAATGCTCTTCAAGGGAGTGTCCAGTGCCTTAAACACCACAACACCTGCTGGCCCCCTTGGATGAGAATTTTTAAAGAATAAACAAGGGGAAGTGAAGTCCTTACTGACCTGCCATGTATGCTAGCAGGTATTGCATCAGTCCTGAAGGTTTCGTTTTTTGTTTGCTTGTTTGTTAATTTCTCAAATTCCATATTAATCTATTTAATTTTTTGCCACAGAGCTTCTGTGGTTGCTGGAGAGAGACAGAGACAGGGACAGAGAGAGGGAAAGTGAGAAATCACCCGCTGGGGGAAGGCTACACTGGAGGCCTTTCTCTTTGCTTTCCTCTCAAGATTTTGGACATGCACGCATACATGCCCAGCAGGATTTTCAAGCTGTCAGGTTCGAGACTCGTACTTGATCGGCCATGTGGAGTCCAGTGCCTTAATCACCATGCCACGAGCTGGTCCCCGTATCAGTCTATGTTTGATCTGAGGTATAGATTCTGTTTTTAATCCTGCTGTCCCTTTTAGTATAGTATTTGGGTGATGGTTGGAGTTGTGCTCTAGGTAAGATGTATCCACAAAGCCCAGTGGATTCCTGCAGTCCCAGGGCACTCAGGCCAGTTTTATAAACATACATACATATGTACATGCATTTATTTATTCCATAAAAGGGACACACACATGCGGGAGGGGAGAGAAAGACACTCCCAGCAGGGTCCTGACTCTGTTATTCACTCACAGCTCTAGCCAGCCCTGGATCATGTGTGTGTACATGCCCTGTGGGCACAGGGAGGCCCCTTGAGACAAACTGGGAACCCTCACATGTGGGTTCGTTCTCCACAGAGTGATGAGCTGCCACTGCACCACTATCTGGCTCCAATCCAGTCCACTTTTTAGCTGTGACCTCTCCCTCCCTTTTTCTAGAAATGGGCAAGCCAAGGATTTCAGTAGTGACTCCTGATTGCACAATTCTGGCTCTGGAAAAAATAGATAAGACCAATAATATACATTTATGTACATTTAATTGGCACTTATTGTGGACTGGGCATTGTGCTAAGCAATTTGTGCTAGTTGAATCTCTTTTTAATTAATCTTCAATAGTTGATAAAAATCTCAATGTTACAGAAGGAAAAATTAGTCTTAAAGAGTTAGGTAGTTGGCCAAGGACATAGCCAGTTTCTGTGGTGAAATTGGAATTTGTAGAAAGAAACATTTTTGGTATAGTGAAAGGGAAAAGAACATTCCAGAATTTAGAGCTGCTGAAGATGGAGAGGCCTGGTGAACATGGCCTGGATGACCTCTTTTTTAAAAAAATTATTTATTCAGTTTTATTTATTCATTCATTTAATTTGAGAGAGAGAAAGAGAGAGAGAGAGAGAGAGAGAGAGAGAGAGAGAGAGAGAGAGAGAGAGAAAGTGGGAAAACGGGAAAGCAAGCTGCCTGGGACTCGAACTGTGGTCGGCCATGTAGGAATGTTCAGCGCCTTAACCACTACCCCACCTGCTGGTCCCATGGATGACTTCTTGATAGGAATGGTAGAGAGGAACTCTGTTCTCTAGAAAGTGGTAAATGTAGCCAGTCCCTGAAGTGACATTTAGTTCTGAGGTTGTTCAAGTCACATTCACTTGTGTGACTGTGTGACAAGTTTGACAGAATATTAGTTCTTGATGACTGAGAAGTAGTTAATGGTTGGGCAGCAGGTGGTGTAGTGGTTAAGACGCTGGACTCCTATGTGGTCGACTGCATTTTGAGTCCTGGACCTGTTGGCTTGAAACCCACACCTGGTGCGTGTGCGTGCATGCCCAAAATCTCAACAGGAGAATGGAGGAGAAGGGATTGTGGCATGGCCTTGCCCCCTGGGAGATGATTTCTCGCTTTCTATCTCTCTGTATCTCTGATGAGCATGCACATCCTATAGCAAAAATCTCTCTTAAAAAAAGAAAAGAAGAAGAAGAGAAGAAGAAGTAGTGTGATGTGTGGCAGAGAAAGGAAATGGGTCAGGATCAGGGGACTGGCTTCTAGTCCTAGTGCATTCATCAATTTGCCTCATGTTATGGAAGTCAGGAACCTCCTTACCAGCCTCAGTTTCCCTGTCTGTAAAGTTGAAGTGCATTGGGGTAATGAATGACCTTTGCATTACATGCCAGCTCTAATTTTTCTGATTCTAGCTGAGGGCCCAGGTTTGAGTATCAGGCCTGCTAATTCATCATCCTGACTCATCAATAATTTGCAGGAGCTCTTAATAAATATGCTTCTCTGCTTGGACTCCCCATCACCATTGTGGGGGAACAGGGTTGAGAAGAGGCTACAAAGCCCTGGCCCTGGGCTACTTTTTTTTTAAAGTGAAAATTCCTTTCTCTCAGGAAAGATTTAAATTTTTTCACTAAAAAAAAAGCTTATCGATCCCATGCGAATGCATCATTTTTTATGTTCTCCTTTTTTTTAACGAAAGAATTATTTAATTTAATTTATTATTATTTTGAAATTTTCTCTAGGGCACATGCACTCATTAGAGACTCACAGAGAAGAGACAGAGAGAGAGAAAGTGAGAAAGCAAGCTGCCAGGTCTGGGACTTAAACTAAGGTTGGCCATGTGGGAGTCCAGTGCCTTAACCACCCACCACACCACCTGCCGGCCCTATTTTCTGTTTTTTTTTTTTTTTTTTTTTTTTTTTTTTTTCCTTTTCCCCCAAAACCTTTGCTCATTTTTTGGCTATTGGAGGGACAAACAGATAGGAGAAGGGACTCTCCTACTTTCTGATCTAGAACAAAACGTCCCTTTGGGTTGAAGCTCTTCACTGAATGACAACCTTTGCCAAGTAGTAAAAGTAAAACAAAATATCCTTCCAGAAAATGATTCTCCTCCTTACGATTAAAGAGGTGGTGCTGTAAAATGACATGTTCACTTCTGTAGGTGGGTTCGTCCCTGAGAATTATATCTATTCCATTTGGCTGACCAGTCACCCTGGACTTACAGAGCTTCAGGATTTGACACAAACTAGCTTAGTCATCCATGAATTGGTTCATCCCATCATTCATTCATTAGTGATTCCTTGTGTTGTTAGTTATTAAGCAGACATTTGTGGACTCCTGGCAGGGAGAACTCAGCAGGGAATACAACAGGCATGATTTCTGCTTCCATGGAGCATACGGCTTAAATAATCCTACAGATACATCGACATTTAGAAACTGTGAGGAGAGCTCTGAGCACTAGGTAAGTGGAGGGTAGATGGGTCTTAACTCGGTAGTTTCACCATTTCTTTTTCTCCGACTCTCTTGGTCCATCACACAGATCTTGGATATTTCCTCTTTTCTCCCTCTGCACACACAAATCCCTCCTGGGATGACCCCCACTTGCTAAGTTCTCTGACAGGATAAATCCTATCCCCTTTTCAAGAACTAGTTCTGATTCTATGTCCTCAAAGATACCAGTGCTAGTAGTTGACATCTTTTCACTTGATATTTAACCCATAGGCTTGCTCTCGTTCAGATATGTGGATGTTGTTATCTTTGTACCTATTTGTGCTTGCCTTACGTTCCCAGCTGTATTATTATAATTCTTAGCTGTCAGACACATTTAAGACTTGACTCCAATATTTACTAGCTACGTGATGTATTAATAACACCACTCCTCTCCTTCAGCTCTGATATCACTAAATACGTAAGGTGCCGTGTAGAGCATTATAGAAGAGAGTAATTATTACCTTGTACTTCCTAGTATATCTATGGCGTAGCTTGGATATTGTACACACTCAGTATACTAGTTGACAGGTTGATCTCTGACTGCCAAGAGTTGAAGAGATTGAGTGACCAAGGCCTTTCCCAGTTCACATAGGACTTTTCATGTGACTGCTGGTATAACTGCTTAGTAATTATCCCCCAGTGACAGCGACAAAACAGTACCAAGAACAGATATCTAGAGTTGGAGAGCAGAATAACTCCTCATTTGTTTAGTAAATGTTTATCAACTGGCTATTATGTCATGGACTTAGCAAGGCACTCTTAGGGATAGTAAGATTGAAGGGAAAACTTTCCCACCAGGAGCTTATACTTTCCATGGAAAAAGAAAAGATGTGCAGACATAGCCATGACACAGTGTAGAATACAAAAAGTACTGCACGAGAGAGAAAAAGAGGAAAAACTCTAGAAGACCTGAAGGGTGGACATGACTTCCATCATGGTGGTAGAGGTGGATAGAGATGGATGTAACTTAGCCATGCACAGATGGGGCTGAAGGACATTCTAGGAAGACAGAGTATAGAAAAAGGTACATGGAAAGGAAAGAATTTCCTAACTCTGTTCATAGTTTTAGAGGTGCATGGATATTAGGGAAGGGGGCCAGTAACAGAAGTTGGAAAGATTATTTGTGTCTAGACTTTGTGGATTTTATCTGAACATAGAAAAGCATTTTGATACTATTTTATTGGCTATGGAAGACACAGAGGGTTTTGAGTAATGCAATTTTATCATCCTATTACTATTTTGGAAAGATACCTGAGCATGGATTGGAACGTAGGAAGCAGAAGTAGGAAAACCTGTTAGAAAGTCAGTTTTTCCCTGGTATCAGTCACTGGAGGTGGAAAGTCCATCTTTTCACTTCTCCACCCTCCTTCCTCCCCCTCCCCCCATACACCCACCACTCAAGAGCTTTTGCTGATGTTGCCACTTGTCCCCATGAGCATGCGTCCCCTTTGTTCACTCAGAAGCTCAGATCCTTTGCAAAGAACTGCTGTTATACCATCTGGCAATCTGTGAATTTTTTAGTAGCCTGGATGTTTGTGAGAAAGCAGAAACTCTGAGGCCAGAATCCAAACCATTTATAAATAATTCTTTAGAAAAGAGGAAGAAAGACCAAACCAATTTACCATGACTAGCATTCTCTCATTTAGAGTACTTGCCTAAGTCCTCTGGATCAATTTCCAATGAAAATCAGAGGACCAACAGCATATACAAGGTTATCAGAGCAAATAATGGTATGCTACAACTTCTAACTTCTTCCTGATACAACTGTGGAATGTGATTAAATAGCAGATTTTCCAGGAAATGGATGAGTCAAGAGGAGTAAGAGAAGAGTACTCTGAAATAATGCTGTGCTGTAAATAAGAAATAAATATTTGTTTCTAGAAAAGATATTTCTTTTTAAAGTCATCTAACCAGCTTTGGGGAGATCAAAGATTAGGAACTTGTTAAGGCCACATTTTCACTTAGAGAGGACCTTCTAGAATTCTCAGCTCTTTTATTTCCTTCTCTATTTGAGTAAATGGGGGCTGGATAAACTCTTTTGGGCCTATGTTTGACCCAGCCAAAGACTAATGGGTCAAATGGTTAAGAAATTGGACATATATCCCAAGGAGATGAGAAGAAAGTTATCAGATGATTTGCAGATTTAGGGTTCTACCCTCTGGGCCTTGACTGGATTATTTATTTGTCGATTAAACCTTGTAAGAATGGTTCTTTGTTGCTCGTTTCTTCACACTGACCTGACATTGCAATTGGAGGGGCCATTCAAGCAGAAAGGAAAGTAGCTGAGTGATCAGAGGCTGAGAGACTATTAACCACCCTAGATCCATGTCTACAAGGAGTCAGCATTTCATCAGTTCTGATTGGGACATTAATGAAATGATTGTCTTCTGCAAAAGTTTTGCTCTATATTCAGGGTTTCCTGGAATGGCAAACTTTCCCAGCCCACGGAAGACCACCAGGAAGCCAGTGCTGGTAAGAAAAGCTTTTAGAAGGAAATAAGGGAGAAATTCCTAATCCCCCTGACATAATGGCAGGAATGGAGGAATTTGCAGGAATAAAGCTATTCGATATAGGCCAGCAGTTTGGAGCTAACATCTCCATTTTTTAAGGCCTGTAAGAAACCAGGATTCTTAAAAAAGAACTCACAAAATGGTGCTGTGATTAGGGCTGGGGTAATTTTATCTCTAGAAGTTGCTACTCACATGTATACCCTCTAGTGAAGCCCCTGAGTTGCATCTCTATGGGGACAAGTAGTGTGTACGTGTGTGTATGTACCCTTTATGCATGATTGCACAGGTTATTTTCTTGATTAATTTAAAGCCATGTAGATGACTCAGTTTAGCTACAAACTAGGGCTGCCATCCACCTTTCAAAGGAGAAAACCCAACTGAAGACCAACTAATTCAAGAACTGTGTAGCAGATCCAAGATTCAGCTGGATTTAGAGCCAAGGTCTCTAGCTCCCAGAACAAAACTGAGGTGCCTATTCAAGCAGAGGGTCAGGAGGAACAGTGTGATTCTTGTCGAGTATGTTGTTACTGAGTTACACAGCTTCTAAGAGGCTGAAGATCTGGGACATTTACTGAAGGAGGATCCATCACCTTCTGAGCATGTATTGTGGGTCAGAATGATGACATCTTACTTCACTATAATCAGTAATTTTGTATGTAGTCAGGTTTTTCTTTGTTAAAGGCATTTTCTTATTTTAGGAGAAATAAAGTATACAAAGTTCTATGACATGTAGACTGAGGACTCAAAGTAATTATTATTCTTATAATGACCATATTACAGTCTGGTATTAGAAATGGCTTGGCTACTCCTCTGCTATTCATTCATTCATCCAGTCATTCATTTCCTCCCTCTCATTCAATCTAGAGTTGTCAGATTTAACACATAAAGTATAGGATGGGGGCCAGCCAATGGTTTGGTGGGTAAGGCAGCTGGATTTCACATGGCCAACTATGTGGTTTGTGTCGCAGACCAGGCAGTGTTAAAAACATGCCAGGCATGTGTGTGTGTGTGTGTGTGTGTGTGTGTGTGTGTGTATGTATGCGTGCATGCCTAAAATCCCAAGAGGAGAATGGCAGAGAAGGGATTGCAGTGTGGCCATCCCCTCTGGGGGTGTGCTTTCTCACTTTTCTTCTCTCTTTCTGTCTCTCTTTGGTGAGTACACATACCTTGTGACAAACTAAAAACCCACCAACCAACAGAAATATACATGTATATGATGGCCAGTTAAATTTAAATATCAGATAAACACAAATGAGTTTTTCTTTCTTTCTTTTTTTGAGCACAAGCATTTCCCAGTGAAATTTGAATTTCAGATAAGCCACGAATCATTTTTTAGTATGAGTCTGTCTCATGCAATATTTGGGATATACTTATAGTGAAAAGTGGTTCATTGTTTACTTGAAATTCTAAATTAACTGGGCATCCTGTATTTTATCTAAGAGGACTACCTGAGTCTGTTTCTTATCTGAGGAACAGGAAAATATTGCCTGTCTTACAACACTTGGAGAGGAAGGAGAGATGGTGTGTGACTGTGGCTGGCCCCAGAGTCAATCAGCACATGCTATATTTCCTTTCTGTTAGTGTTTTTTCTGCCTTTATCTGGAGCTCATCATCTTCGCCTTCTGGTCTGTGTAGAAGTTGATTCACAGGATATTCATGTAAGAGGTGGTTAGGTGAACAGAAGCGTTACTGGGAGCCATCAGAATTCTTCCCTCTTTTGTCAATTTCTCCTCCCAGAACCGTCCCCCTTCCCCCCACCACGTTCTGTCTCTTCCCTCCGTTTTTGTCACCTCCCAGTGCCTTGGTCTCATGCTCTGTCTAGACCCTGCTTTATGGACTTGTCACCTCCCCTGGATTGCTTTTGCTTAGTGTCTACTGTCCGTCTCCTGCTCACTTTCCTCTGACTTCCCTAAAAGCCTTTGTTCAGCATCCTCCAAGTCTCCTTCCTCAGCACTTCAAACATGTGGGATTGTTTAGGCGTGAGTGATAAATTGCACAGAGTTAAAGGTAAAGGAGAAGCTCCACTCTCTCTGCTCGGTTGTGGCTGACGTTTGAACAAGAGCCAGACTTGACTTCGATTTAATGCTAACAGTCCACTTGATGCTTGCCCGAGTGACTGTGGAGTGGCTAATGCATTTTATCATCCAGATGTTGGGTCACAGGATGAAGACTCACCACCCTTTAGACATAGAACTGGATCATTTAGTGAACTAAAAATAAAAATCTAGCTCTGAAAATTTGATGTCATATAGATTCAACCTACATAGAAAAGGGGATAACAAATCAAAAAACTTCCCTCTCTTCTCTCATTTCCCTTTTACCACGGTCCCCTTTCAATCGCCCTCTTTTCACTGTGTTCATCTTTCCTCTTCCTGCCTTCTGTTTTTAGGGTCCTTTGTTTTCTCCCCATTGTGTCTAGTGGGTGACTAACCTGGTGCCCACTCAGGCAGTCAGAAACACTTCCATTTGCAACTTGCACCCTAGTGCCTTTCTTCACAATCGCCTTTTTCTTCTTTTCCTTCCCAGATGGAGAATGCAATGCCGATCTCACTGTAGGTGTTCCGTTTATAACTCCGGCTTGGTGGTTTTCACTTCAAGTGGCGTCCATTGAGCTTGTAAATTGTATTGGATCAGTGAGTCCATAATGAGACCTCCAAACCCAAACAGTGGAAGTCTGCTGGGATTTATTGTTCATAAAGCTTCTCCCCCGGGGAGGGATAGAGTCATTAGGTGTGCACTGTGTTTAATATTTGGTCATGACAGGAAGCAATAATTTTCTATTTTTATAGTGGAGTTTTTACAGCAATTGTCTAATTCCCATCACTGAGACTGGAAGCAAATGAACTAGACAGTGAGGAAAGCCTTGGCGTGCTTTTGGTTGGGGTGCATCTTGCTGAGCATCTTTTGTCACCCATACTTGGTCTCTGATGGCTGGCACCTTTCAACACATGGGCACACCTTCTCACACGAGCCCCTGAATATTTCCTGTCAGGTAGAGACATTCCTTTCTCTTCAGAGGAGATGGAGCCATGAGCAAGCGGGACCTCTGTGAGACTCCCCTGGCCTTTAAAACATTCCTTTCCTTAGATGAGAAGGAAGCTTTTAGCGTTGCAAAATCTGCACCACCCTGGTGTCACATTGCGGCACAGCAGTAACATAACTGACTTTCGTGGGAAGGTCCTGAGTTTGAGTCCTGGGACCTCCTTCTACACATCAGGTACACGTATGTCCATGATCTTGACTGACTAGAACCGGGTGTGGATTGCAGTGTGGGGACCCTATGGGGGTGCCTCTTTGTCTGCCTGTCTCTCTCTTTTTCTCTCTGCCATGCTCTCATGAAATAAATAAGTAAACTTAACAAAAATATCAGCACCACCCCAAAAGTGGCTGCCTCCCATTTCTTCACCCCTGGTGAAGCAGAGGGTTTTGAGTGTGATACCCTTTCTGTAGATTTGCAACTTAATCTAGCATAAGGGAGGTGCTGAGGCAAGGTGTAAGCTCTTCCTGCCCTGTGGGGAGGCAGATGACTTTGGCCTAGAAACTTCTGAAACCTGGATCATGTGCCCTAGTAAACCTAAGACCTGGGAAAAAGAAATACTAGTGACTTTGCATAATCCCTGTCAGCTGGGCCAGGCAGACCTGTACTCCGAAATGTAAGGTGCGATTTCTGAGAGCTTGGGTTTAGCCGTTCCTGACTCTCCTGTAAAGGGCACTCGCTAACGGATTTCCCCATAGGTCACAGAGCCGACGGCCCACTGAATTCTGGATGCTAGTCTGCCCTGACGGCAGCACTGGTGGTTCCAAGGAGCTGGGATTCTATGATGTAATTCCAAGGACAAGGGGGAATGAGCGAAGCCAGTATATATATTTTTTTCTTTTTTTGGAGAGGTTTTTGCTATAGGGCGCGTGCGCTCGCCAGACAGACAGAGAGAGACAGAGAGACAGAAAGCAGGAAATCACCCCCCAGGGGGGATGGCCACGCCGCAATCCCTTCTCCTCCATTCTCCTCTTGGGATCTTGGGCACGCACGCACAGGCGCCCGGTGTGAGTTTAAGCCACCGGGTCCGGTACTCGAACTGCGGTTGACTACGTGGGAGTCCAGCGACATAGCCATTACGCTAACTGCTGGTCCCGCCAGTATTTTTTTTAAGTTTTTTTTTTTTTTTTTTTTTTTTTTTTTTTTTTCTGCCATAGGGTCTGTGCGCTTACTAGAGAAAAACAGAGAGACATAGAGAGGGGGGACCAGCAGTTGGCATAATGGCTATGTCGCTGGACTCCCATGTAGTCGACCACAGTTTGAGTCCCGGACCCAGTGTCTTAAACTCACGTTGGGTGTGTGTGCGTGTGTGCCCAAAATCCCAAGAGGAGAATGGAGGAGAAGGGATTGCGGCATGGCCAACGCCCCCAGGGGGGAGGGTGATTTCTCGCTTTCTGTCTCTCTTTCTGGCAAGCACATGCGCCCTATAGCAAAAACCTCTAAAAAAAAAAAAAAAAAAGAGAGAGAGAGAGAGAGCGAGAGAAAGGGAAAGTGAGAAATCACTCCCCGGGGGGAGGGGGGGAATGGCTTCATCACAATCCCTTTTCTCTATTCTTCTCTTGGGATTTTGGGCACACCTGCACACCTGCCCAGCGTGATTTTCAAGCTGCTGGGCCTGGGACTCAAACCATAGTCAGCCATGTGGGAATTTAGTGCCTTAACTGCTATGCCACCTGCTGACCCCAGGCTAGCTGTTTTGAGATCCATTCTGCCTCGAGAATATCTTGGTCTCTTCAGCATTTTTTCCCCAGTAGGAAACTAAACACAAAGCTTCTGAGGCACGCCACTTTGGGATGTCATAGCCTACTGTTTTCAGAGTTTTACAGGCTGAGTGGGAACCAGCTGAGCAAAATGATCCTGCTGGACCTGGCCTTGCAAAGCTGTGGAACTAGCTCTTAGCTGTTAATCAAAAGCCATGACCTTGAGAAATATTTCAGAAAGCTCCTGGCATCTGATGCCAAAACTGGTTGCACATTAGATGGTTCCAGGGAAAGTCAGGACACCTTGGCCTCGAGGTAGAAAGCCTGACCCGGGGAGTAAACGAAAGGATCTCCTTTCCAAACTGAAAAGCATGCATCTGCTTCTTCTTAAATATGACATTGCCTGCAAAGCAAGACGATGCCAGCGTTTTGAGATTCTTAACCCTTTTGTTTTCTTTGCCATGCATCCCACCGATGGTCTAGTGGATCCTACGAATCCGTAATACTGTTGTGGCTTGTCTGATTTAAAATGGAAGGAAATGCTAAATTTTGGTTTAGGGTCAGTGCTAATAAGATGCAATGTTTACTCATCCAAGTTCATGGACCTCTTCAGTGTCAGAACATATGGGAAGTGCTCCTGACCACAGAGGGGCTTTTCTCCTCCTGTTCCATGTCCACCCCTTTCTTCTCACTCTCACCTTTTTACTCCTCCCCACCTCTCTTCCATTCCCTCCCTTTCTCTTTTTCTTTTCCTCTCAGTTTATGTGTCTCCCCCCATCTTTCCTCCCTCAAGCTGCACGTCTTCCCCTCCCTAAGTTATTGAGGACTTCTACCCAAGCCAACTGACAGCGTGTTTGTCACTAACTTAGTCTTAGCTGTTCTGTGGCTCTCAACGGCCCATTTGTTTGCTCTTGTGAAGGAGGAAAAAAAAAAAATCAACTTTTCCAACCTACGAGTTCCGTTGTCTCCCTAGGGATCCATGTTTGAATCTTTGCTGTAAGATTTTTTTTCCCCCCTCTATGAAGTACCAAAGAAATAATTGCCTTATCGTTAACAAACAGAACCTGGCTCTTATCACCCCATACCCCAGAGCCTTGGTGCGAAAGTTGGGCCGTGCCAAGTGCATGCATTAACCTGATACGCGAAACCCCTTTCAAAGCCAGTCCTTGGAGGACGCTCATTGAGGGCGTTTTTGTCGAGAGGTGGCACAGGGAAACCACTTCTTCTAGCACTGGGTGCCAAAAGAGATTGGCTGGCGTTTACACCCCTGTTACGACAAAAAAGAATGTATTTTTTTTCTGGAAGGAACATTTTCAGATTGTTCTAATTGTCCCTGGCACTGAGCAATACTTGGAACTTGAGTCTCGCTGTGGCCTCACTGGAGTTTTAAAGCATCCCTTGGCACTGGACATTTTTCTTCATTCTGTGGGTGAGCTGTGGCCTGTAAAAGGACACGGATCATAAAAAGGATGGGGCCTGGTTGCCCACTTAGCTCTTTGAAAGGATGTGACATGACCTGGAACCCAGACTGGACTGTCGGTGTGGATTCTGAGTTTGTTTTTGGAGCCACAGAAGTCTCCCATGAGAACGTATCTGCATCTAGTAACAGCCTCTCCTCTGCAACCTGTTCATGCTGTTTTATTCAAAAGAAAGCAGACATCTCTTGGAAACTGCATGGGTTGTGGTACCTTCTCCACACTAAAATCGATGGGATCATTTTTAGAAAACTCAAGTGTGAGACTGGCCTCCTCGATTTTAATCTAGTATCAGAGCAAAACCACTTCTGGTGTCTTTAGCAACTTGAGGGAAGGAGGATATACAAGGGACCAGGGGCTGTGTTCACTTTGGGGTCAACTTGAATTGTCATCCTTTTAAAAAAGTTTCCCGTATTGCATCTTTTTTTTTTTTTTTTAAATAAAATAAATAAATAAGAAAGCTGCACAGCACACACAAACACACACACACACACACAGACACACACACACACAAAGATATATGATGGCTCGGCATCAGATACTGGGAGTGAGTCTCAAAAGTTCCTTGGGGAGATTTTTGTTTGGGGGTGGGGGAAATCTTTTCTCCTAAGCATTTCCCAGCATTCCTTCCAGACATCTGGTACTCTCATTTTCTCTCCAACTTTGGTGACTTTTTTTTTTTTTTTTTTAAAGTAACTCCACTACTGTCATTATTTTTGTTACTTTTAACCATTTAACTCAATGTGCTGAATGGTTATCTCACAGGACGTTTTTGTCTAAAACCCATTTGACCTTCAAACGTGACCTTCAAAAGTAAGCAACTTTTATTGGCAAGTGTCTTGACTTTATTACTCGGGAGGTAGTTTATTTTGGTTGCTTAAAGAGAGAGTGAACAAGAGAAAGTGAGCTTTTCTGAAGATCAAAGGGAAGAAAAGAGCAAGGAGTTTTTACCCACCCAACTCTAGGCTGGTGCAAAATTTTCTCCTTCCCCTCCTGTTTCATTATTCTTCTCAGTGTCCTTATACAAGCATAAATAAACAAGGAGAAATCTCACCCATGCCTCCTGTAGCTACATTTCCCTCTTAAAGTATTTGGGCACTTCTTTGTTTATACTTTAAAACTGGGTTGCTGAGTTGGAGCATTGTTCAATGTAACCATCATATTATTTTCTTTTGCCTGTTGTAAGCAGAGGCCAGATTGGTTAAATAAACGTGAATGACAAGCATGTGCGTGCACACACACAGGGAATGAATGAATGCAGATTGGATGGATGAGTTTTATGCTCTAACTTTAGAAGACAAAGGTGTGAGGGAGTTAGACGCATTCATTTGCTGCTGCCTGCCCCCTACCACCCCTAGTCTAGGTCACTCAAACCAGATATAAGTAGGCAGAACGAGGAGTAATAGGTAGACACTGGGTAAAGAGGCCACAAGGGGAACGAGCACAGTAAACAGATTGCTGCTCTAGGTTGGGACGGAGTGGAGTGAGAAGTGTCAGGAGAATAGAGTAGACTGTCCTGCCTCCCTCTCCCTGCATTAAGGAGCAGGTTTAGGTTTCCGGCATCATAAATCTCCAAGACCTGCAAACTATCGGGAGGTAAGAACATTTAGGTGTTAGCATCGTACTTGGAAATGGATGAACTCCTTTCTGAGCTATTTGTGGTAGTGGTGTTAGGGAGACATGAGAGCCTCTTCAAGAGCTGTTCTTCTGATGTGGTGGTCTGATGGGTCTGGAGAAGAGGGCCTCTTTAGCTGGCAGAGGTATGGAGGGCATTGTGTGGGGAAGGGGCCGTATCAAGTAGGAGGTGAGAAGCTGTGATCTACAGTCACCAGCATCATCCTATAGCTGCTGCCCTCAAAGCTTCCTCTTTCTTGAGAACATAGACTCCCCTGGTCCAGGCTTTGCCACATGTCAGGAAATTTAATGATGATTGACCAAATCCCTAGAAATCTGTTTGTGGGCATTTTTTAAATTGTTATGCCAGGCCAAGGAAGAAATCTCTTTTTATCTATGAAATTTAAAGTTTGGGTAACAAGTGTGTCAATAAGTACTATTTGCAATAAGAATGACTGGCTTGGGGTCAGCAGGTGGCATAGCAGTTACGTCACTGGACTCCCAAATGCATGACCATGGTTTGAATCCCAGAGCTGGTGACTTCAGAATCATACTTGGCACATGTGCATGCGTGCCCAAGATCTTGGGAGGAAAATGGAGAAGGGATTGTGGTATGGCCATCCCGCCTGGGGGGTGATTTCTCACTTTCCCTCTCATTGTCTCTCTCCCCCCCATCAAGCGCATGCACCCTAAGGCAAAAACCTCTCATAAAAAAAAAAAAAAAAAAAAAAAAAAAAAAGACTGGCTTATAGCCATCAGGGCCTCAGATTTATTCTTCATGTCATCCCCAATGCCATCACCCTCACTATCCCAGGTTATTGAAGGCAAATGATGCTCATGGTTCAGTTAATTAATCAGTTGCTTGGTCAGTCCACAAAAGCGTAGTGATCCCCCAGTAACACTCAGCACTGTGACAGGGCTGTGTGTTGTGGAGCAGGTATAAGAGCTTCTATTTAAAGGTGGAAGGGCCTGGCCTCATGGCTGGGGAGAGCTGAACATGTTTTCATTCTTAATTCTATCCAAGCTGATCTATATATCTAAGAACTCTGAAGACATATGTCCTATCTCTAAGACTCGTACTTCACAGTCAGCTCTGGAAGTCATCTTGATACTGTTTCTAGACTGTTTTTTCTTCTGTGGTCACTATTACTTTCTTGATCCACCCATCACAAAACAGAGGTCACAGCTCCGTGACCTGTTCCTGGTGGAATGGACTGCTGAAGAAGTCACATGGCCAAGTTTGTATCGGGGGTCCACATTTGTTTCCTCCACTCTTTTAATCAGGATGCTCATTTAATTCTATTCCAGCACCTGTTCAGCAATTAACACCCTACGATTTGCATCTTACCCTGACATTTGCTATCTTTCCAATTAGTTTTTATATCAGTATAATTAGGTAGGGTTATTACAGTGCATCAAGCAGGGTCATGGTTATTCCCAAGCCTTTAAGCGCTTTCCCAGATTTGTTTAGGGAAGCCACTAAGGGCAAATGGTTGATTAGGATCACTGTTTTTCTTCTTCATTCAGATCAGGAGAAAACTGTTGCCCCATGTGGCTCATGAAAGATCAGGGAAATATGTCAACCTATAAGAATTAGTATTATGTAGTTCATGACTTTTGGGCAAATTTACAGAGGATTATAAATAAGGTACATAAGGTGATGGCACTGCAGGCGTTTTCCATGCAGGGGCCAAGGCAGGGTCTTCACATTGCTTGCTGTGGGTTATCGTGGCAAGAACGAAGGGAAGATGTTAAGGGAATCAGAATCTTCAAAGTCAACTTTTTGGAGTGTGTGTGTGTGTGTGTGTGTGTGAGAGAGAGAGAGAGAGAGAGACAGAGAGAGAGGAGAGAGACAGAGAGAGAGAAAGGAGAGAGACAGACAAAGAGAGAGAGAGAGAGAGAGAGAGAGAGAGAGAGAAAGAGGGTTTTTCTCCTAATCTTGAAGGGCATAAAGAAAAGGCGGTTTCAAAATTCAGCTAGTATGTTTATTTAAGCTTAAGCTTGATTTTGTAATTTTAACCCACACTGGGAGTATCTGAAGAAACAAAATCCAAACATACCTACCAACCAAGAAAAGGAAAGAAAGAAAAAGTCAAGTCAGAGGGCAGACTTCGTTAGATTCATTGATATCCCTGTTTGTCATAGCCTGGATTCCTGAGACAAGGCCTAGATACTATCTATAGTTAATCCATCATATGGGCTGGAGGGGATTGTTGCCTTTCATTCAATGGAATGCCTAGAAGAGAAGCTAATCTTTGAAAAGATATAACTTATATGCCATGCAATATTATACTATTCTAGAATATATTATACTGTATATATAGCTTCCCCATCTATAACTACATCAGAGTCATAAAGCATGCTCTTAACTGTATATGTATAGGACATACATAAATGTATAATTCAAATTCCACTTCACCCAATGCGAAAGTCCTGAGTTCTGAGAGTTGATAATCGTCAGAAACAACCTTTTGGAAAAGTTTAGGTTTTGGTGAGCCCAGTGTTGTTTGTAGTGGTATCTGACTTCATGGTTTAAAGGAAAAAGACTGCTGAATTGGTCGGATGACATAGCAATATCCTGATGCTGCATCTGATACAGTCGTTGGAGAAACAATGCCATGATTGATGGGGGATGTAATAATGCCAGATTCCTCAGGGAGAGAATTTTACACTGTCTGATTTCATATCGACAAGGCTTTCTTTTACCTGTGATACAAGATTGCATGAAGTCATTTTGTTGTGGCTTGCCTTGATTTTTTTTTTTTTTAAATAGTGAGTAGAAGTTTGATTTTAGGCAGTATGGATCAGAAAACCAGAAAATCGGAATTGTCATAACTGGAGCACATATACTACTACTTGGGGGGTGGGCTATCTGAAATGGAAATCCCCAGTACTGAATTGGGATGCTCTGACTGTTTCTGACTTAAGAAGGACCAGAGCATGAATAGCAAGATGGAGGAAAGGGACAGGCGATGAGCGCCTCATGACATAATAGATGCTACTTCCATACCGGCACACTATTTGTTCCTTGATGTGCTTCACATAGACACTCAGCAAATATTAGTTACTAGTAAGACAGCAGAAACGCACAGGTGCAAGGTTAATGAGGAGAAGAAGTGGAAAGGAGTGTAGTAAAGTGTGATCTGGGCTCTTCAAGGAAAATGGGGAGAAATACAGCTGTTTTACCGTTGGCTGTGATTGGAGGGATCAAAATGAATGCAGAAGTCATCAAACTAATTCACATCTCTTCCTGGGACTGTATGTGTCAGTAGGGTGTTTTTGGCCAAATATCCTTTGAGTCTTTACTTAAATGTCACCTCACAGCCCTCCCCAGTGCAACACTTTCTAATTCCCTTCCCAGCTTAATTTTCCTCTTAACACCTTTCACCAACTAAAATGCTGTTTATTTTCCTCATGTGTTTGTTGGTGGGTTAAGCTCCCTTCCCCTGCTGTCACTACTCAGCTGTAGAAGGGCGGATATTTTTGTCTTTCTGTTCACTGGTTTATCCTCGACATCTAGAATAATGCCTAACACATACCAGGCATCAGTGAATATTTGTTTAATGAATGAATAACAGAAGGTTTTGCACCACGGAAGACTTTATTTAATGCTCCACAGAAAAGGTCAGAGGTATGGGGATGGTTTGAGTGTACACAACACATGCTGTCAGTAAGGAGACAGGAACAACATTTTCTTTCATCCGTACGTCTCACCAGTACCACCTGTTTGAAATCTGGCAAATACCATAAATGTGGAAAAGATCTCAAAGACTGAGCCTGCATTGCAAAGTCCAGAATAAAAATGGTAACTGTGTAAGTTAGTGGAAACTTAACGAATGTTATCTGCCCGTCAAGGCTTATACTTTGTCTTAATGCAGTTCATCTTGGAATGCAAACACAGCATAGGTGAAAACCCCTTCTGTATGTGAGTGACCACTCTAGAAAGAGGGCAAGAATGACAGTGAGCACGAGAGAAACTAACTTAGCATGCAGTAGGCAATTCTTAGGTGATTTTAAAAATAATAATTATTACTATTTAACTTTATTTCTTTATTTTAATTTGACCAGAGAGGGACAGAGTAATCGAGAGAGAAAGAGAGAGCAGGAAAGTGAGAAGCAAGCTGCCAGGTCTGAGATTTGAACCGCGGTGGGCCATGTGGGAGTCCAGCAACCTTAACTACCATACCACCTGCCGGCCCCTTAGGTGGTTTTAGATTGAGGGTTAAAGCAAATTCCTCCAGCTATTTCAAGTTAGTTACTTTTAATTGTGGTTTTCTTTAGGTATGACAGTATTCCTACAACATCCTATTTTCATATACATTCAAATACACTTATCCTAATGTTCCCTATACCAGTAAGTATGATATAAATTTCAGTATGCATACTTACATATACTACATAATTTATTAATATATATATACCAAGCAAGCAGAGGCAACCTTCCATAGAAAATACCTCTGGTACGGCTTACCTGTGGCTTCTTCTCCTGCCCCCTTTTGATTTCAAGGACAAAAATAAAATCTCATTCCTTTCATCAAAATCTGTGACACGAGAACTCCAGGAAAACGATATACTTGCAAAGAAGTGAAAAAATAAACAGGGCATGATTTTTTTCTCTTCTGTGCTGGAATCGGAGCAGATGGATTTGGCTTCCTAAGCCGATGAAGTTTCTTTCTCCACTTCAGTTTTCTGAGGCGTCAGTTCTTTCAAGGCTCCCTTTGTGAAGTTACTACCAAGAGGTGGCAAAGGTTAACCCATTCGGAGGGGGTGCCCAAGAGGTACTTGGCCAGATATTTATGACTGACGTGCTAATGCTTCTGGCTGTGCATATGTCCCAGAAATATGAAAGCACGTTGCTTTAAAAGAAAGAAAGTCTAAATACATGCTATTCTCCTCTAAGATTGTTGGTGGGTTGGAGAATCACCCAGGGAAGGTGCCACAGAGTGGTTGCAGTAAATGTGGACCTGATTCAGTACAGGTATTTTCCAGTTCTTGGGTGGCGTTCTTTTAATGGATGGTGCCATCCTGTATTCACTGATGTGCCAGCTTATTCCAGACCTACTGGGAAGCTGATGGCTGTTTTAGCTGAAGTATCTTTGCCTTTGGCATTGCTGCACAGCTGGGGTTATAGCATTGACTGAAGACATAACTGGTCATACATACTTATTATTGGTAAACTTTAAGAATTGAGAAGGTGAGAAAGAGAAGTGATTTCAAGATCATTATTGAAAATATAATAGGTGAGGACAGTCCCGAAGGCCATTTAAAATGGAATTTAAAACACTAGAAGGCTCGTTTCTAACACAGAAAATACAAAAGGGAATCGGTTCTTGTTCTCTGCCTCCTTTACCTCTTCCTTCTTCTCCTTTTTCTCTTAAAAATTATTTCATTTTAGTCATCATTTTTATTTTTTCATTTGACCAGAGACAGACATAAAGAGAGGGTAAGTGAGAAAGCAAGCCTCCCGATCCGGGACTCAAACTACGATTAACCATGTGGGAGTTTAGTGACTTAACCACCATGCCACCTGCTGTTCCTTCCTCCTCCTTTTTCTAGAACAAGTTGGGTGTTCCATAAATGCAACTGAAAAGTAAGAAACCCTAGTCGATGTGGGTAAGAGTGAGATTACCAGCATGATCAATGTAAACAATATTACCAACTATATGCAGTGTCCTTGGAACATCCCCAATAGTAGGATGCAATTTCAATTGCTTTGATAAATGTAGTTTGCCTTTAACCATAAAGAGCTAACCGGATCAACTGTTGAGTGCTTGCTTCGAGTCTGAAGTGGTGGAGTTAGGAACTTTTGCTACAAGTAAGAGGATGAAGCCACCTTAGGGATACATCCTATCCGTATAATGTGCTTGGGCATATCCACACGTACACAGACGAAACAAAGTGTAGGTCCTGTTTAACGTCGGCAATAATCAGTGTATGGACGTTTGTAGTGTGGGCCTGTAAATATCTACTCATCCATGCCCACCGTCTCCAGCGTTTTCTGGATGCCCATTCAGGGAACGCCACAGTGATGGATAGAAAGAGCCACGCTCGCGGCCTGATGGATCCGCAGGCATCAGGCAATGTTCTCTGCAGCGCTGTGCCCTCGAATGGAGGCAAGGCATTCCGAGATGTCATAAATAAATAAATAACATTTGCCGTTGTTTATAAATCAATTAATTTGAAAGTTGAAAGGTCATGCAAAATATTTAGAGCTTTCCGAGGCAGCTCTCAAGCTGCAGCGCGGCCGCCCCGGCAGCAGCTGTCAGGATTGTGCTCCCTCTCGGCGCTCAGCTGCGCGTCGCTGGGTATTTTCTGCCGGGAACGGGTGACCGCTTGATTAGTCGCTACTGGGTTTTGTTCAAGGGAGAGCTCTGCATGGTTGCATTTTAACACCTTCTCCACTAAGCAGGAGGCCAGCACAGGGTGCTAAATTCCTGTCTGTGGCTGTCTGTGAAATAAATCTGTGTGTTGTGCCGTTCCAAGCTGTCAGCAGTGGTTCGCCCTGATGGGCCCCTGAAAGGAGTTTCCTTTCGGTCTGTGGAACAGTGAGCAGCCACTAGGGAGCTGTCTTTAGCTCAGATTTCAGAGTTAGCTCATTAGACCAATAACAGCAGACACTCTCTTAAACATATTCACAAAGTTATATTATGAGAAGGGGGGAAAAAAACCGCCATGGCCAGACAATGCTAATATGCCGTTTCCCCTTCCCTTCTGTACCAGCCTAGATGCGAGACAGGAGGACTCGGTGACCCCAGGCTCTTTTTCATTTCGGGTTTCCCCTCACTTTCCTTTCTGATGTGTGGCCTATCGCTGTGACAAGTTTATTTATCAAAGCCAAGTTTCTTCCCTTCCTGGTGAGGGAGTATCTCTCATCTATTTTCTCTGTTCCTTCTTGGTAGGAGTCTCAGCCAACCGGATCTGAAGTGGAGGGCGGCCAGTGAAATGATTGTTCCATCTTCTGGCTTCTCTCCTTGTTCTTTAAATGCATGTTTTCCTCCTTGGCTTGGGATGTCGGCAATCTCCTCAGATATTTATGTGAGATTCATGAAAAGCAGCCAGTGACTACATTTCTGAGTGGGGTGTTCCCCTGCAAAATGGTTTTGTCTCCTACCCTGTACTTGTTCAATTCTTCTACTTGAAACATGCCAGAATTTCTATACCTCTTTGCCGGGGCTGTTCCTGGCACTTCAATGCTAGCGCTAGATACTAGATACCACAAGGATGCTGTTTGCCAAGAATCTCGGATACTTTTAATTTGAGGGCAGTATTTCTTCGAGGAGCACAGCTGGAAGAAGCCAAACGCAGTCGATAGCCAAGTTTGCCAGTGTTTTGCAGTAAATGATGGCTACCTTTTCAATGATTATTTCTGCGTTCAATGCTTTGAAACAATTTAAACTATCTAATTCTTTTTGGCTGCTGGGTACTAAGTACATGCCTGCCTTATTGTTCTTGCAGTTATTTATCATTATACTGTGCGATCTGATTTGTGTCTGGTAATTCTAGTTTTACGGATATGTTCGGATCCGCCTTAAGAATTCTCTGGTGTTCCCTTGTATAGAATATGACAAATATGTTCATACTTGGCTTTAGCACAAAGGTGGTTCTCTTCTTTTTGAAAAAACAAAAAACAAAAACAAAAACAAAAAACTTGGGCAAAATACTTTCAGCTATTGTGAAGTTGTTTGAAGAAAGGGAAAAAGAGAGCAAAATAACTTTTTTCCCTTCTTTTATGACAAAGTCAAACTCCCACTCCATGCGTGTATGTGTGTGTGTGTGTGTTTTTTCTCCTCCCCTTTCCCTCATGGATAACTTAAAAATGGCTCAACTTGAAATTTTCCATGTGTCCAAGAAAGCTCCTGGGACTTCTGAGGATATGTAGGCAGGAAACACTTCAGAATATATAAGCAATCAAAAATTTGTTTTCAGTTTGTGAGCATGCTGTAAAAAATATCACCAACTTTTCATCTTAATAGCTTTACCTATGATTTTATGCACATACAGTATGTTGTTATTTTTAGTGTTTCTGTTTGTTTGTTGGTTTGTTTTTTTGAGGAGATGATAAATAGGGCCAATAGTAATTTAGCTATTCTAGGGATGGACAGCTAACTATACGTTTCGGCATACAGTAACTTCTTTTCTTTCTCTGCTCCATGTCTGAGGACATGGATGTCTGGAATATGAAAAGCAACAATGAGAAAATGCTACTGATCCAATATCGGCATTATAATCTGAGACAAAAAAAAGAAATAAAATGCAAAGCCTTAATTTTTATCTTCACTGCACTTACCCATTTTTCAAGAGTGGTGTTTCCCTATTTGTTAGTTATTTCAGTGAGCATTTTGGTGATTAACCAAGTAGGCTGATGGACTGAATGCCTGTCTGAGTCCTTGGGTGCTACCCAGTCTATCTTTCTGTGGCACCTACAGGCTGACTTTTGCTCTGGAACAGTAGCTAAAACATTAATTCAATAGGCATAGAACATGACTTTCCCAGATACTTTTCAGCTGAGGCTTCTCTTAGCGAAAACGGAACGTGTTCTGCAGTCTTATTGGTCAAATGTGGAATAGAAAGTGTGAGGGGAATGCAATAAAAGAAGGAGAAAATATGTAAATGTAGACATTAGGCATTAGGTCTCCGGCAAAGTCGTGATGCATTTTTGCATTGAAAAATCTGAGGACCTCATACGTTGTGTTTTTGCCTAGGCTTCCTGAGGCCTGGCCTGTGCTTACAGCCGTGGAAAGGCTGTGCACTGTAAACACGGCTTGGTAAAAGTAGACCCGCGTCCGTGTATCACTTATCCGTCTTGTACACAGTTGGTGAAAACTCATATTGACCTCGAAGATCTCCCAGGCCCTGCTGGTCATGATGATTGCATTGGAATTGGGGACAGAATCTCCCAAGTGGATTCAAATATTAGCCTCTGTGAACAGCCCAAATGTAGGACATTTGAAACTATTTCATTTGGAAACTATGCAGTGATGTCTTCTTTTTTCAGGGAAAGTCACTGAGATATCTGGTGAAATGATTTTTTAGGGTGATGTGTGGTGTCATACTTTTTGAGTTATACCAGGAGGGGCTTAGGTGTCTAAGTGGGAGCTGCTTCCTAGTTAGTGTGTGTGTGTGTGTGTGTCCATGTGTGTGAGAATGTGTGCAAGAGAGATGTGAAAAAAATCACAAGTATTTGGAAAAGTGATGGTTCTTTAAGGGGTCCAAATCTGACAATCAAGGGTGACCGCAATATTGTAGCCTAACCCCTGCCTGTGGTTTGAAGGCTCAGTGTGAGCCTCAGACCTTCATGCAGGGATGTTGAAGTGCTCCTGTCTGTTAGACATCTCTGCATTCTCAGTGTAACCCTTCCATTGAAGCCTGGACTTATGCTTTTGTTTTCTATTAGGTCATCAGGAAAGTCACGACATATTTTTCTATGCAAAAATGCATCATGACTTTCCCAACGAACTAATAAATGTGATTTCCTTCCATTTCTTTTTTGTTAAAGAATCATTTAATTTTATTAATTATTATTATTTAATTCGACTAGAGAGAGACAGAGAAAGAGAGGGAAAGTGGGAAAGCAAGTCACCAGATCTGGGCCTTGAACCGTGGTCAGCCATATGGGAGTTCAGTGCCTTAACCACCATGCCACTTGCTGGTCTCCCCTTCCATTTCTTTACATACTTGTTTTTTGTTTTGTTTTTCGTTTTTACAAATGGACCACAGATTAGATGATTTTCAAAAACCAACTCAAATGAAGTAAAGGAGAACAACCACTAAATGACACTGTTGGCAGGACAACATGGTGAAGCAAATTGCATCTCTGGTTTCCCAAAGGGAACTGATACCAGAGTGATTCACGTTTTGTGAATGGAGACTGTCAGAGGCCACGGGGTGTTCAGGACCTTGCCCAAGGTTGTGGAGTGAGTCTGTGTAGAAGGCAACACCCAGCCTGGCAACCTGTCAGCTCACCAAGAGGCCAGGCTTGCCCCCTGTTGACCCAGCCATTTAAAACATTAAAGATGGACATGATCAGATGACAGAGGAACTTGAATGAAGAAATAGGGCTCAAAAGAGCAAGGAAAGCAACAATTTCTTAAGTTACACTTCATTTCTTATTGAGAATATTTCTGAAGGCTCCTGTGTGTTAACTCTGTCAATTTCCTTGCTACTGTGGCTGTGGAGAATCCTGCTCCTTCAGTGACAGCGAAAACCACTTATTTACCCTGATTGCACGTTTATCTCACCTAAAGGTGAAAACACAAATATGACCAGAGGGGTTCTTTTGTTTCGTTTTTAAGCATTTGCCATAGGTTACATGCACTTGCCAGAGAGAGAGAGTGAGAGCGAGAGAGAGAGAGAGAGAAATTATCTCCAATGGGAGATGGCCATGCTGCAATCGCTTCTTCTCCATTCTCCTCTAGGGGTTTTGGGTATTTATGCACAAATGCCTGGGATGTTTTTCAAGCAAGGAGGTACGGGACTTGAACCATGCAGTCAGCCATGGGAGATCTAGCCACTTTAACCACCATGCCACACCTGTTGGCCCAGAGAGGAATGCCTTCTGATGGTAGCTATGTCAGATTGTTGGCTGCAAAGTATATGCCAAGTGAGTCCCACTGTGTTCATATTATCAGGTCCCATGACCTTTAAAGGGAAAAGAAATTACTCTGTTACTGAGGAGACACAAAGCAGAAGTTAAAGTCCTCTTTCCTGTCTCTTTGAAATGGAGGGATGAGGACTTGGCCCTATGCCCGCTCCATTAAAGCCAACATCAGCCTTGCTAGTGGGCTTCTGAATTTTGCTTCGAAAGAACCCCTGGTGTGTACTGGCAAGGAGGTGGTGTCACAGAAATGTGATTAACTGGACAGAGTACTTTTCTCCTCGGGACAGATATAGGAGGTTGCTTATTTAAACAGACTCACAGGGAATAATTCAACAGAAAAGAAAAATCCTATGTACATGAAGATGTTCATTCCATTGTTATTTAGAACAGCAAAAACCCGAGCAACCTAATTGTTCCACAAGAGAAGAATAACTTGAGCAGATGAAGGCCCAGCAATTTGATGCATTTGAGGCACTGGCCATTGAAAATAATTATAGTGACCATCTTGCTGTATGCAAAAATGATGAAAATTGGGGTATACGTTGTGATATAGATTGTAAATTATTGTCAGTGAAATGTTCCTCCATGCATGCAGGAAGCAGAGAAAATAAAGCCATCAAAGACTAGGGTGGTGAGATTACGGCTTGGATCTGTTTTCTCTTTTCTATGTTAATGTTCCATCCCTAATGTAATCATAAGCAATGTTTCAAAGAAAGATTGCTTGTACCAACTTTTTGATGACCTGCCTTAGTGTATGTGTGTGTGGTTTTCAAGAATTATTTAACCTTATTTATTTATTTTAATTTGACCAGAGAGGGACAGAGTGAGAGAGAGAGAGAAAGTGAGAAAGCAAGCTGCCAGTTCTGGGACTGGAACCGTGGTCAGCAATGTGGGAGTTCAACACCCTCAACCACAACGCCATCTGCTGGTCCTCTTAGAGTGTGCTTTAACTCTTTATTCCCACTCTGGATTTGTCTATGTCCGAGGATGCTTACCCTTTGTGAAGTGAGTCTTTATTTTGCAGAAAGGGAATTTCTTTCTTGTGCTTGAATGAATCAAAATGCCAGAAGAGACATACTACCCAGCTTTTTTTTTTCTTTTAAATAATTATTTAATTTTATTTATTATCATTATTTTAATAATTTGCTATAGGGTACATGCACTTACCAGAGAGACAGAGAGAGAGAGAGGGAAAGTGAGAAAGCCACCAGGTCTGGGACTTGGAAACATAGTTGACCATGTGGGAGTCCAGGGCCGTAAGCACTGCGCCACCTGCTGGCCCTATGTAGAAGCTCTTACCTTTTTAAATACTGAATTAAACTGTGGCTACTTCAGGAAAGACTCATGCTGTGACGTCACTGTTATAACGTGTGAATCTTTCTTAGTATAATTTTTAAAACTTGTTCCATTAAAAATACACAAATCATGGTCAGCCAGGTGGCATGATAGTTAAGGAAGCTGAATCCCTACAGAGCTGAGTACAAGTTTTGAGTCTCAGACCTGGTGGCTTAGAAAAATACACTGGGTACATGTGTGTGCGTGTCCAAAATCTCAAAAGGAGAATAGACAAAAAGGGATTGCAGCATGGGTGATTTCTCACTTTCCCTCTCTCTGTCTCTCTCTCTTTGTGTCTCTCCAGCAAATGCACACATCGTATAGCAAAAACTAAAAACAAAACAAAATCATAAAGACACAGAGCACACTCTATCTCATAATAGAGTTGTTGCTGTGGACAACAATATAGAAAACATCACTTATAAAAAAATAACCCAGCTAGTTCCTCACCTCCAAGTAACTCCCTAGCAGTGTTCTGTAGGCTTTTCCATGACCTGGGAGAAAGCATAATAGACAAAGAAAAAAAAAATACCCCACACTTAATTTGATTTTCGAACTTGAACTTGTGTTTCCAGGCAGGTGGTTCATCTCTCTGTGCCTCAATTATCTCCTTTCAGTTTCTCACCTATCTCAAAGGAGTACAACAACCTCATGGGACTGTGGTGTATGATTCCATTGTTCTAGACGCATGGAGAAACGAAAGGGACTTCTGGTTTATTCTCTAGGAATAGTCTCTACATTAGGGGGCGAGACTGGATGTAGTTTGAACTATGATGTGCATCTCTCAGCCCTAGTTTCAAAGTTACCATTTTGAATGTGGAGATGCTTAGGTACCTTTTAAGAGAGTGCTCTCTGTGTGTGTCTGTGTTTAAAAAATTACTTAATTTTATTAATTATTACTATTATTACTATTTTCTAAAATTTGCTATAGGACATGTGTATTCACCAGAGAGAGACTAGAGAGACAGAGAAAGCAAGCTGCCAGGTCCAGAACTCAAACCATGGTCGGCCATGTGGGAGTCCAGTGTTTAACTATCACGTCACCTGCTAGTCCCAAGAGTGCCGTACTTCAAAAATGATGTGATTGGGACCAGCAGATAGCATAATGGTTATGTCTCTGGACTCCCACATGGTCGACTGCAGTCTGAGTCTTAGAATTGGAGGCTTGAAACTCACTCCGGGCACTTGTGTGTGCATGTCCAATATCCCGAGAGGAGAATGGAGGAGAAGGGATTGCAGGGCGGTTATCCCCCCTGGGGGGTGATTTCTCACTTTCTGTCTCTATCTCTACACATACTCTATAGCAAAAATCTCTCTCTAAAAAAAAAAATGATGTGATTAATTTTGGCAGAATCCTTTTCATAGACAGCAATCTACATGGGACCCTCTTTGATCTTACCCCTATCTTAAATAGTTGAAGCTATTTTCATTTTGAGTACAATTTCAAAGTTGTGTGTCGATACAAATCATGATAAAATTCTACTCTGCTCACTTTTCTTGCAGTAATTTACCAAATATATCTGATTTAGAG
Source organism: Tupaia tana (assembly GCA_026018925.1). Taxonomy (NCBI): domain Eukaryota; kingdom Metazoa; phylum Chordata; class Mammalia; order Scandentia; family Tupaiidae; genus Tupaia; species Tupaia tana. The sequence continues at coordinate 177,006,179 of JAKSZU010000002.1, read as the reverse complement.
TCAGGTCATTCCCTAGGGTTAAAATCGTGTCCCAGGAAAAGTCAGTGTGTAAAAAGGATTTATAAATATCAGAGTCAATAGTAACAGTGCAATCTACATGCTGATTTTCGTTTTGAGTTGTTTTTCTTCTTCTTCTTTTTTTTTTTTTTTTTTTTTTTTTAACATGTCACTATTGCCTGAAGGCCTTTGGTCATGGGGAAAAAAAAAAATACTAATTCAACTATTAAATAGCATCTAGAAGCAAAAGTTCTCCACACAGTGGGAGAAAAACGCCTCTCCTAATGAGATGGAAAACAAAGATAAGGGAGTTCCAGAGACAAAGAGCTTCGGTACAAACTGCCCCTGGTCCCCTGAGAGTCAAACTCTTGCTAGCACGAGAGAGCACTTTGGTTAATCCCTAATTGTTCTCTTGGTGCCTCGCCAGAGATGATTTTTCAGGAGAAGATGTGATGGTTCGGATCCAGGCTTTGTGCAGTGGATGGTGGGAGCGTCAGTAGTGTTTGACCAGGGCTCACAGCAAACCTGTTCCTTGTCCCTGGGCATTGCGGCTGGGTGGAGGCAGGGGAAGCCGCTCATCTGCCTGCACCTACAGCCCTGTGTTCTAAGTCTCTGTGTCCTTAGCGACTTCGCAGGCTCCTCAGTCACAGATGCCTAGAAGATTCCGGGGTGGTTCTTCCAGTGCTGTAAATTCAGCCTGAGCTTCCCTGTGGCCAGGGAGAGGTTCCTCCACCCCACGGATGCTCTCCATTGAAACCACAGCTGCAGGCTCCATCCTCCTGACACCAGATCTGATTCCAGAATTTCCAGGGCAGGAGATTTATTTACCTGCTGTTTTAACTTCGTAGAAATAACTATAAACAACTTTCATCTCCCTCTTGAGTACAGGATTGAGAGCTGCAGGGAAAGATGGAGCTATCAGAAGACTTCTAAAATGTCTAACTCACAAAATAATTTAGCAGCAATGATTGACTAGGCATGGGGAAGAAGCAGCAGCTAACGGGGACATTTGGCCCCTTTCTAGAGGGCCTAGGGGCCCGGATGGTGGCATAGTGGCAAAATGCAACGCTCAGTGAGTCTGACCTACTTGGGAGGGTGCCGGGTTCACATCCGGAGACCTCACTGAGCCTGCCGGACATGCACCTGCCAATGAAATGGGATGGCTGAGTCTGGTGTTGAATCGTGGAGTAAAGACCCTGTTGGAAGTGCTGTCTTTCTGTCTCTCTGTCTCATGGAAGAAAGAAATAAAATTACATATTAAAAAGGGAGCCTGGGGCCAGCAGGTGGCATGGTGGTTAAGGCACTGGATTCCTACATGGCTGACTGGTTCAAGTCCCAGGCCTGACAGCTTGCTTTCTCACTTTCCCTCCCTCTCTCTCTCTGTCTCCATCTCTCTGGTGAGCACACATGCCCTGTAACAAAATAAAAACAAAAGCATCATGATAAATAAAATAAAATAAAAATGATAAAATAATGATAAATAAAATAAAATAATTCTTTACCAAAAAAAAAAATAAAATAAAAAGGGGGCCTAGAAGCTTCTGGTTACTTTTAGGCAGGTTTCCTACAGACTCAGTGTCCCAGGACAAACTATACGTCTTATGTAAATATTATACACGTCTTCAAAGGCTCCCAGCTCCAATTTTAACCAAAGTCCAAGAGTGGGAAGCATCATAGGAGCATTTCCGAATAGACCATACCGCTCCCTCTGGACCACTCACCGCCTTTCTTTGTTCTCTGGGCTCCTTGTCTGCAAAAGGAGACTGAGAAGAGGAATGAGAACCGCCCAAGATGAGAGCTGTCGGGGCCACCTGCTTGCCATACCTCAGCTGGCTCTCCCGTTGGCTTTAGTAGGGACTCTAACCTCCAGTAGCCACGCTCTGACTTCAGAAGATGCTCCACACCCAGAGGGAGAGACGCAGCCCCGAAGAATCGGTCCCATTATTACCCTCATTATTTATTTCTCACCCAGCACTCCAAAGCCTGCAAGGAAAAGAAGTCTAATTCCCTCCGCATTTCAATCCTGCAATATTTACTCCAAGCCAGAGCCTCTGCCTGTTAATGTTTTCTCGGAGGACCTCCGCTTGCTTTGAGGCAAGGGCCGTGGGGAAATAGAACACAAAGGGAGAAGGAGGCCGAGAAGTGCTCCGACCCGGGCCTTGTGAAGGGCTGCACGGGGCTGCCATAATTTACGCGCCTCACCTAATGCACAGCACATGTCTGGGCCACAACGGGCGCTGGGTAGGCTCGGCCCCGTCGGCCTCGCAGTGGGCCTGCTGTGCGCGTGTCAGCAATACTCGTAAGGATGACAAAGTAGTTCATCCATAATTTTTTCCCTTACACCCTTTTCCAAGAACTGAGCAACAAAATAAAAGCCATCTCCCTGTCAAGCCCACCCCTCTGCACTGTCCTCCTGTCCCCCAGCAGACTTCATGTAGCCTTGGGCGAGGAAGCTCCACTACCAACTGTGCTTGCTCGGTGCTGGGACCCTCGGTTCAGCTCTCAGGTTAGAAACCCTGGGCCCCAACTTTCCTTTTTTTTCAGAATTATTTAATTTAGTTTAATTTACTTATTTTGATTTGACCAGAGAGAGAGACAGCATGTGAGAGAGAGGGAGAGCAAGAGGGAGAGGGAAAGTGAGAAAGCAAGCCACCAGGTCCGGGACTTGAACCACAGTTGGTCATGTGGAAGTCCAGCACCTTTAACCACCATGCCACCTTCCGGCCCCCTACTTTCCTTTTGATTAACACTCCATTCACTTCCTCTGTGCTAAAGTTGGATGACACTAAGTTGTTTCTTTGTTTTTTTTTGGAGGGGGTAGAGGTTTTTGCCTGAGGGCATCGGTGTTCACTAGAGACAGAGAGAGACAGACAAAATGAGAGGGAAAGTGAGAAATCACCCCTCAGGGGGGATGGCCACGCCACAGTCTCCTCTTCATTCTCCTTCTGGGATCTTGGGCATGCATGTGCATGAGCCCAGCGTGAGTTTCAAACCACTAGTCCAGGCACTGAACCACAATTGGCCGGTGGGAGTCCCGTGACGTAACCGCTACACCATCTGCTGGGAGGTTTTCTGGCTGTTATGCTTTACGGGGAAGCTCTTTTAACAATGGTCTTAGGAGTCTGGTGTACTTCGTTCCCCTTTATCCATCATCTTGTGTATTTCTGGTAGCCCTGTGTGAACAGCATCCTTAGGATCCCAGGCAGCTTGGGGAGTGGGTAGTGGGGAAGGAAATGGGTAGTGCAGTTCCTTTTAAAAATGCAAATAAACTTTCTTTTATACATATTCCATTTTTAAAAAATGATTTTCGTTTGCTGTAGGGCGCATGTGCTTGCTAGAGAGACAGAGACAGAAACAGAGGGAAAGTGAGAGCTCACCCTCCTGGGGAAATGGCCACACCACAATCTCTTCTCCTTCATTCTCCTCTTGGGATTTGGGCACCCATGTACATGCACCTGGCACGTTTTTCAAGCTGCCAGGTCTGGGACTAATTGTGCAATTAGCCATGTGGAATCCAGCTGCCTTAACCACCATGCCACTGACTAAACATGTTCCACGTTTAATGGAGAAAGAGTATTCAGAATTGTAGATATGAAAAGCAAAAGAAGCCCACTTGCTAGGACTAATAACATTTCCTAAATATGTCATTATCCATTAGTTATCCAGCTAGCTATTAGTAGACATCTTTTAGGCATCTCCTTCCCTGAACCTCTTCTTCCTTCCTTCCTCTCATCCTTCTCTTCCCTTCCTGGGTCTATTCCTCTCAATATGTGTAAGTAGTTTTGAAAAGCAGGTGCTGGTCTCCAAAGACACTGACCCCTGTTCCCGTCCCCGCCCCTTTCTGTCCTGGATGAATGGTTTGGCAGGATTTGGCTCTTTGAGGACCAAGTGAGGCATTGCAAGCACTGTGCCGGCTCCTTAGCGTTCACTTAGTGCTCATTGAATTATGTTGTATTATATATATATTTCTAGGTTTCCCGAATGTGATATGGTTGCTTCTCATGCTACAAATCACATGTAAAGAAAGTGTTACATCTAAAGTTTATGTTAGCGGGGACCAGCAGGTGATGTGGTGGCTAAGGCGCTGGACACTCCCACATGGCCGACCATGGTTCGAGTCCTGGAACTGGTGGCTTGCTTCCGCACTTTTTCTCTGTCTCTCTCTGATCAAATTAAAAAAAAAAATGAATGAATAAATCAATCTTTAAAAAAAAATAAAATAGTTTATGTTAGCAATTAGGGCCTCTTTTTTTTTTTTTTTTTTTTTTTGGAGAGAGGTTTTTGCTAGGGTGCATGTGCTCTCCAGAGAGACAGAGAGACAGAAAGTGAGAAATCACCCCCCACCCCCGACCCGGGGGATGGCCATGCCTCAATCCTTCTCCTCCGTTCTCCTCTCGGGATTTTGTGTATGCACACACATGTTCAGCCTGAGTTTTAAGCCCAGGTCCAGGACTCGAACTGTGGTCGACTACGTGGGAGTTCAGCGATGTAAACATTACGGCATCTGCTGATCCCAGCCATTAGGGCCTCTTTTTGAGGTGGGTCTAACTTTTATTCCAACCTCCTTCCTCTTATTTGAATTCACTGCAACCATTGGCAGTCTATCCATACGACCAGCATTTTTCTTTATTTATTGGATTAGTTCCTCAACTGGCATTTTTATGGTTGTGTTGTGCCTGTTGATTGTTGTTGGCTAAAGAACAAACGCCTGACTAATGTCCACAGGGAAGAACAATTTGCAAATTTATTTTATCCTTTTGTTGATATTTCAGTTCCAGAGGCTCGAGGTTAGTTTGTTTAACTAATGCATCACCCCCTGATCCCAGGTGTTTCCATATGACAGTGTTGTCTGGGCTTGACTCCCTGGTGTGACATCCGAGACTGCTGGGATGTATGATCCTTATGAAATACTAACAATTCCATTTACTAGGGGTTGAAGAACCCGAGTACAGCCAGTTGATTAAAGGAACAAATGAATAGTGTGTTTATTTATATGTCAACAGAGGCCAGTTATCGAATTTGCCTTCTTTTTCTCATTCAATATGGCCTCGACACCGGTAAACCTTGCTGCGCCTAGTAGTTTCCAAGTGCAATACAATAGGGACCATGCCCCTCCATCTTTCCCCAAGTATTTTTTTTTTAAAGGAATGATTTTATTCCACTATTTATTTATTTGTTTATTTATATTTGACCAGAGAGGGACAGAGGGAGAAAGAAAGTGAGAAAGCAACCGCCATGTCTGGAACTTGAACTGTGGTCCACCATGTGGGAGTCCAGCGCCTCTGCTGGCCCCAACCCAAGTATGTTTTTGCTTCCTAAATGAAACTTGACGATGTCGACAATGGTGGTATAACTAGAATTTGTGTTGCTTTGTCAACTGGCCAGACACAAAATGTGGTGTCCAGCAGCAAAGTAAACACATTGCTCCTTGTTTCTTCCCCTTAACGACATAAAGTCAAACAGAAGGCTGGGCCTGTCCTACGTTCACCGTGGTAGTGTGTTTTTGGAGTAAAGACTCGATACCAGACTCTCATTTGACCATAACGAAGGAGAAAGTTCTAGGACTACAAAAATGCACCGGGATAATAAAATGGTGATTTCTGCGATCCCTGTGGCCTACCTGTAAGAATTTCTGGCTGCTCAGGAATTTTCTGCCATGGTAGTAAGGCCCATTGTTTTTGGTACTGGGGCTGGTGTTGCTCATTCTGGGGTCCAATAAAATTTCAGATACTCTGTTTGGATGTCCTGGTCCAAATGGAGAAGGATCTTGAGCCACACAGCTGGGGCTGGGGAAATTTAGTGGGAGGTGGTCAGCAAAGAAAAAAATGAGGAGAAACAGAAAATTGCTGAAACATGGGTGGCAGATAAACTAGAAAGATAACAGGTGGGCAGGCTGAGGGTGATGACAGGAAGAGGGGCTAGAAAGGAGGAACTCTCTAGGGACCAGCAGATGGTGTAATGGTTACGTCTCTGGACTCCCACATAGTCAACCATGGTTTGAGTCCTGGATCCAGCAGCTTAAAACTCATGCTGGGAATGTGTGCTCAAAATCCTGAAAGGAGAATGGAGGAGAGGCGATTGTGGTGTGGCCATCTGCTCTGGGGGGGAGAGGGGATGATTTCTCATTTAGTACCTCTCTGTCTCTCTGGCAATCACATGTGCACTATAGTAAAAATCTCTCTCTCTCTCAAAAAAACAACAACAAAAACAAACAAAAAAACCCAGGAGGGAGGAACCCTCATAGAAAGGGAAGTATGAGGATGAGGATGTGGGGAAATACTTGGGAAGATGAGAGGCAAAGGAAAAAAAGGAAAGAAAAGATCCAGAGTGAGAACATGGAAGAAAACAGAAGCTATGAAGAAAAATAAAAGAGGAAATTATAAAACCCAGATACAGGGGCCAGCAGGTGGCATGGTTATTGGAGCACTGGACTCCCACAAGGCTATGGTTCAAGTCCCAAACTCTCTGGTTAATGTGCATGCCCAATGAGAAATCAAATAATAATAATAATAATGAATCAAATCAAATCAAATAAAAAAAGTCCCAGTTGCCAAGAGACCAGGGCTGTAGGGAAAAGAAAAGGAAAGAGATGGAAAAATGAGCATAGAAAAAAATAAGTTGAAAGTTTTCTTTGAGGGAGATAAATAGAGCACTAGTCAGATGATAATTTTATTTTTTAAAATGATTATTTGTTTAATTTTATTTATTCATTTTATTTTAATTTGTCCAGAGAGAGACAAAGAGAGAGAGGGAAAGTGAGAAAACAAGGTACCAGGTCAGGGACTTGAACTGTGGTCGGCCATGTAGGAGTGTCTAGCACCTTAACCACCATGCCACCTGCTGGTTCCCAGATGAGAATTTTCAAGATATGCTGCATTAGTTTGCCCAGGAAGAAGGGCTGAGGAATTCCAGTGTATCTTTATTTGATGAGGTTTTTTGTTTGTTCTGTCTTGTTTTGTTTTTGCTATAGAGCACATGCACTTGCCTAAGAGAGACAGAGGCAGAGAGGGAAAGTGAGAAATCACCTGCCAGAGAGCATGGTCATGCCATAGTCCCTTCTCCACTCTCCTCTCTGGCATGCATGTACATGTGCCCAGGGTGATTCTCAAGCCATGGGGTCTAGGACTCAAACTGCAGAGTTAGTTATGTGAGATCCAGCCTCCCCAACCTCCATGCCACCTGCTGGCCCTATTTGATGAATTTGGAAAAGCACTATTTATTTATATTTTTATTGGCACCCAAAGCCATAAAATACAGATCGAATCATTATGGAAAGATGTTTTTTTCCCCTCCCCAAAACTTAAAAAAAATTTTCAAATTTTTTTTTTTTTTTACCTTTAATCACTGTACATCTTCACAGCATTCAAAATAAATCTTCCCAGCATGAAAGGTGTTTTGAGGAGAAGAAAACAGACAGAAATGATTGTTGCAATAGATCATTTTTCATTTTCCATTTCAGAGACAATTTAATAACAATTTGGCTTTGATGCTTTTATTTATTTTGCTTCCTCTTTTCAAGGGTCTGTTTTGCTCGCCTCTTAGCATCATTTGTTTACAGCTAAGAGGGAACTTAATCTTTTACTTGGGTGGCGTCAACCTCACTTTCTCTAGGACACTGTGCTTCTCTCTTTCTTCTGCGTCTCTTCTGCAAGAAACTGGCTGCATGTCCATCTGTCCTTTTTCTTGAAAAGTCTTTCTCTTTCCCTATTAGTCATTTAGTGGCACTGATAAGTGGGATCCACTATGTGTTTATTCAAACGAAGACAGTGGTGACGGGTGTATTTCCTGTACTGTGAAATCTGAACTCATCTGCACTCTTGTAACGAGATATCAATCTTTTGTGTAATGCCAGGTACCGGGCTTAATTGCCCTCTTGTAATGTGTTATCCCTGAGATGATAATTTGAGTTATTTCTTTGTTAACCTTTACACAGCCAATAACAAATTAAACATCATTATCTGAGTTTAAAATAGGCTGTAAATCTCTAAGCCCTGGTAATACGCAGACACTTACAACCAGGGAGTCATAAAATGACATTAAATGACACTCTGAAACACAACCCAGAAAGTACTACACATAAATGGGAAGAAACAGAACATCACTAACAGGAGTTTACCTGGCAGGGCCCATCTCTGTCATGGAGCAGAGATGATTCAAGTAATGGCAACTTTGCTGTAACATAACCACTAGAAGTGCACTTCCTTAATCCTCCTACTGCCCGTGGCTCTGCCTTACGCTGATGTCCGTGTCCGTTTTCTTTTGTGCTTGTTTCCTGGGGCACTCATATGGTCATTTAGTCATGTTCCATTCTTTCCCACAACCTGACGTTGTAAGCCACACCTCCCTTTTGGACACTGCGAGCTTTTGTGGAGAATTGTGCCCCGCCCTTATTTTGCATGGTATGGGTGAGCCATGATTTGGCGATGATCCTGGTGGTGGCGAGGGCGAGAGGCATGCAGACATGCAGAGGAAGCTGCTTTTGAAGCCAATATTGCTGTCTTTTTTCTTTTTTCCTCTAAGGTTCCTTTGAAAACGAGCTCTATTAAATCATAGTTTGTTTGAATCGAGCCTACGCATCTGCCGAGGGCCAGAGAGAGACACTGCCTTCTCCAAACCAGTACTAACCTATAGTGAGCGGCAGAAGAGGACTAGGACTCCTACTGTCAGCCCCCAACCTGAATGTTCTTTCTGTTATACCCCATGTCATATGGAGATGGTTAGAGTCTGATGAGGAAAACATTTTTTTTTTTAAAGATTGCAAAAACAGTGGTGATAATCTGAGAGAATGTAGCTCTGGGACCTTCTAGCCTCAGGGGGATGAAACTAAAGCGTGAATTAGAGTGTATTTTAACACTGCCCAGGCAGGGGGGAGTGGGTGCACCACATAGCCTGTGAGGTCTGCCCCAGCTGTGCAGAGTTCGTGGTGACCCACGTCCAGGACCTCCTGCATTTGCTCTGACCTGCTCCCAACACAAACCTTTGCTCACAGCAGAGATTAGAAAATGTTTTCAGGTTTTGGCTTTTGTCATAGGACACAAGCATTCACCAGAGAGAGACAGAGAGAGGAAAAGTGAGACGTCAGCCCTCAGGGAGAATGGCCACACTGTGTTTCCTTTTCCCTTATTTTTTCTCGGCGTAACTTTTAAGCTACGGGATCTGGGACTTGAACCTCGATGGACCATGTGGGAGTCTAGCACCTTTAACACCATGCCACCTGCTGGCCCCATGTTTTCAGTTTTATAACAGATACTGGTTTACTGTTTCTACTTGTTTTATTTTTTAATTTTTAAAAGTTTATTATTTCTTCCGACAGAGACAGACAGAGACAGACAGGCAGACAGACATACACCCTCTCCACAGGGACCTCGAGTTGTGATCCATCCCTAACCTCAGCCAGCATGCATTCAGGGCACACGTGTGAACCTGGTGTGCTTGGGTAGACCCTGGGACACGAACCCAGGACCTTCCAATGTGAGTGTAGCCTTGCAGAATGTTAGTGCTGCTCCACCGTCTAGCCTCTACATTTTCTATTTTTTCTTAAAGAAGTTTTATTCTGAAATCAGTATTTTCCTAAAAATATAGGACTTGTTCAACATTTCCAAACATACTTATTAACACATAGTTTATACATAGTATTCTCCCACAATTAATTTTTTTTTTTAATTGCCAGAGGGTGCATGAGAGAGACAGCAAAAGGGAGAAAGCATCCCCCAGTGCGTCCCAGTTGTGCTGCAGTTCTCTCTCCTCTCTCCAACCTGTCAGGATGTTGGGTGTTCACACATATGTGTCTGGTGTGTTTTTCCAGCTGCCGGGATGAGACTGGGGTGCAGTTGGCCATGTAGGCTCTGAATCCCTTAACAGCTTGGGGATCCGGCTGGCCCTTTCCCAATTTTTAACATGTGCACATTCGCTGTGGTCACATTTTCAGTGTTTCTCACTCCGAGGGAGGCTGGCAGGGTTGCGCTCTCTTTCTTATCTCGTCTTCCTCTTCTCATCCTTGGCAGAAGTCTTTCTAGTTTTTATATTTAAATTATTTTTCAAAATCGATTTGTCAATTCTGCTTAATTATGGTCTGCTTTCATCTTTGTTAAGTCTGCGTCCCTGCTTTTTCTGTGCATTTATTTCACTTTCAAGTTTTCTTGATTGAATTCTTAGTTTATTTTTTTCTTTCTTTCTTTTCTTTACTTTTTATTTTTCTTTCTTTCTCTTTTCTTCTTTCTTTAGTATTTTAAACCAAGGAAAACATTTTGGGCTATGTATTTTCCTCTGTGTATGGTTTGGCCGTGAGTTTCTGAGGTTTAATATGTTTTCTTTTCTAATTGTCATTTATTTATAAGTACTTAAATTGCAGTTTTGATTTCTGAAAAATATTTTTTATTTAATCTGTTAAAATTAAAGAGATTACCTTCAATGACTGTATTTTGGCTAAAAAATGTGGTTAGGGCAATTTCTGCCTTTTGGGACCCCAAAGGACAAACAACTTAATTAATGTCATTCAAATCCTCTTCCACATAGTTTATTTTGAGTCTATTTTATCTGTCACAGAGCAAAACTGGTAAGTTAAAATCTTTAGCTAAAATGATCATTCTGCTATTTTATCCTTGAAATTCAAATGCTTAACAAAGCTATGCCTTTCAATGTAGTGTATTTACATTCATCACTGTAATCATTATCAGTAAAATGTTAGTCTTTTTCTTATTATAAAATAATCTTTTATAACCAATTCCATGCTTTTGACTTTATTATTTATTTATTTATTTTAACAAGGTATTTATTTGGGGTCAGCAGATACATAGTTAAGGCACTGAACTCCCATATGGCTGACCATGGTTTGAGTCCTGAACCTAGCAGCTTGAAACTCATGCCAGGCGCATGTGAATGCATGCCCAAAATCCCAAGAGAAGAATGGAGAAAGGATTGCAGCCTGGCCATCCTCTATGGGGGGTGTGTGTGTGTGATTTCTCACATTCTGTCTCTCTCTGTCTCTGGCAAGTGCACATGCCCTATAGCAAAATCTCTCTCTCAAAAAAAGGAATTTCTTATTTAATTGTATTTATTTGTTTATTTATTCATTATTATTTTTAATTCACTAGAGTGAGAAACAGAGAGCGGGAAAGTGAGAAAGCATGCCACCAGGTCCAGGACTTGAACAGCTGTCAGCTATGTGGGAGTCCAGCACCTTAACCACCACACAATCCTACTGGCCCTTGCTTTTTCCTTTTATTTTACTTTATATACTACTAGTTTTTATTTTGTTTATTTATTTGTTTATTTATTTTTGTTATAGGACATGTGCGCTCCCTGGAAACGAGAGAGAGAGAGAGAGAGAGAGAGAGAGAGAGAGAGAGAGGGAGGGAGGGAAAGGGAGAGAGAGAGATAAGGAAAGTGAGAAATCGCCCCCTGGGGGGATGGCTACATCATGATCCTTTCTCCTCCATTCTTCTCTCTGGATTTTGGGCATGTACACACATATGACCAGCATGATTTTCAGGCTGCTGGGTCTAGGACTCAAACCACACAGTCAGCCAAGTGGGATCCAGTCACTTTAATCTCCATGTCACCTGCTGGCCCCACTAAAGTTAGTTTTTAACCTATTTAATATTTTTTTCTTTTTTTAGGTTTTGCCAGAGGGTGCATGTGCTTGTCAGAGATAGAGACAAATATAAAGAGAGGGAAAGTGAGAAATCATCCCTGCAAGGGAGATAGCCATGGCACAATCCCTTCTCCTCCATTCTCCTCTTGGGATTTTGAGCACACAGACACACATGCCTCGTGTGAGTTTCAAGTCACCAGGTCTGGGACTCGAACCACAATCTTAACCTATTTAATTTCGACTTACATTTACCTCTTAATCCTTTGCACATCTTTTTGCTTCTAATTCTTGATTGGATCATTGTTTTTAAAAAGCAGCTTTAGGGATCAGCAGATGGCATAATGGTTAGGGTTATGTCGCTGGACTCCCATGTAGTCCATGCAGTTGAGTCCCGGACTTGGCGGCTTAAAATTCACACATTCATATGTGTGTGCATGCCCAAAATCCTGAGAAGAGAATGGAGGAAAGGGGTTGCAGCATGGCCATCCTCCGTGGGCAGTGATTTCTCACTCTCTGTCTCTGTCTCTCTTTGTCTCTCCAGTGAGTGCATGTGCCCTATAGCAAAAATCTCTCTCTCTGAAAAAAATGCAGTTTTATTGAGGTACAGTTTTTATACCATAAAATTCATTAATTTTCACTATAATATTCAATCATTTTTAATAAATTCATGAAATAATGGAGCATCTGAGTTTTTAAAAATATGTAGTTGGATATATTTTTGATTTATTATGAATATTTGATTCAATCCCTTTCTAACTGGAGATTTTAACTTATTTAAATTTATTGTTATAGCTGATGTTTTTTGTTATGCATGTGTCAGCTCATTCCATTTTTCTTCTTTCTTTTTTGCCATTTCTTTTATCTGCTCCTTTCGTATACAGATCTTGTTTGTCATTTTGTTTTTAATCTCAAATATTTTAGAATGTATGTATCATTTAAAAATTTTGCCATTGGTTAAAATGTTTTCAAAAATATTTCTTATCCTATGTTTCTAGTGTCAGTCTTGATTGTAAAAATATCTTTCTCTCTATTTGACACAAATCATTTTGCTGAAGTTTGCCGTTTATATTATCCTGTGTTTCTTCTTTCTTCTGACATCATTTCTTTGTCTTTTTAAATAATAAATTTGGCTTCTATATGCAGATTAATGTGATTATTTGCATTTTCATCTTATATCTTTCTTTTAAATAGTTATTTTAAATAGTTATATATTTATGTTTTAGTTTTATAGCCACATTTATTTATTAAAAAGTTATTTATTTAATTTTATTTGTTATTAATATATTCAAATTTGACCAGAGAGAGAGAGAGAGAAAGAGAGAAAGGGAAAGTGAGAAAGCAAGCCACCAGGTCTGGGACTCAAATCCCAGTTGGCCATGTGGGAGTTTAAACACCATGCCACCTGCTGTTTAACCACCATGCCACCTGCTGGCCCTTTAGCCATATTTATATTGACTGTTGGGCTTACCTCTATTTTAATTGGTTTCAGTGCCCTCACTATTCTTCTCATATTATGAAATCTATACTTTTGAGATTTTTTTTGGCTTTTAGTTATCATTTTAAAATTATGATTTTGATTTACATACAATCTGTATATCTTTGTAGGCTGTAGTATGATTTTTTTTAAAGGTATGCATACAGATGTAATAATCAAATCGATATACACATCTTCTTCTTCATCTTCTTATGTTGTGCTCATTACTTAATAGTTAGTGACTAATTTGTTTGTTTAGAAATATATGTTGTGGAGGACCAGCAGTTAGCGTAATGGCTATGTTGCTGGACTCCCATGTAGTAGACCATGGTTCAAGTCCCGGACCCAGTGGCTTAAACTCACGTAGGGTGTGTGTGAGTGTGTGCCCAAGATCCAGACAGGAGAATGGAGGAGAAGGGATTGTGGCATGGTCATCCCTCCCTGGGAGGTGATTTCTCACGTTCTGTCTGTCTGTCTCTCTCTCTGTCTTTCTGGCAAGCGCACGCACCCTATAGCAAAAACCTCTCCAAAAAAAAAAAAAAAAAAAAGAAATATATGTTGGGGCCAGCAGACATAATGGTTATGTCACTGGACTCCCACATGGTCAACTGTGGTTTGAGTCCTGGACCCAGTGGCTTGAAACTCATGCTGGGCGTGTGTGCATGTGTGCCCAAGATCCCAGCAAGAGAATGGAGAAGGAATTGTGGCATAGCTTTCCCTCTCACTGTCTCTGTCTCTCTCTCTCCAGCGAGTGCATGTGCTGTAAGGCAAAAATCTCTACAAAAAAAGAGAAATATATGTTAAAGTGTCCATACTTGTTACTCTGCTGCAAGACGCTGTTCCTTAGCCTCTTCCCTTTATTTACGTACATACTTGTGTTCAAAAACATTATTTTCATACACCTTCCACCCTCAAGAAGTGATTGTCATCTGCTATTACTGTCTCTATTTGTATTTTGAAATCTGTACTTTTGAGTTTTTCATCTTGCTTTATTTTTCTAGAGTTGGGTTACATCCTCAGTCAGCTTGTCAAGAAAGGTACACAGGTGCTATATTTTCTGATGCTTCGAAGAGCTGAGTCTTTTTCTGAGGTCGTCACTTATAAAATATTGGCTCTCAAACTCTTGGGTCATACCCTTTTCTACTTTGAACTATTTAGACATTGCCCAGTGTTTTCTAGCATTTAATGTGGGGTAGGAACATCTGGTAATACTCTGATTTTCATTGATTATTGCTGGAACATAATGAACTTTTAAAATCTGCATACATTTCTTTAACTCAAAGAACATTTCCCTACTGCTTTTTTTTTTTTTTTTTTTTTTTTTTTTTTCCCTCTTGAAAGACAGAGGTTTTTGCTGTAGGGCTTGTGCACTAGCTGGAAAATAGAGAGACAGGGAGACAGAAAGTGAGAAATCACTTCCAGGTGGGATGACCATGCTGCAATCCCTTCTCCTCCATTCTCCTCTCGGGATCTTGGGCACACATGCACAAATGCCTGGCATGAGTTTAAGCTGCCAGGTCTGGGACTTGAACCATGGTCAACTATGTGGGAGTCCAGTGATATAACCATTAAGCCATCTGCTGGTCCCTCTATTGCTTTTTTTATGCTTTATTGTTTGATTTTGTCTCTAGGAGAGTATCTCAAGCTTGTGCTTATGTAGTGTTTGCAGCTCTCCCCCGGGAAAGCTGTGTGGAGAAGGTAGCTTGAAACAGCGAGTAGCAGAAACACAGCTGGGAGAGCCATTGAGCTGGCTTTTACAGAGATACAAAAAATACATTCGCACAACTCAGACCAGGGGAGTGGCAGTATGGATGGAAAAAAGTGGCCGCAATTAAGATGTACTTCAGAAGTAATTTTCAGTGTGGCTATGAGCTTCTTTTTCGAAAAAAAATTTATTTATTTATTTATTTATGATGATGATGATGATGATTTTAAAAATTTGCTGTAGGGCATATGTCTGAGAGACAGAGAAAAATAAAGTGAGAAAGCAAGTCAACAGGTTCTGGACTTGAACCACAGTCAGCCATATGTGAGTCCAGCACCCAATTACCATGCCATCTGCTGGCTTGGGCGTGTTTTTTGTTGTCTCTCTGGGTCTTGTATCAGAAGGTAAGAGGGGTCTGGCGGTGGTATAGGACAGTAGGGGTGCTACTGTCCGATGCTGGAAGGAGTCCTGTGGGAAGGGCCTGAGTTTGTGTCCTGAGGTTCACCTGCGCATACCAGGTAAGTTGTGATCCTCGCTGGCTGCGGGTTTAGGGAGAGGATGGAGGTGTGGTCTCTTGTTGAGGGTACTTGTCTCATGAAGGAAACAGAAACACTTTTTTTAAAAAAAGAAGCAAAGAGATAATGTAGGGTGCTGTTAGCTGGAGGTCATTTTGAGCAAGCAGTACTTGGTAGAGGCATCCCGATAGCTAGGCATTTTCAAAATGCTTAAGAATTTATGCAGCGGGACTGGCAGATGGCATAATGGTTACATTGCCGGACTCCCACATGGCCAACCACGGTTCGAGTCCCACACCTGGAGGCTTGAAACTCACGGTGGGTTGGGACCAGCAGTTGGTGTAATGGCTATGTTGCTGGACTCCCATGTAGTTGACTGTGGTTTGAGTCTTGGACCTGGTGGCTTAAACTCATGCCAGGTGTATGTGTGTGCATGCCCAAGATTCCAAGAGGAGAATGGAGGAGAAGGGATTGCGGCGTGGCCATCCCCTCTGGGAGAGGGGTGATTTCTTGCTTTTTGTCTCTCTGTCTCTCTCTGTCTTTCTGGTGAGCGCACACATCCTATAGCACAAACAGAAACTCACGGTAGGCATGTGTGCATGCATTCCCAAAATCTCAAGAGGAGAATGGAGAAGGGATATCCAAGTGGCCATCTCCCCTGGGAGGTGATTTCTTGCTTTCTTTCTAGTGAACACATGTACCCTATAGCAAAAATCTCTCTTAAAAAAAGAATTTATGCAGTAATACCTTATTTTAATCTCTTACCCCTGAGAGGTTGGCAGTAAAGGAGAAATAAGAAAACTAAGGCCCTGGGTGGCATGATGAGCCATGTGAACTCACCAGTAAGTTAGCAGCAGGATCATGACCTCGGCTTCGGTCCTTGGTGCAGTGAGCTTCCTACTCAGCTCACATCCAGGCATGCCTCGTTTCACTGTCTGGTTCCATTACTACCCCTAGGTCTTTAAGCAAAGTGGTGGTTGAGTGAGGAGCTTAAAGGTAGGTGTCTTGTGTGTCATAGCACCATAGGGTATGTAGTCTTTGATAGCTATCACAGGGTGCCACACTAGAATAATACAATTCTATCCACATAAAAGTATAAATAAGTGCCAGAAAGTGACAAGACACCACAACACATTAATAGACATCTGGTGTACCCCGTTTTTATTTATTCTGAATACAACTACAGATGTAAAATAAAGTACAAATGTATAAACGGAATGTGCAGTCTGTGTGATTGTGAATGGTTTGGTGTAGTGAATCCTATCTGACTTAAGAATGAAACAGATTGAGAAAAGGCATTCCCAAATTCCCACAGACAGAGAGAGGGGTTTCCAAACTCACATAGACAGAGAGGGAGTTCTCGGTTCTGGAAAACTGGTTGTAAGTCCGAGAGGTCACTAAACAGGTAGGTCGATAAGTGAGGAGTGTCTGTATTCAGCCTTAGCTACCTGTAGAGACCCTGGAATGTCATCGAGGTGGGGTTGGGGGCAGAGGCAGAGGGGGGTGGTAGTGGGTCAGCTCAGCACCCAGAGCTTGACCTCTCTGTCCCCATATTGACCAGTGCAGCTCCCCATTGACCTATTATAGTCTCATAATTTAGAAAAATAAAATAATTTTATGATAAAGGTCACATCTATGCACACACACGTACAAGAAAGAGACAGAATTACCCTCCATGGGCTCTCATCATGCCATGGTCCCCTTTACCTAACCTTCCAGCTCCTCAGGCTCTTAGGCATCTGCAAATGTGCCTGGTGTGTTTTCAGGCCAGCCTAGGGATCCAAACTTGTAGGTGGACATACAGCTTCTTGAAGGGCTCTTTTTTACTGCTGGACCACAGTGGCTGGGCCAGTATGAAATTTTAGTTAAAAAAATTTGAGAGGCTGGCAGGTGTGGTGGTTAAGGGCACTGGACTCCCACATGGCCAACCGTTGGAGACCTGGACCTGGTGGCTTGCTTTCTCAGTTTCCCCCTCTCTCTGTTTCTTGCTCTATCCCTCTCTGGTCAAATTTAAATAAATAAATAAATAAACAAATAAATAAATAAATAAGAAGTTAAATAATTCTTTTAAAAAATTCGATTAATAAACAATAAGATTTGACAATGATTTCAGTACCATGTTGCTCCTAGCCGTTGGGCTGAATGGGTTGGTGGTTTTAATACAAAAGGCACTTGAATCCCCTTAGCCCTCTTAATCTAGATTCTGACCAAGTGCACCACCAAATGGAAGTGCATGACAGCTATGAGGCGGCTTGTACAATTCAGAGTTCAGCTTCACTGAGCTGGGTGGTTGGGAAAAACTCCACTCCTAGGCTGCATCTGCCACCGGCCGACGTGCTGTCTCTCACCTCCCCTCCCCTTTGCTGCTTTCTTATCACATATATTCCCCTCTTTTCTTATAATTAATTCTTTCATTTCTATTTCCCTCCCATGATTTCTGTTCACATTTTCTGGCGGTCTCCCACTTGACTTCCTTTCACTTTCCTTTCTAGACTTCTGTCTGTGATCTTCCTTCCTTCTGTTTTTCTATGCTTTTCTGTCCTTCATTTTTCTTTAATTGTCTTCTGTCCTTGTACATCTGCTATTTCTCAATATTTTATGAAAATATTGAAATTCACAGTATTGAATGAATTTTACAGTGTTACTTGTATACTCATCACCCAGCTTCTA
Source organism: Tupaia tana (assembly GCA_026018925.1). NCBI lineage: Eukaryota > Metazoa > Chordata > Mammalia > Scandentia > Tupaiidae > Tupaia > Tupaia tana. Next base: position 176,988,225 of record JAKSZU010000002.1, on the reverse strand, counting down.
TTATTAATGTTTTACTACAGTTGCTTTGTCACAATCTGTTTATTTTTCTATCCTTCCATCAATTGGCATTTTAAAACAAGTTTGTTTATTTCTTTCTTTCATGGAGCGGGAGAAGAGAGAGAAAGTCTTCACACATGGTTCACCCCTAGCTTTAACCATCCAGGATCATGGACACATGTGTGTGCCCAGCATGTGCAGGGAGGTATCAGGACGTGAACCTAGGACTTCCGTCTGTGACTTCAGCATTGCAGAGCTTTGCATTACCACTGTGCCACTGTAGCTGGCCAAGTTTTCTCTTCTTTTTAAGTTATTTTATGCTCTCAAAATAATTTTTAAATATTATCACTTCAGCCCCCTCACTTCCTTGACATGCCTATCCTTAACTAGAGTGTAATCTTGTTTATAATCCACTTTTACTTAATCCACATATACTTAATATATGATCAGATGAGTTCTGACAAAGTAATACCCTTGGGTAGCCCAAACTCCTATCAAGATAGAGAATGTTCTAATCACCTCAAGAAGTTCCTTCATGTTTCTTTTCAACTAATCAATGTCCCACTCACGATTGGCTGACTGTGAGTCACAAAGCTGTTGGCTTGAAAAACATGCTGGGTACATGTGTGTGCATGCCCAAAATCTCAAAAAGAGGGAGAGAAGGAGAAGAAATGATTGTGGTGTGACCATCCCCCATGTGAAGTGTCTTCTCACTTTCCCTCTCTCTCTCTTCGTGTCTCTTTCTGGCGAGTGCATGCACTCTCTGGCCAATTAAAACAGAACAAAACAAATTGTGCTTCCTTCTAGAAGTCTTCACTCTGTAATATACTTTTTCCTTCTTCTTTTTTCTTTTCCCACAATCCCTTCTCCTCTAGTCTCCTTTCAGGATTCTTGGCATGCATTCACAAGTGCCTGGCATGATCTTAAATCTGCTGGGTTTGGGATTTGAACTATACAGCTGGCCATGCGGGATCCAGTGCCTTAATCTCTATACCATCTGCTGGCTCCCAGTACAATGTTTTTAAGATTTATTCAGACTGGTGGTGTGTCAATAGCGGTTTACTTTTCATTGCCACGTAGTAGTCCATTGGACAATTATGCCAAGTTTGCTTAGCTCTTCTGCTATTGATGGTGCGTGTTTGTTGTTATGAATGAAGCTGCTATGAAATTGCCCTTTTGTGTTTGCTATCCTCTATTTTCTGCCCCTGGTTCCACCCCTGCTCCCCATTTTATTCCTAGCACACAGCAAGGATATATGAGTGAAATGGAGACAATTCCTGTTGCACAGGTTGTGGTGGGAAGAAAGTAAGATACAACAGTATATAAGAGGCTCCCAGATCAGCCCCTGGTGCACAGTAGGCACTCCATCGGTGGAAGTTACAATGATACGGAATAGGCATGAAGGCTTCTATCTGCAGTACTTTTTATGATTTGATTCTGCATTATTTTTTCCTCTGTGGCTTTTGCCAAGTGATAATCACACCTATGTGCCTTCGTTTATTCCACTGAAATACCTTCCTTTCCTTGTGAGTTACCTAGGATAAAAATATAAACCTTCTCAGTATTATCAGAAAGGAATGATGAAGAAAAAATGACAGCAAAAAAAAGTATGCAGAAGAAATAGCATCTCCTTCCCCATCCCCGCCCTTGTTTCACACTACTCCAGTTTTGCAAGAAATTGCTTTGAGATCCTTGGATGAGAAAACCGCATTCAAAAGCCAAGAGCTACAGTTGGAGGGCTATCCTTTTCCCAGATCCATTAGCTGCCATTCAGCGAGGACTTAGCAGTTTCCACTGGAGCAGAAAGAAGTTTATTTTACCATTTTAATTTGGTGCTGCTTTATTTACCCTGTTTGTGCTAACCCAAATTTGGCACCCACTCTGTACTCTGAGTGCTAATTTAAGTGACATATTTCCGTTCTGCCTGGGAAGAATACACAGAAGAGCTGAAAGACGTGTGTTTATAATTATAAGGTACCGAGTTGGCTCCAACCACATCTCATAGCATATGGGAACTGTGTGGGCTAGTTAGCAAAAGTTTATGCTGAAGCCTGATGCTGTTTGGCTGAGTTTTGTCAACTCAGAGTTGTTAAGCTGTGTCTAATAAAACACGGGCTGAGTCAATTTAATATTTCCAGGCTAGTCTATTGTGGTGGGAAGGACAGCCCCTTTCCTTTCTTGGCCTGAAAATGCAGAGGATTTGGGTTCGGTTCTGGAGGTGGAAGATTTTGTTGGGCGAAGAGGAATGGACTATTTTATTACTGCACAGACTTTAGGAATCTGGACATGAGTGCTTTGGCACCATGTTGACAAAATCTGGCTTTTTATTTTTCATTCCAGATTGACATTGAGGAGGGTTCTTGGATTATACATGGCATTATGTATCGCAAGTTTTCTGTGTAAAATAATCTTACATATGATCTTGTAAAGTTCCTACTTAGAGACCTTTTCTAGTATTATAGAATAAAACCATGCATAGATAAATGGAGTATTTTTTTTTTAACTTTTTTTTTTTTTTTTTTTTTTTTGAGAGGTTTTTGCTATAGGGTGCGTGCGCTCGCCAGACAGACAGAGAGAGACATAGAGACAGAAAGCGAGAAATCACCCCCCAGGGGGGATGGTCAGGCCGCAATCCCTTCTCCTCCATTCTCCTCTCGGGATCTTGGGCACGCACGCACACGCGCCCAGTGTGAGTTTTAAGCCACCAGGTCCGGGACACGAACCGCGGTCGACTACGTGGGAGTCCAGCGACATAGCCATTATGCTAACTGCTGGTTCCTGATAAATGGAGTATTTTTTCTTTTCTTTTCTTTTTTTTTTAATTGCCAGAGAGTATGTGTGCTTGCCAGAGAGACAGAGAAAGCACCCCAATGGGGTGTGGTCATGGCACAATCCTCTCTCTTCCATCTCTCCATCCTGTCAGGCACGCAAGCACACATACCTGGTGTGTTTTTCAAACTGCTGGAGCCGGGACTCGGTCATTGGCCATGTGGGATTTGGCTCCCTATGCACAACATTGAATCTCTACTCTATAGGACCAGCCTTATAAATGGAGTATTTTAAACTCAGAGAAGACATGTGCTGTTGTAGAACTGGGCCTACTGGTTATGTGTATGTGTGTGTGTACATGTGCCCACATGTGCCTGTGCACACATGCCCAGACCGCTGTGGATATATGCATGTGTAGGAGGATATTTATTTCTGCAGTGTGACTAGTTGTGTAAAATCGTGGTTTCAGTAAGATGTTTCTGGGCCAGCAGATGGCGTAGCAGTTATGTCGCTGGACTCCCACATGGTGGACCAGGGTTTGACTCCTGAATCTGGTGGCTTGAAAATCACTCTAGGCTTGTGTGCATGCATGGCCAAGAGCCCAGGAAGGAAATGGAGGAGAAATGATTGCAGTGGCAATATCCCCTGGCGGGGGGTGGGGGGGTGGGGGTGAGGTGGTGGTGGTGGTTCTTATTTTCTCTCTCACTGTCTTTGCCTCTCTCTCTCTCCAGCAAGCGCACATGCCCTAAGGTAAAAAACCTCTTTTAAAAAATGTTCTTGTGTACCTACTATGTGCAGGCCAGTGTGGATGTGCTTTCTGACCTTGGGCTTCCTCTACTCCCTGCAATCTTTGGCATGGAGAAGAGGAGATGGCAGCAGGGAGCCACCAGGGTCTGAATTCTCATGCTGATTTTACTGCAGCTTTAGGTTCTAGAAGTTGACTCCTTGTCTAAGTGAGCCAGTGGAAAGCAAAAGCACTAGCCCTCAGTGGAAGGCTTCCTTGCACGTTTGCCCTGCTGCTGACACTTACGGACTGGCGAGTATAGGAACAAAGCCATCCACTTGTCCTTCTAGCCAGACAACCAGGTGAACTTGGCTTGTAGAAAGGGCGACTTCCCCCTCCAGTGCTTCCCATCTACATGGATACATCATGTGTTTCTATCACAAGAGTTCTGGAAAGAAACTGGGTCAGAAATCGAAAGTACTTGTTAACTCAGGGTGGATTCCCTGCAAGCTACGTGCATTGTCATTCATCTGAATTGTCTTGATTCCCAAGTCCTTTGGGCATTTGAAGCTGAACGATGTAATGTCTGGAGTCTCTGAACCCCCCTTGTTTGGGGGGAAGGGTATTTATTTAAAGAATCAAAGTTTCATAAGCCAGTTCACATGCTTTGAAAATCCTGTCCTTTTCATCTTCAGAGTGGATTAGATGCACAAGTGTGCCATGAAATAGATCTTTATAACCCAGATTTGAATGTGTTGCAAGCTTACACCTGACCCTGGGTGTCGCACGGGAGACTGAAACCTGCTGTCATGTGACACTGGCCCGTACTGTCTCCATCTGTCAACACCCCAGCAGCAGAGGGCCCTCTCCTACTGGCCTACCCCCCACACCTAATGGTGACATTGTTACACCTCTCCTGTTTATAAGGCATCTTCTCATATTTTACTTCCTTAATGCCTTAGACTAACCTTCTGGAGGCGCTGCCTTTACTCCCATTTTACAGAAACTCAAAGGCGTTCGTGTGAAGACGATTATGTTATCAGCAAGTGACAGAGCCTGGGTTGTCCGACTCTGAAGTCGTGTTCTTTCCTCTGTGTTGAAGTAGTCTCTCATAATTGGGTATCACACAACTAATTTAATACGAGTAGATGAGACGATGCTGCTAGAATCCTTTTCGTGTATTAGTCTCATTTTGCAGAACCAGTGTGCTCTTTTCTTTATCACTGTTTTTTTTTTTTTTTTTGTTTGTTTTTTTTTTTTTTTTTTTTAAAAACCCCACAAAACAAAAAACAAAACTGTATTTGGAGTCTGGAGACCTAACCCTGAAGTTCTTGCTCTCATTATTAGCTATCCAACTGAGCAAATGAATGTTGACCCTCAGTGTCCTCACCTGCAAAATGGGCATAGTAGTAGATGTCTTGTGAGCCCTGAGGGGTGATGTTTGAGAAAGCCCTTTTTTAAGACAGAAAACATTATGCAAAATGTAAAAATGTACTGTTCCAACTCTCCAGCTAGATTGCACAGAGCTTGCCGGACGATGTCACATTACTTTTTTGTTTCTGCTATTCTGCATGATGCCTGCTACAAAGAAGTTACTCCATGAGTGGGACCAGCAGGTGGCGTAATGATTACGTCGCTGGACTCCCACATAGTCGGCCAGGGTTTGAGTTCCAGACCCAGTGGCTTAAAATTCATTCAGGGTGTGTGTGCGTGTGCGCCCAAAATCCTGAGAGGAGAATGGAGGGGAAGAGATTGAGGCATGATCATCTCCTGTGGGGGGCGATTTCTTGCTTTCTGTCTCTCTGGCAAACACACATGCCCTATAGCAAAAATCTCTGAAGAAAAAAAAAGTTACTCCACGAGAACAGGCTGAATGAGATATTGATGGGTTGAAAGCTGAGATCATGCCTCCCAATTCCCTTGTTTCTTTTCTCCAGTGTGTAATGCCTCTATTTGCACGGTAACATCCGGAGAGAAGTTTTGGCAGATTCAAAAATGTGTCTTAATGCACCATTCTTATTCATGAACTTCTAAACGTATAAACTTCATTTAAGTGAGTAGGTGTGATCTCATGGAATATGCTATTCATGTGTGGGCCGTTTATCGTTAGGGGGCACTCACGAAGCCTGGGGAAAATCAGAGCTGGTCTGCTTGTCGCTGGTCACTGTGGCTCTCGGAACAGTGGCAAAAGCCCTGGGGTGGGAGTATGTGCCCTTCTTCCCCACTTCCCCGCTTATCTACACTCCCCAACTTGGTATCCAGTGAGTGAGCAAATGAAACTATGGATAGGAAGTGCCAACCTGGGGCTGGAGGCTAGGGCTTGTGCCTCTTGCAAAACTCCTGGACCCCACTGAGCTGTCCTTGGAATGTGTGTGTGTGCTAAAAAACCATTCAGTGAATTGTAAGATTCCTGGTAAGATTTTTAAAAATCCTAGCAAATGTAGATGTCCCCAAGAGATGATTATTATTAATTATTGCATGTTGCTGTAACATAAACCTGGGTGGTCGATCATAGTTAAGGCTCAGAAGCCCCCAAGAGCGGGGCACCCAGGGAACACAGTGAAGTTTTCTGGAGCAGCCACTGGAATGGAGGCGGAGTCTGTGTGAAGTTTGGCTTAGAAGGAGTAGCACGAAATGAAGGTGCCAAACTCAGAATCGGGAGGCCTAGGTCTGGCTTGCTTTGTTATTATGGGTCATGTTTAGCCTTTGTGTGCTTCAGGTTCTGCAGCTGAAGAATTTAGGCAATAATACTTACCCACGATAGATGAGAGACCCAGATGTGATACCATGCATCAGAATTCTTAGCTATCTTGAGACCAGCAGATGGTGTAATGGTTACGTCGCTGGGCTCCCATGTAGTTGACTGTGGTTCAAGTCCTAGACCTTGCAGCATGTGGGCACAAGATCCCAAGAGGATGAGAAGGGACTGTGGCATGACCACCCCCACGGAGGGTGATTTCTTACTTTCTGACTCTCTGTCTCTCTCTGTCTTTCCAGCGAGTGCACACACCTTATAGCAAAACCTCTCTTTAAAAAAAAAAAAAAAAAAAAAAAAAAAAAAAAAAAAAAAAAAAAAACAAAAACACAAGAAAAAAGAAAACTCCTAGCTATCTCTAATGTGTTCATCAAATAAGAGGTACTATGATGGTGGGTTTAGCCATAGGAGACGGACTAAAAAAAGGACTCTCAAGATTGCCTAGGATCAACTCCCACTCTACTACTTCCCTGCTGTGTGACCTGGGGCAAGCTACTGAACCTCTCTGTGCTTCAATTTCCTCACCTATAAAATAGAGGAAAATATTAGTACCAAAAAAAAAAAAATTGGAACATACAATTAAGGTCACTGTACATGTTTTATTTAATATAAAAATATTTGTGTATTTCTGATGTTTTATTCACATCTTATTATACAAATCATATAACTTAGAGTATTATTATCCAACAGATATGAATCCCTAGTTAATCAGATACCCATGTTGTTGCTCTTTAAAAAAATTGTTGTTCTTTAAAAAAAAGTTTTTAGGGTAATTTAATTTTGTGAGAGAGAGAAAGACAGGCACTCTCAATAGGGTCATGCCATGCTGTGATCCCTCCCCTAGCCTGGCAGCTACTCCAGACCCAGGGCACATGCTAGCCTGGCATGTTACAGGGCAACTTGAGATCCAAACCAGTGGTCGGCCATGTGGCTTCCAGCACTGCAGTTCAACACCACCTGAGCCACTGAGGCCACCTCGACCTCTTTAGTCTTACCCTCCTCTTTTACTTTTATGAGAAAGATGTAAATGACCATGAGCTCTTTAAAAATTGCAGGGTGACATTTTGACCAGTAGTTTTTGCTTGTGCCCAGCTAAGTTTTGTGCATTCCCAAGAAGTGCCGTAGAGTTGATTGGGTGGGGTGTGATGGCCAGGCAAGGACCTGGGCTCCCCATTTTGGCTTTGGTAGAACCTTGTTCTTGTTGGACTTTTCTGTACAATTTTAGTAACAAAATAGTTCAGTGCCTTTAAGAGTTTCAAACCCATTGACTTAGAGTCAGCACAGTTGAGCTCCAATCTCACAAGCCATCCCCATCCATGCCTCCTGCAATTTATAGAGTATGATTGGACATATTGACAAACCACAGAGTTATATATCTTCCCCAAACCAAAAAAGTTCATTTTTTAAATAATTGTTTTTGTTGGTGTGCCACATGAAGAAAGAGGACTAGCCTGATTGAAAAAGATTCAAAAATGAAAGTTGAGATAAAATTACTCTTGATGACCGAACGCAGCCCATTAAGTTGAACTGAGGTTTTCACACCGTCAGACATCAGGCATGGAGTGTATATGGAGAAACTGGTAGGTTTGTGCCACAGTGGACACCATAGAAATGGAGACACTGTCCCTCTCTATTCTGTGGAGAGTATGAATCTAATCAGGGTGATGATTTTTTATCTTAAGAGATTTTTGCTATAGGGCGTGTGTGCTCACCAGAGAGACAGAGAAACAGAGAGCGAGAAGTCACCCCCTTTGGGGACATGGCCATGCCTCAATCCCTTCTCCTCCATTCTCCTCTTTGTATTTTGGGCACACATGCACACACACCTGGCATTGAGTTTCAAGCCTCCGGGTCCAGGACTCGAACCACAGTTGACCACGTGGGAGTCCAGCAATGTAATAATCATTGTGCCACGTGCTGGCCCCCAGGGTGATAATTTTAAGAGCTCTTAACAGCAATTCAAAAGTGATGTGATTTCATACTCAACAATTGTTCCTGTGCATTTGGCTGCCCGGAGGAGGGAGAAGTTAGACTGCGTTAATAGTAGAGGAAGGCTTCATGGAGGAGCTGGGACTGGGTTATGGGTGGAACTTAACTAGGACATTCCGGATGGGGGCTGCAGCGTGAGCAAAGGCAGCGTGATGCTGCCTGATATGAATAAGCATCTGGGAAGACTCCTGATAGAGCCAGAGACAATCATGTTGAGCCTTAAGCTTTGTGAGGCCAAGAACCATGGGTTGTGCCCAGCATGTAACAGTTCCTAGACAATTATGTGTGGTAGAAATGAAGGGCCACCTTAGGACTACGTCATATGTCACTATTAAACTCATGAAGCTTTCCCAACACCTCACCCGTTTTTTTTTGTTTGTTTGTTTTGTTTTGAGAGGTTTTTGCCTTAGAGCACGGGCATGCTGGATAGAGAGAGTGAGACAGAGACATTGAGGGGGAAAGTGAGAAACCACCCATTAGGGGGCATGTCATGCTGCAATCCCTTCTCTATTCTCCTCCCAGGATCTTGGGCATGCACACACATGTGCCCAGCATGATTTTCAAGCTACTGAGTCCAGGACTTGAACTGCGGTCAGCCAGGTAGGAGTCCAGAGCTGTAACCGCTATACCATCTCCTGGCTCCTCCCACTTTTTTTTTTTTTTTTAATTTAAGAGGTTTGCCTTAGGGCATGTGCGCACTGGAGAGAGAGAGACAGAAACAGTGAGAGGGAAAATGAGAAACCACCCCTGGGGAGGGGGATGGCCATGCTGCAATTCCTTCTCCTCCGTTCTCCTCCCGGGATCTTGGGCACGCATGCCAGGTGTGCTTTTGAAGCTACCAAGTCTGGGACTCAAACTGCAGTCAGCCATGTAGGAGTCCGGTGACGTAACCACGCCACCATCTGCTGGCCACATCCACTTTTTTATTAGCAAGATTTCCGTTACTTCTGTCGGGCTTAACTTCTCTTCTCCAGGCTGGACCATAAATAGCCACTGTGTGAATGTCAGGAATTTGAGAATGACCTTGACTAAATACCTGGTCCAACCCTTTGATTTATAGAGGAGGAGAGTGGAAACCATAGAGGTTAAGTGACTTAGCCAGGGTCACACAGCTAGTTAGTGGCAACACGATAGCATTTTCTTCTGTTCCATAGTCTGGCTTCTCAGCTGTGGAGTCTGGCTTTGTCATTAGGGCCACATGGATACTGGAAATCTCTCCAGTTCCCCAGAGCCCTTATCCTGCCTTGCTCTCCAGGGGCCTCCCACCTGGGGTTCCTGATGGAACATGCTGAAATTGTACGCGTGTATCAAGTGTGAAGAAATCTGCTGTGGCACTGTGTATTTTATATGTAGCCACTAGGTATAGCTAAATTCCCTGCCATTTCAAAAGGCACTTCTTGGGACCAGCAGTTAGCGTAATGGCTATGTCACTGAACTCCCATGTAGTCGACCATGGTTCGAGTCCTGGACCCGGTGGCTTAAATTCATGCAGGACAGGTGTGTGTGCGTGCCCAAGATCCTGAGAGGAGAATGGAGGAGAAGGGATTGCGGTGTGGCCATCCTCCTGGGGGGGTGATTTCTCGCTTTCTGTCTCTCTGTCTCTCTCTATCTCTCTGGCTAGCGCACGCGCCCTATAGCAAAAAAACCTCTCCAAAAAAAAAAAAAAAAAAAAGGCACTTATTGTGTTGGCAGAGAGTTAAGGGGTTAAGGGGATATCAGTTCATGGAGCCCTGGAGCACCCAGAGAGCTCACTGGAGGTTTGGGCTGTCCTGCTGAACCCCCAGCATGGTTGCTTCCTCCTGGTGGCAGCCACTGCTTTGCTTAGTTCTGTTTGATCACTTTTCAAATATAAAACAATTTCCCACCTCCCTTTAAGAGCAGAGTTTACCCGTCCCTGAAACCTGGAGGCAGAAGAAAGATAACTTTTCCTTTGCTTATTGTAGAGCCGTGGCTTTTTTTTTTTCCCCTTGTTTGTTTGTTTTTTATTTTCTTGGCAGAACTTAGTTTTTTTGGGAAGTTTCTCAGTTCCAAGGAGTGGGTGGGAAAAAAAAAAAATCTTTGAGAACACCCAGAATGGGTAGCTGCAGATCTAAGCTGTGCAAATCTCATTCTGTAAAACTTTGAAGGCCTGTATTTGAAGAAAGAACCCTGGGTTGTTCCCAAAATGTAGACATCAAGGAACATTGGATAAATTTCAGCTCCTGGAAACGGGGTGAGGGAGGTTCTGAAGTGTGTTCAGGGTTCTGGATCTCATTGATTTTCCCCAGGCTCTGTGCCTGGTTACTTGTAAACGTCAGCAAACCTGGATTATGGGGTCTATTTACATGCGCTTTTAATTACATGGCTAATGCAACTGTGTGTTCATCTGACACTCACATGATGTCAGCCAGTGTTACTCCAGTGGATCAGACATTTGCACTGCCTTGTGAAATGCTCCAGTTCTTTTCGTTTTCATGAACGTGGGAAACCCAGCTCTTCTTTGATTTCATAGTTCAGAAATTATCGGGATTCCAGTTTACACCCTGTACACACATAAACACACAATAGTGCTCTTTTTCTTTGGGTTTCCACTTTCCTTTCCTTGATCCTGGTAGGCACCACCACACACTATTGGAGGAGAGGGTCCAGCACAGGGCAGTGTGGCCAATGTTGAGAGAATGTCTCAATCCAAGTTAGAGAAGTGCTTAGGCGCCAGCAGGTCGCATGGTGGGTGGTTAAGACAGCTGGATCCTGGCCAGCAGGTGGCGTGATGGTTAAGGGCGCTAGACTCCCACATGGCTGGTCACAGTTCAAGTCCCAGAGCTGGTGGCTTGCTTTCTCACTTCTCTCCCCCTCTTCCCCGCCCCCCCCCCCCCCCCCCGGGTCTCTGTCACTTCTGTCACTCTGTCCCTCTCTGGTAAAATTAAAAAAAAAATAAAAAGGAACCAGGAGTTGCTGTAATGGCTATGTTGCTAGACTCCAATGTAGTCGACCACGGTTCAAGTCCCAGACCCAGTGGCTTAAACTCATGCTGGGCGTGTGTGCGTGTGTATCCAGGATCCTGAGAGGAAAAGGGATTGAGACGTGGCCATGCCCGCTGGGGGATGATTTCTCGCTTTCTGTCTCTCTGTCTGTCTCTTTCTGGTGAGCACACGCACCCTATAGCAAAAAACTCTCCAAAAAAAAAAAAAAAAAGGCAGCTGGATCCTACACGGCCAACGGCGCAGTTCCAGTCCCAGATTCTTGGGCTTGATAAACACACTAGGTGTGTGTGTGTGCATGTGTGCCCAAAATCCTGAAAGAAGAAATGGAGGAGAAGGGATTGCATGACCATCCCCCATGGACGGTACTTTCTCACTTCCCTTCTCTACCTCTCACTCCTGCAAGTATAAGTGCTGTCTAGGAAATACAAAATAAAAGTAAATAAATAAATAAAAGTAGTGATTGGGGCCACAGGTGGTGTGGTGGTTAAGGTGCTGGACTCCCACACTGTTGACTATGGTGTAAGTCCCAGAACTAGTGGCATGCTTTTTCACTTTCCGTTCCTCTCTGTCTCTCTCTGGTGAGTTCATGTGCCCTATAACAAATTAAAATAATAATAATAATAAATAAAATTAAATAATCCTTTTTTTTTAAAGAAGTGCTTAGATTTCATCTTTTGGGAAGCAATCATTAAACAGTTATCTCAAAGTATTTTAATAACATTTTAATAATAGTAACACCCCACTGACTCAGAAGGGTAAAGTTCACAAAGCAAAGTTTCTGACTTTTAAATCGACATTGATACCAAGGGGGACGCCCTTTGTTAGGGCTCCAGCGCGGGGGCTCAGCTGATCCACATGCACCAGCGGGCTCACCCAGTGAGATTTCATAATTCATAAGCCGAGAGCCCTTGATGGGCAGGGTAAACACACAGCTGGAGCCCAGGCGGGCTCAGGGAGCTGGAGCAGGCTGGAGTGACTCTGGAGGCTGGAGTCCGGAGTCCTGGCTTTCCCTGATTCCAGCTTCTTGGACAATGTTGGGAACACAAAGCCTAATCCCCAAACTGGGTCCCAGTGGACAGCTAGGACACAGAACAGAAATGGCATCTTTTCACGGGGGCAGCCCTGAGCTTAGAGTCAGAGGACTTGTGTCTAAAGTTTTCTTTTAAATTAACAAATAAAATAGCACAACAAAAAAGTCTGGAAAAATAGAAGGAAAAATGTACTATAATGCTCAGCAGTTCAGCACAATTTTTATTATTTTTACTTTTGTGGGTCCCCGTCAGCTATATTTGTACCTATGTTTCAGTACGCCTGATTTTGTATTCTGTTATTTTAATGTTCACATGGGACAGTGTACATTTTTCATGACCTGATATATTCTTCGCCCTTTTAAAAATGAGTAAATACTATTTCACTGAGTTGATGACTATGACATAATTCAATGAACCATTTCAACATTATCTTTGGCATGTGAAAGTTCTCATTTTTTACTTTCTAAAAATGCTATAATGAACATATTCATGTGCATGGAGAAAATAAGGGTGTGTTCCTGGTTTTGAACCTATTAGCTAGATGATTAAACCACTGAACTGCTTTGAGTCTCATTTAAAAAAAAATTTATTTAATTTTCTTTATTATTATTTTTTATTATTTTTTAATTTGACCAAAGAGACACAGAGAGAGAGCCAGAGAAGGGGAAAGTAAGAAAGCAAGCCACAGGACTCAAACTATGTCGGCCACGTGGGAGTCCACTACCTTAACCACCACGCCACCTGGCATCCTGAGTCTCATTTTTTTTTTTTAAGAGGTTTTTGCTATAGGGTGCATGCACTCGCCAGAGAGACAGAGAGAGATAGAGAGACAGAAAGTGAGAAATCATTCCCCCAGGGAGGGATGGCCATGCTGCAATCCCTTCTCCTCCATTCTCCTCTCGGGATCCTGGGCACTCATGCACACGCGCCCGGTGTGAGTTTAAGCCACCGGACCTGGGATTCGAACTGCGGTCGACTACATGGGAGTCCAGCAACATAGCCATTATGCCAACTGCTGAACCCGTGAGTCTCATTTTTTAACCACAGAATCAAGATAATTAAAATTGTCTTTTCTACAAACATAAGCTTTATTAAATATACATACATAAATATTACATGATAACAGTAAAAATATATTTGATTTATAGTTGTACATTTATATATGGTATTTAAAGCATGTATTTAGCATAAATCTGTATAATATATGTGTACCATATATATTAGCACCTCCTTATTCATGGTTTTATTTTCCTCAGTTTTAGTTACCTGTGGTCAATTATAATCTGAAAATATTAGATGAAAAATTCCAGAAATAAGCAATTCATATATTTACTTATTATTTTAAAAAGTTTGCCAGAGGGCAAATGTACTTGCCAGAAAGCAGCAGGGAGGGAGAAGGTAAAAGCACCCCGAGTGGGCCATGGTCCTGCTACAATCCCTTCTCCATTTCTCCACATTGTCAGGATTTGGGGCATGCATGCACATGTGCCTGGCATGTTTTTCTAGCTGCTGGGTCCAGGACTTGAACCACATCATCAGCCCATGTGGGATCCTGCTCCCTTAACCACCATCCCATGGGGCTAGCTCAATGTGTATGTCATTTACTTTATCTCATCATTTTATCACCTGATTGCATCACAAGAAGAACAGCGCATGCAGCACAACCAGATCTACCGACAGAGGAGTCAGCAGGTGGTATGGTGGTTCAGGTGCTGGACCCCGCATAGCCAACTCTGAGGTTCAAGGTCTGGACCTAGAAACCTGAGGGACACGCCAGGCCCATGTGCACGTGTGCCCAAAATTCTGAGAGGAGAACAGAGGAGAAGGGCTTGATGTGTAGCCATTCCTCATGGGGGCAATTTCTCATTTTTCCTCTGTCTGGCAAGCACACATGCCCTAGGGCAAAAAAATTTTAAGAAAAGATGTCTTGAGAGAAAAACCACTTTTATAACAGTACGTTGTCATAATTATTCTATTTTATTATCTCTGTTGTTCATTTCTTAGTGTGCCTAATTTGTAAATTATATGTTGTCACAGGGAAGCATGTATGGGAAAGCAGCACATGGAGATAGCCTTCAGTACCGTCTAAGGTTTCAGGGATCTATCTACCTGGGGTCTTGCAGCGTGTCCCTTGCAGATAATAGGGGACAATTAAACATATCATATAAACACGGAGAGTTTTGTGCATATGTCACCCTGTGTGTTTTCTGTTCAATTTAACGATAGGTTCCCCTATTCATTTTTTAAAAACCAAAATAATTTAAATCAACTTTTAACTTTAAAAAAGTTTAAAGGAGGTGGAGGGGAGAGAAGGTGCTGGTAAAATCAGTCAGCAGTAGCCTGTTAGCATTCTCCAAAGGTTAGGGGCCATTGAGTAGCCTTAATGGTCTTGGAGAGCAGTGTAAACACAGATCAATGAAACCCACACACAATCCCCAGCCTCCTGTTAGATAGTAGTTTTAGTGTCCTCACCCCCAGAGCCTTGCATTAAAACTCTCCCTCAGGGAATGATCTGGGTTTCAGCTTTCTCTTCCTGTGCCCACTCTTTGGTGGAGGGTCAGATGCACTGAGGAGGAGGGTGAAGGAATCCACCCTAGCTGGATGGGGGCCTGCTAGTGGACTCCAGCTGACTGGACCCCACCCGCAGGCTCTCTGGGAACTGGGAGAATGAACAGTTCAGTGTGGGTGTTCTAGGCCGAATTCTCGCCACTTACCATTTAGCAAATGTCTGAAGGAATAGCTCACAGAATTGGCAGTAGAATTCAGAACATTAGAGTATGGGAAAGAAGAACTTCAACGGTTTTTGAAGCATAAATGAGAACATAAGCCCAGGTGTCTGAGCGCAGGGAGCTAAAAATGCCCATCCAAATCCAAACTCTAATTGGGTCAACTTTATATATAAAACAAAGGGCTGGGACTAAGGAGACCTCTCTTGGGGACAAATTGCAGCCAAGGACTTTTTTAAAAGCTTAGTCCATTTGCTGTGTTAGACTCTACCTGAAAGTGTTCTGGTCCATAGACTGTTTTATTCTGTTTTATTAACCAATTGTGAGACTCTTCATTTACATTTAGATGTGAGATTATTTTGAAAATTTTAATTTGGACCCTCCAATTTAAGGAAAGGAAAACTAGGTACTTATTTTGAATATTCTTTGCTGAGTAACTCTGCACATTTTTTTTTTTTTTTTTTTTTTTGGGAGAGGTTTTTGCTATAGGGTGAATGTGCTTGCCAGAGAAAGAGAGAGAGAGACAGAGAGACAGAAAGCAAGAACTCACCCCCCAAGGGGATGGCCACACCGCAATCCCTTCTCCTCCATTCTCCTCTCAGGATCTTGGGCATGCACACACACGTGCCCGGCATGAGTTTAAGCCACTGGGTCCGGGACTCGAACCGCAGTCAACTACATGGGAGTCCAGCGACATAGCCATTACACCAACTGCTGGTCCCTCTGCACATGTTTTTAAACAGTTGTGCATTGTCTGACCACATTTGTTTGTGTCTTTCCCCCCACTTTCCTTGCTTTATACATTTTTTTTTAAGAGAGATTTTTACTATAGGTTGCATGTGCTCACTGGAGAGATGAGAGAGACACAGAAACAGAAAACAAGAAATCACCCTTTAGGAGAGATAGCCACACTATAATCCCTTCTCCTCCGTTCTCCTTTCGGGATCTTGGGCATGCATGCACACATGCCCAAAAGTGAAAAAGCAAGCCACCAGGTTTGGGACTTGAACCATGGTCAGCCATGTGGGAGTGTCCAGAACCTTAACCACCACGCCACCTGCTGGTCCCCTCAGCATGAGTTTTAATCCACTGGGTCTGGGACTTGAACTGTGGTTAACTACGTAGGAGTCCAGGGATGTAACCATTACGCCATCTGCTGGTCCCTACATTTCATTTTTTTTTTTTTTTTTTTGGAGAGGTTTTTGCTATAGGGCGCGTGCGCTCGCCAGACAGACAGAGACAGAGAGATAGAAAGCAGGAAATCACCCCCCAGGGGGGATGGCCACGCCACAATCCCTTCTCCTCCATTCTCCTCTCGGGATCTTGGGCACGCACGTACACGCGCCCGGCGTGAATTTCAGCCGCCGGGTCCGGGACTCGAACCGCGGTCGACTAAGTGGGAGTCCAGCGACATAGCCATTACGCTAACTGCTGGTCCCTACATTTCATTTTTTTAAACCTAGACTCTTCATTTTGCTCTGCAGCTATTGACAAAATGGGTTGTCAGCAAAGTCATGGATGTATTTTTCTGTTTTCTATGCAAAAATGCATCATTTCTTTTTCAACAACCAAATAGATCACACAACACCCTTGATGTGGTGCTGGGTGAGGGAGGCTGGGATAAGGTAGGGACCCTGATGAGGTATAGGCCACTCCTGCTGGTTACAAGGTAGAAGTGGACAGAGGAGAAAATGCACATGCAATAGAATTGATACAAGACAGAAAAGCACTGAGGCCCCAGTGTGTGATTGAGCACAAGGTGGTGGCAACCAGAAGCCAGGGTCATCAGGGAGGGTGAGGGTGAAGGCTTTGCGGGCACAGCAGAGAAGGGGCGGGCTCTTCCTGGGCAAACCCTGGAGTGGAACAAATAAGAATGCTGTTTGAATTTCAGGCCGATGACCCAGTCCTGAAGCTGGGAATCCAAATTACATGGTGGTTGAAGTTCTCTGTTCATAGACTTTCTACACTGAGCTGGGCAGAGTGTCCCAAAGACAAATCCCAGTTACTGTAAGAGTGTGGGGGGTCATCCCCCCCACCATGCTGGACTGCAGCTATCCTGTGGCCCCCAACTACATCCCTCCCCCACCTCTCTCCTCCAAGGCATTGTATGTGTGTGTGTGTGTGTGTGTGTGTGTGTGTGTTGGCCTCTCAGTGTCATTAAACAAGTCAAAGGTCTCAGTCTAGAAATTGACACACTTGACCCATTTCCTTTCTGTGCTGGACCTTGAGTCTGGAGCTAGCTCCCCCAGGGACCATGTGGAGGGCTGGAGGCCGAGTCTTCGGTCCTTTCTTCCCATGAGGTGTATAATTCGATATTTATTGCCTCTCTCCCCAACAAGGTCTATGGTGCCGCTGGGATCCATTCGGTAAAGAATGCTGATCCCCTTTATGAATTTTTGATGGTGGAGGAGGAGCGTTTGAGGCCACTGGGGGACCTTGTGAAATGGAAATGTTTTTTCTTTTTGATCTTTCTTACTTCCTTCTCTCTCTCTCTCTCTTTCTTTCTATTTCTTCTCTTCCTTCAAGTCATGCTTAGTATTATTACGATATCTGCACTTCTCCGTGTAATAGCTTTCCGAGGAAGCCGAATGGCAGCTCTGTGAGGCAGCACTCCCCACACCCCTTACAAGACTAACTGCGTTGAGAACAACAGTGGAAACTTTATTTAGAAAGAGGATGTTCAGGCCAAGCCCCTCCTCCCCCAATTAAAATAAAACAAAACAACAAACAAGATTCACTCCGGAGTGGGAGAGGGTAAATAATGCCCCCCAACCCCCGCCCCACCCCCGTTGTTCCTTTTTTGGTGGTCCAGGGGGGCAGGGCTCAAGGGACCCAGAGAGTGAGGATCTGTATTTCATTGTGGAGGATTTGACAGCTACAGTGCAAAGCAATACAGCCCTGCTTTTTATTAGCCTGTGTGAGTCCAGCACTGAACGAAGTCTTTTTTTTTTTTTCTTTTCATTTTTCAGAGGTAGAAGTTTTTGCCAAACTATGAGATGATTTAACCACAATTTCCTTCCTGAATTTTTCCCCACTGTGGTGGGGGGGGCAGGGGATGGTTGGGTGGGTGTTATTGTTTAATAAGATTTAAACAGGGTCTCTATTTTGTGGCCGGAACAGCCTTTCATGCCCTTTATCTGTACTGGGATTTCAGCTGGGTTTTTATTTTGGTGACATATGGCCCATCGTATAATAAAAAGAGACGAACCATTCAGATTTAATTTGAGCAGCTAAGGACGTCAGAAGGGCTGCAAGGGGAGACCGTACCTGAGCTTTCATTTGTTTAAAAAAAAAAAAATTGTGCAGAGAAGTTGGGAAGGTGACTTTTGGAATTAGTTTGGTTTGGAGGCATTAAGTCCCAGATCAAGAGAGAAGGTCAATTGGAAACTGTGGGATATATGCCAGCCCTGCTCGCTCTTTTATTGGAGAATTGCCTGTGGGGCCTTTCAGAGTATCTGCCCTTCAGGGGTCCTGCTTTCCACCTGCTTCCTCCTTGAACAGGGAAATGGGCTTTTAAAAATATGACGCAGCACGCCACAGCCGTCTCCTGATCCAAATGCCGTGTGGCATGACACAATGTGACTCGAGGGCCGGGGGCAGGGCTGGGGTCTGCAGCTGGCACACGGAGCCTGTCCTGGGTGGGGGCCTGCTTCTTAGCCCGGGACGCACTTCCCACCCAGGCTACGGCCCACCTGGCCCGCAAATACCCCTTGGCAACTTGCCCAAATCATTTACTCTCGGTTCACCCCCAAACTGTCAAGGAGGAAATGCTTTTTGTGTCTGTGGGACAGACAGCAACTTACTAGTTATGATTTTATGGGCTCTGGTGTGACAAGGACAGAGGTAGCAGAGATTTATGCAACCACACAGGAATCCCACCATCATTTTCTTCCTTCCTTTTTTTTTTTTTTTTTTGCCCTAGGGCATGAGCGCTCTTTGGAGAGAGACAGAGAGAGACAGGGAGAGAGAAAGTGAGAAATCACCATGCAGGGGAGGTAGCCACACCACAATTCCTTCTCCTCCATTCTCCTCCTGGGATCTTGAACACACACACACACACACACACATACACACACACACACACACACCCAGTGTGATTTTTAAGCCACCAGGTCTGGGACTTGAACTGCAATTGGCCATGTGAAATTCTAGTACCTAAGCCACTACGCCACCTGCTGGCCCTTTTTCCATCGTTGTCTACATGGAGCCTTCACACCCACAAAAATAGGTACCTAGATACAGAGATACCTTCATGTCACAAGATTCAAAATGCTGCAGGGTTTGAGCAGCCGTTTTCCAGCCTGAAGCCACTGCAAGCGTTAGAGCGAAATCCCCCCACTGTGAGACCGTCATGTGGCCTCGGTGTCTACCTCGCATCTTCAGCACCATCTTTACAAGCCTTCCTCACTGCGCGAGTTGTGTCCACCGTGTACTGAGTTGCCCTCTGTGTTGCGTCTAATTAACTGTAATGACAGCACCTGATCGCACTCAGCATGCTGGAGGAAGGTGCCTTGGTGATGTTTCCTTGCGCAAAGCACGTGCCATGGGGGGGGGGGGGTGTGTGTGTCACGTTTTGTAGGTCCGACCTTGTTCTGTACCTGCTGCAGGAAGACACGGTGCACCTTTCCTTGTTCACCCTTTGGGCCCCGCAAGGGGACTACCCTGTTCCCTATAGTTGCAAGATACAGTGCATCTTGGGACATTGCCACGATGCCCCTCACCACTGTCACAGAATGACCAGGACGACCATCCAGGCCACTATCCCAGACAGCTGCCAATAGCGTTTTGATTTATTTGCTGCAACTTGGAGACCCGCTGCTAACAGCCATCTTGATGGGAAACAGCACTGTAATTGCTTGGGGAGAAGGGCGGGCGTTTAGCAGTCATAAAAGAAAATCTGCCCACCACCGCACCAAATGCCGCTGCTCCCCTTCCGTGTGGCTGGCCGCATTTCTTCCCACTTGAGCACCCCAAGGCAGTCTTGGGGCTTCCCTGACTTTGACCATCTCCATTTTGAATCTAGAGTTTGAGTGATTCTTTTTTGTTCCTCTTGGGGGAGACCAAGCACGTGGGGAGGGGCTGCAGTATTCAGTGCATGCTTTCTGGGGCTTCCAGTGTGATGAGAGTTCGGTGACAGGAGCTTCTGACGGGCTCTGGGGCTGCCCAGCAGCCTGTGACCACAGTCGATCAGCTGGGGGTTCCTGGTGCTATCTACCTCTTCAAAGTGACAACGGGGTAGGGCAAAAAAAAAAAAAAAAAAAAAAAAAAAAAAAAAGGCAAAACAAGCAAAACAAAACAAAAAAAACCCCACGAAAACCCAAATCAAACCAAAAGCCTGACTGGAGAGGAAGATAATAAAATAACAACCTTCCTTAAATTTTTCCCCCTTCCGTGGGCCTCAGAGGGTAGCGTTCTCCCTGTATATACACCATTGTCCTTAGTGTCTGTCTACAGTTTCCACCCACCTTGTATTTCTGTAGCCAGAAAAATGTGTTTTTTGACAGGTATCATGGAAGAAGCTGTCAGTCAAGAGCATTTGGACCTCTGCACTTGGGGTAAAGAAGTCAAAACTGACATCAGACAAACCCAGCTCGGGCCAAAGGTCATCACGGCCCCTTGCATGGGAACAAAGACTCTACTCAGGCAGTCCAGTTAGGGTTCCTCCATCACCCAACTTCCGTTTCTTATTCCTTCTCCTCTTTGCTTTATGATTATGATTATGATTATTATTACTACTAATTTGCTAGAGAGTATGTGCACTCACTGAGGAGAGAGACAGAGAGAAAGAAAGTGAGAGAGTGCCCCTTATGGAGAATGGTTAGACCACAGTTCTTTTTGGGGCATACACACACATGTACCTGGCATGTTTTTCAAACCTGGGCCCAGAACTTGAACCAAGCAGCCGGCCACGTGGAATGCAGTTGCTTCAACCGCATGCCACTGGTTGACCCTTCCTCCTTGCCTGTGGCCTCTGCTTGCCTTCTTCTATCGTGGTCTGAGCATTGGTGGGGGAAAAGAGGGAGTTAAAAGGGCTGGTGGGCCTGGCAAACCAACCACCACCCCCGCGCGTTTATTAAGCACCGCTCTGGGGGAGGCATGTTGAACATCCTCAGTCAGGGAAGGGAAGGCTTGTGTGACTTGGAGGAGTTAGGTTGGGCCAGGCTAGCTGTCGGCAGCTCCGCCTAGGGTTAAACTAGATAGCCTACGTAGCAGTACTTGGCAGAAGCTGACACACGGGGGCATGTGATGTGCTCTGAAAGGACAGCTCGAGCCCCCGCCCTGCCCTTCGTCCGCACCTCCTAGCTGCTTCTTCCTCGCACAGAGGGGCCTGATAGAGATCCGTGCCAGGGAGCCAGGGCAGGGTTTGGAAATGCCTCTTTGCAGTATTCCCTAATCAGATCTCAGTCAGATAACAGCTCAGACCTGGGAACATGAGATTTTAATGTGAAATGAATAAGTACCCTGAGACTGAAGCTTGTCACTGCCGCGCATCTGGAATCACTTACAGCTGGGTAAATTCACTGGGCGCTGCAACGCAAGTGAACACGGGGTTTAAAAGGAGGCGCACTGCGCGTTCCTTTTAATGTCTAAACAATCTGATGTTGACAAGCCTTTCACATTAACCCCAAAGTGGCAAAGTTTAAACCCTTTATTATCCGATTCGGTTTGGCAAATCATTTGGAGGCTTAAGAGTCCATATTTACAGGGAAAAGGCCAATCTTTTCTTTCTTCCTGTCACCTCCCCACCCCCAAACACAAGTGCCACTAATATATGCACATTTCTGTTTACTTAGAAGGTTTAAAAGACCTTCAGCATTAAGTGAGACTCGGGCTGGAGAAAGTAAATTGATTTTTTTTTTCCAGGAAGTCCCTAATCTCTTTAGAATACAAAAGACATGAGCATTCCAAACCCTGGAAACTATATCAGATTAACAAATAAGTAGAAAAGAAATACAGGAAATCGTTTCCAAATATTATTAGTCTTCAGTTGAAATATATTGTATTTTGGCAGCTACCCCCAACTCTGTGTCATTTTCCTAAGGTTTTGCCCAGAACACTGTGAGTGATTCTAAAGACGGTGAATGGTAGTTTGAGTTCTATAGGGGACTACAAAATGTTATGGAAGTTAGAAAAGCTTAACAGTCAAGCAGTGCTTAATAACCATCTATTGGACGTGGTGCCAAACTGGCAAAATTTTAAGGATCTCCATTATAGCATGTGGAAGAACATGGGAAAAAAAGCTGCAAGTGGTTTTGAGACCCAGATTTAATAATAATCTAATAATTTGAACCATATCCTTTAAAAGTAAGGCATTTTAATTGATCTTCCTAAAAAAAAGCATGATGCAAGAGTTGAATTTTTAATTTTCCACGGAGGAGACTTTGAATGCAATCACATTGATTATTTTACATTTAAAAGACCAGAAATTAAGAGCATGGTAACTCTGATGTATTCTATAGAAAAGATTTCTTTGGACATTGTTGGCATTGGTTTGAATCTTATCGAAGGAGTTGATAAAGACGAACACTGCAGCATAATTTGGACTGCAGCTGTTTACCCTTTAGATGTAATTTTTGACTTTCCTTTGGCTCCTGTACAGATTGAAATCTGAACTCGCCAGTCACCTGCTTTGCTTCAGCAGAACTTGTCCATTTCATGATGATTTCTGCTTGTGAATCTTCCTAGGTGACTGTGTGCCCACGCCAGTTTCATCATTCAGGATACGGAGGACTTACTATCGAAGTGAAGAGACAATATTTTTTGTTGTTTTAGGATGGAATTTGGGAAAATACTTAACATAATCTTGTCACTTGGGGTTAGACAAGAAAAAGATAAAAAGACTCTTAGAATTGTGTTCGTATGAAAAAGTATTTCCAATAGCACCATTTTAAAAACTGAAAATAAAAAGCAGATGTACATTTCCAATATTTTCTTTACTAAAGCCAATATATACCATCAGCATATGAACCCACAATGGATATCACTCAACATATAAATGCATGGGTATCTATTTAACACTGCCACATTATTTAACCAGAATAAATTCGCATCAAAATTTTATCACAAACAAGTGATAGGAACAGTATCTGATATAATTTTCAGTGCTCGCCTGCATTACACTATGTGCCTATGGCTGATCTCTGAAACCAAGTAAACTTCATTGAGAGTGAAACCTCGGAGGCCTTTGCAGTTTTGCATGATGTAAAGGGCTATAAAATTTGAAACGTATCGTTCCTTTCAGTTTCCCCTGTAGTCCCTGCTCACAGGGGTAGCAGAGGATGTGATTTTCAGCGCAGTAGTTCCTGTGTTAACAGAAGCTTCTGAGATCAAGATGCGGAGTTTCATCATGTGTTTTTCTTTATTTTTTTTTTCTGACTTGAGTGTAATGGTGTTTAAGGAGTGGTATTTCCAGCTGAGTCTGAAACTGCTCTAACTTCTGGGGCTCTCTGATTAGCCTTTTTGCTTTATACAACGCTTCTGGTAGAACACAACAGTGACCCAGGTAACGCTTATTTGAGAACTGATGTCAGCTTAGTAACGAGAGGGGCGGGGCTGCTGGTAGCTCCATTGTTCTGGATGAACTATCAGGGACCTGCTGGGAATACCAGAGCCTTGACCCCATGGCCCTCAAAGTGCTGAGTGTGGAAAATGGGACGTCTCCCCAGACCTCGAAATGCACAAGATGTCAGAAAAATGCAGTTCTTGGGAAAGTGTAATTTTTTGGCTACAGTGGGAGTAGAGAGTGTGTATGGGGAGGCTGGAGGAGGGCAGAAGGGTGGGAGGTTGGCAGGAAGGAGAGCAAGTAATTTGTATTATTTGCAGTCCAAGTCCTAGTTTCTTTACTGTTAGTATATTTCTGTATTTTTGGCCATTTTATATAAATGAGTTAAAATGTGTATTTAAAAAATCACCTAATCAAATAGCAAAATTCTAATTCAGTCGTTTGGTCCACACAACCATACCTGGTCAGATGAAGCTTTTACTACTTTCAGGATCTAGCCAGGAACTGATATCCAAATCAGAGATTTTCCCAAATGGATATAAGGGTAGAGGTGTTCACTTTGGTAACTAGGATATTTCTCTAGCCGTAGTCTCAGCTCGGAGTAAGGACAAGGGGTGTACTCGGCTTTGGTCACGTCTCTTACTTGCTGGTAACGATCCGGCTTGCAGAATGAAGTCACTGGTTGCTCAAATCATCACCGAGTGATAGGAAGTCAGTGGGAGGTGCTGGCAGGAACACCGGGCGGGGGGGAGTCTGGGGACCCGGATGCTGGCTGTGATTTCGCCTGCTCCATCTGTGACCCACAACTCCCCACCTGGGTGCTGCCCCCTGAGTTCATCGCTACGATCAGACTGCGAGATACTGATTTCACCTGTTTCCTCCTTTTGTAAAATTCTTACCTTGGGTAATCATTTTCAGATCTCTTGAACAGTGTGGCTTAGAACCCTCACGGGTAGAGATGCGGTGCTCAGGCCTCACATTTTGGGAAATGAGTGGAGAGCCCTGTAGGTTTTCTTTCAACAGAAGTGGAAAACTTAGGCTAGCTTCAAGGGGAGCAAAACAGCCTAACTGAGCAGACAGGTTGGAGGATGGGGACATGATCTGAGCGTCGTTTCTTGTTTATAATCGGCTCTCGTTGACATGTAGCTTGCATGTTTAAAAAGTTAAAATTGTCTCATCAAAACTTTTGCAATGTCTTTGTTAAGACCCCCTCCTCCTGAGTAAATTGTCAAAGGGAAATCAAAATACTATCTCACTGCCCACTCAAGCCAGCCCAATGTACGGGGGAAGAAAGATTCTCCCCTGTAAATATTGTCAGGCTTAGGACAGTGTCACAGACACTGAAATGGCATAAATACTATTCTTTTAGGGGACGGCAGCTTTGTAGGTGAAAGAAAGGTGCTTAACTGGAAGGATGGAATTAGCATTTAAAAATCCCTAAATATAGAGCATAATGTTTACTTTTTATTTATTTATTTATTTTTAAATGTCTGCCCAAGTTCATGTTTACCTGCGAGACCAATTGGCACGGAAGGACGGTCTGGGTCTCTCAGGTAAATACCAAACGCTTTGCAGACTGCCTAATTGTGTTCCATACCCTGGAAACTGCAGGCCTCCTGGGTACATGCTCTGCCTTGGAAACCCGAGGAAAAGGAGCACAGGAACATGTGATGGAGGCAGAGCCCCAGGCAGAGCCCAGTGGAGCCCAGAAGCTCCCACCCTTGGAGTGGGGAGTGTCAGTGTTGGGGGGGCATATTTTGAAATGTAAAGCAAGTTCAAACATGAGTTATGAAAAAGGTGCTTTAGGGACCAGCAGTTGGCGTAATGGCTCTGTCGCTGGACTCCCACGTAACTGACCATGGTTCGAGTTCCAGACCCGGTGGCTTAAACACTCGTCGGGGGTATGTGCGTGCCTGCCCAAGATCCCGAGAGGAGAATGGAGGAGAAGGGATTGCGGCGTGGCCATTCCCTCTGGGGGGTGATTTCTCACTTTCTGTCTCTCTGTCTGTCTCTCTCTGTCTTTCTGGCAAGCACACACAGCCTATAGCAAAAACCTCTCCAAAAAAAAGGTGGTTTAAACAACAGCCATATGCATCTCATTGCATATTGGACCTCTTGGTTTTTGTATAAAATCTTGTCTCTCCCAGTTGTTGAACACACATCTTGTGTTGCCTGCAAAAGTGCCCATGGCTAGCACACCTGCCTGCTCACCACCCTCCCCATAGCGCTAGTAGAAGACTCGGCTTGGGCTCCTGCTCCACCTCTTTGCTGTGAGATCTTGGGCAAATCTCTTTCCCTCTCTGGTCTCCTTTGTGTCAGTCTGTAAAATGAGGCAGGAGTTTCCATAGTCTTTTTTTATTTTTAACTTTTTAAAAAATTTGCTATGGGGCATGGAAGCTCCCAGAGTCAGACAGAGACGGGGGAGAGAGAGGGAAAGTATAAAAGTACCCCTAGAGGGGGTTGGCCACACCACAATCCCTTCTTCATTTTCCTCTTAAGATTTTGAGCATGTATGCCTATGCACCTGGCATGTTTTCTGAGCTGCTAGGTCTGGGACTTGAACTGCATAGTCAATCACGTAGGATCTGGCCACCTTAACCACTACTGGCAGGCCTTCCAAAGTCTCTTAAATCATTTCTAGCTCTGGCAGGCTGTGAAGTAATCTGTGGATTCTGTGCCAGGCTAAGAAGCCTATCACGTGACCGTTAGAAGTGCTCTTGCTCCACTCGCCTGGATTCTAAACCTTTATTCCACTGATAACAAGGGCTGGTCATTTGACCCTCCCAAACAGTGTCCCCTAAGCCCTCCAAAAATCCCACCAAATCCACCCTCAGAGGAACGTACTGTTTGTTGAAGGAAGTTAGAGTGACTGTCCCTGTCTTAGACCCAAGGAGCTGAGTTGCACCTCCAACTATCTCTGGTCTTGCATGAACCAAGGTCATATTTTTGGCACCCTCTGACCCAGGAAGGAGACACCCGTAAGGTCCTAATTGCCACCACTGTGAAGTCTGCAAAGCCCCTATCAGGCCAGGCCAGAGCCCTCCTCCTTGTTTATCTTTGCAGCCAAGTTCTTCCCTTTGCTTTCTGGGAAGGGCCACTGCATCGTCCCTTCTCTGCTCAGGATCCCTGGGCCTCATCAGCTGGAGCCAGCTCCACATCCCCTCACAGAGCACTAACCTTTTGATTTAACTTTATTTGCCACAAAAAGGGAACAATACGCTCTCGCCATCTGGCCCTGGCTGCCCGAGGCACCCCAGCCGCACCGTGGAGGGTTCTTGGAGGAGCTGCTGTGAGCCCCGAGCTCATTCCCACCAGCCTCACTAGACGGGTGTCCTGTTTTTGTTTTTTTGCAAATCAACCTTTTTAAATCCAGATGCAGGCTAGAGCTAGTGACTCAGAAAACCATAAATAATACAGCAGTCTTTGCTTGAGGAACACACACACACACACACACACACACACAAAGGTGTATCTATCATTACACGATTATATGTAGTCAGTAACAAGCAGAAGATAAAGTTTTTTTTCTTTTTTTTCCCTTTGACCCTTAAGCAAGTGTGACAGGCATTAAGCTATCAATATTGGTGAGTGATTTAAAATACCAACCAACATTTGCCTGCAATAATTTCTGTTGTAAAGGACTCCTTCTGGGCCCTCCTACCAATAATTCAGTACTCATAAATCAGAACCCAGAGCGTGTAGCTTCGCTCTTGCCCTGGGCAATTCTTGAGGTCTTTTTTCCCTGGGGGTGGGGGTCTGGAATCCATTCACATTGTTGTATTTCCCTCTCGCTCCTGCTGCCATGTTCCTGTAGGGTATTAAAAGAGAACGAGCCTGCAAAACGAGACAGCACTCTGTGGCCCACGGAGCCTCCGCCGCTTTACTCTGGTGACGGGGGGGGGGGGGGGTACTGGCTCCTTTTCATCTCTCTTTTGGGACACATTGCCAGGGAGTGAAGCTGGCTTTTGGGGAAGGGAATTTCTTCTAGATCCTTCCACCTTAGCCAGCAGTGTTGGAATATCTGCACCAAGATGGGAATTTTTGTTAAGGTCAGACTGATAAGAGGCAGAGGTTACGAGTCCAGCCAGAGATGGGCAAGTGACAGTGGCAGCCAGCACATAAGGGAAGCAGGCTCAGGGACAGAAAGGGCAAGAGAAAGTTCTGGATGGGGCATAACACAAGTACCACCCTGGCCAGAACCAGCAGGCCTCCGTCTGCAGCCCGCGAACTCCTGGCCCACATAGGCAGTGTGGGTACAATCAAGCAACCAAATAAAATACCCACTTCAGGAAAGGTAATTTCTTTAGAGTCTAAAGATTTATTAGGGGAGGCTGAAGTGTGGGGAGGGGAGGTGTCAGGGAGAGACTGAGACCCATCTGGTTTGTTGTGGGTCTTTTTTTATTAGAAGAGAAAAAAAAATCACTCCGTGGGTTCATATGTCTAAGGAGAGCTCAATTAAAGTTATTTGCTGGAGCTTAAAATATGCCCGCACCTGCTTCAGCGCCAGGCTCCGAGACCCACACGCACTCCCAGAAGGCGGAGCAGATGAAGGCTTCTGTCGAGGCGAATGGAAGAGCAGGGGACAGGCTTTCACTCACACTTGGGTGTCACCCTAGGATGGGAAGGGCAGCAGCCTCCCTGGAGGGAGCCTCCTGGTTTACCTGGAAACCAGAGCCCCAGGTTACCCTGTCGGCTACAGCTCGCCATGGCCCTGGAGGTCAGAGGGCTCTTCTCTTTCCCAGAAGACCGGAAAGAACAGAGTCAGAAGAGGCGAGTAGCTTGCATGGAACTGCGTGACCTTAAACAAGTCACTCGCCTCTCTGGGTGATGGCTTTTTCTTTTCTTATACTAGGAAGAGCATACAGTATGCTGTGAGGATACTAAATAATACTATCTAAAGTGTATTCTGAATTAGGCACTGCGCTGTCTGCTTACCCACCATCCCGTTGCCTTTTTTTAGGGGGGCGGGGGTTTAAAAAACATTTCTTTCTTTTTTTCTTCCTTTCTTCCATGAGCAGAAGAGACAAAGAGACAGAGAAAGATACAGAGAAGCACCCCCAACAGGGTCTTGATGCCATGATCCACTCCCCAGCCTCAGCCAGCCCCTGATCATGGGCACGCACCTGCCTGGTGTACTCAGGGAGGTTGCCAGATGGGAACCTGGAACCTTCCACGTGGCTCAGCATCACTGAGTATTGCATAACTGCAGCACTGCCACCTGCTCCCTTCCTCCCCAGCCCGTTGGCTTTGGACCTCAGCCCTAAGAAAGAGGTAATGTTGGGACCAGCAATAAGCTTAATGGCTATGTTGCTGGACTCCCATGTAGTTGACCATGGTTCGTGTCCCGGACCCGGTGTCTTAAAACTCACGCCGGGCGCGTGTGCGTGCATGCCCAAGATCCCGAGAGGAGAATGGAGGAGAAGGGATTGTGGCGTGGCCATCCCCCCTGGGGGGTGATTTCTCGCTTTCTGTCTCTTTGTCTCTCTCTGTCTTTCTGGCGAGCGCACGCGCCCTGTAGCGAAAACCTCTCCAAAAAAAGAAAAAAAAGAAAGAGGTAATGTTGTCATCCACGTTTCTCAGATGAGGAAACCGGTGTCAGGAGAGATGAAATTCCTTGCTGTGGTTAGTCAGCAACCCAGATCTATCCAACCCCCAAACCTGAGCTTGAGGCTACACTATCTCAAAGGAGACTCCTGGGTGAGAAAGAACTTCTACTAAAAGAACTTCTACAACAGTAGCAGAAATTTACTATGTCCTGAGACAGGCTCTGGTGAAGCAAGCACATTCTGATTTAGCGTGTTCTTTGCCCTTTTCTAGGCTCAGTTTAGAAAGTGTCCTCCCTGGGACCAGCAGTTGGCATAATGTCTATGTCATTGAACTCCCATGTAGTCAACCGCAGTTCGTGTCCCAGACCCGGTAGCTTAAACTCACGCCAGGCCCATGTGTGTGCATGCCCAAGATCCCGAGAGGAGAATGGAGGAGAAGGGATTGCGGCGTGGCCATCCCCCCTGGGGGGTGATTTCTCACTTTCTGTCTCTCTGTTTCTCTCTGTCTTTCTGGTGAGCACAAGCGCCCTATAGCAAAAACCTCTCCAAAACGAATAAATAAATAAATAAAAATAAAAAGATGGCGTCCTCCCCAGATGGGGGCTTCCACATGTGTTGATACTACATTTCCTGCCAGTTGTGAAAGAGGCTAAACCTGGTGGACCTCGAAGGGGCTAGCAGTCCCGTCTGCCTGTGCTAGGAAGCATGGGGAGACCACCAGAGACGAGAGAAGCACCCTCGACAGGTTCTCATTACGTCTCAATCCCCTTCCCCTGGCCCTCCAGTGCACGAGGATCTCGGGGGCGCGCTCATGCTGCTGTGTATTTTCAGGTGGCCTTGGGGGACCTCTAGTTGGCCATGGCCGCCAGCACTGCAATTCAGTTTGCTACTGGCTGCACCACCAGGCCGGGCTTCTTATGTTCTCCCTTATTTATTTATTTATTTATTTATTTATTTATTTATTTATTTATTTATTTAATTTTGAGAGATTTTTTGCTGAAGGGCACATGCACTTGCTGGAGAGATCGAGACAGAGAAACAGTAAGCAAGAAATCACCCCCTAGGGGGGATGGCCACGCCACAATCCCTTCTCCTCCATTCTCCTCTCGGGATTTTGGCACGCACGTTCAAACACCCAGCCTGAGTTTTAAACCACTGGGTCTGGGACTTGAACCGCAGTTGACTGTGTGGGAGTCCAGCAACATAACCATTATGCTATCTGACAGTCCCTATTTTATTTATTTTGAAGAAAAAAATTTTCAATTTACTTTTTACCATTTCAAGTTTTTTTTTTTTTTTAATTTGACATTATCATCAAAGACATACCATAAAACTTACGATTTCAACTATTTCTAAGCATACAGAGCAGTAGTGTTAAGGACAGTCACACCGCTATTCAGGCATCATCACCACCCATCTCCAGAACTTTCTCATCTTGCATCATCACCAGTGATGAATTTATTTATTTGCTTCCTCTTCCTCTAGTGTAAGGTGTATCCCCTGAGCTAATTCATAAGGCGTTCTCCCACCCATTGTTGAGACTGACTGTAGGAATTGCATATATTTGGGGATGGGCGGGCCATCTTGGGATGGTCTACAGAAAACACCTCCAGCCAACTGTGGCAGGAAGGGCCTCAGAGCCTGTTGTCAGTGAAGCTTCCTTGTCAAGGAGTACAGAATTTCCCCCTGCCTTCTTCAGCACTCTGGCGTGCTGTCTGGATTTAGAGAGGAAGGTCTGTGATTACCTTGCTTCTTTGACTCTCCTATCAAGGGCAAGAAGATTGAAGCAATAAGAGGGAGCAGAGGGGCTGGCGGGTGGTGTGGTGTTTAGGGCGCTGGATTCCCACATGGCTGACCATAGTTCGAGTCCTGGACCTGGCAGCTTGCTTTCTCACTTTCTCTCATCAAATTAAAAACTAATGATGATAAAATTAAATAAAATAATCCTTAAAAAAAGAAGAGGGAGCACAACAGGCTCAAACCTTTCTCAGGAACTCAGGGCCGAGGGAACTGCTCATCAATATTTGAAGAACTCCAGTTTGTTCACAGAGACATTGCAGATGCCTCCACTTTATCCACGTCATCGTAATGAAATGTTGCATAATTGGGCTTAACAGCAAACTCTCAAGTTGCATTTGCCTTCTTGCGACGACTGTTCCCTTTCTTTCTGTCTAGATATGTTTTTATTTGCAAAGGAGTCCAGGAAGGACGGCCAGTGTCTAAGAAGTGATTTCCTTTGGGTCTTGGGGACTCCTAGGAACATCCCAGGGATGGGTGGGGAGACTGAGGAAGACAAGCAGTGCCCTAGACCACATTGCTACACCTTTCCCCACACCTTTCCCTTTCTTTCTACACCTTCTTAGGGCCAGGAGTAGGTTTGAGCTCCTCACGTTAAATACATTTGCTCTTTTTGTTTTAAAGAGAGATTTTGCTATAGGGCATGTGTGTTTGTTAGAGAGACAGAGAGACAGAAATTGAGAAATCACCCCCCAGGGGGGCTGGCCACGCTGCAATCCCTTCTCTTCCATTCTCCTCTTGGGATTTTGGGCATGTACTACACACACCCAGAGTGAGTTTCAAGCCTCTGAGTCTGGGCCTCGAATCATCGTTGGCCATGTGGGAGTCCAGCGACGTAACCATTACGCCACATTATGCCATTTGCTGGTCCCAAATACATTTGTTCTTAAATTGCTACTTTACTTATCCAAATCTTCAGAAGCCTATGTAGTTCTTCTCTGACTTGGAAAAGCATTGCTGTCCCTGGGGCCTCAGGCCTTGAGCATAAGACCTCTTCTGCCTTGAGAAGCAGCAGCCTGACCTGCTGGGGGTGGAATATGTACCTATGGCTGGATTGCTGGGAGTCACCTGCCCTTATTTCCCACTGGCTTCTTCCACCTTACACTGTTGCAACCTAGTCCTCAAATGATCCCTTAGGGAGACCGTGTGCTTCCTCCGCATTTAGTCACTCCTGAGCGTGATGCGCCAGGCCCGGACTGCACTGGCCAGCTGCAGTCAGTGTGACCGAGGGCACAAACATGTTGCTAATGTCCTGTCAGAGGCTATCACAGCCTTGCTGTCTGTGGTCAGGTACAGACGGCTGGATTTCTCTCCGCTTCACTTGATCTGATGTTTGTTGTTCTAGTAAATGCCCTCTCCGTCTTCCACCCTCAGGGAACTGAGACTACTGGCAGAAGAGGCAATTCTAGGCTCCTACAATGAGTTTGTATTTAAGTGTGGGCCCCCTTCGGCAGGGCATTCTAATGGCTTTTGCTGGCCTGTATGGGATTGTTTGTCCTTGTGTCTTTAGTTGGAATGGAAGGAATCAAGCTACCATCAGTCAGTTCAAGCTGGGACCATCTCTGGTGTCTATCAGCTCCTGCTAAAAGTTGACAAATAGTACTTCTCCCTGGGTGCATGCTTAGCTTTGTTGCATTCACTTTTCACTTCATATGTTATTTTTGGTGACTGGGAAAATAAATTGAACTCACAGTCTCCACAGTTGCTAGCATTTCCATGTCCATTGGAACTGGTATCCGCCTGGCCCTCGTGGACGAGCTCGACGAGATCAAAAGTGTGTGGATTCTGCATCTAAGCAAAGCAGTGTAAGACAAGCTCTGTCAGTGAGTGCTTTTAATGTTGGTTAACAAACTACGTTACACTCAATCTTTATAGACTGAGTAAGTACCGTGATCCAACCAAGTAAACAGAAGTAAACATCCCTCTGATGGGAAATAAAATTCCCTGTGGTTAGGGGCAGGGTTGTGATTAATTCAGTGGCAATGAGAAGACCAGGAAAATGTAGTAAGGTTATTAACTCTTTCTGAAAAACAATTTAATATCACAGATACTGACTATATATATGTGTGTGTGTGCATGTGTGTATGAGTGTGTATAACATGATTTAATACCAAATGATGGGTGGCGGGAGAGGAGCTAATGTTTCTCATCTTTAATTATAAATTAATGTGCTGATGCTTCAGGTATCGTGGCTCCATCAATTATTGATACTGACCTCACTACAGAAATCAGTAAAGAAAACAATGATGAGTGATAGGAGGGCTGAGTTTATATGAGAGTCTGTGTGCGTGTGTGTGTGTGTGTGTGTGTGTGTACAACTCAGTTTACCTTTATAACTATTATCTACTGAACTGGAGATTTCTCAGAACTCCCTTGGCCTGCAGCCTTGTCCAAAGTGCATGCCTTCATAATGTGCATTTTAACGTTAAATGATTTTTAATATTCTACATATGGTTTCATGGTTTTAAGTCTCCTCTCTGGGAATGAACGGGGCTGTGGTATGATGATGAATAGTGGATTGTGTCCAGGACACCCACTTACTTCCCTACATATCAAACATGTGGCGCTCCCATTAAACACGGGCTGTCTCTAGAGATTACAGTTGTCCTATCTAATCCAGTCCTGTTTTGTTCCCTCAACCCGGATTGAGAAGGATACATTGTTCTCATACATTCTTCTTTTAATTAAATGCAGTAGATATGTCACGTCCATGAAATATCCCAGGTCTGTTTTCACATCTGTGGCCATTTTTTTTCCTCCTCGCCTTCCATTTGGCTTCTTGGAAAGAAAACCAATCTTAAATGTACACTTGGATTAATTGATTGGTGGTATGCAATTTGCCGGGACAGTTTAGATATGATCTTAATTTTTTTTTTTGTCCCTAATTGTAACAAAATGTTCTCTGTCGCTGCTCTTTGCAGACTCTCAGGGAAGCCCCTCGTCATCCTGACCGATGATGGTTTGAGTACGGTCTTCCCAGGGAGCTGGTTGATCCATGCTCACATTCTTCCCCTCTCATGCTGGACTTCACATGAGAACTTTTAGATGTGGGGATATACCTGTGTGTGCTTCACGTTTTAATTGCTGGGATGATTTGCTAATTGATCTTATTGATACAACGTACTGCCAGAAGCCTTCTATGTAGACAGCTCTTCATCAGCACCAAGGAAACCTGATATCTCATAAAATTCTCCATTCAATTATAATTTTAAAATACTGGAGTAAACTCCTAGCAATTCACAAGAGGCTAAACTAGCGCCCCATTAGAAGGGTACTACAAGTAAACATTATTAATTATAAAAAATTGCCTAAATTAGATTTTTTTCACACCTGCTTCTTGCTTAATTAGCTAGCAATCCACATATTCCATTCAGTTGAACTCTTACTATTTATTCAAGCATACTTGACATTAACATACTGTTTGATGTTTGATATCCTCAGTTTTAATTTAACCACATGACAACAAATGGTGTTTATGAAATATCAGTGAGCTGGAAAAATATCCTGTGTTGGAGTCACACATGGGAATGCACAGAGAAATTTTCTTTAGGAAGCGCTTGAAGGCAATAAGAAAAATGAGACTCTCTTTCTGTAGTTTTCTTATATTTTTCTGTCCTATGTCATACCACTTAAAAGGGTTTGGGAAGATCCTACAAGCACAACACTAATCCTATAATGCAAAATATACTTGATAGCGTGAATGATGAAAAGGGACTGTTCACATGTTGACACATGGGAAGGATCTTACAGAATTGCCCTCACCTTAAAGACACCATGATCATTCATTAGGGATTGAAGAGAAGATCAGGTGAAGATCTTATAGGTAGATGGAGCTGCCTAGTGTCAGGAAGGAGAACAGTGAGACACAGAAAAGGCTAGAAGTCTTGGCCTTTATCAGTGAGTCCTTTTCTTTTTTTCTTTCTTTTTTTAAAAGAATTATTTTATTTAACTTTATTTTTTTATTCATTTATTTCATTTTTTAAAAATTTGACCAGAGAGGGACAGAGTGAGAGAGAAAGAGAGAGAGGGAAAGTGAGAGAGCAAGCCTCCAGGTCCAGGACTTGAACCGTGGTCGACCATGTGAGAGTCCAACGTCCTTAACCACCACGCCACCTGCTGGCCCCAGTGATCCTTTTCTTTATGTCTTGGTCAAGCCAAGGTTATTGGGTGATTCCTGCAGTTGACCTAGAACTAAGCAGCTCCCTACCCTGTTGCTTTCGCACCCCAGAGTCTAAAGTTGTGCCCTAAAGAAGGAGAAAAACAACAGAAATAAGTTATACAAGTTCAAACTAAACCTGCCAGCAAAGGCCTTGGATGTGTTATTCTGAGACTCCCATGTCTAATTGGATTTCTTTCTTAAATGTTCCCCCTTCTCCTCCAGAAGAGCCAGGGGAGGGAGCTGTGGTTGTGATTCCTGTCAGCCACTTTGTAACATGAGTACCCAGCAATCTAGTGATGAAACTCAACTCAGAACATTCCCTGAGCCAAGAGACAAAAGAGAAAATTGTCTCCATAATGTATTGATTCTGACTAATGATACAACTTGTATGGGATTCAGATTGATAACTACTGGCTTGTGTCCAGTAAGACACCATGTTACATCTGACTCTCATCAAACGGTCTGTAAATCATTTTGAACTTGGGTCCTGTAGGTTTTGTGTTCACACCACCACTAGGGCTTGGGTTTGACATCATTATTCTTCATTGGGCTGTCTTTGTTTAAGAGCCACTTAAAATTTTTGGCTGCTGGTGAATAGCAAAGAAGCTTGTTAGCTGAGGAAACATGTTGAAGTCACACACTTGCAGAAGTTTTTTGTTTTGTTTTATTTAAAAATTGGGTCAGGCTATGTAGATCCAGAAAATGTGTGGTATTATCCTTAATAGATGGATTCGGAGGCTATATTAAAATATGTCTGGATGAGCGTTGGAGGTTGATCTGGAGGGGGTGCCTTCTCTTGAGACCCAGCATATTTACAGTGGGGCCAGTACTTCTTGGTTCTAGAGAGATTTGTTATGCCGACACTAACCTATCATCTGAGACAGTTCTCTCGCAAAGGGGGTTCACAGAAAACCAGGCACATTGGTGAGCTACCCCCATCCACACGCTGTACTTGTACTGCTTGCAATCCTCAGGAAATGGGTCTTAGAATTTGGAACTAAGTTTTGGATCTCCTTCTTGCTTCTTTGTTTTATCCTTCTTGTATAAGAACACATTAACTCAAAATAAGTGTTGGAGTTAGGATTTGTAGTTGGCATGCATTCAGAATGCACATGTAACTACTCCAATGGACCTATGGTCCTTAGGCCCAAGTCAGATGAGCAATGGATGGAAGAAGATTCTGGAATTATGGAAAACATGGTTTGGCTTATAATTTTTCTTTTCTTTCTTTTTTTTTAAATTAAAAACAATTTTTTTAGATGTTTTTGCCTTTAGATGCATGTGCTTGCTGGAGAGAAAGAGAGAGAGAGAGAGAGAGGAGACAATGAAAGGGAAAGTGAGAAATCACCCTCCAGGGAATATTGCCATGCTGCTATCCCTTCTCCTCCATTCTACTTCTGAGATCTTGGGCATGCATGCATATGTACCCGGTATAATTTTTTTTTTTTAAGAGGTTTTTGCTATAGGACGCGTGCGTTCTCCAGAAAGACGGAGAGAGACAGAGAGACAGAAAGCAAGAAATCACCCCCCGGGGGGATGGCCACATCACCATCCCTTCTCCTCCGTTCTCCTCTTGGGCTCTTGGGCATGCATGCACACATGCCCGGCATGAGTTTAAGCCACTAGGTCCGGGACCCGAACCACGGTCGACTACATGGGAGCCCAGCAACATAGCCATTACACCATCTTCTGGTCCCTTACCTAGTATAAGTTTTAAGCCATCATGTCTAGGACTCAAACTGTGATCGACCATATGGGAGTCCAGTGATGTAAACTGCTATACCATCTGGCCCTCAAAAATTATTTTTAAAGAATTATTTTTTACTTAATTTTCTTTATTGTTTTTTTTTTTTTTTTTTTTTTTTTTTTAATTTGACGAGAATTTGAGAGAGAGAGAGAGAGAGAGAGAGAGAGAGAGAGAGAAAGTGAGAAAGCAAGCCTCCATATCTGGGACTCAAACCACAATTGGCCATGTGAAAGTCCAGTGCCTTAACCACCATGCTACCTTCTGATGCTGGCTTATAATTTTTCTAAGGACAGTTTGGAGAAGCTATAATCTCTAGAAAGATAATTTTTTAGATGAACTTTTCATATAGACTAGAAATAGACTGCTCTTCTGGTGGCAGACTGTCCTTCACTCAGGAGCTCAAATGAGGCCATGATGTCCTCTTACATCTCTGAGCAAGAGCTGGGTCTTCCTGTCATGACCTGGAGAGCCCTGGGTGGAGGGATAAGGTGATGGTAGGCATTCGTATTCCTGGTGCAGTCAGCGAAGTTCTCCCTGCTCCTCCCGTCCATAGGTCCTGGAAGATCGTTGCTGTTGGTAATAGATGGGGACGTGAGAAGCTGTACTGAAATCAGGACAGAGAGGGCTGGGGTTTGGGCCACTGCTGTTCCTTCTGCCTCTGGCTCGTTCCGTGCTGTCTCCATGAGCTGATGGTTTCTCCTATACCAGATGGAGAAATACTACCTAATTCTTGTTCCTGTTCTTGAGATGAACTTACTGCACACATCCACATGCACGTATGTCTATACATGGAGCTTTTGAAAATCTGAGAATTACTTTCTGGTCTTTGACATGATGCGAGTGTGAATTATACTGTTTAAGAGATTGTTGGTTTGCTTTGGGTCCAGAGGATACTGAAGAATGACTTTGCTCTTAAAAAGTGAATAAAGTGGGACCAGCAGGTGGTATAGTGGTTAAGGCACTGGACTCTTACATGGTCAACTGCAGTTCGCGTCCCAGGCCCAGCAGCTTGAAGCTCATGCTGGGCATGTGTATGTGTTTGCCCCAAATCCCAGGAGGAATATGGAGGATAAGGGATTGCAGCGTGGCCATCCTCCCCACCCTCCAGGGGGTGATTTCTCACTTTCCCTCTCACTGTCTCTCTCCAGTGAGTGCAGGTGCCCTATGGCAAAACCTTGAGAAAGAAAAAGTGAATAAATAAATGGAAAGTAATGTTTTAGAGATGCACTACACATTTGTTCTGTAAAACCATGTGAGAAGTCACCTTTCCTTTGCTCACCTAAGATATACTCTGGGTGCTATGCATGCTGAGGAGAGGCAGAGTGTGTTTGGAAACACTTCAGACTTTGTGGGCCTGAAATTCGCTCTTGCACTGAAATGTTTTGAGTACTGCTTTGGAGAAGGAACACAGCATGGGAAAACCTGAGGGTCAAGAGGCCAAAGGCCTGATGGACAAAAACCAAACCAAAACCAAACCAACCCAACCCAAAAAACCCAGGATGGTGGTGTAACAGGGAGGTGGCTCTACATGTTAGGGTCTGCAGCAGGGACAGACTGGAGGAGAGGCCATCAGAAATGTTGGTGTCCTTTAAGCATTTGGGATAGCTGGTTTTCTTTTCTTACCCCTTGATAATATTTGCTCCCGAAACATCCTGCCTTTTAGCTCCATTTTGGATGCCATGTTTCAGATGGGACTACAGGGATATACTTCTGGGTGATGAAGATGGGGAACAAAGCCCGGGGTGGGGGGCAGACATCGCAAGACCTGGGGCAGAGGTATTTGTGATAGGAAGTGGCTATGTTACAGAGGACAGAGCTGGCAACTGAGCTACAGATTCAAGGAAAACATAACAAACCCCCAAACCTCCCCAAACAGCAGACTAGTACCAATCCCACTATGGGGAGGAAAATGGTGCTTACCTTTTCATACTACCATTCATTTACTTATAGAGGGTATTTTAACATGAATTGCTCTCCTTGGAAGCCAGGAAATCGTTTCTAGGTTGTTCCTGGCTTTGCAAAACAATCTAACACATCAGAGACATTCCCAAGCCCAAGAAATACTGAGGGGCCATTCCTCTACCTCTACAAAGAGTTCAGCTCCAGCTTACCCTCCCGGAGGGTCTTTCTCCCATCCTTGCACTGAGCCTGTCTTGGTAGGCTCCCAAAGACAGAGTTCTGACGGCAGTGCAGCTTCGACTAAGGCCCATCAGGCCACTGCGAGTAAACAAAGCTTCTAGATTCGATCTTCTTTTTCCTCTCGAAAAAGAAATGGAAAGAGGCTACTTCAGATTCTACTGAAGTAATAATAAAACTAGACCTACTGGGTCACCATATGTGGGGAAAAGTTCTCTGGGGCCTTAGTGTACACACTCAGGGAGTGAAACAAAGACCGGGAAAGAGCAGTTCTACTGGCAACTGTTGTTAGGTAGTATAAACAATGGCCAGTCCCTGGCATGGAGCGGAGGCTCAGATTCCAATAGCACTCAATGGGGAGCCTTCCTTAAAAAATTAGAAGAAGCTGGGCTGGAGCTGGTCCATGCTGGGAATGGCAGAAGAAGCAAAAACAAGAGTAAATGAATGGAAATTAAGCAGCAGGAAATGGGGATTTGGCACAAAGTTGGAATTTGAAACTGCAGAGAGGTGTCAGTGATAAGGTTGTATAGAGTTTCTGGCCAGAAAAAGAGAGAGAAGGAATGCAGATGTGTTCATTGAATAAAGTGCAGATGGGGAAGGGGAACAGGAAGGATAAAAAAAAAATGCTGGGGAAATCATAATGAGTGGAGGTGCATTTATGTTCAGCAGCGCTTTAAAAATGATTCTTCCCGAATGTCTGGATGAAATTACAGGTTGGTTCAGATTGTTCCAATCGACTGGAGAGATTAAGGCTGCGTTTATTTACTTTTACCTTTTCCTGCTTTGGGCGGACTGGGCTGTTTTGCCGCGAGGCTCTGGGTGAGCTGGGTAGGCTGAATCCAGGTGTGAGTCTCAGTTTGGGGTCTGTTCAGGAATTGCAGCCATCGGTTTCTCTTTAGTTGGGAACAACTGGGACGTCTCTAGAGAGCCCGATTCATGGTGCGGGTTCGTTTTCTGTCTGGGGAGCTTATGGGAAGACACACAACCAGGAGGTCTGACTGTTCGTACAAGGCCACCCTCTCTGATGGCTGAGGAGGTTAGTCTGGCTGTTGGGGCTGCCTCCCGTTCTCATCTCCTCTGGCCATGTGGACTGGAATTCTCATTGACAGAAGGCAGTCCAAGCATTACAGGACAACACCTTGGAGGGTCAACACCGTCTTATCTGGCTTACCTAACAAGAAGGCTGAAGTTGGCCTCTGTCATGGTACCTGGGTCCCCTCTATTTCTTGTCCATGTTTGGGTGTAGTTAAACTCTGCAAGGCACCTGGTCAAAGATTAGTGTTCTCCAGGCAGTGGGGATGGGAGGTGGTGAGAGTGCCAAAGAAGCAGGAAGGCCTCTAACTCTGAATTAGGAGGTGGGACACCCAGTTCACGTCACCGCATCCTCTTTAGATGTCGATTTCTCATTTTCCCAGCACGACCAACCACATCTATCCAATATATTTTAGAGCCTTTGTTTATTTGGTGAGACTTTTCTGAGGAAGTATGTATGCATCCGAGTTGCAGAATATCTGGTCTGATCTTCTGTGGAGTATCATCCTCCTTATCATCTGTGGGCGGAAAGATTCGCACAGAGAGAGCAAATGGCAGTTTCAGCAAAGAGGGAAAGTGTCACGAGGCAGGAAGGCAGTCTGGGTACAGCAGTCCTACTGTCATCTTTCTTTGCAAGAGTGACAGTGGGTGCTTTTTGATGTGTCCTGCTGACCCCTTTGTTCTGTGTTTTAAAAAGCAGTGTAAATCACAGCAGTGATTGTGGCCTTGGCAAATATTTCCAATCCATCAATATGGATATTGGTAAATGCACAGCGGTGGGTAATATGTCAATCTGGTTTCTTCCACTCGATGAGCAGCGTCTCCTCGGGGATAAGCACAAATGTCATGTTTTCTATATCAGTGCTGTTGACATAATAAAGAGTCTGGATTACAGTCAAGTCTGGTTATGTGTCATCTTGGAGAGAATACTGTTGGAATGTAGCGATTTAATGTATGAATAATAATAATAAAAAATGAAAATTAGGACCGGGGTTAAAGTGGCTGGATCCCACATGGCTGAGTGCACAATTCCAGTCCCAGACCAGGTGATTTGAGAAACATGCCAGGTGCGTGTATGTGTGTGTGTGTGTGTGTGTGTGTGTGCCCAAAATCCCAAGAGGAGGGAGAGATGGAGGAAAACCGATTGCCATGAGACCATGCCCTATGGGAGAGGTGCTTTCTCTCTCTCTCTCTCTCTCTCTCTCTCTCATTCTCTCTCTCTCTCTGTCTCTTCTTTCTTGAGCAAGTGCACATGGGCTCTGGCAAAATTAGAAAATAAAAATTAAATGAAGATCGGATGGTGGTCATGAAAACGCCTGTGTCCAGTGGCACCAGTTGCCCTGTCAGGCTCCTTCCTTATCTTTCTATTTTCTCTGGTGATCCCAGATCAGAAACAATGGCTCTCCTCCCCTGTCCACGTGCCGGCCTTCACACCCTGCCCACTCTGCACCACACGCACCTGGGGGAGAAGAGCTACATTCGTACCTGAACGCTCTATGTGTACTCGCTACGTATAGAAGGTAGCAAAGTGTAGCCAGAGTGAGGACTTCCCAAGGGTGCCACCCTGGATGTCCACCCCAGTCAGGTGGAACTGTCCGTGAACCTGACTGGTGGATCAGACTATTGAAAGTGTAAACAGGTGACTCTCCCCGGCGCTCTCCTCTTTCTCCCCTTCATACCTGTTATTTCTTCTCCTTTAAGAAAGATCAGTAGGTTGGGCCAGCCTGTGGAGTTGCGGTGAGGGCAGCTGGATCCCACATAGCTGACTGTGCAAGGGGTCTGGGGCCCAGGGTCTTGAGGAACACTTGAGGCAGGGTGTGTGCACATGTGCCCAAAACCCCAGAAGGGGGGAGAGAGGGAGGAGGAGGAAGACATGGGGAAGGGGGGGATAGAGAAGGGATTGCATTTTGACCGTTCCCCATGAGGAATGCGTTCTTACTTTCCTCTCTCTCTCTCTCCAGCAAGTGCACGTGCTCTCTTGGGGGAAAAAAAATTAAAGATGAAAAAAAGTCAATAGGCTATATAGAATATATTAAAATATAATAACAATTTGGAATATATTAATAAAAATCTGTTTTCATTTGTATATGTTTCTAGACATCAGGGTATATATACACAAACATATATATAAATTTAAATATTTATAAATATTGATTAAATTGGTATTAGACTCTTAATATTTCTAGGCCTCCCCAGATGCTTAGAGTCTCATCACCAAATACACAATGCTACCTATAAAATATCTCTGGAACATCCTCTCTATTCCACTGCCTCCTCATGAATTTAGAACCCATCTCTAAACCATGGTGAAAATAATGCCCCCCTTCACCACCTCAGCTGGCTTCTTGCCTCCAACTGCCCCCCAGATATACTTCCTAGTGCACAATCCTGCCCTTCCGCTGCAAACCCCTCCTGCAGCTTTGCGTGCTCGCCCAGGCAGCCCTGGCCACCAGGAGAAGCTGGGGCAGTGGCGCTCTCTGCTCGCTGTGATCTGCCCTGGGGTCTCGCTTTTCTGGGGGTGTGTGCCACGCGTGCCCATTCTGCACGCCTTCTCTGATCTTCCCAGCGCCTGGCAGCTCCCGGTGCCTTGTTGACAGCTGCCTCACAGGTTGGCACGCTGTGTTTGCGACCTCACAGCAGAGACCACAGGTCCCCAGCCAGCCGCAGTCACCGTGGTGAACAAATTAGGCTCAGATCCTACCTTCGCAGAAGGGCAAGGCATTCAGGGAAGACTGCCATCATATAATTAAAAGTGCAACGAGGATTAGAACCCTCCAGAACTGCAGGCTGCCACGGCAGCCATGCCCAGGGGATGCACACTGTTGTGGGGTGCAGAAAGGGCTTCCCGTCCAGAGGGAGGGACCGGATGGGGAGCACTGGAGGTGGACAAGGGTGCTTACTGTGGGAAGAACCTTGCATGGTGAGAACAACCCAGAAAAATAAGGGGAAAAGGTGAGGGAAACAATATATCCTCTTGACCCCCTTGATTGATTTTATATAGTTGTTTTTTTTTATTTTTTAATTTTTATTTTTTTAGAAAGAGAGTTTTGCTATCAGGCACATGTGCTTGCTGGAGAGACAGAGAGACAGAAAGCAAGAAATCATCCCCCCAGGGGCCATAGCCATGCCGCAATCCCTTCTCCTTCTTTCTACTCTTGGGATTTTGGGCACACATGCACATGCACCCGGCGTGAATTTTAAGCCATCGGGTCCAGGACTTAAACCGTGGTCAACTACATGGGAGTCCAGTGATGTAACCATTATGCCACTTGCTGGTCCCTGGTATTTTGTTTTCTTTAGTGCCTCAGACACCAGGGCATTTGTGAGAACAGACTCAGTGCCCTTGCCTGGTGTTCTCCCTGGACCCATGCTATCTCTGCACCTGGTAGAGACCGAGCCAAACAGACACGGGACCCTTCTCCCTTCTTGGCCTTCTTGCTCAGATGGGACCACCCAGCAGCAACAGGCCCAGTGGGCTCCCAACCCAGGCAGGTGCATTTAGCAGTCAAAAATCACTACTGGTAACCCTCCGGGATGCTGTGGATGCCAGAATGGAGACTCCAGCAAAGCAATGGGTTTGTATGTAGCCCATATCACTCTTCCTCCGCCTGAACTATTTTGAGACATTTGCCATCCTTCTCTCTCCCACACATAGCCTTCATATGACTAGAATATAGCTCGTTGGAGCTAACATATGTTCTTATAATTATGTTGCTAGCATGATAGATTATTTATTCTACTCACTTTTTTTTTTTTTCCCTTTTGAGTCCCTGCTCTGTATATCAAGACTAAGGAGCTTGTTTAAATAAAGAGATACTAACACACCTTGACAGCAGCCTATTAAAAAAAAAAAAAAAGGAAAAGCCTCAACCTTTAAGAGGTCTCAAATCTGCATCCCATCTGTTTAATATGCAACCTAATGTACAACTGGGAAACTCGCTTTCCAAGCAGCTGAGGGGAGATTAGAGGCTCCTCTCCTCGCTGTTGATCCCTGACTGTGGTGATCAGGAGCCCTTGAGCTCCTGCCCTGCTGGGTGTTGCTCTGTCCAGGGATTGTCACCCACCTGGGTGGGGTCTCAGTGAGTGGCTTCAAAGCCACAGGCAGTGCAGCCAGAAGGGGCCTCCTGTTACTGATGGGGACTCCGAAGCCCTGAGCACACTGGCTGATGGTAAACAGGCCCTAAATCAGCTGCCTTGACTTGAATGCAGTCTTTTCTCTGTATCCCATGGAACTATTTCAGAGTTAACCGCAATGGGTTCCACTAGCCAATCTAAGAAGCGAGCAGAAGCCAGGAATCAGCCACCCCAGTCTGCTTCCTGCGCCTCATCCAGAGAGAAGCAGATTCTCTCTCTTCTCTTGTTACTAGAAATCTAGCTCGATTCAGTGAATGCCTGGATTACCACCTTAGAGCTTTCATTTTTCCTTCAATCATTTATTCATCCAATATGACCAAGTGTCTAGCGTATGCCAGCCCTTGAGGATACGATGACCAACACAACGGTGTTCCTGTCCTCTGTGGCTTCCCAGTGTGGTGGGTAGACAGCTATGGAAACCAAGCATTGCATCCAGTCTCTATGGGAAACAAATTCCACAGCAGTGTGAGCTGCACAGGGAAGCGGATCTGGTGTCATGGAGACATGGAGCAGGGGAGCTGCCCAGGGCGATGGGCCCAAGGGGAGGCTTTTTCTTTCATAGTCAGATTCTTGACTGTCACTGGATCAGGTGGTCTCTGTGCAGTTGTTTGCTTCCTGTTCTAACATCAAGAATAAGGTGTGGAGAGATGTCATGTGGAGGAGCAAGAGAAGCGCGAGTG
Organism: Tupaia tana; assembly: GCA_026018925.1. Classification (NCBI taxonomy): domain Eukaryota; kingdom Metazoa; phylum Chordata; class Mammalia; order Scandentia; family Tupaiidae; genus Tupaia; species Tupaia tana. The sequence goes on along the minus strand of JAKSZU010000002.1, from coordinate 176,943,537 downwards.
AGATCCCAACCTTTCCGCAGTTTAAAGCCTCGTAGAGATAAGAACCTCGTACTTACAGACTATGTAGGCACAAATCTAAAGCATTTTGTGGCCAGCAGGTGGCATAGTGGTTGAGGCCCTGGGCGTCCATATGGCCGGCCATGGTTTGAGTCCTAGACCCGGCAGCTTGAAACACACCAGGCATGTGTGTGTGTTTGTGTGTCCAAAATCTCCCAGAAGGAGAATGAAGGAGAAGGGGTTGTGGCGTGGCTTTCCCCCCTGGGGGTGATTTATCTCTGTCTCTCTAGTGAGTCCACACATCCTATAGCAAACAAAACAAAACAAAACAAAACAAAACAAAACAAAACAAAACACTAATGCTTTCTATAATTCAGAGCCCTGCTACATGATACATAGCATACATAGTAAGGAAATTCAGAAAGGAAAAAGAACGAAATGGGTTGGAGTGGACAGAAAGAGCTGTGTAGGAGAGTTGGACATTTCTGTGACTTTTAAGTGATGTATGGATCTTGTATAGGTGAAGGACAGATGGGTAGGATATTGAGGCATGGTGGGTGGGGAGAGATTAGTAAAGGCTCCAAAAAGAAGTGAACATAGCAAGTTGGGGAAGAGCCAGAGGCTGAAAGGATTCGTAATAGCCCCTAACCTAACGATTGCCCAGCCACTTTGCAAATTGTCACAAACACAAGGTGAGCACCTTCCCTGGTGTGTCCTGGGCAGTTCTGGATAGTTTGTATGCTTGTTGTCATGGTGTAATCCGCACAGCTCCACAGTCTTCAAAAGTGTTTGTATTAAATGGTAATTAAGGACAGGTATCATTTCTGCTGAACCCTGAATGTTAATTTCCACCTTCCTTTTTTCTCTTGCTTCTCCTTTCTGTGCCGTTGCTTATCCATCTATAAATGGGAAACACTGGTGCTTTAATTTCTTCCCAGGGACACATGGAGCTAAAAGTAATTCTCAACCTCATTGTTTCCTTGGTACAGTCTGACAATATACCATTAGAAGCTTAGAAGTAAAACCTCACTCATCCCTGCTCTAGCAGAGTGTGTGTGTCCTTTCTCCTCCCAAGTGAATTTCCAGGTTCTCAGAGATCCATCTTTGTCTAAAAGGGCTGGAGAATAGAGTTGGATGACTTGGAAAGAATTTAAACATTCTTTGGACAGAGGCATCATAGGAATACCAGGTGGCCACTGGGAAGTGAGGGGGTGGATTCTATCCAGTGGTGGCGCCATTTATCATGTTCATTTGGGTGGGCCAACGAGGATTCTGGAGCAGAGAATAAAGGACTGTATGTCATGGGACTTGATCTTGTGCTCACAGCTGGTAATCTCAGCCTGGACAGGCCTGGGCTCCAGCTCACGTAACTACTTCTCAGGCTTTGTCCCAGCCAGCAGGGAAGATTCTAGTCAGTGGCACTGTCAATCCAACACCTTTTTATGAGTACTAAATTTGCAAAAATAATAAATGAAAATGAGGTTGTGTGTCATTTCAGCATGTGTTCTATATAATGAAATAAGATGGTAGGATCAAATTACTGGCTAATTTAATTGCCTGGAAAAATTAATTTCTAAAAATGCCAAATAATTTTCAAATCACAAGGATTAGAGAAGCAGCATCTATTTTTGATTTTCATTTGAGGAGGAAGCTATACAGAGGGTTTTTAAACATTTTTTTTTCCTTTTCCTCCTAAAGATCTGTAAACCCTACTTTGTACTGGGATAGAGTATCAGCTCAAGGAATTAAAAAGGGAAAAGATATTTATTTTATTTTCATTTTATTGAATTGTATTTATTTTATTCTGGTTTCTTTTTTTTTATCAGTCTGTGTTATAATTGTGGAGGATTGGCCTCATTTGTTAACAGCTTTCCTGGTCTGTGAATTACGGTTTTCTAGTATAATGTGGAGCAGGGAGGTATTAAAAGATTGCCTGAAGCTCCCCCAAACCCCAAGAATGTGGTCCTGTGCCTGAGGCAGAACAATTATGGTGACTTCCTTGACCCTGGGTCAGAGGTTTAATAGACTTTAACCCGTCCCTACCCAAAGGAAACCTAATCTTTTGTTTTTCATTTGGGTCCAGTAAATCTTTCAATACTGATACAACAATGGATGAGGAACCAGTGAGACTTTTGTCCCCCTTTGATGCAAGTAGATGTGATGTTTAGGGCTGTGGCCAGTGGTGAGTTGGCTACCTGCCTCAGCCATCAGGAACTCGTGGAGCGATAAAACATTTGCGTTCTGAGGACTGAGGGGTTGTCGTTGCATTCTTTATGCAAAGACTCTGCTTGTGCTTTCCAGCCTTTTATTGGGATTGAAAAACAAGTACATTTTATCATATGTTTCTATTTTCCTTTTAAATAAAAGCATGCAGATCTGATATGGAGTGGGCCTCAGTAACGGCAGCCATCTTGTTTTAGCAAAATACAGACCTTGAAAGGCCATTGCATGGGCTTAAAGGAAGAGGGGTCTTTGCAAACATAATAGAAACTAGTGAGTGTTCTATTATTTATTAGTCAGTGAAAACAGCTAGTTCAACATGGGAATCATTTCAGAAGCTCTGATTAAGAGGGGTACCCTTTACCAAAGTTGGTCTTCAGATGATATTCATCAATACATTCCAAGACTGACAGACTGCCATGTTGTCTTCCTCAGGTGAAATCTCAGATGTGCTTGGCCTTTTGTATATGGGTATAATTTTTATTTCATAAGGTGATGACATTACTATTTCTAGGAATAATGATTTAGCCCTTACCTTATTTAAAACATTTCACCACAAATGTCATTCTGTGTGGTATGGTGAATGCCCCCAGGCCAGCTCTGGGCAAAACTGTGAAGTAGGCCACATTTATTTTTGAGTTCCCTAACTACCTCACAAAGTGGCCACTTTCTATCCTTTTCAGGGCTACCTGCCTCTCCTTTCTCTCACTCCTATGACCCTTCTTCCTCCGCTTCCAATAATATCCTTGGGTTTTTCTTTTCCTTTTTTTTTTCTTGTAATAAAGGAATGATCTGGAAACCTCACTCATACTAAGATACTTGTTATATAGCACTTCTTGGAAGTACTTGCAAGAGAGACCTTCTTTCTTACTTTCCTTTTTTCTTTCTCTTTCTCTTTCTTTCTCCTTTTTTTCTCTCTCTCTTCCCTTTATGAGAGTGAGAGCAAGAGCAAGAAAGAGAGAGAGAGAGCAAAAGAGATAAGCACTCTCAACAGGGTCTCACGTAGCAATCTCTCCCTTTACCCATACCACGCAGTTCTCTCAGCCAGCCAGGACCAGGTTGAACACCCCCAGCCTATAAGGGTTGACCAGAGAACTAAACCTGCCATCTTCATATGGACCAACCTCACGTGGGGAGCATGTTATTGTGACACCACCAAGCAAGCCCATCACCTTTTTGTTTAGTCCAATTATTGGTTAATAGCGATTTGTCTCTGAGTGGTTTGGTCTTTCACAAACCAAAAAGAACCTGCATTAAATCTAAAATATATTTAAAAATGATCAGGTTCCCAACATGATTCTGGAAGTGCTTTAAATAACTGTTAATTGAGATTGGCGGAGGTAACATAATACAACAGTTATGAAGCTTGAGGAAGGCAGATTGATTGGCTTAAATTGGCAGCTCCACTCCTTCTAACTGTGTGACCTTGGACAAGCTACTTGACCCCTCTGTACCTCAGTTTTCTTATCTATAAAACAGGGACAATAATGGTAATTTACCTCATTGGGTAGTTGTGAGGATTAAATAAGTTAGCCAATAGATAGTGTTTGGAAAGTGCTTGACACATGGTAAATACTCGGTAAATGGGATCGAGGATGATGGTCATGGTGACTGAGAACAGTGGAAAGGTAGAAGAGTATTTTTTTGCAAGATCTACTATTTTTTTTTTTTTCAGCTTGTGACTTTTGGAGTGTGTTTGGATTCTTGGATGACTTGCAGAAACCCCCAGCCGCCCAGGGGTGTGCAACCACAGTTGGAGTTTGGAATAAAGCCACACCCTCCTTGCTGGCCTCATTTTGCAAAGATAAGGGAAGGCTGAGGCAGCCAGCGCCAACGGAGGATTAGACTGGAGCTCCCAGAGTTCTAAAACCCAGGAGTTCTGGGAGATATATTCATCTTTCAGTTAAGGCTCCGTTTATTTCCCTTGTGTTCAGGGGCTCAAGGAGGGAACCACTATTTCCTTTACTTTATGAGTCATGGTTCTGTTCTGTCATTTTGGGAAGGGCCTCAGGCCCCTCCACAGTGTTATCATTGTACAATTATCTTGAGTGAGGCACACAGCAAAGAGCATTTCCTTTTTTAATGTAGTTATAAATGTCGCGTCAGTTAGAGAGTTAGGAATGCGATCAGGAATTCCATTTTCTAGTCAAACAGGGTATAATTAGAGTGGGACTCTGGGCTCATCCCTCCCAAGGCATGGTAACTGGGGAAGGTGAGACAAGGTTTGCTTTCTCTGGAAAGCTGGAAAAGGAGGATCATTTTCTAAAGCTTGTCTATGTGTTTGCTTGCTCAGAGTCATAGGACTGATTTGCTTCCCCAGAGTAACAACGTTTACTCTCTGGAGAAATAACAAGGTAGAGTTTTCATTCATCTGCAGGATCCTTGCACTGGGGCAAGGGTGTGTGGCAGGAGAGACACCTGCATGTTGTCACTTCTTGTTTCTTCCAGGCCAAAGGAAGCTAAGGCATTTAAAAAACATGTTCCTTTCAGATTAGCCTCTGATAAGACCCTCTGTCCAATGTGGAAGAGGTCTGTAGAATGAATGACTGACTGAAAGAATGCAAGCATGGTTGGCCAGTTCAGTCCTTTGGCAGAACTTTCTGGCATTATTCATGTCCTGAAGAGACAATTATTACACATCTTCCACGTAACAGACTCTTCTCTGGGTGAAGTTGTGTGTCACAGTCTCCTGCTCTCCAGCTGGGAAACAGATGAGACAAAAAATGTTGGAAGAGCATGTACATGCTAGTCAGAGGTCTGGACCACATTTATAGAAAGGGCATTTAACTCTACCTGGGCGAAAGTAGAATCACAGACAACTTTGCAGAGTGGCTGATACCCAGATTGGGTGAAGAATGTGGAGGGCTTACCTGGGCAGGAAAGGAGGGAACAGCATCCAAGTGGAACAACAGATAGCATGTGCCAAAGAGAAGGGGGGTATTATATTGTAAACTTTCCAGTAGGATTCACACAGGGGTATGCAAAGCACTCAGGCTGGAAAGGTTGATAGGGCCAGATTATCAAGGGACCCTTAGACCAAGCAGAAGAGTCTGGACTCTGATCTGAATGCAATGATATTGCTGGTGGATGGGCAAGAATTAGAAATTTTTCAGAGGTACATAATCTGGTTGAACTTGCCTTTGACTAGAACTAGAGTGTGGAGCTGAAGTGGGCATGAGGGAGAGAGCCCAGAGGCAGGGCAAACAATGAGGGGCCGTTGACAGGCAACGGCTTAGGGAAGAAGCGACGGTGGCCTGAAAAAAGGGAATAGCAGTGGGTACGGAGAGTAAGGGACAAACTGGAAAGCTATTTTTTTTTTTTTCTTTTTTGGAGAGGTTTTTCACTATAGGGCGCGTGCGCTCGCCAGACAGACAGAGAGAGACATAGAGACAGAAAGCGAGAAATCACCCCCCAGGGGGGATGGTCACGCCGCAATCCCTTCTCCTCCATTCTCCTCTCGGGATCTTGGGCACGCACGCACACGCGCCCGGTGTGAGTTGTAAGCCACCGGGTCCGAGACGCGAACCGCGGTCAACTCCGTGGGAGTCCAGCGACATAGCCATTACGCCAACTGCTGGTTCCCTGGAAAGCTATTTTGAAGTAGAATCAGCAGGATTTGATTGGAGGTGAAAATGAGGCAAAGGGAGAAGTCTGGGCTATCACCTAAGTTTCTGCTTCTTTGATGGGGTGGATGTAGAGAGTGATGTCATGCAGTGGGGATAGTTTAGGAGTAGGAGCTGGTTTGGGAAATGGAGATGGGCGGATGTGTGGAGGGCAGAGGAGGATGAAATTCATGCCGTCTCTGTAGAGTCCTGAGGAAATATTTTCCAGTAATAGCAATGGCACCTCACCCACCAGCCCAGGTGACTGTTGGGAAAATGATGATATCTTTGGCACATTGCCAGTTTTAGTCACTTCTCTCCCAGCAAGCATGTTTAGATGGAGTGTAAGACACCATGCTAGGCATTGGCGATACAGTCATGAATAAGGTGCAGGGCTGGTCCTCAGGACATGTACTCTCTGGTCTATTTCATATACTCTCTCCTTGCCCCTCCCCCTTTGATGCTCTCATTTCCTATGTCCCAATCTCAAAGGGATTTTCTTCTTAGTTAACTGCCTTATTGCAAATACAGTGATTATAATAAGGCTTCAGAGACTGGTTAAGTGGGTGTACTTTAACAGGAGGTTTTAGAGGTTGAAGAACTTTTTATCAGAAATGGTTAATTCTTGTGGTTGCATTTCTCCATCATGCTAGACAGTGAGAGAGATGGTTTTGGTTTATGAGGACTTCCTGGTTCGTTGATGGGCAGAACACTGAGGTGGCAACTGCCTGGTCACCCTGGACAGTCCTTACAATGGCAATCCCTTGCTGATTCTGAGACCATAATTTAGCATTATCCATGAATAGTAAAAGGCTTTCCTACCTTCAGAACAAAAGACCATTTTAGTAGATTTAGGAGTTCTGAATCCTTACACAACACCAGGAATATAAATTCCCTTTCCTCCAATCAATTTAGCTACCCTGCAGCAGCATTAAAAATTTAACAGAGCTGGAATCACAACCACCTTCTTTCCAACTCTACATTTTTTTTCATAATCCCAGTTACAGACACATTATTCAGGGGGCCCTCAAAGGATTGCATTATCAGAAGCAAACTCAACAGACTCTCACTGAAACCATGAAATCCAACAAAGCTCAAATAGTGAGAGACATGAAGGAGGGGAACAAAGAAATAGCTGGTTCTGCATGAATGATGGCACTCCTCCGATGTATTGGTATTTTGGACAAGAGACACCCAGTAGTAGATGAAGCTATGTAGCCTCTTTTTACTTCTCTAACCAGGTGTGGTAAGAAGCTTCATTCAGGTCAAGAATCAAAGAAGGAAATACAATAAAAATACAGAAGGTGGTGGCATCTTTACCTGGGTTTCTTAGCCCAGCTGCCTCTGAGGTCAGCAACCCATAGAATTGTAGAAGGGAAGAAAAATTAGAAATTTCCTGGTCTGAAATACCACTTGAATATATAACGGGAAATATATAGTCTGATAAACTCATGTGAAATAAGACACAGGTATTATGTTCAGCTTTGGGGCTACAGCAGAAAAATATTGACTAATTGGACCCACATCAAAGGAGGACAATTAGAATCATGAAGTCCATGAAACCAGGTGACAGAAACCATAGTCCAGGTCATAGGGCATGGAAAAGTGTAGAGCAGAAAGATCTGGAGTGGAAGGAGAGGGGACGACATAGCAATCTTCACACGCCTGAAGGATCATTACACCGAATAAAGACACATATTAACCCATTGGCCTTAAGATCTAGTCCATTGCTTTGCTTTACTGTTGTGAAACCTAAAGCCCCAAAAGTTAACCCACTTTGTCAAGAGCAGACCTGAATACCTGTGTTCTGTCCCAACAGAGGCTGCAAGTATGAATACCACCGACCACTGCACTCCATAAATGAGTCACCATTCACTTTATTCAAGGTCAGCCATGCACAAGGTCCTGTGCCAGGTGATCAGGGGAGTTCAAACGGAATGTCTTGACTTCTGCCTGCAAAAATCTTCTAGTCTTCTCAGGGGATGGAAGACTGAGATGTACGAGGAATGAATTAGCTCTATCAGGCAATCTAATGCGGGTCTAAAGAGATGGAGATAGTAGATACTCTGAGTTTAGAGATGAGAAAGCATTTCAGCTGAATGCTGGGTTGCCACGTTGTTTATCAACTTTAGCTTTTAAGTGTAGCTTGCAGCTCCGGTGAGAGCCAGAACCCTGCCTGTGCTTCTCTCTTATCTCAGTAGCGCATTCAGTATGAGACAAACAAATAACAAGTGCTTAGCATAACTCAAATAGAAAATTACAAGGAGATGAATTTTTATTTTTTATTTTTAATTTTTTTTATGGAAATTGCCTCTTTTTTCAGCTCATCTGTTCAGATAGTCTTTTTCCAAAGGGGACCAAGTACCTGGTTCAGAGTATGACCAGGGGCCATGTGTCTGATTACCCTGAGACTCTGTTCTCTCGTTTTTGTCCTCTGGCTGAAAGCGGATGAGGACATTTGTAAGGCCACAAAATACCGTAATAGTCCTGGGGATTCTCTGGTTTCTTATTGTGTCCTATTTAATCCCAACAAGGAATGGGAAGGAGAATATTCCAGATCAAAATAAGCCCCCTTTAGAGTGTTCAGTATTTCGGTTGGGAATGATACTGAGATGAACTGTATTTTGAGGGAGTTGTCCAGCTCCCCAACTAAATCTTGTAATTTCTGTTTTAAGGAAATGTAAAGGTCTCTGGAACCAAAACAGTCACAATCCATTTTTTGAAGGCTAGTCACACACAGATGTATGATGGTGCGGCTTACAATTTTTTGACTTTATAATGGTGCAGGCTGCCATTTGTTTTATCTCTTAAAAAACTGACTATGGGACCAGCAGATGTCATGGTGGTTAAGGTGCTGAATCCCACATGGCCAACTCAGTCATTAGAGTCCTGGACTTGGTGGCTTAAAAATCACAATAGGGGGACCAGCAGTTAGCGTAATGGCTATGTCGCTGGACTCCCACGTAGTCGACCACGGTTCGAGTCATGGACCTGGTGGCTTAAACTCACGCTGGGCGCATGTGCGTGCATGCCCAAGATCCCAAGAGGAGAATGGAGGAGAAGGGATTGTGGTGTGGCCATCCCCCTGGGGGGTGATTTCTCGCTTTCTATCTCTCTGTCTCTCTCTGTCTGGCGAGCACACGCGCCCTATAGCAAAAACCTCTCCAAAAAAAAAAAAAAAAAATCACAATAGGTGCATTTGTGTGTGCCCAGAATTCTGAGAGGATAATGGAGGAGAAGGGATTGAGGCCTGGCCATCTTCCCTGGGGGTGATTTCCCACTTTCCCTTTCGCTGTCTCTCTCAGGTGAGTGCACACTACCTATGGGAAAACATCTTAAAAAAAAAAAAAACTGACTATGACTTTGGCTAAAAATAAAAAGGAAAAAAGGATTGCATTTTGTTTTATTTTATTTTACTTATTTTTTTAAAGAATTATTTTATTTAACTTTATTTATTTATTTAAATTTGGCCAGAGAGGGACAGAGTGAGAGAGAAGAGAGAAAGACAAAGTGAGAAAGCAAGCCAACAGGTCCAGGACTTGAACCACAGTTAGCCATGTGGGAGTCCAGCGCCCTTGACCACCATGCCACCTGCCGGCCCCTTGTTTATTTTATTTTATTTTTTGATTTCCAGTGCAGTACTCAGTCAGTTAGATAAAATATTCAACATTTTATTATAAAATAGGCTTGTGTTAGATGCCTTTACCCAACTGCAGGCTGATTAAGTTTTGAGCATCTTTAAGGTATATACTATGCGAAACTGTGATGTTGGTAGATTAGGTTTATTAAAAGCATGAGACTTATAATATTTTCAGTTTATGATGGGTTTATCAGGACATGCCCCATGGTGAATTGAAGGGACTCTGTACCAGGGTCTGTGTTAGTAAGGTGGTATAGATGAATGGACACAGAACTGGGAATCAGCAAACCTGATTTAATTTTTTTTTTAATTTTTAATTTTTAAATTTTGCTGGTGGGCACATGTGTTCATCAGAATGAGAAAGAGAAGAAAAGTGAGAAAGCATCCTCCTGCCCCCCTCCTCCATGGAGAATAGTCACCCTGCAATCCCTTCTCCTCCACTTCTTCCTCTTTTGAAGGATGTTAGGCATATACACATATATGCCTGGAATGTTTTTCAATCCACCAGGTCTGGGACTTGAACATTGTGGTCAGCCATATGGAATCCAACCACCTTACCCACCATGCCACAGGCTCGTGTGAACTTCAGTTTTAAATGAGGTGTTTCAATCAGGTGGCCTCTGAAGTCATTCCTAGTTTAACAGTTTTATTCCATAGAAGAATAACATTTTGATAGTTCAAGTCAGATGCTCCACAGATGCTCCACAGCTGAGACAAGGTGCTCAGACTGATGAAAGAAGAGCCCTGTGAAGTTCCTGAAGTGCACTCTGGTTTCACATGGGTTTCATGCAGGAAAACCCAGTCTCAAGGAAGTAACCCTTGCTGAGCGGACCATGACACCAGCTACATTCCCATCGATGAAAGGTCCTATTCCATGCATAGATCTGCAAGGTGACCTGTGAACAATAGAAGAGCTTAGAAAATAGTCCTTGAGGGACCAGAAGTTGGCGTAATGGCTGTGTCGCTGGACTCCCATGTAGTCAAACGCAGTTCAAGTCCCAGACATGGTGGCTTAAACTCACGCCAGGTGCATGTGTGTGCGTGCCCAAGATACCAAGAGGAGAATGGAGGAGAATGAAGGAGAAGGGATTGTGGCGTGGCCATCCTCCCTGGGGGTAATTTCTTGCTTTCTGTCTCTCTGTGCCTCTCTATCTTTCTGAATAGCGCACATGCCCTGTAGTAAAAATCTCTCAAAAAAAAAAAAAAAAAAAAAAAAAAAAAAAAGAAAAGAAAAAAAAAAGAAAAAGAAAGAAAGAAAGAAAGAAAGAAAGAAAGAAAGAAAGAAAGAAAATAGTCCTTGAGTTCTGTTGCACCAGAGGAGAAGCCATCCTTTGGCCAGAGTGGTGGAATGGCTGGGACACGGAGCTGATCCAATTTTTACAGCTGCTTGGGGCTGCAGCAGCCCCAAACTCCTCACTTCATTATCCGGGAAAGGAGATATGTGTTGAATCTCCAATTTAGACTTAGGTCGAGTTAGCAAAGCCTTTCAGCTTCCATTGTAAGAGCGCCTTTGCCATATATGTATCTCTGAAGCTGCCTGGGGAGGGGGCCAGAGTAGCCTCTGCCCTGGGTGACCTTAGACAGCAGTTAATCTCCATGGAGCCTCTCTAAAAGGGGGAGAAGCCCCAAAGGGACCTTGTGTCAGTTTACTAATGACTGTAAAAGGCTGTGAAAACCCCAAGTACTGGAGGAATGCTGCTCACAGCAAAGGGAAAGGAAAACAGAGGAGTTCCAAAACACTGCAGCCTGAAGACTTCGCTGGCCAGCTGCAGCAATTTGCAGCTTCTTTCCATCCTGAATCGCACTGTGGACTTGGACTGGTTTTCAGACTATTTAAAGACTCAAGAATTTCCAGGTACGGGACAGCTCAGCCTGGAAGGGGAGAAGAATTCAGGTTAGGTGTTGGAGGAGCTTTGAGATTACCAGAAAGAAAGCAAAGGGAAGAGAGAGTTTAAAATTTTTCTCACCCAAGTCCAAGGGTGTTCGAGATGGAGCCGCCGCAATTCGTTAATGTGCTGGCAAATGTATACTCCAACATCTGTGTATCCTATGTGTATTCTACATGTTCCACATTATACATTACATACACCTTATACATAGGATCTATAATGTAGAGCATTATATATTTTATGTATTATATTCTAGATGATATATAATGTCGTACATGTGCACACATGCTCCTGTCAAGCACAGTAAATGTCTCAGAAGACTCCTTCAACATTTTTAAGATGTCACATGTGTACATTGACAAGAAATGGAAGCTGCTCCCAGTGTCAAATTTCTTAGTATCTGTCTGTACACCCAAGCGAGTGCCCGGGGTGACAGCAAAGTGGTAAGTCCACAGACCTACACTGTTCCAGTGTGTGGAAGTCACCCTATGGGCTTTGTTGTGATCTGTTTTCTAAACTAAACATACTTTTTTGTAACTAGTTTTCAAAAGTGCAAATTGTAAAGGTCTCCAAAAACGATCTTATAAACTAACCGAACTTAAATACACCGCATCTCATGAAGATGAAATAAATAGAATGTTTAGCAGCATAATAGACTTTAGGCTCAGTCCCAAGCTTCTCTGGAAACACTGCCCGTTCTTGTAGGCTTCATTCACTCGACAGATTGAGAACAGACGGACAGACAGTGCGTCTAGTGTACTGAAGGCCGTTCAATTGCACACTCATCAAAAAAGTTGCCTGATTTAGCTTACTATCTAACCAGCCTCCTTCCTCTAAACACTCCAGATTCAACTGGGGATAGGTTACACTGGAATGCAGGTTGCTGGAAAATGTTTCGTTTTCAAAGTGGAAGGTGTACTTTGAAACCACTACATTCCTGAACAGGGTTTGTTGTTCCGCCCACGTGTTTCCAACACATTCTGTCGTGAGTCTCAATACATCATCTGACGGTTTTCTCCCCAAGGTTCATCTTCTCCACTGGACAATGAGTCCTTTGTGGGTAGGGACAGCCTACATCTTTCTCTTTCTTTTTTGGAGAGGTTTTTGCTATAGGGTGCGTGCACTCACCAGAAAGACAGAGAGAGACAGAGAGACAGAAAGCGAGAAATCATCCCCCAGGGGGGATGACCACACCGCAATCCCTTCTCCTCCATTCTCCTCTTGGGATCTTAAGCATGCACACACACGTGCCCGGCGTGAGTTTAAGCCACCGGGTCCAGGACTTGAACCGCGGTCGACTACAGGGGAGTCCAGCGACATAGCCACTACACTAACTGCTGGTCCCCAGCCTATGTCATTCTAGCCTCTAGCACAGTACTTGGCAAGTCCTAGTTACTCCGGTAAACATTGGTTGAATGAACAAGTGCTCTTTAATTTAGCCACAGTGTAGGCCAAAATGCACTAGAAGCCTGCGCCATCTTAGGCACAGACATAGCTCACTTTATTTTTAAAGTTTTTAAAAAGAATGATTAATTTTATTTGTTTATTATTATTATTTTTTCATATGAGTTTGCCAGAGAGAGAGAGAGAGAAAGCAAGTCACCAGGTCTGGCACTTGAACCACAGTTGGCCATGTGGGAATTCCAGTGCTTCAACCACCATACCACTTGCTGGTCCCCATAGTTCACTTTAGATATTCATTTGTTAAAGTTTTGTAAAGAATTTATTTTCATTCATGGTACTGTGTACATGAAAGGGAGGGAGAGGAGGAAGAGAAACACTCTAGACAAGGCCTGCTCATCCTGTGACCCCTGTCCTCCAGCCCACCGGGTTCTTGGGTGTGCACATACCTGGTGTATTTCAGGTCCAGCAAGTCAGGAGTACAGGCTTCCATTGGCCATGTGGCTTCCAGAACTACATTCCAGTATGCTCTGGACTGTGTCACCAGGCTGGGCCAACATCCACACTAATGTAGATAAATTAATTGGATATTATGTAGTTTTTATTTTTATTTATTCATTTACTTAAGGTTTTTGCCATAGGGTGTGTGTGTGCTCACAGAGACAGAGAGAAAAAGTAAGAAATCACCCCTCATAGGGGATGGCCATACTACAATCCCTTCTCCATTCTTCTCTTGGGATTTTGGGCATGTATGTATATGTGCTTGGTGTGATTTTCAAGCCACTAGGTCCAGGACTCAAACCATGGTCAGCTATGTGGGAGTCTAGTACCTTAACTGCCACACCACCTGCTGGCCCCAAATGGATAGTATAAAAACTGATTTGGTGAGAGTGGGAGACTCTGCAGAGCAGGGGGGTGGGGGGGAGAGATCAGTAGCAATTGGGAATGGGACATGGGTTTGGCCCAGGACTGCCCTGAGATACTGTTGCTCAATCTGGGTGTTCTTAATGCTGCTCTAAGGCTTAGGACACAAATGATGACATCCATCAAGTCTATTGTCCCATCTTCCCAGAAGATCCTTTGCTGTTTCCATGGGGGTTTTGTCCTACTATCAAAGAATGTCAGATGTAAGGGTGAGCAGAACAAAAGGGGAACAGCAGTCACTTTGAGGACCTCCAGCTCAGTGGCGGGTGGCAGTGTAAGCTTGTGTGTGTGTGCGTGTGTGCGCGCGCGTGTGTGTGTGAGTGCTGAAGAGTGGCTTCTCCTCCTGCCATCTTGCCCCGTGCTCTCTGTACCCATGAGGTTCAATGTCACACCCCCTCCAACTAACCAATAAAATAATGCATGAAAAAATGTTTTAGAGTGAGTGCCATTAAATATAAACTATCCTTATAATTGTTATTAAATCTTGCCAGAGTGAAATATTTCCTTTAGGATGAAGTTGTTTGGCACGTGGGAAAAATAATCCCTGCTGTCAGCCTTGCAAATAGCTAGCAAACATTTACTAGTCTACCGTGTGTGGGGGAAGGGGGGGCACTGGTGCTTGGGGGTCTCTCTCTATATATACATATTCCACATGCGTTCCCTCAAGAGGCACATGGAAAATGCAATGAATGAAATCATTCTTGCACTCACCTGGTTTAAATCATTACTTGCCTGGTCAAGTGGGCAGGTTGCCTGTTTTATGGTCTTTAAGGATTCGAGCAGAAATTGAGGTTTTCATTTCGGATGGTCTGCTAAAATGACAGCTTCTCCGATTAGGTGTCCCTTTCTGTGAAATGAAAGGGAAGTGGGGAATGAGCACAGAGAGCTTCCTTTCCATCTCTTGTTATTACCGAGTCTCTATGGCTGACAATACCAAGTATCTGGGGTGGTGCAGGGGAAAATGAGACTGAGAAAGAAATGTTCAGAGATCTTAGAGAGAAAAGTATCAGAGAAATGAAGGAAAACTCCTGGAATGGAACCTGCCCTGAGTTCCGGATCTGCCCTTACTTTCAGGATTTAGGCAAGTCATGCAAACTTGCTGTTCTCAGTTTCTACTTTAGTAAAATGTTGGACTAGTAATTCACACCTAGCAAAGTTGCTGGGATGCTCAAGAGATATATAACTTTCCCCCCAGAGGGTGCGTGCATGAGAGAGAGAACCCCCCCACCCCCCCCAGTGGGGTATGGTCATGCAGTTCTTTTCCCTCCATTTCTTATCCCATCAGCATTTGGGATACATGTGCACATGTGCCCTGTGTATTTTTTAGGCTGCCAGGGTTGAAATTCAAACTGTGGTCTGCCATGTGTGATCCATCTCCCAATGCTCAGCACCTAACCATTGCACCACCAGGCTGACTGTGAAAAGCTATTTTGTACAATACTCTTCTAACCGAAGTCATTAGCCACCACGTTCAATAGACTGAAGGTGTTTTTTTTTTTTTTTTTTTTCTTTTTTTCTTTTTTTTTTTTTTTTTCTGATAAGTTTTTGCTATAGAGCACATGCACTCACCAGAAATACAGAGAGAGACAGAGAGAAACAGAAAGTGAGAAATCACCCCTAGGCAGGATGGCCACACCACAATCCCTTCTCCATTCTCCTCTCAGGATCTTAGGCATGCACGCACATGCATCTGACGTGAGTTTAAGCCACCGGGTCTGGGACTTGAACTGCAGTCGACTACATGGGAGTCCAGCGACATAGCCATTATGCCAACTGCTGGTCCAGAGGTCTCTCCCAGTTCTAACAGTTTATTCTTCCCTTGTGATAGTTCCAAGAATTTTTGTGAAACACTGACTTGGCCAGTTATGTGGCTTATAGTCACCATTATCATATATATGTAAATAGAAGAGGCTTAGATGTTATTTGGTCCAACCTGATAAGTCACAAGGAAATAATCTGTGTGGCATCTTTGTCAATGGGTTAGTCATGATGGGGAAATCAAGCCTCATAAGGCAGCCTAATCAATTCTAAGCAGCATAATACTTTGCAGGTTTTTTTTACATTGAGCTGGAGCTAGTAAATACTCTCCACCAGTCCTAGTTTCTGTCCTCTGGAACCCCAAACAATCTAAAGCTACTTGTACTAGTGGGTCATTGGAAAAGTCATGATGTATTTTTCTATATTTTTCTATGCAAAAATGTGTCATGATATTTCTGATGATCTGTTCATTTTATCTCAAACTCCTCTTTGTCTACGTTAATAATACTTTCCCTACTCCACAGATAAGGTGAAAGAACAAAAGTTAAGTGGCTGATCCCTGGTCATGCGGTGTAACTCATTGTTGCATGGTGAGAACTCATGGCTCTTGGGTTTCTAAGCTGATGCTTGGCCCCATTGAGCCACGTGGAAATGGCCTTTTAACTTCACATAAGGATGCCCCTGTTTGCTTTTATTTCATTTTTCCTACAAACCACAATCCGTGGCTTTGTTTTGGATTCCTTTGTTTAGCTAAATGTTTTCATTACATTAATTGTAAAAGGTTTTTCTGGCCGACCCCGACTAACTCATTAATGCATGAGTATATGCACACATACACGCTCACTCACATACACAGACCCAACATATAATCAAAGTGATGTGTCAGGAAAGTCTGGGGGAAGCTGTCATGTGTTAATGTCTTTACATTAAACTTGAAACAAGATCAGGAAGATAGAGAATACACAGATGTAGAAGAAGTATCTCAGAGTTTAAAAAGAATGCTGTCAACCTGAACGAACCAAAGGGTGTAAAAGAAAGGAGCTAGGAAATATGACCCTAGAACGGGAAAGTGAGGTGTGTTTGAGTTTTGTTATGTGAGAATATGGATTACCATCCTTGGTCATTGATTTCTATTTTGAAATTTTTGTCTTATGATGAAGGCACCACGGCAGAGAAATGCACACTGGTTAGGTTGTGTGGATCAGTAGGGAAAAGGGGGAGTGGGTATTGTCCCTCTCCTCAGATTCCACAGAGGGCTTGCCAGGTCTCTGAGAAGTTCATTATAAGGGAAGAAGAAGAATTCATAGCACCCTAAAGGGAGACTTGGAGATGACTTAGGAGTCCCTATCCTCCTCCCAATACACCCCCTCCTTTTAACGATTTTAGTTTTTGCTATAGGGCACGTGCACTTGCTGTAGAGAGACAGAGAGAGAGAGAAAGAAAGAGAGAGAGAGAGACAGAGAGAGGGAAAGTGAGAAATCATCCCCTAGTGGGAATGGCCACACTGCAATCCCTTCTTCAGTCTCCTCTCAGGAATTTGGGTGCGTGCACACACACACACACACACACACACACACACACACAGTGTGATTTTCAAGCCACCAGGTCCTGGACTTGAACCACAGGGATCCAGCACCTTAACCTCCATGCTAACTGTTGGCCCTAACCAACCACATTTTACAAATAAGAAAATTGAGGCTCCAAGAAACATAGCGTGTGTGTACCACTAGAGAGCTAACTAGAAAAAGCCACAACTGGAACTCTGGCCCGGCGTCTCAACCAGTCTCTTCCCATTGCATCAGTGATAAGCTTAGATGACTTAATTCTCACTGTCTGGATGGTGGACACTCTAAAAACAATTGTCCCTTCCATCCTTCTGAAAGCATGTCGAGTTACGCCTTTCAATCAGCCACAAGAAAAATCTTATCATGATCCCCTTCCATGACTGTTGTTCAAAATCGCAATTCTTTCAGACATATTCCTCATATTTCAATGTAGTCTTTTACAATGCTAAGATATTTGTCTTCTGTTTTTGCCGTAAACAAAGGAGAAATGTTCGCAGCTGTACAAGGAGAGCAAAAATTTAAAAAGGAAGAAAGAAAGAAAAACTAGGCTTTTTCTTTTTTTTCAAAGTAAGGAAGGGAAAAATAACATTAACACAAAGGAACACTCTTACTAAGAGTAGGTGGAGAACGGCATCTGAAAAATAATACCTCAAGATGCATTGAAACATTTTAGGGAATTAGGGAATTCTGATCTCTTGAAAAAAAAGAAAATTAATATTAAAGACAAGCTGTGAGTTTCCATCTGGCCTTGCCGCTTTCGACTAACGCTTCCATGACGGAATTCATCTGTCCATCAACTGTCAAAAATTCTCCTGTCAGTAAATCCCACGATACCCCGGCAAGCCCACCCCGCTCAAAATATTCCATGCCACAAACTATTCCGAATTCTAAATTCTTTTTTTCAGCTCTCTGTACTCTAAAACATAAAAGTTGTTGCTTTTTTTCCTCTCTCTCCCTGCCTCTAAATCTCTCTTACCTGCCCCCTCTAGAATGGGGGTATAAAGAACTTGGGCGGAACATTTGGGGAGCCCTCGTCATTTGGAGATTGCCTTCCCACCAAGATCTTTCTAAGCTTTTTCACTGGAGTCTGACAACAGACAGCCCACAGCTGTTTTAAAACACTGAGTGGTTGTGAAGTGTGAACTCCCCACTGTTTAATGTAACTACATGACTATTTAATGTACACAGTGGTAGAGCTCTCAGAATGCCAAACTGTTGTGACATGCCTGAAGGACATATATAAACATAATATACTGTGGTTTATGGTGACAAAGAACATCTCTGCCACAAATAGGAAGATCTGTTTGCTCACCAGTGTAGTCAAATGAGGAAGGAAAAACGTCTGCGATACCCTTTCACCCCACCTGTCACCCACATCTATAGTGAAATTGTTACAGGCTGGATGAATCTGCAGAATGGGCATTTAAAAATGCCCTAGTTTAATCATTTCAAAGCCAGAATTTTGAAATGAGTTATTCTTTAAATGAACATGGAAATAGATAATATAGAGTGTGTAGGGGAAGACAGAAACAGAAGAGGGGATTGCTGAAGGTTTTGGCCTCTTGCAGGGACGTTGTTCATTTTTATGGATGTTAGGGGAAATTTTTGGATGACAGAAACTGGGGTGATGCTTTGGTGCACCTTTTAGCAGATTTTGTACATTGTCACCGATGGAAAATCATGTACAGCTACTGCTTGTGTTAATAAGCAAAGTAAAAGAGAAGACATTATGACTCTGCAAATATATTTCATTTTCAATATTTCGCCCAAAGATGAATTCTTATACCTTCTGACATCTCATTAATCAATTGATCACAATCTGTTATTTTACATCTCGTTGCTACAATTCTAATTAACCTTTGCTAGTTAAATACTTACCAAAAAATCAGCTTCATTGTAGTCTTCTTCCCTTTAGTCCAAGTATTTCAATGAAACTTTCCCCTTTATAAGTTTTTCATTGGGAATTAGATGGAAGAGAATGATATCATAAGTTATCCACTGCTCTTTAAGGAATTTTGAAATCCTAGAATAAAATCTTTAGGCCTAAAATACATAAGAGTAAATTCTTAGTAAGCCTCCAGAGTGTGGATGAGGTTATTCTTACATACACAATTAGAAAAAGCTTCATTCTCATTTAAATGTGAAGTTGTCATTTCTCAGAAAGTAACGATGTCCATGAAAAACAAAACAAAATATTCTCAAGCAATAACAAAATCCTCTTATAAGTGATAGAAAGAGAAGAGAGTCTAGTTTAAAACTAAATTTGCAACTGCTATTGTTGTTGATATTTAAGTTATACTATTTTGGCACAGATTAATTCAACTTCATCCATTTCTAGGTTAAAAATACCAGTGGGAAGGCCCGGTCATTAGGAAAATTTACTCCTGCTTCTGACTATTGCATTTTGGGGTTCCCATGATTTGTATATTACTGTATCCTGTGGTTCACATCATTTTCCCTAGTCATCTAGCAGTCACCGAGGGAACAAATCTGAGAAGGCCTTAAAAAAAAAAAAAAAGCAGTGACTGTTTTCTTTTCTATTTGCCTTAAAACTGTAGCCTGTGCCCTGGCTGCAGATGAATCTTCAAAAGCGCTAAGGACTTTTCTTATAATGTGTGTTTTGAAAGCACAGTGTAAGGGAAGCTCCATAGAAGAGCCGAAGATGAAGAAATTCAGCAACGCAGCAATGAAGAAGAAAACCACTTTTGTACAGCAGGGGAAATGCAGAGTTTGAGTGTTAGGTCTGTGAGAAATGGATCATGGCTCTCAAAATGTGGCGAGTTAGCTGTGTCTGCTTCCACATGATTTCATATCGTATTCTTCTCCACTCATCTGCTGCCTTTCATCACACTGAACATGACCATTACCAAGTAACACCTCGCATTAGCTCCTAATGTGCACAAGTTTCTGGTTACACGGCTTCGGCTGCTGTCTAACGTTTCCAGCCTTCCACAGCCGAACGGACTTGAACGGCCTTTTATTTTAATTTCCTTTCTCCCTCCGGTTGCAACTTTGGAAAGGAACGCATGAGCCTCACCACACAAACAGGGTTAGTGCCTCTTTAAGGAATATTTAAATTGCATTTCCTACTGTCAGTTAAGTCTCATCAATCATGTTTTTAATTAAAAAGAAGGACATCTACATCCCACTTTCAACTCAAAGTGCATCATGAAATTGTAGATTGGGCAGGGCTGGAGAGTTTCAGCTTTGCTCAGTGCATTCAGTGGAGATGCAGGGGAGGTCAGAAACATTGGTGCATATGCAAGTGGCAAACAAATAACACTCCTGATAGGGCCGGGTGACATGTGTCAACCCTTGTCATGGAGAAACAAGAAAGGCAATGTGCCCAGACAAAGGGTAGGGTGGAATCTCTACACACTGGCAGAACCTGACCCACGCGCAAGGGCTTTGTGTAGCAGATGCCGTCTCTCATTGTTCTGGGCCTCCCTCCCCAGTACCCCTGACAACAGCCACTGCCGCTGGCATTCCACCCTGACATCTGTTCAGCTTTATTGATGCGGCCCTGGAGGAATTCCCAGTGTAAACAGGGAATTCTCTAAGGGAACCCCATGTTGTAAAGGGATGAGCTGCATAATGCAAAGATTTAACCACTATTTAAAGGTGTGACACTTGATTGAAAGTGACTTGATTTTTTTTCCCCCCTTTCCAATCCCACCTCCCTCTCCACCCTTAACTGTATTTGGCACACACTGGCTGCAGCAGCCCCCTCCCCACCCCCGTGTTGCTTTGTTTTCTTGATGCATAACTGTTAAAAAGAATGAAAGATGGGGGGCCTGGGTACCACCATTCAAAAAAGCCACTTTGAAAAAAAAAAAAAAAACTCTGGGTTACAGTCAATTGAGTGTAGTTGTCGCATTGGGATCCTGCCCACTGCCCACCCACACTCCTGGTGAGAAACAGCTTGAAAGTCACTTGGTCCTGTGGCTGAAGCTAATGGGGTGGGCTTTGTGCTCCTTGCTAGAAGCAACTGTGGCAGTTTACAGTCCCTGAGCAAAGCCCGGTTGTACTAGTTCTGGCAGTGCTAAAACTTAGGGGGTTTACCTTTGGAATTTTATGTTTTTGGCAATGCCACCATAGGATGTTAATAAGAATTTTTTTAAAAGCAGACCAGATGGGACATGCAATGCATCCAACGTTGCCCCAGCAAACGTATGTGCGCTCTAAGACCAGTTCCGAAATGCTGCAGCCTCACTCCACGCCTTGGCTGATGTTCAAGTACAGGGAGTGTTGTGTGAGCTCTGGCCACTAACATTTTCTGCTTTGGTTAAACATGCAGAGAACTGTAAACAGGGCCTGCTGCAGCATGACTGCATCTAGCTAGGAGTGAACTGGACTTGTTATGTAATAGGCAGACAGGGTCTGTTTGGTGTAGCTCAGGCTGGATTTGGATCAGTGGGATTCCAATCCCTGTTTGCCTCAAATTGACTAATAGACCTTTGAAAACTACATTGACTTCCTCTTGTGTTGATGCAGCATAAATGAGGTTCTGTGCTATGATCAGGGCAAAAGAAAATGGCCAAATTACCGGAGTAGGAAGTCCAGAGTCATAAAAAGAAATCCATCGCTTTAAGGGCTTAAAATGTTGCTGAGCTGTGTGTTTAGAGAACAGGTTTTAGAAGGAAGGGGTGTGTGTGTATGTGTGTGAGTGTGTGTGCATGCGTGCACGCGCGCGGGCTAGCCATAATCTGCAGGTGTAAGCTGACCATAATCAGCAGGCTGGTTCTTCCCTTGGAGTTTTAAGATGTGCTTTCGGCTGATCATCTTTCCCTTGACAGAGGTGAGCTTACATGGCGTAAGGCAGCAGAGCTCTAAGGCAAAGAAGCCAACTCGTCACTCAAGAAAGCTGTTGTTCCCATTGCCGCAAATTGAATTTTTACTTAAAATAACGGAAACCCTCTAGAGATTTTTTTCCCTAAAAATAATTTATATATTCTCTTCTGACTCAAACAATGCATGATCATTTTAGAAAATGTAGAAACTATGGACATACAAAAAAAGAAAATGACCCATTAACCCACTGCTCAGAAATAACCATTGATCCCGTTGGTTAGCCCACTTCCATCTGGCTTTCTCTATAGTTAAAAAAACAAGAGTGATTATCCTGTGTTTACTGCTTTGTATTCCTTTTTTAACAGACTAGATTTCATTAAATATTCTATGACATAAGTTAAATCATTATATAGTATTTCTTTGTATAGTAAAGTCAATTTCCCATTTCAGAACAAATGCATTTCCCACTATTTTATTTATTATAAACAATGCCGTAAGGAACATCTTTTGTAGGTAAGCCTTAGATGTAGCTGTAGCTCTTTCTTTGAGACAGACTCTTTAAGTAAAGCTGTTGGGCTGAAGGTCATATGCATTTTTTAAATTCTTGATCCATCTTGTCAAACAACCATAAGGATTGTACCAATTTATACGCCTACCAACAGTGGATCAAAGTACTCCGAAATAGAAGTCTTCCAGGAAATTTTATATGTGTTCACATAATGTGGAGGTATGTGGGGTGAAGTTACAGTTCCTTTCTTATAGATTTCCAATAGCATTCCTAATTAATATGTCCATTCCCAGCCCCTTCCCTCCTGTATTTCTCTGCAGGGATTGAAAAATAGTTAAGTATGACCAGCTAAATGCTAATAGAAGGCTCAGAGTCTGGCAATTTCTTTCCTGTCTACTTCAAAGTGAAAAATAAGTTAACTTTGACATTTTTACCAGTCATAGATTTAAAGCAAACTAGAGATAAAATTCAGGCCCAGTTCTACAAGACACACTAACACTCTCACCTGTCTACCAAGACCTGTTGGAGAAAACAAAACCACATACAGCCTTTCAAACGAATGCCCTTTCATCAGAAAGTATCTGCTGGTGAGCTGCCCCTTTAAGCACAGTTTGCTTCACTGAGTCTGAATATACCTTTTGGGATTCAAAATAATTTTGCAACAGTGGATACAGACCTTCTTTATGTGTTATTGGTCTGGGAACAGCAACAGATTAAAAAAAATATTACCAGGTCAAATAACAGCTGTTATTATTAAGTTCAGCTTTTATTATCAATTTGCCAGTAGATTCCGGCAGTAAAAAAAAAAAAAAGTCTGCATCTGAGCTTTTTACTAATCAGTACTCTCATTTTGCTAATATTCTAACGACTGTCAATTTACTTCAGTGCTGCCATTTGCAGAATTTTCCAATTAGCAGCAAACCTGTTCCACCTTCTCCTGTAATTACGGGGGACTCAGTTCAGATCAGCTGCGGCCAGACAGCATATGATGTAGTTGCCAAAATCTGTGCGATGTTGTTTTTAACCTTTGCATGTGCTGGCACAGTTCTCACATCTCTGTTTATAGGCAAGAGGCTTGCACAGTAGTGGCATGTGTCAAAATATCAAAATTATTTTTAATAAACACACGATGAGGATGAAAACACAAATATGGGCATATTTGGTTTTCGGATCAATTTAACGTCTGCTCTAGATTCAGTAGCATTCTTCCACTCTGCCCCTTCTTTTTTTTTTGTAAATGCAAGAGTCCTTTGTAAAAGAGCAATTGAGAGTTGTCAAATTACATCAACTTCTCCCTGTTTCCCTTGCTCGTAAAACTAAGATTATTAAAGAATTCTAAAATTTTGAGTGGAGGGATCTTTCGTGATCATGTAAGATAACCCTCTTGTTTTTATAAATGAGGAAACTAAGGCCCAGATTGGAGAAGGGACTTACCTAAGGTCACATAGCTAGCTACATGCAGAGCTGGGACTAGAACCCAGGTCTTCTGCCTCCAGCCCAAGGTGCATTCCTTTACAGCATACATTTCCCCCCTTCTCTTGGTGGCATCTAAATATGGCAGAAGACAGAACAGGAAAGTCTTACCCAGATCTCTTGTTTCATAGCACACCTTCCTAGTAAGATCAAAGCCAATCAAACCCTCTGAAAGCCGTCTCAACAGCTGACATTGCAGTAATAACAATAGTGCAGCAATAACTATTATTGCTACATGAAAAAAATATATTTAATAATAAGCTCATTGATTTTTAACAACATCTCTGTGTTGCCTAATTGATGGGAAGTTGTATGTTTGTGTAGCCGATGGGGGTTATGAATTAAATATGGCTGTCTTTCCTTGAGGGATGCATGTCAATGCAAGAAAGACGGAAGATCTACATTTCCCCCAAGCAAAATAGTCCCCTTGTAACAGAAGCAGAGAAGACTGAAATGCGAACAAAAATAAAAACCATCCATCACTGTTTATTAAGTGCTGCTACTTGAAGGTAAAAGGGATATTGAACTGTTTTTAAATTGGAAGGAATGTAGCTGGACAAAATATTGATGGTAATATTAGCCCGGTGACAAATTTTATTCTTTTGTCCACATTTATCAAAGGGGCAATTTGGAGTGAATTATTCTCTCTATGCTCGTAAACCAATTTTTCTTCCCTTTTTACTTTTTAAGCACACATGTTTATTAAGGATCATGGGATAGGAGGGATGATCCCTTCTGATCCAAGTTGTCCAGACTCTTGTTGTACATGAGTCAAAGATTCCATGATTGCTTTAGACCAGGCCATGCATTGATCTCTAAGGTGCTTATATAAAATTTAATATAGGCTAAAAAATCGAGGCAGACTGAGTCTGTTCCCACAATTTAAAAGAAAAGGGGTGGGTCAGATTTGATTTCATTTTTAGCTGTGGTTTGCAAGTGGAAGTTCTGAAGCATTTATTTATTTTTCCAAATTTATAGTGTGCCCCTTCAGTCCAATGTTCACTGGCTGCTGTTCAATGAAAACATCCAAGTTTCTATGGCAAAATGGGCTGAGGCAGGGAAATGAAAATTGAAAATGTCGGCTGACAATGGGGGGAACTTCAATCAAAATTTAGTTTGAAGTTTTATTCGCTTCAACTCCATTCAACTTCAAGTCCTTTTTGTTTTCAAGAGGCCATGTAAGCTCAGCAATGTTTCACAAAATCCCCACCCGTACTCAGGGCTAAGGCAGATTGCTGGATTTAAGACTCACTCCAATCCCCAATGCTTTTAGAAAGGCCTACTATGTGTCTAGACCTGATCTGGGGGTTTGATATGTCTGACATTTTTCCCCTTAGATTTTTGGAAGCCAGGTTCTTTCATCTTTGTGGTAACCAAAATGATAGTCTTTTTTTTATTTTTTTTTTTGACAAATCTCATTATCTCAACTAAAGTCAAATTCATTGACAATAAAAGAGATTTGTTTACAAGTCTCTTTTTTTGGAGATATAGGGCGCGTGCGCTCGCCAGACAGACAGAGAGAGACAGAGAGATAGAAAGCGAGAAATCAAGGGGGGATGGCCACGCCGCAATCCCTTCTCCTCCATTCTCCTCCTGGGATCTTGGGCACGCAGCACACACGCCCGGCGTGAGTTCAAGCCACCAGGTCCGGGACTCGACCGCGGTCGACTACGTGGGAGTCCAGCAACATAGCCATTACGCTAACTGCTGGTCCCCATCAATTTATAAAATTTAAACTCCCTCACACTGGGATGCTATATAGCCAAATGGATTTTCTTGATGTCATTTGACTTACATAGCTATATCCTCTTCTTAACTAAATGAGGAAACTTTGAAGAAAGCTAGCCAGAGTTAGTTAGTCTGTCAGTCAATAAGATTTTAATGAGTCCTTGCAAGGCACCAAGCAATGGTAACATTTATGTATCATTTAGGTTCCCCACAAACTTTCCCATATATTATCTTATTTGCTTCTTATAGGCCGATATTATTAGTGAGGATCAGAGTGGTTCAGTGACTTCCCTAAAGTCACACAGCTATGAAGTAAGTAGGCTCTAGCTCAGGTCTCCCCAAACTGACTATACTACAATGTAGTGTAGTCAAGAAGTATATGTGATCCAGGATGAATGTTAGAGATATAATTGGAATAAAACTAAGAGTCCATGTGCCCCTACCTTGGCACCATATCACACCCAAACATTTCAGTGGTCAAAAGTAATTGAAATCAAAAGATCTAAAGATAAGATATTATAGTAGAGAGGATAAGTATAGATACCGGAGACTATAAGGGAGGCGAGCAGGTTGTAGAGACTAGGGGGTAGAGGCTGGGTGGAAGGAGCAAAGGAAAGAAACATTTAACAGACAAAAGAATGTGAAATTCTCTGTTGAAAAAAAAAAGTTCCGTAATTTTTGCTTTACAGAAATAAGAAGCTAACAAAATAGAAAGTAATTCTAGATTTTCTATGCATCTTTCAAAGAATATTGAAGTAATTAAAGAGGATTCACTTTGTAAGATTTTGTCTCAATACTTCGTTTTCCATCTCCCATTTTAACTGCATGAGATCTTCCTACTGTTTATTCTCCGTATTCTCCCCAAATTATCCCCATGTTACATTTTTTCCTTCTTTTTTTTTTTTTCTTGACTAAACCTTATTCTTTTCTGCCACGATTCCATTGTTTTCCCAGTGATTATCTGGATCTTAATAAGGCCTGCGAGCTTAGTGGTGGGAGTGGATGTGTGTGAAGAGTGAAGCTCTAACTCACTCAAGATCAACGTTGTCTTCCTGAAGAGTGTGTGCAGATATCTCAAGGAGGGAATCACTGTTGTCCAGAGGAATGATCCTTATGAAGGAGATGGTATTTTTGTGTGCTCTGAAAGATGGGTAGAACTTACTAAGATTTTGAAAGCAGAAAATAATACCTGATAGAAAGGAATGAAGGCCAAAAAATGAGTATTAAAACAGACTTCCTTCCTTAAGAACAGAATAGAACCAGCTGTTGGCACAGTGGTAATACAAGTAGATGCATGTGGCAAAAGTCCTGGGTTTGCATTCCAGGACCTCCTTGAGCTCACCACACATCCATGTGGACACATCCATGAGCTGGTCTCAGACTAGGGGTGTATCGTAGTATGAAAACACTGTTAAGATTGCCTTTCATTTTCTGATGAAACAAATAAATACACTTAAAAAAAGAAGTCTATTATAAAAAGTCTTATTGACTGTCTGTTCTTAGTAAGCATTGTACCAAGTGCTTTAGGTCACTGTAGACCCTGATAAAATGCTTTGGGAAGATAAAAATGTACCGGTCAGTGTTTCCTCCGGCAGCAGTTGGGTTAGTGCAGTGGTTAAACAAGCAGATCCTAGAGCCAGGCTGCTTTGCTCATGTCTTCTCTCCACCGTCGGGAATTGTGCGACTGGGTGCAAGTTCCTTATCCTCTTCACTTCAGTTTCCCCATCTGTGTAAAACAGACATATTACCAGCGGGTGGCGTGGTGGTTAAGGCTCTGGACACTCCCACATGGCCGACTGAGGTTTGAGTCCTGGACCTGGTGGCTTGCTTTCTCACTTCCTCTCTCTCTCACTCTCACCCTCTGTCTCTCTCTGGTCAAATTAAAAAAAAAAATCAACGAATGAATAAATAAAAGAGACATATTAATGCTACCTATACCACAAGATCATTGTGAGCATTTAAATGAGTCAACATGCAGATCACTGGTCAACACTCAGGAAGCATTAGTTGGTTATATTATTTTCAGCTGAACTTACTCTGTGGTTCTTTTTCAACTGACAGTAATAAAACCCAACAACTATCATTTATTGAGTGTTGATATAGAGGTACCTCACTAAGTTGGCATGTAATACATGAGATTCTATTTAATCCTTGCAAGCATTCTACATGGTAGGCACCTCCCATGTGGCAGGCACATCTTGGAAAGTAGGGAATATTTCTTGATCTCTTAGTAGTTTGACCAAGCTTGGTAACTGAATTCATCCCAAAATAAAACCTTTACCCCTACCATGTTCTAACCTATTTCTTTTCCTCCTAATGACCAGGGGAAGCTCATTTCTGATATTTTCAAAAGTTTGGCTATAGTTGTGTGGCAGGAAAGAGAAGAGACAAGACTGGTTTCTTATACAATGGGCATGGTCTTTTATATTTCTGAGATATATATGAGATCTTCCTACTCTTATCAAATGGAGTAAATACATTCTGGGTTTATCCTGAGGCAATGTAGGCCAAGTTTTATTCTTGACAAGATTTTCCTATTAGAATTATGTGACTCTTCTAGAAAAGTAGGGGATTATTGAAAAGATGAGAATGAAGTGTACAAAACTTGACGTACTTTAATTATAGCTGGGCTATGATAATAACAATATTATGCAAACTCACTCTGCTTAGGACTTCAGTTCCACATGTGTACATTTCAGTCGGGCATGTAAGTGGAGTGTTAGAGGGCCATAGTGGCACACATCACAAGAATACTCCCCCATCCTCTCTCTTGTAGGCTCTCCCAAGACTCAGAGGATTAATGAGTACCAGAATCTCATGCAGGAATTGTTTACCTTAGCAAAAATGTGCCCACAATTTGGTTCTATTAGATTCTTCTCTTTTAATAGTTTATTTATTTATTTATTCCTTGACAGAGAGATACACAGAGAAAGAGAGAGTGAGAGACAGAAAGACAGAGAGAGTGACCCCTCAAAAGGGCCTTCACACCCCAATCCATTTCCAGCCTCAGCAGCCCATGTACCTGGCATGTACAGGAATGTCCTGGGATGTGAACTGAGGACCTTTCCATGAGGATCCAGTTGTGTTATTGCTGCTCCATTGTCTGACCCCTGGTACTATTAGATTCTTTTGGTCTTTAAGTTTCTATAGTGATGGAAGTTTTCTTTAGAGTGGAATTTCCAATTGGTCTTTGAATAGTCAGGGTTCTGCAGAGAAACAGAACCAGTAGGAAATGTTTTATGTTACATCATAATAGAAATGTCTATCTATCTATCTAAACAGTAAGAAATTAGCTCTTTGTGGGGTCGGGCAGGGATGGGCATGTCTGAGATTTGTAAGAGGGCAGTTGGAAACTCAGTCAGGAGTCCATGCAACAGTCTTTAGGAAGAATTTCTTTTCTCAAGGAACCTCAGTTTTTGTTCTTAAGGCCTTCAACCTACTGGATGAGACTCACCCACACTCAAGGATAATCTCCTTATTTAATGTCAACATCTTTAATCTAGGTGTTAATTTCATCTACATATACCTTCATAGCAATACCTGGATTGGTGTTGTATTAAATAAATGAGTACTAGGGCTTACCCAAGTTGATAAATAAAGTTGACCCTCAGAATCCTGAAACTCTCTTATATTTCCTGAATCCCAGGACTTCTAAATCCTCTTGCCACCCCAAAGGATCATATGGACTTCCTTCTTCATCCTAGCTAGATAATCTGACCTGTTGGAGATCCTTTGCTGAGACTTCAGGATATTTTGTGAATTTAGATTGATTCAAAGATGATGAATAGAACTTTCCAGTGTATTTCTCAAATCTTTCTAAGAAATAATCAACTACCATTGGTTTGACTGGTGGTGAGATCTCTTAGAGAATAGCCTAGAAATGTGGAGAGGACTCCTGCCTCTGTGATTGGACATCCGTTTTTATGCCTTGACTGTGACAAATACATGGAAG
Organism: Tupaia tana; assembly: GCA_026018925.1. Taxonomy (NCBI): domain Eukaryota; kingdom Metazoa; phylum Chordata; class Mammalia; order Scandentia; family Tupaiidae; genus Tupaia; species Tupaia tana. The sequence continues at coordinate 176,914,089 of JAKSZU010000002.1, read as the reverse complement.
TTAGCAAGCACCATAGAGTTTGGACAAATGCAAGTTTTCTGGCAAATTGAAAGTAAGGGCCAGGCTGAATCCAAGGGGGTGCTGCATAGAGAAAAAGACATGTGCATTTCATCAAGGTCAAGGTCTGCAGACTGATTATTCAACTCACAGATGTAGGAGTCTTCTTCACTCTTCTGGGCCATTTCCTCAGAGCCTTGATTGCTATCCCATCCAAGTAATAGTTGAGCATTCCTTTGTAGATTTGGGAAGACTACTATCAATAGAAATACTGGTGTTAACATGAAGGTGAGGGTGGGAGGAAAGACTTCACAGACCAGAAATATTTATCCTAAATACCTTCCTTTTCCAGTGGCATCTACTGTGGAAGAGCCAGCCTGCCTTTCATGCCCAGAGAATACACAATAACCCCGGACTCTCAACCCAGCCACAATATAGAGAGGACAAACAAGTTCTCCTCACACATTGTATTGTGCCCATGGGCACCTAGGGACAGGGAGCCCTCACCTGGTGGTTCTGACTTGCAGTAGAAGGACTGACAGTGTTCTTAATCCCTCTGAGCAGGCTGTATGTATGAAGCAAGACTCCTTAGAACACCTGTTAACACCTGTTGGGTTGGGGAGTTGAGGGATAGTTTGCAATTATGTGACTTAGGAAAGTAGAAGAGCCACTATAATCAGCATCTTTCTCTCTCTCTCTCTCTCTCTCTCTCTCTCTCTCTCTCTCTCTGTCACGTACACACACACACAACAAAGGCAAGTAAAGTCTGGAAAGAAACAGAGAAGGAGGAACCTTCCAAGAAATTGACAGACACCAGCACGTATTGGTAGAACTTTAAGAACATTCATAACCAGAGTCTAAATTTCCAAACCCAAGTATAGAAATAGTCCACACTTGACCTTTAAAATGTGTTCTCCTTGTGAGCTAGGGCTTTGAAAAAAAAAAAAAAAAAAAAAGGCATAGCTGTGCAGGCACCAAGACTTGAAGAATTATTATTCCGTGTTTCTGGCAGTTCTCACACACACACATACTCCTGCATACATACACGGATGTAATTCTAAAGGCGGCTGATGAAATGTGTTCACATGGAATGGCTAAGTGAACATAATAGTATGACATAACGGTGTGCCTGGCGTGAGGGAGTAGACTTGGGAATCAGAGAACCGAAGTCTGACAAATGATAATGTCCTCAGAGGTTCCAAGTGCTCTGCTGACACTTTGCTGCACGTCTGTGTGATACACTATCCAGTGCCTCAGATTCATGGTGGAACTTGGGACATTGACATGTCCCCAGGTTCCACCCTTACAAGTCACTCTGGTCCTCCTTCAGCCCATTTAAAGCAGCCCTGGTTTTCCAAAATCTACAGGGCTGCCTAGGGATAAAAGTTATTGTAATTGTAATTTTTCGAAATTGCAGGAGTTGCAAGGGGAGAAGATATGTCAGAATTTCCAAAACAGGAGAACATTTTTAGAAGCTGAGGTGAAAGTATCACCAACCCTTCAGATTGTAGGGCCCTTCTGGGTCCTGTAATCACAAGAGGAGAATGACCAGGCTGGGGGTGGGGGTGGGGGGACTGCTGCAGAGCTACAACACAACACTGAATTTTGAAACCACTGTTAAGATTGTCCCCCTCAGGCCAAAACAGATGTTTCCAAAGCACCCTGAAAACAAGTCTGGGAAATTCTCAGCCAGAAATTCTCTTCTGTATGGGAGAGCAAGTCCCTTCTTTTCTGCACGTCTGCCGTGTTTCTGAGGACCAGTGGGTAAAATTGTAGCTAATATGGGCACATTAAATGTCACCTTGTGTCTCTGACATTCAGCATGTATGTTAATGACACAGAAGAGCTGGACTTATAATGTCTGGTGCCAAATAATATATTGCAAGAGTCAAAATTCAGGCTTAGACATCTGATTATCGAACCACGGAACTTCAGGATTAGTCAAGCTAATGAAAGCCATTTGGCCCTGTTTTCTCTACGAACAAAGTTATCTGTGTTGGTTCATTTAATCTAGCATATATCTGGCAATTATTGATATTAAATTGATTTAGTGCTTCGAAAGATGTTTCAGACACCAAACACAGAACTCCCAGTTTATTTTACAGCTGAATACGGAACATGAATTCCTTCCTGATGTAATCAGCCTTTCATTTAACCTCTAAAGTGTAAGCATTGATCCCTCTTTAACTTGGCGACTTAATTACTATCCATCACGCCCTCCTTCTGTGTAATTTATTCTTTGGAAATAAACGGAACCCTCTGGGTGGAGGATCACCTGTCTAAGCGCAAGAGAAGATCACTTTTATTGAGGAAGGCAATTTGCTAAATGTGTCATGGTGGTTTACCAGAAGGCTGATCCTATTGTAGGAACATTATCTGTGTCTGCTATTTCACAAGAAAGTTCTAAAAGGTGTTTTAAGTTGTTTCCCAAAGCACCTGAGTAATTCTCCCAGCATTTCTCAGAGGTATTACCGAATTTTACAGGGAAGATATGTGAGGGAACGTGTGAGAGAGGGAGAGAACGTGAGGGGAGAGAGTAGGTAAGTGAGACTTAAAGAGGTGAAAATATTGTCAATAATATAAGCAGTAATTGACCATGATCTTATTCCTCTTAAGTTTTATCCTCTAGGTCACACTGCCTCCTACATTACATTCTTGGTATTAACATAGGCACGGGAGATTAATTTTATAGATCACATGAAAAAAAAAGATGGCATTTATCGTCACTTTTCAATGAGTCATCTCATTAGGAGAAGCATAAACATTCAACCCAGGTTAATATAGTTAAGAACAAAAGGAATCCTCTAACTGCTTTATTACTTAAAAGAAAAAATGGTAATATAAAAGTCAGTCTACCTCTTTGTTTACCAAAGAAGTTTTTGTTCTTACAGTCCTGACCAACCTGGAGTTAGAATATATTCCTAACAGTGGGGACCAGCAGATGACATAAAAGTTACATTGCTGGACTCCCACATAGTAGACTGTGGTTTGAGTCTTGGATCCAGTGACTTAAAACTCATGCTGGGTGCATGTGCGTGTGTGCCCAAAATTCTGAGAAGAGAATGGAGAGGAGGGGATTGAGGCATGGCCATCCTCCCCTGGGGGCGGGGAGCGATTTCTTACTTTCTGTCTCTCTGTCTCTCTCTGTCTCTTTGGTGAGTGCACATACCCTACAGCAAAAATCTCTCTCAAAAAAATTAAAAATAAGAATATATTCCTAACAGAATAATCAAGATCCATGGCAATGGTGAAAAACCACTGCACTGAATTATATCCAACTTGAACTGCAAAGGCCCAGCCCCAACACCTTGGCTAACAAAGCAGAAGATGGGAACACCTTTGGATCAGTTTGGAACTTGTAGTATCAGAAACATTTGAGGCAGGCATGTTCCTGGGAGTGGTAAAATCTCTTTTATTTATGTGTGCATTTATTTATTTACTTAAAAAGAGTGAACTTTAGACATGAAATTGCCTTACGGTTTGTTCATCATGGCTTTGTGGAGATCACCTTGGCAAGCTTATGGATGGTGAAAAAAGTGGGCCTGATTTTTCAGGTTCTGCCCTATTTCAAGGCTGGATTCTACCAGGAGAAAGGGTAGAATTGTAATTTCAATTTAGGCCAAATGAGCAACCAATAAATTATGACTCACGCACAGGGCAAAATTATTTCCTTGTCATAGGGTTGGGCCAGGGGCATTTCTGGGCCATTTCTGGGAGTGGTGATCCTGCCAGTGGATTTGCCAGGGCGAGTCCAAGGTCAGCTCCCTGGTGTCCAAGCCAGCCAAGAACTCCGGGCCATACGGAGTGGCCTTTCTCCCAGCAGGGCCCTGCCGACTCGTCTACGTGTCTTCCCGAGGGAACTGTGGCTGTCTCTTTCCCATGCTTCTGGACTTTGGCCTGCTGCTTGCTGGAGTCCTGGCAGCTCCCTGAGAAAGCAGAACAGGCTCTGCGGCCTTTGAGCGAAGGGCTGAGATGTTTTACTTCCAGGTCAGCTGCTAACTCCCCAAGGGAAGTTTTTTTTTTTTTTTTTTTTTTTTTTTCTTTAATGGGTTATATTCCATCATTCACTGCTCAGGGAGAAACCACAATCTCAACTCAAAACTCCGGGGCCAGATAGAACTTATGTCAGTAAAACCAAGTCTCTTGGTTTTGCCGATTATTATACACGGAGTGTGTCAGTTAAGCCTTTTTCCCCACTGATGTTAAACATTTTAGTCATTTATTTCTCTCCTTCATTCCAAAAAGAACTTGAGGTGGTTCCTTTGAACTTTCAGCACCTCTTTCCTTTCCTTTTCTTTTTTCTTTTCTTTTCTTTTCTTTTCTTTTCTTTTCTTTTCTTTTCTTTTCTTTTCTTTTTTCTCCTTTCCTTTCCTTTCCTTTCCTTTCCTTTCCTTTCCTTTCCTTTCCTTTCCTTTCCTTTCTTTTCTTTTCCTTTCCTTTCCTTTCCTTTCCTTCCCCTTCCCCTTCCCCTTTCCCTTTCTCTCTCTCTCTCTCTCTCTCTCTCTCTCTTTCTTTCTTTCTTCCTTTCCTTTTTTTAAGGTTTTTGCCATAGGGTGCATACATTTGCCAAAGAGAGACAGAGACAGTGAGAGGGAAAGTGAGAAATCACCATAACCCCCCTCTGGGGGGTGGTGGGGGTTGCAGAATGGCCGTGCTGCAATCCCTTCTCCTCCACGCTCTTATTGGGTTTTGGGGGCATGCATACATACTTGCTGATGTGATTTTCTAGGTGCCATGTCTGGGACTCCAACTGCGGTTGGCCATGTGGGAATCCAGCACCTTAACTACCTCGCCACCTTCAGCACTTCTTTCTGAAGCTGTTCAGAGGGTGAGAATGCCAATGGCACCAATAGTCCAAACTGAGTTTGGGGGACTAGATGCAACTTTGACTTTTTTTTTTTGGCACTACCCTTCTTTTTGTGTGTGTGTGTGTGTGTTATGTGTGTTCAGTAAGTATTTCTGTTCTAGCAAAGGAAATGTGTGACTGAATTATTTTGAGCTTTATAGATGTTGAGTATCCCCACACTGTTTTTCTCTATTTGAGTCATCCTGATTCAAAGGCCTCAACTAAACATACTATAAAGAGACTTTTACTACACTAGGCTACTGAGAATGTATCTCATTTAATGAAGGGTAGGAGAAAGTATCTAACATGAACTCTAATCTTTAAAAATGGTCTGGGCATCTAAAATATTGGGTAATATAAAACCACATTAAAAAAAGAGAAAACATCAATTTTGAAGTTATTGTCAAGCTAAAGCTTAGGCTGGTTGCAGTGAAGGCCTTTTGATACTTGAACATGAATTCAGGTTCTTGTTTTAAGCAAACTGGTGCTGATTTATGGAGGTTGCCTGAGTCTGGTCCATTCACATTCAGCCTTTATTTGCGACTGGGATGGGGAATCTCAGTAACTCCCATTGGGAGGGGTTTCGTTTTGTTTTTAGGTTTTTGTCATAGGTTTTTTTAGTTTTTTTTTTTTCTTCCCTCTTTCACCAGTATATATTTTGTGTGGGTTCACAGGAGAGATACCGAGAATGACTGAGAGAGAGGGAAAGTGAGAAATCACTCCCCAAAGGGGATGGCCATGCCACAACCCCTTCTTTTTCATCCTCCTCTTGGGATTTTGGACATGCTGTCTCTGTCTCTCCCCAGTGAGTGTATGTACCCTAAGGCAAAATCCTTTTTAAAAAAACTTTCATAATTAAAAAAATAATAATTTTGGGACCAGCAGTTAGCGTCATGGCTATGTCACTGGACTCCCACGTAGTCGACCGCGGTTCGCGTCCCGGACCCGGTGGCTTAAACTCACGCCGGGCGCGTGTGCGTGCGTGCCCAGGATCCCGAGAGGAGAATGGAGGAGAAGGGATTGCGGCGTGGCCATCCCCCCTGGGGGGTGATTTCCTGCTTTCTGTCTCTCTGTCTCTCTCTGTCTGTCTGGCGAGCGCACGCGCCCTATAGCGAAAACCTCTCAAAAAAAAAAAAAATAATTTTAATTAAAAAAGATTCTAGAAGGCACACATTCACATGAGAGAGAGAGAAAGAGAAAGACAAAGAGAGAGAGGGAGCGAAGCACCACTGCCCCCCAATAGGGTGTGGTCATGGCATAATCCTTTGTTCTCCTGTTCTCTGTTCTGTCAGGATCCTGGGCACCTGTACATGCCTGGTGTGATTTTCCATCTGCCAGGGCTGGGACTCAAACCCCAGTTGGTTGTGTGGGGTTCTATTTCCTCTGTGTAGTACTTAACCACTGGAATATGGGGCCAGCCCAACTTTCTACTTTTGTTACTAAAATTTGGAAATTTCCAGAAAGTTGGTAATTCCTATAGAATTAATAGAAGTTTTAAAATGAATAAAGTTTGAATGAAAGAAAGAAGCAACCCGAAAATAAAAGACCGGTTCCTGGAACCTCATGTAGATTTAGTGGTTGGGTTGAGATTAAACTCATGTGATCCTTGTCAGCTAAACTGAAAACACTCAGGAATATTATTAACTTTATATGAATGCTTTTTGTATCAAATTCTTGACCTGATTTTTGTCCCAGTTTCTTTTTTATATCATCTAGGTTTAGTTCTTCTTTAAGAAAAAAAAAAAAAAGTTAAAAAAATATTCTAATGAAAGCCGGCTGCCCATACTATGAGTAATATAAGAAAATCTGTTTTGCTAAGGGAGCGACAGAATATTGAAATACCTGGTTTTATATTTTTATGTGGGTTTGGCAAATGCAGTCTGAAGGTGGCTAATATGATACCCGACCCAGTGTTAATAGCCAATGATAATTCCATATGTACCACCTGCTACCTGTCAGGTTACACGTTCTTTCTTTTTTCCTTTTTTGGCACGAAGGTGACATTAGCTGTGAATACAGGTCTTCATGGCTAAGAGGAGGCATGCCGTCATCTTTTTCAGATGAAATAGAGATTTGCCGTAATGATCATCTTGGTGTCTCTTTTTCAGTCACCCTCTCTTCCCAACTTACATCCCCTTATCAAGTTTTAGGTCATGCTTAAAAAGCACGAGACATCATTCTGAACTTGGAAATTGGGGAGAGAGAATAGAAAGCAGAGAAGGATAGAAGGAGACTAAATGAATCACAAGAATAAACTTGAAGTGGTGTTTATGGTGGAAAATGCTCCTGCCAAAAAATAAAATTAGAGAAATTTCCCAGAATGTGTATATTAGGGGAGAAAGACATTAGCCAAAGATATGGCTTTGTTAACTAATCACTTTACACCTTAGCATTAAAATGCCACAAAGTGCCTCATGCTCCCTAATAACTTGTCAGGAATTACTCAAAACCAAACTCTATATTGGTTGTAATTGCTTCTTCTCCATCCTCTCTCACTGGTACATATTTTGAAAATAGCTGGGCAAAGCTGAAGAAAATATCCAAAAGCAAAACAAAACAAAACAACAAAACCCCTCAAATCCAAACCAAAATCAAACTGTTTGCCTGTCAGTAGATGGGACTTGCTTGGGTGACCTGTCTGACTCTTTGCAACTCTGAGCTCTGCACCAGTAAATCTATGAGCGAGTGCTCAGGCCAACACTTTGGGAGAAGCAGGGAAACTCTCAATTTCAACCCTTGAGTTTAACTGTTAACCACTTCTTTGCTTTAGAAAAGTGGACCCCCATGTGTTCCTGACTACAGAGAAACTAGGTTTCTTATTATAACCATTCAAAATGGGATATGAGAAATCTCAAAGAAATAGCACAATGCATTTGAATAATCTTCTTGAAAGGTGAAGACATTGTTAAAGGTTTCCATGGTCCTTTGTATGTTTTTTTGAAGGAAAATAAATTTAGCCTCTTATTAATATTATTATTCCAGCTGTTGTGCTGTTCCTCTGAGGAACTACTAAAGGCACAGAAAGCTCCCTTTCTATATGGCTTTTAAAAATCTTTCTGAACCATTTTATCTCTTCAGATAAAAACTGCCAGCAATATCTAAGACAAAGACATTCAACTTAGAAAAACTGTTCAAGTGTCTTACGTTTCCAAACTAAGTGATACTTAGGGCAGAAAACATTGTTGCAGCCTTTTCCAGTGCTCTCAAAATATTTTTCCCACTTGGTTAGTTGTTGCAGTAACCGCACAAGGTAGCGATCCTGGGTTATTCTTCCAGATAAGGAACAGAGAAGGTGTTTCAAGTAAATATTCCAGGTAAGAAGCAGAAACAGCTCCTTAGAATGGCCTTCTGACATCTGCTTCTGCCTTTGGCCAAGGGCCTCCGAAGCACTCATGTACTTTTAAACTTTCTGCTCTACTTGCAAGTTACCTTATCTCCTACTTCTATCCACTAAATAAACAAATAAATACAAGTGAACAAATAAAAATTGTTGGCTACCCAGTAGTGAACAGGTATATTTAAACCTGAGAAAATTCTTTCCCATTTCAGAAGTTCCTATTTTTAGACTCACTATAAAAATTGGAATTGCCGTGATAGGATAGATGCTAGGCACGTTCCGAGTGGCCCATCTTTTTTAACCTAACAGAATTTTGACTACTAATATTAGTCTTTAGCTGAGTAGACAGGCCAAAGAGATCTCTATTTTCTCTCAAATTATATCTCTCTTTGAAGGTTTACTAACCTCCCCTTGCAAGAACATGTGTTTCTCACTTGGTCTTTTCAGTCTTTCTCAACCTGCGTGACCATTTATCGAGCTTACCTAGGCCTTCTTGATTTCTGCCCTGCTTTGAATTTTCTAACAATTTATCTACCCATTCTTTGAGCACTTGGGATCCTGGCTTATTTCTCAGGTCAAAATTAAACTTCATACTTGATTGTAAACCCCCATAGTGTTGCATTTTCAAGCACACAGACACACACTTTTCTTTGAGACTCTGCTCTCTAGCATTAAAGAGGGACCCTTCATCGTAATCATTATGGAATGGATACAGTACTAATGGAACTTAATTGTTTCCACTAGATGGATCTCGGGTGTTTTTGGCAGCCAAAATGAAAATGATTCCAAATACCATCAAAGGGGCTTATAAGCACCCAGCATGCACAGAGTGTTTTGATATACAGTGGAGTGTTAATATCATTATCTCTCCTAATACAACATACGGTTACTTTAATCCTTTCCCGCCTCTGTGATCTTGGAAGATCCGACAGATAGAAGGCAAAGAATAAAACACTATATACAAGGAGACAAAGGGAGAATTAGTCCCCATCCTCTGGATGTGATTTTTTTGATTGTTCGAGTGTTGCCTTCAAATATGTACCTTTATCAATACCGACTTCTGTATCTTCCACGCTAGTTTGAGTTTGTATGCGACATCAAACATACCTTTTCACACATGTTCTTTCCAGATTTTTTTTTAACACTTACTTAGCAGTTTATAGAAGGAAGTGAATGATCTCCTCAAGCTGCTTACAAATTAAAAAAAAATCTGTGCTTATTAATTATGCAGGATTAGTCTAATTATAATTCAGCAAATTAATTAGCGACAGAAGGTGTTCTGAAACATTGGAGTACATTTGCATGTTAAATGGAGAGGCTAGTCTGTAATATATGTAAATTTATGCATGGCTTCATAGTTTAATTTAAAAATTTGCAGCTGCATATGGTATGGGAGCAGGTGAAAAGTCAGTTTTAGTTTAATGATGCTAACAAACATTGGATGGTGTCCTGTCTTAGCAAGAGAATGCACTCCTATCTGCTAATCTATGAGTCTGTCATAAGAATATAATGTTACATAGATGCTCAAACTCAAGGTCATTAGTGAGTGAACCCATAGGTGTGATAGGTATAAAGCTGAAAACTACAGGGAAAAAGTGATGCTAGGAAAGGCCCAGACTCTGAACTTTGTTCCTCACATTCTCCAGGATTGCTGTTTAGTCATTCGGCCTTAGTTTAGGGAAAGGAACGTCATAGCCCCTGCACATTGGGGTATCTTTTTGTCTCACTGCTATCTATTCTGGCAGGTGTAAAATAGTTGTCCAACCTTGATTCCCTTTCCAAATATTCACATTTGCACTTCATTTCAATTTCCTGGAGTCGTGGGAAAGTTATTGCCGAGTTATGAATTAATGGTAGGGTAGAGAGTTTTACACATTGGCCTCAACCATCTGGCAAAACAGTAAAACCAGCGGACCAGGCAGCAGCAAAGGGCTCTTGGTGTAATTGGTGTTCACTGCTCAGCCTAGCATAGATGAGCTTCGCTGGGAGGGAGAGAATGGGAGGGGGAGGGGAAAAGTGGGGAAGGATGGGGGAAGAACGAGGAAGGGGAACTGAGGACCCCTTAAGCTGTTGGCTGACTAATAACTTCATTTCTCTCCTTTATCCAATAAGCCATGGCACTAGCAAGGTAAATAGAGTTGGGTTCTCATTCTGAAGTTTTACTGAAAGTTTTTTTGGAACAAGTCTGTAGTATGACTGTTTTACTTGGTCCTTTTTTCTTTTCTAGAGGAGGAGGAGGAGGAAGGGATAGGGCGAAGAAGAGAATATAGATTTTTTTTTTTTTTTTTAAAAAGGGAAAAGCTAGAATTGTGCACATTGCAAAGAGCCCTCCAAAGACATTTTATGAGAACAATTAGAATTACAAACATGCTCTAAGTGTTGTGTTTCATTCCAATTCAAACCCAAAGAGTTCAATTATTATTTTCATTAATGGTGTCAGATTTTCATCCGAGTGCAAAAACAAGGACTTTTCCTTAGAGATTTTTTCCCTATGAGCCTCATGGTGCCAAGTAATAGAATTCAGGAGAGTGAAGAAGGTCTGAATATAGAAGGGGGAAAAAACCCAATATATAACCCCAGGCCCTCGGAAATGAGTGTATCATTGGTCAAAAATAAGTGGAGAATCCAAGTGACTTCCTTGTTTTCGCACCTCGGTGGGTGCTTATAGTTAATTGCTTGCCACTTGAGCTATGGGAGACGTTCACTTCAGAAGAAATCATGAAATGGCTTTCAAATGGTCTATTGATACGGAATCAGATTTACACAGTGGGGGAAGTAGCTCCCTCCTGGTGTCTAAATGAATACAACAGATCCTTCTCAGGAGGCAGTGTGTTTAGTAACGAAGGATCTATTGCCAAACTAAAATACCACTTCCAGCAGCTTGTCATTGGAGCGAACAGCAAATAGAAAACGATTCCATGGGGCCCGTTGCCAGCTAGGAACCTGCATATTGTGTATGTAGCTCTGATCAGACTTACTGAAAACAGCGGAGAGGACTCTGACTTCCCATCTTTTTGTCGTCGTCCTTGTCCTTTTCCTGCTTGTCTGTTGGAATGGATGAGCTCATTACATCTCTCTCTCTCCCTCTCTCCCTCTCCTTCTTTCTCTCTCTCTCTCTCTCTCTCTCTCTCTCTGTGTTTTCTTTGAATATCTCTCCCTAAAAATCAAGAGAAGTTCTTCAAGGAAAGCACATATTAACAGTGGAGAGATGGGAGTGCAGAGAGGACCAAATGTGAGCTTGTGACAACTGTCTTTGGGATAATTTTGTTTGGAAAATGGACTGGAAAAAAAGAGAAAGCTGTAACATGGAGTTTGGGGAGAAAGCAGAAGTAGGCATGGGCCATATGTTTATGTCTGCAGAATGATAAAGATGCCAACTTACTATTTACCAGGCATTGACCCAAACTCTGTACATGGATAACCAGTCTTCACTGCTAACTTTGGAAGATCCTTAATTTTTTCGACTGGAGGTCCTTAACTTTTACAATAAATATTAAGCAGTCACCATAATAATGGCAGAAATCTTGGAATCCTGTGCAAATGACTTGTTAAGGACTTCCTGACTAGCTGCCACATAGAGAACTGAAATGATCTGCTGCCAAAGGAATTAGCTTGCTAGTTTAAAAATCATCATCAGAGATTCTCCTCTGTCCCTTGGGTAATACTTTCAAAATTTAGCCTTGGTGACTGATTCCCAAAAAAATGTTTTCTAGCTTCTTATGTTACATGTGTGACTTCTGGCTTTTTCCCCCATGGTGTTGATGGACAAACAGACTCTTCCTCATCCACTGAGCTTCTTGTACTTTTTGTTGTAGAGGGTTATAGCTTCATGGGCTCTGTCGTCTTTGGACCCCCTGAGTTCTTGAGAAGTCTTGTTTTCTAAATACCTGGTAGACTTGCTTAAATACTTGTACATGCTCCAAAACAGCCACAGAATTTCTAGAGAGTGCAGTCCTTGATAGGAATATTAGGCATTTTTTATTTCATTCTTTTGTTTTGCGATATGAAGAACAACTGCACTCTCATCTGCAGAGTGTAAGGAAAAAATGACATGACGATCGATAAGGCACTTGTACCCTAAACATAGAGCTGCTAGGCAATGTCTACCTTTTCTTTCAAAAGCTTGGCCAAGCTCCCACCAGAGCAATGTTTTGCTAAGTGTCAGACAAACTTAAATTCCTTTCATTGCTTTTCCACTTACTAGCTGTTTTGCCTTGGGCAAGCAATTCCTTCTGAGTCTTGTTTATCTCCTCCATAAAATGGGGATGTTGATAATCCTACTTGGAAGGTTGGGAGGATTAAATGAAATCATGCATGTCAAATAATAAGAGCTCAATAAATAGAGACCGTTATTAATTATTATTATAATTGTCATTATAATTAGACTTTTAAGCCAAGAGGAGTTAGGGAGGTTGAATGCATAGAGTTAGAAGTAAGAAATCTACTGCTTAAAAGTTTCTGTAAACTTAGAGAGCCTAACAGTGACACAGAAGTAAAATCCAAGGCTTTGAAAGACAGATCCACATGGAAAGATAACCCATTTGTAACCAGAAATCTCCCTGCCTATGCCAGGCATGTGAATGCCCATGGTCCTGGCTGGCAGAAGCTAAGTGGGTGGCAACATTGAGACCCTGTCAGGGGTGTTATATCTTTCTCTGTGTCTCTCTGATTCTCTCTCTTTCACTAAAGGAATAAACAAACTTTTTTTTTTTTAAGAGAGATTTTTGCTATAAGGTGCATGCGCTTGCTAGAGAGACAGAGAGAGACAAAGAGACAGAAAATGAGAAATCACGCTCCCAGCCATAGGGGAGATGGCCACATCACAATCCCTTCTCCTCTATTCTCCTCTCAGGATTTTGGGCACACATGCACCTGGCTTGAGTTTTAAGTCACTGGGTCCAGTACACGAACCACAGTCAAATATGTGGAAGTCTAGCAATGTAGGCATTACACTTTCTGCTAGTCCCGGAATAAGTAAACTTTAAAAACCGTTTCTTTAGACTTGGTATTTTCAGATCTGAAATGACCTTTCATTGAAATAATCCAGGTGAATAAATTTCAATGTTAACTTTCCCCTTCCTTTGAAAAGTCAGTAGAGATGCATGATTCAGCATCTACTCTGTTCACGTAATTGTATTTACAGTTTAAGGAGTTGTTTAAATAAATAGATTAGACAGAACATCAGTTTACAAAAATAAGTATTGATTTAAGCCTGAAAAAGTTATTCAGTAAAATATTTTAAAATTATCTCCCCTTTCCGTGGATCTCCTTGAGCTGCCATATTGCCAAGTAGACCTCAAATACCAGGCCTTTTCATATGCTTCATTGCCAGGTTATTGTAGGGTAGAGCAAGAGCCCATTAGGAACTGAACCTCCCGGAGTCTCTTCATTCTTGTGAACTCGAGTAAGAGTCTTCACAAAGCTCTTACAGAGTCAAGGCCTATTCTAGTTTGGGCTGATATCTCAAAGATGACTAGAATTCTCAAGAGCACCTTGTGTCCAGGCTGGGCTCATTGGGACTGTTCCTCTTAGTTGGAGTAACCTGAGTTTGGATTCCATAGGAGGCTTTTGGAAGAGGAAGAAGGTGTGTTCTCTCTTTTATTAGAAAGTTAAAGATATTACAGTTAAGACCTAGATTAAAGTTAGCCCATCATTGTTGTGTTTTTCACTGGACTCAGTGGAAACCAATCACGTGAGAGTTTTCCTACTACATAAAGCAAAGTGAACTGATATGAAAGCCGTTCAAGAATGAGAAAGTAGGGCAGCAGATGGTGTAATGGTTATGTCACTGGATTCTCACGTAGTCGACCACAGAGGTGACCCGGCAGCTTAAAACTCATGCCAGGCGTGTATGTGTGTGTGTCCATGTGCCCAAAATTCCAAGAGGAGAATAGAGGAGAAGGGATTGCAGTATGGCCACACCCCTGGAAGGGCGATTTCTCACTTTCTGTCTCTCTGACAAGCACATGCATCCTATAGCAAAAACCTCTCTCTAAAAAAATAAAAAGAGTGAGAAAGTAGACTCATGAATGTGTCCATATAGCACAGCTTCTCTCACTCTGGTGTGAGAGCTTAGATTGCCTAAACTCCCAAAGACTGTGAATTTTGTTAAAAGGATCTTGAGAGAAGAGAGGCAACTGCCCATTCCTTTTGAATTTGATTTTATCATCTAGCCTATCCTTACATTTGGTAGTTCTCAGAAATGGTATAAGAATGTTTTAAGGGAAAAGAGAGATCTTTTTAGAAGCAGGCACAGATAGTGAAAGCCAATTGTATTTTAATTAATTGGACTCTGAAAAAGGAGGTTTAACAGCTAATCCAGATAAAAGGTATCTTCTTCAAAAATCAATGGACACAGACCTTTAAGTAGCTACATGGTTCGACAGGCTATATCAACTGTGTATGTATTTGGCTCAGCGTTTAGTGATCCAGCCTACTTATGTGACCATCATGGCAGACAAAGAGATCCCACCCCTTTGTCCTTGAAGACTGTGTGCTGTTCTCATCTTTGTGGTGTTTAAAATGTGGCCATTTCATAGCAGAAGTTAGGGTAGACAGAATGAGGTTTTTTTTTTTTTGTTTGTTTGTTTTTTGTTTTTTGTTTTTTTTTGGGAGTGGTAGTAAGTTTTGAAGTGAAAAGGCATTTTCCATATTATTTGCACAGAGTAAGGTTCTGTATAATGGTGGCTGTTCCTAGTACTAAGCTCACATTTTTTCACGTAATCTTTTTCTTGAAAGAAGCTGTGGCCTCTTCCTCAGAGCTTGCCTAATTTATTATTATTTTTTTTTGTATTGAAATTTTTAAGAAGGGACTAGATCTTGGATTTCAAATTGAAGGCCAATTGAGTGGCCTCTTCCATACTTCTGGAGAAATACCATGGTGGGTTTTGTGACAGTCAATCGTTGGTTATAATTCCAGTATCTGGAAAGAATATGAAGCAGTTGTTCTTCCTGTGTTTGAGAGTTACCACTGGACCTGAACCCCACACTCAACTTTAGCATCTAGTTTGGAACTCAGGTTCTGTTTGATATGGGCACACGACATGTATAAGCCACCTAGGAGTCTTCATTCTATTTTTGAACAGCGTAGGAAATTCTGGTATTCTTGAGATTATCAGGTGGGAGAGATTCCTTGGGTTCTAGATAGTCCCTTGAGATCTTATTCAGACCCCTGTTCAGGGGTCACTAGACTCACCTTAGAATCTGGAGAAGCAGATTTTATTAGTCTGGTTGGGTGTTCCACAGGGTCAAGGACTTTGTAACTGTGCCTGAACCTTCTTCACATTTAGAATACATTTAATACACATATTGATCAAATGAGTACATAAATTAATTGAGCAGGAGTTTTCAGTATTAAGCATTTACTTCCATGGGGCTGTCTTTGACCTAATGTCTTCCTTTGGTAAGCTACAGTCCTCTCATTCCCCAAGAATTCTTCACTCTTTTTCTCTCCTGATTTGTCTTCCTTTACTTTTTATTAAAAAAATTTCCCTCTCTTAGACCATGTTTTCTGGAGGTTTTTATTTTAAAAGTAGCTTTATGGAGCTGTACCTTACACATTATAGAGTTCATCCATTCTAAGCGTGCAGGTCAATGGTTTTTAGTATAGTCACAAAGTTGTGCAACCATCACCCTAATGCCATTGGTGCAGAACGCCAGATGGAGCTGGTTGCCAGAAAGACCCACGTTCTAATCTTTGTGTCTGCCACTTGCAAGCTATGTGATCTTTGGAAACTTTTCTGAATTCTTGGGGCCTTTGTTTCTCCCAGTTGTAGGATGATCATCACTTATAGGGTTGTTGTGAGAATTAAATGAAGTATATTAAGCACAGAGTATTCCCTAAACTGTCTTTCCTGTCTGTGTCCCCTGTACCCTTCAACTATCAGATTACATGGTACGGTGGGCAGGGACAGGGATGGCTCTGATCTGTGATATGCCTGAAGCACCTCTCCTGCCTCAGAACCATAAAGAAAGGATCCTAATGGAATCAAGCATCTTGCCCAACAACACAATCATCAGCATTGGGGTACGGCCAGCTCTGGTCAAAGCATCATCTCAGATGCCCCATTTCTATTGAGCAGTAGTTCCCTCTTTTTCTTTCAGTCTTATCTCAGTGAGTTTGACCTATCACCCAGGAACCCCCCCTTGCCAACTACATGCCCACTTGGACTTTATCAAGTTATGGTCTTTTTGTCTCCAATATTTTCTTCCCCCAGGTAGCCCTTCCTGGAGGGTTCTTAACTTTGCACATGTTTTTTTTCTTTGCAGCTACCATATTCATATTAAAAGGAACCCCAGAGATAATTTGGTTAAATGACTATTTTTTTTTTTTTTTTTGGAGAGGTTTTTTCGCTATAGGGCACGTGCGCTCGCCAGACAGATAGAGAGAGACATAGAGACAGAAAGCGAGAAATCACCCCCCAGGGGGGATGGTCACGCCGCAATCCCTTCTCCTCCATTCTCCTCTCGGGATCTTGGGCACGCACGCACATGCGCCCGGCGTGAGTTGTAAGCCACCGGGTCCGAGACGTGAACCGCGGTCGACTACGTGGGAGTCCAGCAACATAGCCATTACGCTAGCTGCTGGTTCCCTTAAATGACTTTTTTAACAGTTCAAGAGTCTGAAGCGCAGGGAAGTGAGGTGACTTGGTTACATCATTAGTTGGTAGCAGGTCAAAACTATCACACGAGCAGCATTTAATACATATTTGTGGAGTGAAGGAATGCCTCTCAGTATATTATATTGCTTCAGTGACCTAGTGGCCACATTGAAATCTGAGAGTTTGAGTTCCCATTTTGATCCCATTTCTCAATTCCTCTTCACCCATAAAACAAGGATAAACCTATCGTTCACTCTTAAGGGATGAGATCAGATGCTTTGCAAAGTATAGCATGTTAAGTGGCTCTAATATTTATGTAGCCAACATTGTTTGGAGAAAGTGGAAATAACTTCCATCCTGATGAGAATCTGCACATTTGGTCTGAATCTTGCAATTCACGTTGGTTTCCCGTTTCTGAGTGCGGAGAGCTGACATTTTCCAGGCATCTCTGGCTTCGGAGGGATCTAGACCCAGGGGATTCTGAGAGAATTTGTTCCCAGCAGGTTACCCTGTGGCTAATGGAGGGTATGGTTAGTACAGGATTTTGTACCAAGACTCTGAGCACCGTGATTGGAGAGAGTGGAGGGGAGAGCAACAGGAAACATGAGTGAAAAGAAGAGAAAAATCTGAAGACCTCAAGAAGTCCCGAAATTTCTTTTAATTCATTTTTAGATCCATATAGAAAAGTCCAGAACTTAATTTCTGGTGCTAGCCATTTAGAAATAGCTGTGCCTTCTTCTAGAAAATCTTATGTAATGTGTGGAAACTTTCTCTCTCTCTCTCTCTCTCTCTCTCTTCTCCCACTCTACCTCCCTCACTCTTTCTCTCCCTCTCATCTTCCACCCCTTCCCTTTGTGAGCTGAATGCTAAATCCAGAGAGTATAAGGTTCTGCATAGGCTTCAAACTCAGCTCCTTGACAAGTGAAAGTGAAGAGAATCAAAACTGGGTGTTTTCCATCCAAATAACTGCTAAGGGTCCTAATTTAAAATGAATAAAGCTTTTCAGCAGGCCCCATGTTTCCCTAAATCAATTTGATTTTATGTAAACATTTATCTCTTTTGCACTTTTCCACCTACCACACCATTCATGTAATAATGCCTTCGTGAGCCTTAATGTTTTCACCAGATACGTTTTGGAGAAGGGGTGGGGGTAGGCACGGGGAAGTCTAACACACACAGAACACATTATGAGGAGTTCAGTCCTGGCAAAACTTTCTAAAAATTAGGGAGTAAAGGGGAAAAGCCCTCAGTTTGGTTTTAGAGGGGGAAAAAAAATGTCACTTGCTTCTGGGGGTGTTGGAGGCAAATGTTGCATGGTAGGGGGACTAGCTATTGTTTGGAAAGAGACTCAAGGGAGGAAGGGCACATTTTCAGCACCTTCCCAGAGCACCTCCATACATTGTAAATGGCTGTTGCTGCCTCTGATATGAATGTACGAATGGAGGGAAAGAAAGAAAGAAAGAAATGTTTGTCTGTGGCCATGCCACCCCCAATGCACCCAATCTTCCCTAATCTTGGAAGAAATAAAGTGTTTGAATTCTGATCGATTTTTTCCTTAACTAAAAGCAGTTCTCTTTTTCTGAAGTACTCCGATTACCACGAGCAGACATTTCACTACACTTGGGAGAGCCGCGGCAGGTTGTGAATTTGAACACTGCATAAAGCAACGCGGAACATTTTCTCTTATACTTCTTCTAGAGGTTCCTCTGACAAAGACCCCCACACCTCCATTAGGTGCTCCTGCAATGCCTAACCTCCCATACACGCCATAAAAAATAGAAAGAGAAGCAAAAAGCAGATGCTACAAAATAACTTTAAAAAGATTTAGCTGTTTATTCCATTGTACACCCAGCCTTATTCATAGATTGGGTCAGGAACATGTCACTGCCAAATATTTTTAGCGAACAGAGTGAAAGAACAAATACAGAAAATATTCTCAAGGATCAATGCCCCCCATTCCCCTCCTTATTGTTTACTGTTTGTCTTCCCATCAGATTTCATGGTAAGTGATAAATACATTTAATTGGAGAAACTCTTTAATTCTTTGGTGTGATTGTTAAAAAAATAAAAATAAGCGAAAGGTCGTGGTGAGAACATTTTACCAACCACTGCTTTAAAATAGAATTTTTGGAAGCATTGTTGATTTCTGCTTATTTTTGTTGATAAATCCTGGGAAAAATGTATATCTTTTCCTTTAAAGTTCTAATTCAAGGCATGGATGTGAGAGTTCTGAAGGGACTTTGGGACTGCGGTAAAATTTCGTTGTCATAGTAACAGAAAGGGAAATAGGCCTAGCTCACCTGGGACTTTAACACTGCAAAAGCTGATTTTTTTTTCTTTTTTCTTTTTTTTTTTTTAAGGAAAAGGACCTTGCAAGTGAAATAAATGAAAAACTTACTGTATTTTGCACAAAATTTCAAACATTACCTGGGTGAATTGCTGTAAAGGCCACTTTCCTCATTTGTCTTGGTGTCATTGCCTGCTTAAAGATGACCAGTTTTTCAATTGCATAGATTGTTTAGGAAAATATTGGCTTAAAAATTTGATCTTACAAATAATAGCCTCAAGACCATGTCTCTGGGCCTTTGTATCTTTCTGGCTAAGCTAGAGACTGTCTAAAAGGGCACTCATACGTATTAACCATAAAAACTCTGGTGCAAGTCAGCACAGATGGGCTTTGTCTTTGGATGGCAATATACCATTTTCTGATTGTGTATACATTTTTCAAAATGTCAGGCCACCTTCATGTTTGAGCATGAAGGTATGTGTGTGGCCAGCAGAGAGCTACAGACATGAGGGATCCCTGGGATTTTGGTCCAAGTTTTACCATTTTTAACCCTGGAGCAAGACTTTCTGTACAGCAGGGGTCACTGCTGCGTTTGAAGCCTTTTTTGCAGAGTGAGTGAGTGCTCTGGAAACCCTGGAGTCAGTGTACAAACCAGAGCCCAGCTTGTGAACCGCTTAACAATCCCCACAGTGATGGAGACGGGGGCACTGGTCTTGCGATTGAAAACATTCAAATTTGCAAATTGCGGAGGGTCAGCAATGTTCCTTACAGTCAGGGCTGGTTGAAATTCCCCAGATCTGAAACACAATCGCTTTCAAATCACATCTAATAGAATGCAGATATATTCTCCCTTAAAAAATGTTTACTGAAAAAATGTAACACATTGCTTTCTCTTCACAGATTCTTTTTAAAATTTTTCCTCAAGTGCAATCAGAATTGTTTGAAAACAGCAGGAAACCCAAGGGACATGAGACGGTTTCAGGTAAGGGCTCTGCAGATCTTTACTGTTAAGTCAGTCATCCTGTTTTCTCTCTCCTCACTCTTTTCTTCCTTCCTTTCTTTTTTTTTTTTTTTTCTTAAAAACCATTATTCACAGATACCACCAACAATACAAAAGATAACTGTAAATGAAAACGATAACCCTCATCCACTAGTATTGAGGGCGTCTTCATTTTGTAGTGTTTAGGTCTTCTGCCTCCCTTGCTAAACCCCACCGGGACAGGCACCAACCCATGCTGGAGATTTGATTTTAAGCCCTCAGGCTGCCCATCGCACACACAGCTGCCCACAGCAGGAACCGTGTTCTTGATACTCAGCCACCTTGGGATTTTTCAAAGCAGCTTCTCTGTGTTTTCTGCAAGCAACAGCGCTTGTCTTCCCTTTTCCACCGATTAACTATTCAGTGGTCTCTCTCGGAGCCTTTTGGAAAGCAGCAGCCCAAGCAGCCGTGGTCACTTTAAGATCGCGGCATGACAACAAGACCCACGGGACGGTGACCCAGCTGCCTGGCAGTTAAATCTGCCACCGGTTTCATCACCCTTGCCACTGATGTACTGAGGATACGAGCTAATAAAAACACAGAGCCAGGCTAAGGGTGGCAGGTTGGAGATGAGAGCAAGAGCAGCCCCTCTCGGCCCCTTCCTTAAGCTTTGAAGGACCTATATTTAATTCACCAAATGGCTTTTCTGCCATGTATGCCCCAGCTAAATACATGACACCCCCCTTCTCCACAGAAAAATTAAACACGTGTTAAACAATAGTATCCAAACTGGAGACTTAAAAAAAAAAATCTTTGCAACCAAGGCAAGATGGGGCTTATTAGCTTCATGTTGCAAGTGAGGGAGGTGAGGTTCTGGAAGGATAAGAAACTTGCCCCTAATCACAGTGAGAAGGTGGTGACGCAGGAGGGTCTGTTTGATCAATCTCCACCAGCCCATGGGTGTGCGACACGTTTTAGCCGATAGGTTTATGATTTTGCTGTTGCCTTCTTAATATTTTGGAACAAGGAACCATGCATTTTCATTTTGACCTAAACTCCACAAATCTGTGGCTGGTCCTGCTTGTTACTGAGAGTGTCTGTGGTTTGACCATAATCAGACGGACGTTCAGGGAGAGAGCCATCAAGAATTGATCAGGGAGATGGGCCTACTCAAGGCTAGGGAGAATGACAGTGAAAAAAATAATATATATACACACATATATATATAATATAAAAATATATACTATTTACATATGTGATTTTTAATTCTTCAATATTTTTTGATTTTTAAAATAAATTTTTAGGGGACTGATAGGTGGCGTGGGGGATAAAGGCACTGGACTCCCACATGGTTCGAGTCCCGGACCTGGCAGCTTGCTTTCTTGCTTTCCCTTTCTCTTTCTCTCTGGTCAATAAAAAATAATAACAACAAAAAAAACCCAAATAGTATTAAATAAATAAATCATTCTTTAATAAAAATAATTTAAAAAATCAAATAATTTTTCTGTGATCAGGGCATTTTTTTGTTACAGTACGTAACACTATTACTAGTTCCCCTTAAAAGAGTTGAAGCCCTCCTCTCTATCACATAGTTTCTTCCCCTGCTTATGATATGAAGACAAATGGAAATAAAATCATCCTTCTTGGGGATCAAACAGGAACATTGTACATAGTGGAAGTTCACCATACTAGGGACTGCAAATAGAAATGCAAGTGATTTCTACCCGAAGAAGAGCAGAATTAAAAAGAGTTCCAAAGTGCCTTCATAGCCAATGTTTAACATCATTTCTAGAAGAAATAGGGGCAGAGAGAAGAAGTTGACAGTTCGAGTCCTCCTTTCACCCCCTTTTCCACCACCATTTTGAAAGAGTTTTAAATTGGAGAAAACTCTTATGAATGGGAAGAACCTCATAATAAAATGCCTTGTCATTTTGTATCTCCCAAATATTAGAAACAGATTCACAAAGCAATGGCACATTAATATGTTCCCCACTTCTTTTTATTTACTAAGTAAGGTTTTTATTGCACCTTAGTTTTATTAGCTTAGCATAAATATAATTGATCTCAAAGTGGTGAGGAATTCTCATCTGATGTGAATGTATTTGAAGTTTACAAAGACCAGGAAATTTTTTTTTTTTTTTTAGGTTGTGGATTCTTTGTAGAATATCTAATTATATATATATAGTTACATATATCTATATCAACTGTCAATTCATTTTGCATTTTTTTATTGAGATGACATTTATATAACTTGCAGCTCACCATCTTATCTACTTTAAAGTGTACTATTAGTGTTTCTAGTACATTCACAATGTTTGCAACCAGGAACACCATCTAGTTCCAGAACATTTCCATCAAAATGAAACCCCATGCCTCCCAATTTCTGTTTTGCTCTAGTTGCTGACAACCACTAATTTCCTTTCTGTCTCTGTGGGTTTGTCTATTTTGGAAACTTCGTATAAATGAAATCATTCAATAGGGTGGCTTTCTGTGCTGCTTTTTTTTTTTTTTTAATATTCAGTATAATGTTTTCAAGGTTCATCTATGTTTTAGCATGTATCAGCACTTCATTCCTTTTTGTGGCTGAATAATATTCCATTGTATGGATATATCACATTTGGCTTATTCATTATTCAGTTAGTGGGCATTTGGGTCATTTCTACTTTTGGGCTGGTATAAATAATGCTACTTGAATATTTGAGCACAAGGGTTTTTTTTTTTTTGTGTGTGTGTGTGAACATATGTTTTTAGTTCTCTTGAGTATATGCCAAAGGAGTAGAATTTCTGGTTACTCATATGAATTCATATAGTTACCCCACCTTTAACTTTTTAAGGAACTGCCAAACTCCTTTTTGCCATGGGTACACCATTTTTACATTCCCACCAGTAATGTGAAGGTGTCAATTTTTCTAATTCCTCATGAACACTCATTATTTTTTGTTGGAAAAAAAATTCTGTCCATCTAGTAAGTGCAGAGTGGGATCTTATTGTGGTTTTAATTTATTGCTAAAGGCTAATGATGCTGAATTATCTTTTCATGTATGCATTGTTTATTTGTGTGTCTTCTTCTTTTTTTAAAAAATTATTTTATTTAGCCTTATTTATTTATGTTAGTTTGACCAGAGAGGGACAGAGTGAAAGAGAGAGGGAAAGTGAGAAAGGAAGTCACCGGGTCTGGCACTCAGACAGCAGCCAGCCATGTGGAAGTCCAGTGCCCTTCACCACTCCACCTGCCAGTCCCATTTGTGTGTTTTCTTTGGAGAAATGTTCATTCACATTTTTGGCCCTCTTTAAAGTTGGGTTATTTCTCTTTTTGCTGTTGAGTTGTAAAAATTCTTTATGTATTAAAGATCTTGGGCCTTTATTAGATAAGTGATTTGCAAATATTTTACCCACCTCATGCGTTGTCTTTTCACTTTCTTAATAGTATCCTTTGATACACACAAACACACACACACACACACACACACACAAAATCAGAAAATTTTATACTGTACTTAGACTATGCCTTTCACACATAGAAGGTTTAATCTCTATCACATAAAGAAAGTTATTATGAAGAAAGGTATGGCTATATAACAGTCAAATGAGAAACTTGAATTCATACTTCAGTCCAAATATGAACTGAAACCAGAGAGTAGATAATCATTGTGGTGGGAAGAGTGATCTGAAAGGATGTGAACTTTAGGAACTTCTGACATATATTGCGTTGTCGGAAAAGTCATGATGCATTTTTGCATAGAAAAACATGGCATGACTTTTCTGACAACCCAATAGATCCCATTAAAAATGACAAAGGTAATCATTTAAAACCATATATGTAATTATTTCAATCCCCTACTTTTGTCTTATGAGCAAACATAGATTTAATATAAAAAAATTTAGTGGGGAGTTTATCTGAAAATAATTGAAACATTTCTAACCAAATCATGAACTCAACAAAACTTTTGTTCTCTGCTCACCCTTCCTCTGTTCCTTATCCTAAAATAATGGTGGAACCTAGATTCTTTTTGCAAAAAGAGTTGAATGAGACCAAAATGGTTGTACTTATTTTTGAGTCTAATCCAGTTCTTTAATTTAGTTTAAGTTTTAAGTATCATAGGAATTTTAAAAAGTATATCAAAACACTGTTGGTTTTAACTCTTTTTTAGCCCAGACCCCCTTCAAAATCTGATAAAAGTTACAGTCTCTGTCCTAACAAAAAGCTACATTTAAACAAAGTTTTAATTAAAATTTCAGAGGTCTCCAGACATTTTGAGGTTAGGGTTACATGGACCCCTGATCTAAAGAAATGAAAGTCATCTAATTTCAAATAGGGAGTGTTAATGTGAGTTCATCCTTAATAATGAGTATCTGTCCACTTAAAATTTTTTTCTGATGATCTCTCATCCATTTTCTTAGCTTTAAATGCCAACTGTTCCCAGATGATTCTTCTGTCTATATACTCAGACTTCCTCCTTTTCTGAAGCTGCAGACAGACAGCTCTACCTCCCTCCTGGTCATCTTCTTTTGGATGATGAATGAGCACATGTCCAACATGGAACTCAATACCAACTCCCTGATTCATTTCCTCCTCTTCCATCGTTAAAGTGTTGCTTCCTCCTCCTCCAAATCTGTTAAATCCGTTTCTCTCTTGAAAACCTACAACGGGCCCTCACCTCTTCTTCCTTGTCTAATCCATCCTCAGCACTAATGCTAGAGTTTTCTTTCAAACCATGGCATGACTATCTATGGTCTATGGAATCAAATCTCAAATTTAAAAAGGCATGACTGATAAGGCCCAACTTAGTATCTTCATAGCAGGCAAATCTGCCATGTCCATCTCCTGAAGTTCTCATGTGACCACTGTTCATACACATGTCACTGATTTCTGTTCCATCTTGGATACTTTCCACATGTTTGGCCCTCTGCCTGAGAACCCTTTACCCCTCTGCAACCTGGGCTCCTTCTCTACTTCAAGAATGTACCTGAGGGGCCAGCAGATGATGTAGCACTTACATCACTGGCCTCCCATATGGCTGACCAAGGTTCCAGTCCTGGACCTGGTAACTTGAAAATCACGCCAGGCATGTGCACCTGCGTGCCAAAGATCACAGGAGAAGAGTGGAGATAAAGACTGTGGCGTGGTCATCCCCCCTGGGGAATGATTTCTCACTTTCTTCTCACTGTCTCTGTCTCTGTCTCTCAAGTGCACGTGCCCTAAGGCAAAAACCTCCACAAAAGAAAAATGCATCTGAGCATGTCATCTCTTTGGTGAGGCATTTTCTGACTGTAGTAGACATAGGTGTGGTCTCCTTTGTCTGTGTCAACACGTGATCTCCTCAGGCCTCTACTCTGCCAGTTACCACATTGTCTTGCAGTTATTATTTGTCTCTCCAATAGACTATGTGCTGGCTGAGGGTAATTGGTTTGTTTTACTTATCTTTTATTTCTTTCCAAGGCCTAGCAAAATATCAAGCACCCTGTGAAGCTCAATAAATTGTTATTAATTAGATAGTTAAGAGAGAGAAAGAAAAAAAGAAGGGAGGGAGAGGGGAAAGATTAAGATTTTCAGAGCCCCCTGAAGAATCTAAATCCATGGATCATACATGCAGAAAATCACTACTGCCCTCCTTGAAATATAACAATTAAGTGAAACATCCATATTAACAGCTCAGTGAAGGAAAGAAAGACATTTACGTCTAGTTTAGGCTGATAGGCCTGTTAAGACATAATAAACCCCATTCTTTATTTCTCTGCATTGTGGGTGAAGAGCAGGCAGGTGTAAAATCCAGAAGAAAATCAGTCCAGGAAAAGAAAGTCAGGCATATTGTCATTCCCCACATTCAGATTCTAAAAATCAGTATTTAGGCCTCACCATCCTAGATAGGCTGGGTGGGTCTGCACCAAGTCTAAGTAAAAACAGATGCACTCATTCATTTACTCACTCACTCACCCAGTATTACTGAGGAAATGCTATGTACCAGACACTCTCCTAGGTGCTGGAGATACAGCAGGAAACAAATCAGATAAAATTCCAGTCCTCAAGATGGACTGGAATTTATCTTAGTGAGGAGATAAGAAACTAAAATGAGTGGCTGACATAACCTAGGTACCTAAGGTCTGTGCTTTCCAATCTTCAAGTAACTCTCAGAAGCAGAAAGTCTTTGGTGACTATTGGAACTCAGCGGTGTGGTCAAGTATTGGCAATGTGGCTAACTGATGCCCACAGTGATAACAAACGTGGTTGCTCTTCCAGATAGTTTTCGGAGCTTCCTACAGCATCTTCTGTAATAGAACACTAATGATGGCAGATCTTTTACTCAGAATGTGGAACTTTGAGACTGGGGTGCCATGTTTTACCCTCTACTCGAAAGAACTCTCTCCTAGGGCCAGACAGTGGCACAGCGGTAAAATGCAATGCACTAGGGTTACTACATGGGAGGGTTCTGAGTTTATGTCCAGAGACCTCCCTGAGTGTGCCTAGTGTGGACGTGCCCATGATTGGAGACTGGCTGAAGTTGGGGGTGGATGATGTCAGAATTCTAGTGGAGGTGCTGTCTCGCTGTCTCACTTTCTCATCTCTCACTCACAGAAGAAAGGAATAAACTTCCAAAATAGGACTCTACTCTAAAAATATGTGATCCCTGTGGAGAGCTGGGATGTTTTCTGACCTATGGGCAGCACCAGTTTGTACTGGTGGTACATTCTGGGTCTGGTAGCCTTGACATATCTTCAACCCCCAAATCATTTGTAATCAACTCCTTCATTGCGATGTAGAGCTTGCCTGTAATTAGGGTAAAGATTCTGTCTGCCATTTGCTCAACTTCTCTGATAGTCTCTTGGGTGTATCAAATTCCCATAACTACTCCCTTTTTTGATTAGGCCCCGTAAAATAATTATTTTCACTTCCTTCAGTTGTGCTAGGGAGAAGACTGAGATATATGTGCAGGCTGAGCCATCCTGGGCCTCAAGAGATCAGATGTCAGTGGTATGAAAGGATACCTGCATTTCTTTACTTTTTTTTTTTTTTTAAGAGAGAAATTTTTGCTTTAGGGTATATGCACTCACCAGAGAGACAGAGCAAGACAGAGAGACAGAAAGTGAAAAGTCATGCCCTCCAGGGGGAATGACCATGCCTGCAATCCCTTCTCAGTTCTCCTCTTGTGATTTTGGGTGCACACACACACATGCCTGACATGAGTTTTAAGCCTCTGGTTCTGGAACTCGAACCGCAATCGACTGTATGGGAGCCCAACAACATACCCATTACACCATCTTCTGGTCCCAGGATTCCTGTATTTCTAGCAGAGGAAAAGTCATTTCAGGGGCCATACAAGGAGGGACATCAGTGTTGAGTTGGTTCCAGGTTGCACACAAGCTTGGGAAAGGCTGGTTAGAAGGCCATCTTGGAAGGGATTTGAAAGGGATGAGGGAAAGGGCTGGTGTTTTGTGAGAGCACACCTGGCAGGTCCAGTAGACCTCTGAGGAAGCAAAAAGACTGCATAGTGGTGTGAAGGGAACTGAGGACACATAGGTCTGCCCTATCAGAATGAAGAAAGGAAGCAAGGCTGGATGAGAACTGACTGAAGTCCTCAGGGGTAGACAGATAATGTGAGAGACCTAGTGGCTGTGACTGCGACGTGCTCTGGGCAACAACTGCACAAGAATGACGGGAGAATTAATGCCTATGACAAAGACACCTAGTCCACACAGCTGGGTGTTAGCCATTAGTCTGTTTTACTAAATGATGCAGGAGCAAAGGGCACGGCTACTCATGTCTTGGAAATGGGCCAAGATCCATCCAACAACTCCTTATGATTTTTGTAAACCCCCAGCTCTTATATAAAACTTTTTAATGGCACCACCATCTATTTTTCTTAAATAAAAAATGTTGAATGTTTCTCTCACACCCGTTGAAGAGGGAAACGAGAGTTTAAATTAACTCCAAATGGTAAAAATTTAATACCACGCCAGCTGCCTGCAGGTTTCTTCAGTTCCAATCTTTCAGGTTGAGAGCTACTCCAGCTGCTCTGTGATCTCATCCACTATTTGAAATTTGCTGTGCTACTGAGCAGCAGTTTTAAAGCACATAATGAAAATCACTTGACTTATGGCCTCTCTGATCAACAGGTGAGTCCATTTTCTGGTGGTAAAGCAAACCAGATAGTCCCAGTTAAGAAATAATAATGATCTATTTAGAGTCAGGAAAAAAACAAACAAAAACAAAACATCTAAGGGTCTTAGTATCTTTCACTGTAATACCGAAAGCTAAAGGAAGTCTTTCTGGGGTCTTCTCAAACTTTTCTCTGATGGTCTGAACTTCTGCTGCTCTTACCCCTGGTTTTCGGTGTCTTAAATGGGAACAAGAATCAGAGTAAAACAAATTTTGACCAACTCATATAAGAAATGAGTTTTAAGTTCTGTATGGGACAAAAGGGGGAGACATACTTACTGATAGTTGCCCAAATAAATCTTAGGAAAGGGTATGTTAGACTTTTGGAGGTGGAAATATAGCCTAAATGCTCAAATATTTTAGGAGACTCAAACATGGGTGTAAAACCTACCCCTGAATCCATTCAAGAGCACTCAGATGCAGAAAGTTCTAGAAAGCAAAGCTTTCTTCATTCTTCCATAAGAGTGCATAGGTTTCTTTTTTCTTTTTTTTTTTTTTTTTTTTGGAGAGGTTTTTCGCTATAGGGCGCGTGCGCTCGCCAGACAGACAGAGAGAGACATAGAGACAGAAAGCGAGAAATCACCCCCCAGGGGGGATGGTCACGCCGCAATCCCTTCTCCTCCATTCTCCTCTCGGGATCTTGGGCACGCACGCACACGCGCCCGGCGTGAGTTGTAAGCCACCGGGTCCGAGACGCGAACTGCGGTCGACTACGTGGGAGTCCAGCGACATAGCCATTACGCTAACTGCTGGTTCCCAAGAGTGCATAGGTTTCTGAGCTGCTTTCTGGGGTCTATATGCTCTTGATATTTGATAGACTGCAGGTGATTCAGGAAGTTCTTGGGGGTGGACTTTAGTGGAAGAGAATGGCCAAGCCAAACACAGAACTGCATCACATGTGTTATGGCTCCCCTGTGGCTCTCAAGACTAATAAAATACTACCCTTGACCATAGTCATTTCATTTGGCATACATTGTAGATAGGAAAAGCAATAGGTTCAGTGGAGTAAAATGAGGCAGGGTGAAAGTGTCTATGGCCTTTGAGGTAGTTACACTCAGAGTTGTTAAGCCAGTGAACAACCTCCGGGTTCCCTGACAACATGAAAATCTAGTTCAAAAAAATTGTTGCTCCATGCGTCTTCATATTCAATTGGAGTTTTAAAGACAAGTTGTAAAAGGTGAGCAGGGCACAGTGGTTAAATGTAGCACTGTAGCACAGTGGTTAAGTGCAGTGCATTGGGATCCAGATCCCACGTGGCCAACTGCAGTTTGAATCCTGGCCCCAATGACTTGAAAAGCACACCTGGCATGTATGTGTGCACCTGGAATCTTACAGGAAGAAGAAATGGAGGAAAATGAATTGTGTCATGATCGTGCTCCACTGGGGGTGGGGGACTCTCTCTGGCAAGCACATGAGCACTCTGGCAATTAAAGAAAAAAATAAAATGAAACAGAAGATCCCACTTTAATGCCAAATTTACCAAAGTGTGCCAGGAGAAAATGCTTAGGCAAACTACTCTATTTTTGCAGATTAGAGTTTTTTTAAGGTGTCAGAATAACCATCCCTGTAACCTTGGTTATATAACTCGATTTTTATTTCAATTCTTAAAGGCCTATCTCAAACCTCACTTCCTTAGGCCAGCTCCATGGCACAGTGCTCAAGAGAAGCCAGGTCCCAACCCAGCCAGCCTGAGTGCTGGGCACATATGCCAGTGCCTGAGATCTAATGGGGTAGAGAAACGGAGGAAGGGGATTCATGGCATGGCTAGATCCTAGGGAGGGGGCTCACCCCTCTTTCTCTGTTTCTCACACACAAGCACACATGTGCTCAATCATGCATAAAGATTTTTTTTTTAAAGCTCACTTCCTTGATGAAATGTTATTGCTCCAGGTCACGCTGATTCCTCCCCTTTTGAGGCCCTAGAGTACACAATGGCCATGCAAGTTAGTCCTCAATTATATGTTACTGTATAATACTTTTAGGTTGTGGCTAGTATTTACTGTACTTTATCACCTAGAGGCAGTGACAGTGTTTTCTGTAAGCCTCCACTGCGTGTAGCACAGTGCCCAGGAATCTCAATAAATAACCAATGACTGATTAAAACAGAAATGCTTTAAGTATTTTGTCAGGAGTTACGTCATTAATGCCACAGTCCTTCCTTCAGATGAATAATGCCAGAATGTCCCATATCTGTCTCTATGGCAATCAACTGTGTGTTCTCCTGTTTGGGACTTGATACATAACTGAACAGAAAATTCAGTCTTAGGGAATATGAAACAAGAGCTCTGGTAAGAATTTTGGAAATTCCTTTTTGAAAAGAATGACAAAATCCATGCATGTGGGGTAAATGTTTAATTTTGGAGACTCTGGACTCCAGTACCAAAGAAGAATCTGGACTTTAACTCTGGTTTGAAAATATAATATGTGCCAAGAATAAAGTGGTAGGGAAAAACAAATTACAAAAGGCAATTTGTTGTTAGCCTGGGTCAAATTAATGGAGGCTTAGAGAAATTATTTAATTAGATTTACCTCATCAATTATGATTACTATCCGGTATATAAAATTTCCATCGTGTATTTCTTCTCACTAGGTAGACTCCCAACTTGCTTGTCCACCATGACCAGATTTTCTATGTCCCTTAATGGTCTCTATGTCCCTTCCCTCCCTCCACAGGTGGAAAATAAAATCCCACATAACAGTTGTGCTTTGGGGAAGCTGAAATAACATATATAGCAACTGAACAGTTATAAGGGAAAAGCACATCATGAATTTAATTCTATTTCCAGATGTAAAATGTCATAAAGAATTTTTTTCCATACTTGGCAAAATAACAGGAATTTTCAAGACCGTTTTATTTAGCTGAGTATATGCATGTTCATAAGTATGGTATCAGAGAGTCTTCAACGTTGAGTGTGCTATAAATGCTACGTGTTATAGCTTTACTGAGATTAAACTACCAAAGGCCCCACATTCAGCTAGGAGGTGCATGACCCTCATTGAAATGGCAGGGAACTATGTCTGACTAATGGTAGAAGTTGGTGTGTTTTCAAAGCATCCATATGGAGAGGTTTCTAACCAATGTAATTATTCTCTAGTGACTGCAGACACTGGAATTGTCTCTGTTTCAAAGAGCAGATCACTTAGTCATTCCACACATTTTTCATTTTGACTTCTCTTTTTCTTTTCCCCTCCTTTTGTGAGACTTAGGGTCTTTGTGGGAACACCTGGGTATAAGCTGAGAAAGACTAACTGGGAGTAGGCCAAGCTGGCCATTCCTCTGACTTAAGTAACTCAACTAAATCATACAGTTAGGACCTTGAGGAAGATGAATATTCAATGCACACATATGCGTGAAAGTATGATGATCCAAAAAACCAAGGACATTTCAAGAATGAGGCACGAAAGAACCTCAAGAGTGGGAATAAGTCAGTTGTGTAAAGGTCCTCATGCCAGAAGCTATCATTCTGATAGCAAAGAAACAATTCCTTTATTGCAGAGTTAGCTGTACAGACAGATTAGCAGATCTGTCCACCTACAAGGTAACTCCCACTGTGGCCTTTTATGAGCAGGAAAGAGCGCTTTGCAACTTAGCTCCTGCTTTGTATAAATTTTGTATAAATTATTAGCATCAGGGATGTGGAAGAACTCTTGGGTAATGAGAGCAAAAATAGAATTTTGAGAAAGCCAATCATTTTTCTTGAGTATTTTTTAGCAGATTGTTAACATTCATAGATTTGATTCTTAAAACTTTCTCGTACTGGGGCCGGCAAATGGCATGGTGGTTAAAGGTGCTGAACTCCCACACGGCCGACCACAGTTCAAATCTCAGACCTGGTGGCTTGCTTTCTCACTTCCTCTCTCTCTCTCTCTCTCTGTCTCTCTCTGATCAAACTGGAAAATAATAATGATAATAATAATAAATAAAGTTAAAATAAAATAATTCTTAAAAAAAAAAACTTTCTCGTACTTTTCAAGGGGAGGTATAAACTTGTTGTGTTTCCATTTCTGTGTAACCAGCTAACACTCTGAGTAACGAAATGATGCACAGTGAAACTCAGCACCCTTACTCCCTATTTAGCCTATGTTTATGGGGCTGGTCTTACCAAAATCTAAAGATCACATCCAAGCAATAGCAATAAGTGAAAACTATTTTCACTTAACAAAAATGCAAGTCTATTCAATGCAACCTCATTTTCTTGGAACCTTAGCAGAAAGGTATTTTATCATCAATTAGTAGGTTGTTAGTTTTGCATCAAATTGGAATTTATCCGTGGAGGAAAGCTATCACTATAATGGCTTAGTTTTCAGATCTGCAGCCTTTCCTATCAGAGCTTTGAGCTGAAATACAGATATATCAACTATGAGGAGTAAATGAAAACTGTCACTAGTGTCAACGGCAGAAACCGGGGTACATCCCACACAAATTACTGACATCTGTATTCCTAATTGGCATTCTTGAGGCCTGTGCCAGCAGAATAGCAGTGCCAAGAGAACGTGACAACCTTAGAAAAGACGCGATACCAGGTCTGGGTGACAGGAGACATTGATGAGGCCTAGTTCTTTTGTATGGAATACTCTCCATGTGTTTGTTATAATGCTGGCAATTTTTAGTTTCAAGTCCCTCCAAAAGGCACCTTTTATCCAGACTAGATTTGCTACTTTTCAAGCAGATCAGTTTATGATCTTAGGAGAACAAGTAGTATTGATGGGTATATGACCAGAAGGCTGTTGGCGAAGATGCATACAAATAGTTAACAAGGTAATGGTAAGAAATGTTGACCTTGATTTGTTTAGCTAAGATGTAAAGATTTTTGAAGGTCAAAGGTGTCCTTGTGTAGTGTTTTGGAGTCTAACTGTGCCTGACCCTCTAACATTAAGCTGCTGTGGCCTGCAGTTTTGAAGAGTGAAGCAAACCAGGGGGAAAGCGAGAAGGGGGAGAGAACAGGAAATGGAGTGAGGTGTTTCAGGAAGTTGTCAGGGGTTGACTGATTGATTCCAGATGGAAAGGGTCAGCCTTCGTGACCCAGGAAATACTCACTAGGGGAAAGAAGCTGGCTTGTGGAAAGGGAAGGCCTGGGAGTCAGATGATGTTGGAATGCACATTCCACTTCCTTTAGTCTTAAAACATTCAGAAATTTTAACTTCTTTGAATAGAATAATATCAGTGTTGTCATCGTGCATCAGAAAACAGTGAAGGAGGTTAAATTTGAAACTTTGACTGTACCCAATGTACCTCCACCTACATAATGTAGTTCCTTCTCCCAGAAGTAGAGGGAATATATATGAAACCAGTATTTAATTGTGCGTCTCCTTGTCTAGGAACAACAACCAAACATGTCTGCTTTCATGTTGTTGAGTTTGTGAATTAAATCCATTAGGTTTTGCAAATTCAATTTAATTGGCAGGCTCTTCTAGGTACGTTGAAGTCTGAGATATTTGGAATATGAAAAACTGGAGCTTGCCTCATATCTATATATATATATACATGCACACACATTTGGACATAATTTAAAATCTTGTAATAAATTTTGCAGACACTGAAATAATTCAGGTTAATTCCCTTGCTGTCATGAGAGGCCAGCGCTAGCCAGCAAGAGATTAAAATTTATTTCCATTGTTAATAGAAAATAATGAAGTGCATCTGAACCATCAGGGTATGTCATTCGGGAAATGTTCACTTTGGAACTAAGACTCACTCCACCCAAATGGACAATGATGAAATCAGCTGGCTCATGAAAGCCCATATTTTGTGGCATGAGGAGCATTAATAGGGTGTATGACAAGAAGCTTGTGGAATGAATTAAAGTGGCCTCAGAGAGAACTTTTTTTTTTTTTTGAGAGATTTTTGCTCTTAGGGTGTGTGCATTCACTAGAGAGACAGAGAGGCAGAAAGTAAGAAATCACCCTCTGGGAGGGTGGTCATGCTGCAATCCCTTCTCCTTTACGCTCCTCTCGGGATTTTGGGCACACACACACACACACATGTGCCTGGCACGAGTTTCAAGCTGCCAGGTCTGGAACTCAAAGCACGGTTGCCTACATGGGAATCCAGTGCTTAACCACTACATCACCTGCTGGCCCAAGAGAGAATATTGTTTTACGTCCACGTAAACCTCAAGACAGGACCAAGATTCTCTTCATTGTGCCTAGTACAGTCATTAACACTTAAAGCTGAAGCATCCTCTTGCTTTTTTATTTTTGTTGTTCTTTTTGTTTGTTTTCCAAAGATGACAGTCATATCTACAAATCCATTCACATGTATGTTTTCAAAGAGTGGTCCGATTTCTCCTTTTTCCTCCCCTTTCCCCTATGATTTTAGGAGTGTAAGCTTGCACAGAGGTGATTACGTTCAAATGTCACATTCATCTGAACCCCGTGACAATGAGCCTCAGTCTATCTTTGTCATGTGGTCTGTGCTTTGCAGAGGTCACTGATAAGAACTAGCGCCTCGGTGCACTTGTGGAGCTTGATGAATGTCTCTGTCTTACGGTTGCCACCATGTGATAGGAATTTTCTGGAAGGACTTTTCCCAGACACAAACGTGTTCACATGGATACAATTGAAAACAGACTCAGAACTAGACAGGCTGCATCGCTGAATTGTGAGCAATTACATTAAAGATAATTTTATGAATGACAGCTTAGGGTCCTCTGAGTTTATTGTTTGACTCTCTAGGGCCTATCATAATGCCTGACATGTAGTAGGAGCTCAGTGAGTATCTGTTGGGTTGAATGATGGAAACTCACTGTGTTCACATAAAATTTCATGTATGCTACCACCATGCCCAAGGTGTGGGGCTATATAAAATGATTTGTAGACTCGGGTTTTGGAATTCTCCCAGACTTATTACACTGTAACTTATTAACATTTATAAAAAATAAAGATGCCTTTAAAGCTCTCTTTAGGGAAAAACATCAGAAGAGTGTTGCCTTGGTGGGGAGGGAGGGGTAGCATTGGCTGGGAAAGAGCAGAGGATAACTTCCTGGGGAGAGAGAAATAAATATATAAGTAAGTTGGGCAGCTAAGCTTTGTGCACTTCAATATATGTAAATTGTACTTAAAATTTTACCTGAGAGAAACCTGATTGTGTGATCATCACTATGGAGTAGCAGCTGGGGAGTGGATGGCAGTATAGATGAGATAAGACTGGCAATATTTTGACCATTCTTGAAACTGGATGATGAGTACTAGGGATTTATTATGCTATTCTGTTTATGGTAGTTCCCCCCCTTATCTGCAGGGGAGGCATTCCAAGACCCATTAGTAGATGCCTGAAACTGTCGATAATACTGAACTCTCCCTACACAAACACACCTGTGATAAAGTCTAATTTATAAATGAGGAGAGATTAACAATAATTAATAGTAAAATAGAACAGTTATAACAATACACTGTAATAAAACTTATGTGAATGTTGTCCCTCTCAAAATATCTTATTGTGTTGTAATTACTGTACTCACCTATTTTGAGACCTTACTTGACTGAAACCAGAGAAAGTAAAAACAAGGATAAAAAGGAGATTACAGTATTTTGTTTGCTTGAAATGATTCCTAATAAAGAGTTTTTAAAATGCTCTCTAATTCTTTTAAATCAAGAGGTAAATCAGGGTCAAGTCTCCTCACCCTCCCTATTTAATAATGAAGAGATGGCAAGACAATTACGAGTATGATATTAATGAATTTAATTTGGGAGTAGGCAGGAAGAGTCATTTTTAAACACAGTTCCGCATTATGTACCTATTCAATGCCTTTCCTCCAAAGATCTATACACATGCATGAATATGTATACCACAAGTTCCTTTTTCACTAAAATAATTGCTGTGTGTAACTGATGTGAGCTGGGAAGCAGACATGTGTCTTGGATATTTCATTTTCCTACATCAATTAAGTTAGTGGTGGATGCATCCAAGTCCATTTTCTTATACTATACCTTGTAGGCCCTCTCTGGTGTGTGTGTGTGTGTGTGTGTGTGTGTGTGTGTGTGTGTGTGTGTGTTTAAGGTTTTTGCCAGAGAGACAGACAGAGACAGTGAAAGGAAAAGTGAGAAATCATCCCCCAGGAGGGATGATCACAACACAATCCCTTCTCTTCCATTCTCCTTCTGGGGCACTCGCCAGAGAGAGAGACGGAAAGCAAGAAATCACTCTCCAGAAGGAATGACCACGCCACAATCCCTTTTCATCTGTTCTCCTCTTGGGATCTTGGGCATGCACGCACACAGGTCTGACATGAGTTTTAAGCCATCGGGTCCAGGACTCGAACCACAGTTGTCTCTGTGGAAGTCCAGCAATCTAACCATTATGCCATCTGCTAGTCCCTCCTCCTGGGATTTTGGGCACACATGCACACACACCCAGCTTGTCAGGTCTGGAACTCGAACTGCACTCTGCCATGTGGAAGTTCTGCATCTTAACCACCGTGCCACCTGTGTCCCTGGCCCTAACTGGTCTCTGCCTCTTTGAACTTCTCTCACAGCCCTATGTTGAAGCACACATAGTAGAACTTAATTCAGTACCATTCAGTGTGGTACGTTCATGTGTTAGCTATGTTTGTTAGCTTGAGTGTAAGCTCTGGGAAGGATGGATTATACTTGTAACTATTGATTTCTGGCTCTGTGTTCCCCTGTTTAGAACCTTTCCAGAGCTTAGATCATGGGCAAATCTTGATAAGTAATGTTATCTGTCTTGCTGACCAATTGAACAAGGCCCAGGATCAAGGCCAATTTTAGCAAACTCATCTAAATTTGGCACGTACCAAGTGCTATGCTGAATCCTTCCATGTACAGTATTATTTCATTTTGTTTCATTCTGCCCTGCAAGTTAGACATTGTTTATGTTCTATAGATAAGAAAAAACTAAGATTTGAACAGGTAAAGTAATTGTCCAGGATATGAAGAAGCAGCAGGGCTGGAGCAAGAGTTCTCTATTTTATTTGACTCCAAAGCCATGCTCTTCCACTACTCCACATCCATCGTTTCTCTTTCCTCCAGTTACATACTAAACATCTTATGCTTTCAGTGTTGAGTTCTGGTAACCTTGTCTTCTCACCCAAAATCCAAGAATCTGCCATGACTTTTTTGTAGGTGCAGACACCACAGATAGTCCATCAGTCAGCATCCCAATGTCCAGAGTGATGTTAGGACACATCTGAAGTGCAAGAATCCATTCTCAAGCTTAGAGAAGTGACTTTCCAGTTGGCATATAGATCTTAGTTATTTAATGCATGGTTGTGCCTTGCGATGACTACAGCTAGAGGTTCTATTGGGAGTGATGGCCCAAGTCCTTTGATAGAAATTGAGGTTTCAGAAGCCAGCAAGCATATGCCCAGCTTCCTCACTTTACGACTATGAGTGTACGTTGAAAACAAATACATGACAACAGATGGGCAAAGGGTAGCATCTTTCTCCACCACCTTCTGCCACAATTACAGGAAGAGAAAAACCTGTTGAGTTGTTGAAACCATGACTCTTCCCCAAATTCTATACGGTCTTATATTTGCAAATGCAGGTGTAGCAAAAGAGAATTCTGGTACATTTGCTACTTTATGTGAAACTAACCCCATCACCTCTCCTCCCCTTTTCACTTTCAATATGCAGGTTGTGTTGTCAACAACAGTGAATGTGGATGGGCACGTGCTGGCCGTTTCTGACAACATGTTTGTTCATAACAATTCCAAGCACGGGCGAAGGGCAAGAAGACTGGACCCGTCGGAAGGTAAGGCTGTCTGGCCTGAGAATGGTAGACAAATGAAAGTATCCACAAATTTCCTTGTTTGGATTTTAAATCTGTGTCTCTGAGTCAGAGTGGAAAAGCTACACTAAACCATGTGAGTTTTTAAGTGAAATTGTAAACACTGACTCCGGTCTGCTCTATTGTAAGCCCCTCACATCTCCCAGCCAGTGTTCAAGTCCTTGTGCCTCACAGCCTTTTCCATTCAGTTCTGTGTTTTTCTTTTTGCTAGACGGGCATTGCAGGCAAATGTAGGCCTATGACATCTTAGTTAAACAGGAACGTTGCAGTGCCAGACATGTATGAATAAGTGTCAGATGTGCCCTTAAACAGATTGTGGGCAAAACAAAACAATGTGCAGAATGGAACTGACACTAATTGATTTTTGTTTGCTTGGACAAGAAAAAAATCATGGTTTTGCTCTGGGTAGTTTTCCAAGTGCATTAAAGTAATTAGAAATACTGGTAACTGTTAAACTTCAAGTTGTCCAAAAAATTAAAGTATATCAGTGAAGATAACTGACAAACTTAAGCAAATTCCATCTTGGTTATTCCCCTCCTTCTGCCCTCCCTGACTTACTGGTGGAGGAAGACCTTAGAATTTAGAATGAATGGCCAAATTAGGCTATTATTTTAGTGTGATTTTTTCTGTATGTTACCCACCAGCCCCTACCCCAAATCAGCCCTTAAAATGTATCTTGTATCATTTTAAATAGGAATTAATGAACTGAAAGAAAATGATTGAATCAGTAAAGAATTCAGAGTGGTGTTAATTCTCCCACAGTGGGCACTGAAAGGGGAGAAGAAAATCCCAGAGTTCAGAACTAGGAACCCATCCAGTTTCTTTTGACTGATTGGATGTGATTGACTGGCTGTTCAAAGGGGGCTCATGTTTTTGGAGTCCTGCCAAAGTTCTCCTCCACCTTTGACCCTGTCAACTTTGGAAATGGAGTGATGGATTGACTTTAGTTATGGCCTGAAAACCATATTGGGTTCCTGTTGGGATGTAAAGTCCAGAGGCCTCGAACATATGGAAGAAGGGGGGAAAATCCTTCCTACAAAGTTAGGAGAGTGATTAGAAATTATCTCTCAATAGAGCTGAAGGAAACCTTTCAACTACAATAGATTTTGTTTTTTTCCTTTTCCTTTAGCATGTTGATGGGCCTTGTAAATCTTAACATCTTGGGACAGAGGAGGTGGGGAGAGAAAAGGGATTTACACATTTCCAGCATGATCAACTTATAAAAATATGGGCAAAAACAACAGAGTTCTAAAAACACACTTTGCACAATTAGCTAAGTGTTTTACTTTTTCATATATAATGGTCAACTTGTTAAGCTTTAATGGCCTGGTGAAAACCAACAACCAATTAGGGAATGATGGCAAGTCAACAAAGCTCAGCTTGAACTTCTTGGAATGACCAACAGCTTTCAAGACCAGCCCATTCCCTAAACTCAAAAGGACAACCACTAAATACCTTTTTCTTTCCTATCTTCTTAGCTACTCCCTGCATCAAAGCCATTAGCCCAAGTGAAGGCTGGACCACAGGAGGAGCCATGGTCATCATCATTGGGGATAACTTCTTTGATGGTCTTCAAGTGGTCTTTGGGACCATGCTTGTATGGAGTGAGGTAGGCAAAGACATCTTGCTTCCCTGATTTCTGTTGGCCTTAATACCATTTTGTTCTGGGGAAACTAGCAATTCTAGGAGTACATACACATATTATTGACTACTTACTATGAGTAGGACACTAAGCATAAAAAAGACATGGAGGACATGATTATGGCAGGAATGGATCCCTTAAAATGTATATATTCATTGCAATAACATTTTAAGTTGTGAAAAATTACATAGTCTAAATATTGGATAATATGAGAATGCTAAGATAAATACATGACGAAATATCATTTTATCATTAAAATATATTGAAAAAATTGATAATGGCACAGGAGAAGGGATACCTTTATGGATGTAAAGTCTAATTACATACATACATCTGTAGACGAGTACTAGGAATATACCAAATATTAATATCATCTCTGCAATGTTAATATTTTTCTTTATATTTTTCTGTAATTTTCAAGTTTGCTGAATTGGATATATTTTACTTTTGTTATCATATAAAACATATTGCAGAAGGATAAGTGGTGCTAAATTAGGCTTGGTAATTGCCAAATCAGTATGTGAAGTCACAAGCAGTATAGGAATTCAGTGGAAAGAATGATTCCAGAGATGGGGTGGGATGGGAAACAGGATGTGAGAGGGTCTTGAGCTGGACTGGTAGGAAAGACAGTACCCAGGTTGGGTTGAGAGAAAGCTCCATGGTGGGGGAGGGGTGCTGAGACACAGGGACAGAGACATTTAGAGTACGTTCTGAGAACCATAAGGACACCAGTTGACCTGGAGAAGAGAGAAGCCCCAGGGGCTAGTAATGAGAGGCATTCTATGTCCTGTGTCCTTGGTGATGGCTTGTCTAATAGGTATTTTGTTTCTCTACCTGTTCATTTCTCAGCTAATAACCCCCCATGCCATCAGAGTACAGACTCCTCCTCGGCACATCCCTGGAGTAGTAGAAGTGACATTATCTTATAAATCCAAACAGTTCTGCAAAGGAGCCCCTGGAAGGTTCATTTATACAGGTAAGTGAGAAAGGATTCAAAGGGAGGCTGGTTATTTTTGTTCTAGTTCCCAGGCTCTCCACGTTATAATCATGCTAACTTTTCTAGGTCTTTCTACCAGTGTGAGAAAGTTGAATGAGTGATAGACATTGAATAGAGAAACGGAGAATCAATTCTAAATTTGTGTTGTACTTAAGCCACCTCCATGTAGAGTGGGAGATGGTCACAGCAGCTCATCTCAGGAATACACTCTTACAAATTTAATTCTGCTGGAACCATGCTACATTGGTCTTTTGTCAAAAAAATTAGATTTTAAAACTGGGCCATGTAGTTGGCTGTAACTAAATTTTCTTGGAAAGATTCAAGAAAATTGCCCAACTATGTGCACAGTGATTACAAGTATTTGGAAGCTTTGTGAAAGTAAGATTTTAAAATCCTATATGTATTGAATGTCTACTGTGTATCTACTGTGTTTTCTACGTAGAGGTACAAATTATTTGCAAGACAAGTTTCCTTCTTTATGTAGAAGTTTAGATCCTTCTGGAGGAGGCAATGATGTACTTCATGGAATAGCTGGAAAACTTGTAAATTCTAAGTGTTCGGTATTTCTAATGAATTTATGAGTTTCGGGAAGAGTTTAGTATGGACTAGAGTAGTGACATGTGTGTCATGGAGGAGATGGAAATTGAAAACTGTTCTTAGGGTAGGGAGATTTGGATGGGCATGAGAAGAAGGACCAATATCCTAACTGTGGAAATCACATGTGCAGGGGCCACCAAGTGAAGTGAATGTGTGCTAGGAGAACAGAGGCTGGTTCAGAGGCAGCTGTGACAATGCATCTTGGAGAACTTGGACTTGAGCTTAGCTTAGATGAATTAGACATTGGAGGGAAGGAAACCATATAGCAGCTTAAAAGCCTTGAATAGCCAAAGTCGTAGAGACAGAAGATAAATGGTGGTTACCAGGGTTGGGAGAAGGCAAAATGGGTAGTTGTTCAATGTGTATAGTTTCGTTTTTGCAAGATGTAAGCGTTCTGAAGACTGGTCACACAATAATGTAGATATACTTAACACTACTGCAGTGGCCACTTAAAAATGATTAAAATGGTAAATTTTGTCATGTGTATTTTGTCACTATATTTTTTAGTTTTGTTATTGTTGCTTTTTGTTTTGTTTTCCGTAGGGTGTATGCACTTGCCAGAGCGAGACAGAGAGAGAGAGAGAGAGCGAGAGAGAGAGCGAGCATGTGAAAAATCACTTCCCTGGAGGGATGGCCATGCTGCAATCCCTTCTCTTCCATTCTCCTCTCAGGATTCTGGACATGCATGCACATGTGCCTGGTATGATTTTTCAAGCCGTCAGGTCTGAGAGTCAAACTATGGTCAGTCATGTGGGAATCCAGATGCTTAACCACTTGCTAGCCCCTTACCACAATTTTTAACAAATGAAAAAAAATTAAATTGCCTTTTATGATAATTTAGATTCGATTAGGCAAGAAGTAGGAAGAAATTGAGGATTTCTGTGCATGGGAGAGTAACTCCAATGTTATGCTAACAAAAACAATGCCCCTGTTATAACGTCTGAATTAGGGATACAACGGAAGGCTGAGAGATAACTAAGATGTTTTACTTTGAAAAAAAAAAAATAAGTGGTTTAAGGAAAGAAATATAACCAAGGAAATAAATTGGGCATATTATAAATTTTTAATAATATCATTTTATGGTGTTTTCTTCTTTCATTTGTACCTAAATTTCTACTCTTGTTAAAGTGTATCAGTGTACTCCACATATTTATTTATTTATTTAGTATTATTATTTTTTTGTAGAGGTTTTTTCCTATAGGACGTGTGCACTCGCCAGAAAGACAGAGAGAGACAGACAAACAAAAAGTGAGAAATCGCCCCCTGGGGGGATGGCCATGCCTCAATCCCTTCTCCTCTATTCTCTTCTCGGGATCTTGGGCACGCACGCACACGCGCCCGGCCTGAGTTTCAGCTGCTGGGTCCGGGACTCAAACTGCAGTTGACTACATGGGAGTCCAGCAACATAGCCATTACGGCAACTGCTGGTTCCCATGTATTTATTGAACAAATATATGCCTGAAATTATGCTCAAGCCATAAAATTCATATTATCAATATGTTTCTAGCAGCTTACAATTCTAGAAGAGGAGATAGAGCTGCCTCTGGATTACAATAATTAGGTTCAATTCAGAGATATAAAAGCAAAAATGTTACAAGGCCACTGAACTAGAAGTGACTAACTTTGGGGAATCATGGAAGGCTTCCCTGAGGAGGTAATAACAGAGTGACATTTCAAGCTAAGCAGGAACTTGCCAGAGAGCATGGAGGTGGTTATGGTCTACAGTGCCCTATGAAAGAGGAGGCCACACTATGAAAATAATAGATATTTGTGTTACATGTAAATTCAAAGAACTTTAGACATGGAGTGACTTTGAAAACTGTCTAGTCACAATTTCTCTTTTACAGAAGAGAAAATTGAGACCCAGG
Organism: Tupaia tana; assembly: GCA_026018925.1. Taxonomy (NCBI): domain Eukaryota; kingdom Metazoa; phylum Chordata; class Mammalia; order Scandentia; family Tupaiidae; genus Tupaia; species Tupaia tana. Next base: position 176,871,036 of record JAKSZU010000002.1, on the reverse strand, counting down.
GTGAAGTGACTTGCTTGTAATTGCCCATTGAATTCAAGATGGGGACCGGACAAAGATTCAAGTCTCTAGCTATCCTACCTAGTGTCTTTATTAAAGTGTTTCTAAGGATCGTAACTCTTCCTGAGGTGCTGAGACATTACTGATTTTGTCATGAAGCACACATTTATGGAGCATGGACACTTGGCTCATGGCTGGGGGTACTGACGACAAGGCAGACCAGTGGGATCCTGCCTTCCTAGACAGGATGTTGTCATGTAGAGATGGACTGCTCATGCTTTGGAGTCAGACGGCCTGGACTCACAGCTTGACTTACCTCCTAAATATATTTTTTAAGTGTATTCATTTATTTCTTCAGAGGCAGAAAGAGAGAAAGAGAACCCCCCAACAGATTCTTGATGCCATGATCCATCGCCAGTCCCAGCCAGCCCTAGGTCATGAATATTTGTGGGCCCTGTATACTCAGAGAGGTCTCTAGACACGAACTTGGAACCTTTGAGGTCATGCGGGTCAGCCTCACCGACTGTCACTCTTCACCGTGGCACCACAATCTGGTAAATAAACAGTTCTTAAATTTTGGGTGAGTGACTTCACCTTTTGGTTTCTCCATCTATAAAGTAAGTGACCAACGTCAGAGAGCTAAGATAAGGACTAAATGATACAGTTCATGGAAACACAACTGGGCTGGTAAAGGCTGACCAACTCTCTAGGAAAAAGAAAATTGGGGGGCGGGGAAAGGCATCAATTTGTAGCATTTACTTATTTCCATGGTGCACATATCCTCGCCATGGCAGATTGCAAGCCACCAATGTGGTATCAGCCAACTCACAAAGTCCTTGAAAACTTTACCTGCTGGTGAAGCCAGATCTAGTATACCTTTGCATGTAACAGAAACCTGGGATAGAGAGTAGAGAGTGACTCCTATCTCATTATCTAAAAAAGTGTTACTAGTGGATGATTGGAAAAGTCATGGCATATTTTCTTAGGCAACAATGCATCATGACTTTTTCGACAACCCAATATAAATACCATTTTTATTACCACTAATGTTATCATCACGCAGACTTATTTGAACAAGGAATTGCAAATGTGATGAGTGTTCAAAAGGAGTTTTGTAGGATGCTGGGAATATATACCAGTGCAAACTGAGGTGGTGGAGAGGGCAGGATGGACAAAAGTCGGCTGTGCAAAGGCCCTGGAGTGGGAGAGAGCATGGGATCTGTTTTGTGACCATTCTGAACAGGGCAGAAAGAATGTGCTAAAGAGAGGTTGGATTTGAGCTGGAGTCGGGAACAGGGGCCGGGTCATCTCAAGGCCTGTTTATTCAGCTCTTCTCCAAGTGCCAAGGGGAGCTATAGGAATATTGCCACGATCTGCTTTGCCTTGCAAAGGTCATCCTGGCTGCAGAGCAGAGGATGGCTGGGAAGCCAGGGTGGATGCAGGGAGGTCAGTTGGAGGCCAGTGTGGTGGCCCAGGCCAGAAATGATGGCTGCTTGGAGTAGAGTGCTGGCAGTGGGGACAGGCAGAAGTGGATGAAATTTAGGAGGTAGCACTGACAGGATTTGATGATTGATTGGATGGGGTGAATGTTGGGGAGGGGAAAAGAGGGGACAACTCTCGGGTTTCAGAGTTGAAAAATTGGGTGGGTATAGTTTAGAAAGTGATTTTTAAAAAGGTATAACATGCTAAGGGAGTTCAGAGGAAGGACAAAATACTTCCAGCTGGTGGGGAGGTGGGAAGATTTAATATTGTAAAGATGTCGATTAATGACTAGATTTAACACAATGCCAATCAAAATACCAACAACATGTTGGGGAAGCTTTACAAAAGTTCACCTGGAAAGGAAAGGTGTTAAAATAGGACCCCAATTTTGAAAAAAGAGGGCCTTGATTTCCTAGACATGAAAGCTTATTTTAAGTTTCAGTAATTAAAAGAATGTGAGGCCTTGTAGGCACATACAGAACTGTTATGCAACAGAAGAAAGAAAATCAAAAAATAAACTGTTTTCACAGACATTAAGTGTGTAAATACTTAGGTATTAGTACAGGTGAGGAGCCATCTCAAGTCAACGTGGAGCAGATGGAATGTCTAACGATGTGTCAGACCAACTTGTTAAACATTAAAAAAGAAAGATTTAGATTTCTGATTTCACATTATAAACCGAAATATAATCAAGTTAAATATGTTCATGAAACATGTAGACATTTAAAAAGATTACAAGTCTGGAGAGCCAGCAGGCGGCATGGTGGCTAAGGTGCTGAATTCCTATGTGGTTGACCCCAGCACGAGTTCCAGAGCTGGAGGCTTGAAAATCAGGCTGGGTGTGTGTTCATGCATACCCCAAGAAAAGAATGGAGAAGGATCCTAGTGTGGCCATTCCCCCCAGGGGTGTGATTTCTCATTTTCCCTCTCTCTGTCTCTCTCTGGTGAGCACACGCACCCTATGGCAAAAACCTGAAGAAAAAAAAAAAAAGATTACTGATCTGAAAAATAATGATAATATTCATCCTTACTAAGACTGGCAATGACAGAGACTCTCAAGCACTAGAAGTGATTATGTAAAAGGAAAATGTGTGCACGTCAAAGTGGCAGGCACTGATCAAGAGGAAAAAAAAAACAAACTTGGAGCATATTTGCTGTCTATGAAATATTATCTTATATGTAAAAAATTCATGCATTTGATCAGAAAAATTTGTTTTACGCCTGTTTTTGTCAAGTACTCAGTTATGTGTTGTGGTTAAAAAGGTCAGTGTAGGGAACCAGGAGTTAGCGTAATGGCTATGTCGCTGGACTCCCACGTAGTCGACCGCGGTTCGAGTCCCGGACCCGGCGGCTTAAACTCACGCCGGGCGCGTGTGCATGCGTGCCCAAGATCCCGAGAGGAGAATGGAGGAGAAGGGATTGCGACGTGGCCATCCCCCCTGGGGGGTGATTTCCTGCTTTCTCTGTCTCTCTCTGTCTGGCGAGCGCACGCGCCCTATAGCAAAAACCTCTCCAAAAAAAAGAAAAAAGAAAAAAAGGTCAGTGTAGGTATTTCAGAAATTAAGGAGAAAGAGACAAATATCCGAACAGAAAACAAACAAGTAACATCAGGAGTTAATTCAGGAAGGAATCCAATTAAGCAATAAAATATTTTTAAAATGCCAGACACATTAATAATCAAATAAATGCAAATTAAAGCAACAAGAGGCTCACATTATTTTCCTACCAAGTTAGCAAAGATTGTTTTTTTAAACAAATAAAAGTACCCAGGTTGGCAAAACTAGAGGAAAATGGGGCCTTTCTAACACACTATTTAGGCATGTAAATGCTTCCAGGAGAGTGCCTTGATACTGCCAGCCTTAAAAATATATGTACTGGGACCAGCAGTTAGCATAATGGCTATGTCGCTGGACTCCCACGTAGTTGACTGTGGTTCGCATCCCGACCCGGTGGCTTAAAAAATTCATGCCAGGCATATGTGCGTGCATGCCCAAGATCCCAAGAGGAGAATGGAGGAGAAGGGATTGCAGCATGGCCATCCCCTCGGGGGGTGATTTCTCACTTTCTGTCTCTCTGTCTCTCTCTGTCTGTCTGGCGAGCACACGTGCCCTATAGCAAAAACCTCTAAAAAAAAACTGACCCCGCAATTCTGCATTTAGAAATGTATACTTAGGAAATCATTGACTTTGCCCGAAGACTGTTCATTGAGCCATTGTTTTATAGTAGTGAAAAATTGAAAAGTATTCTTAGCATCCATTAAGAGATTTATTAAATAAGTAATGAAACATCTTTATCCATTTTAGACATTAAACATATTTCTGTGGGTGGATATTTATTTACACGAAAAATACGTGTGATGAAAGTTTTTTTTTTTTTTTTTTTTTTTTTTTTTTAAGCTTAAAAACAGTATAGGGAACCAGCAGTTAGCGTAATGGCTATGTCGCTGGACTCCCACGTAGTCGACCGCGGTTCGCGTCTCGGACCCGGTGGCTTACAACTCACGCCGGGCGCGTGTGCGTGCGTGCCCAAGATCCCGAGAGGAGAATGGAGGAGAAGGGATTGCGGTGTGACCATCCCCCCTGGGGGGTGATTTCTCGCTTTCTGTCTCTCTGTCTCTCTCTGTCTGTCTGGCGAGCGCATGCGCCCTATAGCGAAAAACCTCTCAAAAAAAAAAAAAAAAAAAAACAGTATAGGTTGAGTATCTTTTCTCTTACATGCTTGGAACCAGAAGTGTTTCAGATTATGGATACTTTGTTGGTTTGGGAGCATTTGCTCATACATAATGAGAATTCTTGGGGATGGGATCCAAATCTTAATCTAAACATGACGTTTGTTTATGTTTCATTTACACCTTCTACACATAGCCTGAAGGGAATGTGATACATTATTTTTGTACTGCAGCCTTTTGACTATCCCCATCAAGTGAGGTCAGGTATAAAATTTTCCACTTGTGGCATCATGTCAGTGCTCAAAAAGATTTGGATTCTGGAGCATTTCAGATTTCACATTTTCACATTAAGGATACTCAACCCTGTAATAATACTATGGTCCAATTTCTATACATGGTCAATCCTCTGTAGCTACAGGTTTTACGACTTAGATTGAACCAACTGCAAATTGAAATATTTTTAAAAATAACAATACCACAAAATAAGACAGATAAAAATACAGTATAAGAGCAGTTTACATAGCATTTACATTGTACTAAGTATTATAAGTAATCTTGTGATAACTTAAAGTATTCAGGAAAGTATGTGTAGATCATATTTAAAAAATGACACCATTTCATTTGTGGGACTTGAGCATCCATGAATTTTGGTATTCATGGAAAGTCCTAGAACTAACCCTTTGAGGAGACCAAGGGATGACTTATGTATGGAAAAACAGGAGACACATTGGATCAGCCATGCCAAGTAAAGTATGGAAGCCTACATTCCAACTACTTTATGATAAAATTAAATAGTTTTAATTAAGCATTAAAGGAATGAAATATGATACAAAAATTAATGTCACATATGTTTAAATACGGAAATAGCACACACTAGTCAACTTAATTTTTTTAGGCACTGAGAAAGTCTTTCTAGTCAGTCAGTGAAGCTTCTTGCAGAAGACTGCCTTTGAGAAAGACCTTGAGAGACAGGGGTCAGAAGTGTAGGGACTCAGTAGTTTGATTTTTTTTTTTTTTGAGAGGTTTTTGCTATAGAGCACGTGTGCTAACCAGAAAGACAGAGAGAGACGGAGGCACAGAAAGCAAGAAATTACCCCATGGGGGGATGGCCACACCGCAATCCCTTCTCCCCCATTCTCCTCTTGGGATCTTGGGCACGCACGCACATGTGCCCAGCGTGAGTTTAAGCCACCAGGTCTGGGACTCAAACCATGGTCGATCACGTGGGAGTCTAGCGACACAGCCATTACACCAACTGCTGGTCCCAGTTGTTTGAAGAACCATAAATACAAAAGTTGTTTATGATTCTTATGGCTTAGAAGCCTGCTCACTCCCTAGAAAAACTTTCACCCTGAGGTTACTGGTCCACATACAACTCAAGTTGGTGGAAACAAGAAGCTGATGTCAACTATGGAGGTTTCAGATCCCCACAAGAAGTGATTGGTGGGCTCTGGCTTCCTGCTGTATGCTCATTGAGGTGAAAAGCAGATTTAGTCTTTTTTAAAAAAAATTTTTAGAAGAGGTATTTATCTTTATTTATTTATTTTAATTTGACCTGAGAAGGACAGTGTGTGTGTGTATGTGTGTGTGTGTGAGAGAGAGGGCGAGAAAGAGAGAGAGAGAGAAAGAGAAAGAGAAAGAGAAAGCAAGCAAAAAAGCAAGCTGCTAGGTCGAGGACATGAACCGTTGTTGGCCATGTGCAAGTCCAGACCCTTAACCACCACACCACCTGCTGGCCACAAAAAGCAGATTTAGTCTTAGTCTGTTGGCTGAAAAGGCAATGGCTTCCACAGGTGGCTGAAAGTGGGACTGCTCTACCTCAGAGCTGAGTCCTGGCCCTAGCTCATTTGGAGAATCATGGTCTTTTTGTATTTCCAGCTAGCCTGGCCTCTTGGTAACTGGAATAAAACACTGAGCCATATGATCTGAGCATCTTAGGAGTTAGCTCTTCCAATCCTACAGGATACAGCTTCAAATCACCGTAGTCCTAGATGAAATACCCAGCTCCAATGGTGAGGTGAATAAACCATTTTGATTCCAAAAGAAAAGAAAAATTTGGGACCTAGAGGGCTTTAATGGGAGTAGAGTGAGTCCTCTGGGCAGGACACAATTTAAAAGGAGACATGCTGAGGACTAGTGGTTAGCGTAATGGCTATGTCACTGAACTCCCATGTGGTTGACCGAGGTTCAAGTCCTGGAACCGGTGGCTTGAACTCACGCCGGGGTGCATGTGCGTGTGTGCCCAAGATCCCGAGAGGAAAATGGAGGAGAAGGGATTGTGACGTGGCCATACCCCTGGAGGGTGATTTCATGCTTTCTGTCTCTCTCTTGTCTTTCTGTCGAGCGCACGCGCCCTATAGCAAAAAAAAAAAAAAAAAAAAAGAAAAAAAAAAAACCTCTCCAACAACAACAACAACAAAAAGCAAAACAAAACAAAACAAAACTTTGTTGGGTCTTTATCTCAGAATAAATAAATAAATAAACTTTAAAAAAAAAGAAAGGAGACATGTGGGCAGCCGGAAGAGTTGCTTTCAGAAGCTGTTGTGTCATCCATCACTTGTATGCCCTTTCTCTGGGCCTCATTTTCTTTATCCATAAAGCTCTGGTGCTGATTATGCTATTACCCATAGGTGTTTCCCTAATTTGACTGACCTTGAGAGTCCTGCTTGGTGCCATTTCATCATACTTTTCTGGGAAGGTCAGCAATCTGTATTTTAAACAAAGTAACAAACAAACAAAAAGTGGGTTGGGAGACCTGAGTTTGCTCATGAAGGGCCTGCCAAGACTTTCTGGCCTGTAAAACCTTCCATGCAAGGAAGAGTTCTGAGGAGGCAGGCCCTTGCACCATGAACACAGTAGTAGTATTCTTACGTGGAACTTTCTAGAAGGAGAGTCCAAAAATAGGAAGCAGGAAGAGAAGCGCCAGTGAACCGCTCCTCCTTCTGCCTCCACCCCACTACATAAACCCTGTGGCCGTGGGTGGTGGTTGTACTCCAGGATGCACTACCATAATGAACCTGAGCCTTTGAGAGGTACCTGATATAATTAGCTAAAATGCAGTCAACGGCTCCGCATGGTTACTGTTGCCAAGTATAGCACAAACAACATCAGGTTCTGAAAAACAACATGATTTCTTCACACATAAGATGTTGCAGGTCTGTTTTCCTCAAACCATGGTTAGCTAACATGCAGTGTGCTGCTGCAGAATTGAAAGAGCCATAGGAGAATGTAACTCATCGGGAAAAGTCTAATGGCCTCTGTGTGGTTTGAGGCCTAGATGTGATATGCCAGCCTGGGCTCGGAAGGGAGGAGGCCCTTCCCTTGCTCTCCTCAGACTTCCACAGAGAACTGGCAGAGCAGAACAATAACCCTACTAGGGATACCCAATGGGACCGTGGTGATTAGCAGTGCAGGTACCTCTTGGCTGTCGAGACGTCACACGACAATGAGTACGGAGAGATGATTATAGGGCATGGCATTTGAGGTTGGCTCCACTGCTGTGTATAACTGTAGACTCTGCAGCACCCATAGAAATCAGGGCAAAGCGTGATACATGAGCTGATGGCAGGTCATAGAGGACGTGGGGGGGGGGGTGGTCAATGAGCACAGTGCTTCACTATTATTCCTGTGGTTGTACAGAACCTGGGCTACACATTTGATTGCTGGTTCAGTAGTCTCTCGTAAATTCTATCCTGCGATAGACCAGGAAGATAAGAATGGTGACAGCAATTCAGTAATCATGTCTGTCATCTATTGAGCATGGGGGGGGGGGGGAGCAAGCCCTTCCTATGAGTTCTGATAACCACCACCTTTCCCCATGATGATGGTTCTATAAGTATATCAACTACATAGATGAGAATCCTGCTACTGAGAAAAATTAGGTCACCTGCCTAAGGTTACCAAGCCAGTTTCGATCCTAGCTGTCTTAGGTTGAAGTTCTGTTCTTAACCACTAATCCATCCTCTTTTCCAACATTGCACAGCTTATTAGATGCACTCATGGCTATCTGTTTGGTCTCATCAGGTAGTTTTCCTTGGCGTGCACTGACAGCTTTGTGTTTCTGGTGCTCTGAGGATGTGCTCTACAGCAGGCTGAAGGGGGCTCAGAAGATGCCTTACTGGTTGGTGCCTTGGTTTCCTAGATTGCAAAATGGGGACATTTCTTACTGTCTCAGTGTGATGTGCTGGACTGAGAGACAGTGAAGTGCTTTGAATTCCTTAGAAGCAATAGAAATTTTCTCTCCATGAATAACTGAAGTTGCAGAAGACAAAGAACTATGAATTCCACATTGTTATTAAACATGAGAAAACCTGACTTAGGGGTGGAAGATGGCCTGGGAGCTTACTGTTGTAGAGAGACAGCAGCAGAGTTAAGGGACTGGGATTTGTGTCCCGACTCTCTGGAAAGCCACCTCACTATGCTTGGTGCCATTTTTCTAACCAAAAAATAGGTCATGTTTGCCTTATTTATAAATTATATATATATATACATACACACACTCACATTGCTATTTATACATATAAACGAAACTCACTGAGCAGTAGAAACTAGAAGAAAGGTCTTTAAAAAGTTCATGGAAAATACATATTATGAAGAAAATATTTATAGATTTCAAGACTTTTTCTTGCACCAAGATAAACTTGTACTTTAATTCCATTTTCCACAAGTTTGGTAAAGTCCCTTTATAGTAGCTGTGATGAGTTCTAAGCAGCTTCCTTCCTGGCTGCTGTTTGAACCATTCTTTGTGTGAGATTCTGTGTGTGTCTTCTCTTCTGTAAAATGTAGATTCTTTTGGGTCAGCATGTGGCTTGGTGGTTCGGGCATTGGATCTCACGTGACTGACTCTGCAGTCTGAGCCCTAGACTCAGTGGCTTGAGACACTTGTGGGTACGTGTGGGTGCATGCCCAAAATCCTGAGGGGAGACTGGGAGAGAAGGGATTGTGGCATGGCCATCTCCTCTGGAGGGCGAGGGCAGGTAATTTCTTGCTTTCCCTCTATTTGTCCCTGGCATACACAAGAGCCTATAGCAAAAATCTAAAAAAAAAAAAAAAAAAAAAAAAAAAAAATACTCTTTTTGAAGGACTGACTTTATTGTGCCCTTAGTATCTCTGCCTAGATAAAAACTCCGAGTTTTGCAGGAGATAGATTGCCCAAGAACATGGCTTTGCAGGTGGGCTCAAGAGAGAAGAAGCAGGTATTAGAAAGACTGAAAGAACAGGAGAAGGTGATAGAGCCCCTGCTGGTCTGGGTGCACTCAGGGTAGGTGCTTCCCCAGGGACGTGGCAGAAGGCGGAAGTCTGCTGAGAGAGCCTGGCTCAGGGAAACACACAGAGAAACCAAAGAATTCCTGTTAACCAACCTCCTCTCCCAGAGTACTTATCTTTTACTTCAGCAAAAGCCAAATGTGTTGATTAAATACCACTTTATTATTTGGGAGAAAGTGTTCACCAACAGGAAAATGGCCAAGAACAGGCAGCAGTTGGGAAGAGAAATGGGAAAATTTTTTCCAGAAACACCCAAATCACACCCCATACAGATCTCCTCCCCAAGCCTGTGTTCTAGTTGAGTTGCCGGCGCTCCCTTCATAAAGCTGCCCGCACAGATGTGCAGACGGGGATTTTAAATGCTAATAGCTCATCTACTTTGCATGTCTTTTCTTTTTTCTTATAGCATTTATCCTGGAAAAAAAAATCCCATTGAAGAAATGAATCTGATTTTTAGTTAAATATACCCAATTCAGACATCAAAAGCTGGCCCAAATACAACTATTCCCTGTTCAAGCTGGAAACAGGTTGAATCAATGGCCCTCTTGGTAGCCTGCACTTTTACTGAAGTTGCTTCCATTCCATCTCTTGTGAAATTCAGATCCATCATTCAGCTGAGTCAGAGCAATGATGTCCCTGTTGTTAGCCCCAGAATAGGGGCTGTTGTTTCACTAGAGACATCCCAGCCCCTTAATGGACTGGTGCTCTCAGCTATAATATTCTCAATCCACATTACAGAGAGCAGGAGCACATTCATAACTGCTCTGTTGTGGCATTTAGATTTACCCTTGGAATTTATCTTTAATTTTTACAGTTGTCTCCTTAACTGTGCATATTGCTCCCTTCTTCAAACAATCTGTCTTGCTGCTGCAGTTTTTCTTGAAACCAAAGCATAATTAAATATTAAATTAATATTTCATTTAAAATTAAATAGCGCTTGTGCACTGTTGGCTCTCTCCTCCTGTTCTTGTTCCTGGGTCTACAAAAGCAGGTATTATCTCTTAGTAATGTGTTTTTATATTATCTTTGTTCCTTTTTTTTCCCCCCTTTAAATTGGTGACACTGAACTTAGCTACATTGAAACAAATGGATATAGGTAGAGATTTCAGAGCAGCCATGGTTAAACACTCTTCATTCAACAGTCTATGATGAGCTCAGGGGCCAGCAGATGGCGTGGTGGTGAAGGGCACCAGACTCCCACATGGCTGACCACGGTTCAAATCCTGGACCTGGTGGCCTGCTTTCTCACTTTCCTTCTCTCTCTTTCTCTCTCTCTCACTCTGTCCTTCTCTCATCTAATTAAAATAAATAAATAAATAATGTTAAATAAAATAAACAAACAAAAATAATCTGTAAGTTCAACCCCACCGAGCTTATGCCTCTGAGCAGAACGCCACTGCTCCAGATAAATCATAGTCTTTGAATCATAAAATGTAAGAGCTCGCAAGGGGGTTTGGAGCTCAGCCCGACAATTTACCTTTGCAGAGAAGTAAGCCACAGCCCAGCCTGACCAAGTGATGGGATGAAGGTGGTGGTGTTGCTCAGTGTTGGGATCTTAGGCAGATCCCATACCAGGGCCACCTTCATTTCCACCATAGAAAACTGAACTCAGGAGCATTAAGATGCTCATTTAATGTAGCTTTTGAATGTTGGACATATGAGCAATAGAGCAGAAGGTAGACAATTAGATAAGGAAATTGGGAAGAGGAGGAAGGAAAGCGAGAGGAACTCGGATCAAATCACAGAAGGCTGCCTTCGTGGGAATCAAAGTGGAGGTGCAAAGTACTTTGAAGATATGGCGGCTGTAAGGGAAGAGAATGAAGTCCTAAAGGCAGCAAAAGAGCAGGAGCCTGTCTGTGTATATCTAAGTTCTTCCCAGAGCCAGGGCATTTTCTGTCTGCCTTCCTGTTCTGTGTCAACAGAGAATGACTGTCTTTGAATAAAGCCACATGGCAGGTATTTCTGAGGTACGTTTTCTGTTGCATATCAACGTCCATTTTCTGATCTGGTGTTTATCTGGCAGTCACATTACATAGATTTTAGGTTTCTTTTGCTTTGTTTTTGTAGAACACAGAGAGCAGGATTCCTCTTTATTATTTTCTTTATTTTTGAGGAAGGTAGGATTTAAGAGTTAGGACTGAAGGATCCTCATAGGCCATCTGCAGCGGACGGTGGGCTCTGCGAACATCTGATAAAAGTGAGGACCAGACAGTGGTGCAGTGATAAAATGAGACCCTCCACAAGGCAGACCCACACAGGAAGGTTCTGAGTTTGTGTCCAGAGACCTCCCTGAGTACACCAGGTACATGCATACCGTGATCAGGGGCTGGCTGAAGCTGGGGGTGGATCATGTGGCAGCAGCATCCTATTGGGGGTGCCATCTCTGTCTGTCTGTCTGTCTCCCTCTCTTACTCATGGAAGAAATAAATGAACTTTTTAAAAGACTGAAGATCATTTTCTGCAGATAAATGTACATATACAGAAATACTCAACTAGATACAGGATTTCTATATATTTTTTTAAATCAGTATTTGATGTCAATCCATAGACTCCACAGTAATGCTAACATTCAAGTGATGCTTTGCTGGTGAGTAAAACAAATCCAGGCTGTCAGTGTGATTTGCACACCCTTGGGTAGCAGACTGATTGACCACTCAAGTCTTTCTTTCTTTTTTTTTTTTTTTTGTTTTGTTTTGTTTTTCTTTGGAGAGGTTTTTGCTGTAGGGCGCGTGCGCTCGCCAGACAAACAGAGAGAGACAGAGAGACAGAAAGGGAGAAATCACCCCCCAGGGGGGATGGGGGATGGCCATGCCACAATCCCTTCTCCTCCATTCTCCTCTTTGGATCTTGGGCACGCACGCACACGTGCCCGGTGTGAGTTTTAAGCCACCGGTTCCGGGACACGAACCACGGTCAACTACATGGGAGTCCAGATACATAGCCATTACGCTAACTGCTGGTCCCTCAAATCTTTCTTCACCCCATCATTTTATCATTATATTCCTTTGCTTTCAGAGTTCTGCAGATAAATTGCTCAGGTCTTAATGTTACTGTCTCTATGATTAGTAACCCGGTGGGTCAAGAGCATGAGTGACCTCCTGCCTACAATGTCTGTATTACATGTGTTGTTGAGGGCTAGCCAGAACTCTAACAAAGAGTCCCTTTTCCATGTTAGTCCATGTCCCTAATGTTTTTGGGAAACAGAAGTAGGCACGCAAACTGAGGTAAACACTAACTGATCTTTGTACCATCTCTTAAGGCAATAAAATAAAAATCATATAGAATTTATATATCACATCAGTCCCTTGGGGCAATTAATATCGTGTACCAGTCAGCATTTTTTTCCCTAAATGAGTGGTTCCCAGTAGATATTTTTAGTTAAATACTATTTACACAAGAAAGAAACCCTTCACACATTGCTTATAGTTTAGATCTAATCATTGGTTCTAAGATATGTAAGTAACCTCATATATTATACCCGCAATCAAAATGAGAAATGGCACATAAGATCCAGGGTCTCGGGAGAAATATTATGAAATCTCAAGGTATTGATGAAAGTTTTTCAAGGCTGATCCAAATGGGATTTAGATTCTGTGGCAGTTGAAATGTGTATTATTAAACTCCTTAAGCAAACCCGAATGACTCCCAGTGGAGGATTAAGACATTCTATGTATAGCAAAGACGAAATTCTCATGTCTGAGTTTTCGTGATTGAATTCCCCCTTGATTAGCTTCTGTAATATTTAACTTCATGCCATGCCATAATTATTTAATAAAAGGTAAATATAAATTATATTTCAGTGGGGATGTGACCTTTTACCTTAATGTTACATTACTAAAGAAAGACATAGATAAATAGAGCCTATAGATTGGAGCCCATTTTTAATTTACTCTGTTTTTGCCTGGCCAGCATTCCTCTGTGTCCCTGTCAGCTAAAGGGTTGGCAGAACTTCACAGCACCTCGCACTCCATGTGGTAGGCGAGGTTGTAAATTCGCCTTGATGATGGCGGTTAATGACCTGGTTGGCCCTCAGAGACAATCTAGGTGCTGGGCTTGGGTACCTCATTAGCTAATTGAGGTTTGCTCGGCTCATACCAGGTCTAAAAAGCTAAAGAACACCCAGGGAGGGAGGGGGAGAAGGAGGAGAGGTTGGGAATCAAGATGAAGCTTCATCTGTAGGAAGCAAACACAACGGGTCAGTTGGGAAGCCAATTCTGAACCAAACTAACAGTTGCCAGACCTGACCTAGATGTTTTGAAGGCCGAAATGGACCAAGGTTTTCTCTGATGGATTGCCGTTGATGAATCAGAGCCCAAGTGATTCCAATGTCATGATTTGTACTCAAAGGTGCACTTGATTACATGAAATTGTGTGTCTGTGTATGTGTGTGTGCACATGTGCGTGTGTGTGATCAGCTCCTGTCCATAAAGGTGACAGCATGTTTCTCTGTACTATCTCATATGGACACACATGTGACCCATCCCACAGTCTGTGCTTATAAATTCTGGTAGGGACCTGTCAGAAAACAATTAACACAAAAATATAGAACTCTGGACCTGATCTACTTACTCTTTTTGAAACATGAATTGCTGAGTGTGACCAAGGTACTCTGTTTCTAAGTTGGGGGCTGGGGGTTGGAGAGGGAGTACAGGCATGGCCCTGGTGTCCAGGAGGTTTGCAGACTGGTAAGAGAGAACAATGGGTCCAGATGTGTGATAAATGCTGTTAGAGGTAAATCGTCATCTAAAACACACCTCTGTGAACCAATTAGAGCCCAGTCTCTGAGAATTCCACTGCAGACTGAGGAATATGGGGGTTAGTGCAGGGTGTTGTGGACCACAGTAGTGCTCCCCCGAGAGGCAGTGGACACCTGCAGGGGGGAAGAACCATGCCGATGGCAAGGAGGGGACAAGGACACATGCAGAGGGTGAGAGGTCAGAGCTTTTCCATTATGGGATATTCCGTTACTTTGTATTCAGCCTGTTGTGAGTGTACTCACATCTATAATTTTTCAATTTTTTCCATCTAAGAAAAATATACACTTTAGATAATGAAATGGTGCGTATTTCTAAAAAGACGAGGCAGTGACAAATTCCGAGCATTCTGCCACTAAGTCTGTTTGCCCTGCAGCACCTGGCAGCAGCTTGTATTTGCTGGTTGGTACTAGACAAGGCCCTCTTCCACTCTTCTAGATGCAGTCAGGTGACTCAGGCAAGGATTCTCTCTGTGACTGCTGCCCTCTGCTTGAAGCTGGGAAAGGAGTACAGAGAGGAATGGAAGGGACAGCATCTCAGTTTTGTAGCGAAAAAGTTAGGAGCAAAGGGTTTGGAGTTAGAGACAGCAGGATACAGATCCCACTTTGACCACCTGGAACTGTGTTTAAAATGAAGTTAAAACTCACATCATAGGTTTGCTATGAAGACAAAACGAGACAGTGTATGTAAAAGATTTAGCAGCAGACCAGCAGGTGGTGTGGAGGTTAAAGCAGCTGGATCCCATGTGGCTGACCCCGCTGTTTGAGTACCAGACCTGGTGGCTTGAAAATCACTCCTGGGCCAACAGGTGGCGTGGAGATTGGGGCATTGGATCCCACATAGCTGACTCTGCAGTTAGAATACGGGTCCAGTGGCTTAGGGATCACTCTGAGTGTGTGTGCATGCATGCCCAAGATCCTAGGGGAGAAAGGAGAAGGGACTGTGGTGTGGTCGTCCTCCCTGGGGGAGTGATTATTCAGTTTTTCTGTCTCTCTCTCTCTGTCTCTATCTCTCTCCAATGAGCACACACTCCCTATTAAAAAAAATCATGCTGGTTGTGTATGAGTGCATGCCCCAAACCCCAAGAGAATAGATGAAAGGGGATTGCAGTGTGGCCATTTCCCCAAAGGGTAATTTCTCACTTTCCCTCTCTGTCTCTGTATCTCTCTCTGGTGAGCACACATGCCCTATACAAAAAATCTAAACAAGAAGAAAAAAGATTTAGCAAAGTACCTTACACATAGTACATTCTAATAGTCATAATAGTGATTTTCATTATTGCATAATACAGCCACTGAAAATCCTGTTATTAAAGAAAATGGTTCCTGAAATTGCTGACATTATAATACAAAGTGGGAAAAAAAAGTTTACAGAATGATTCCAACGATATATACAGCTATTCTTACATGTGTTTCTGAGTAAGGTGGTAATATGAGTGCAAGTATTTCATCTGTCCCCTACCCCCAGAATATATTAGAAGATACTGTTAGGAAAACATAAAAATAAGGGAAATATGGCATTAATACTTGAACCTAGGCAGGTGTCATCTTTATGCCAGGAATTTTGTGCCTTATATTAGAAATTTAAGGACAATGTGGAAAAACAAAGCATAGTAGCAAAATGGATACATTAAATAATATGCTCAAAAAGATTTGTAAAATAAAACATTACAGCATTATTCACAGAACAGATAAGACAGTAGATATTAATTCACAGAAAATTCAATAAATTCCAAAAGGTGGATATGGTACAGGTCACTTTTTTAGAAAATTAAGTGCAATTAATTAGAATAAACAATGAGGCCAACAGGTGGTTAAGACGCTGGACTCCCACATGGCCAACTATGGTTCAAGTCCTGGACCTGGCAGCTTGCATTCTTACTTTCTCCCTGTCTCTGTCTCTCTTTGGTGAACACATGTGCTCTATAGAAAATTTTAAAAAATTAATAATGAATAAAATTAAATAATAATTCTAAAAGAATAAACAATAAACAATTTAATATCAACTGCCAATACGTTTACAGGATGTCAAAATTAGGGTTATTGCTATTCAGATAATTACAGCAAAAGATGGGGATAAAACCATAGGTAGAAGATGAAAAAATTTCAACAAATACTATACAGACTCTGTGCTAACACATTTAAAATCTTGTTGAATTTTTTAAAAAATATAAATAATACTGAAAAATAAAGAATTCAAGATTTCTGGTTAGCAAGCACACTGATGATATTGTAATTGATAGTGTAATCTCAGGATTCACTGAGAATCTGAGGAGCCTGGGTATCTTGGGTGGGAGACATCTATGGGACATTTCCAGCCATCAGTGACTATCAAGGCTGACTCTCTGGCAAGCTATCTGGATTAGAGATAAAGATTTGTGATGATCAGCATGTAGCTTGATATGGAAATCCTGGGGGCATTGATGAAGGTGCCCAGAGATGTATAGAAAAGCAGACGACTTCCTTGGCAACAATCTTGAAGGGCATCAGCATTTACAAGACAGGCAGAGAGAGAACAGTCCTTGAAGCAGGCCAAGATGGCATGGCCAGAGGTAGGAGTGTGAGTTTGGGAAAACTAGTGGGTGGGAATGTTCCAGAAGAAAAGAATGTGAGCAGTGTCAAATGCTAACTTGAGGTTAAGAAAAGAATTAAAATGATCCTTTGGGTTTGATTAAAATGTTATTGATGGGGCCAGCAGGTGGTGTGGTAGTTGGGGTAGCTAGATTCCCACAAGGTAGAAGGGGTTCGAATCCTGGACGTGGAGGCTTGGGGATCACACCCAATGCACGTGGGTGCCCAAAATACTGGGAGGAAAATGAAGGAGAAGGGATTGGGGTAGTGCCATTCCCCCTAGGGGGGTGATTTCTCACTTTCCCTCTCTCTGTCGAGCATGTGCACCCTACAGCAAAGTCCTAAAAAGGAAAAAAAAATGTTATTGGTGACCTTGATTACTACGGTTCTTCCAAACTTTTAGTCAAAAGATATGATTCTTTTTTTTTTAAAAGAATTATTTATTTAATTTTATTTATTTATTCATTTATTTTAATTTGACCAGAGAGAGACACAGGGAGAGAGAAAAAGAGAGAGAGGGTAAGTGAGAAAGCAAGCTGCCAGGTCCAGGACTTGAACTGTGGTCAGCCATGTGAGAATGTCCAGCGCCTTAACTACCACACCACCTGCTGGTCCCCAAGAGATATGATTCTTGCTATGTAAGTTTTATAGCACATATAGAGCAGAAAACTCTCATTTTATTTCCCAAAGTGGTATAAAATAAAAACTAGTCATAAGCTAGACAAGAACCATGCATACAATTAAGTTATTAATATGGACACAAATTCTTAACAATGGCAATAATAATGGCTGACACTTGAGGTCTTACTATGTGCCTTCAGTATTCTTGGTAACTTAATTGATTTAATCCTCACACCAGCAGTCTTAAGAGCATATTAACAGAGCCAGTGGGTGGCATGGTTATTAAGGCACATCCCACTCCTGGATGGCTGACTGTGTGGTTCGAGTCCCAAGCCCAGTGGCTTGTGAAACACATTGGCTGTATGTGCATACATGCCCAGAATCTCAAGAAGAGAATGGAGGAGAAGGGGCTGAGGTGTGGCCATTGCCTGGTGATTTCACACTTTCTCTCTCTCTCTGTTCCTCTGCAGGGTGCACACGTACCCTATAGCAAAAAAGCTAAAACAAAAACAAAAACAAAATTAACAAATTGATTTCAGAAATATACTAAGAAAATTATATACCACATTCATGAGTTAATGTTAAATGTGAATATTATTGGGTTGTTGGAAAAGTCATGATGTATTTTTTTCTATGTTTTTCTATGCAAAAATGAGTCATGACTTTCCTTCCTTCCTTCCTCCCTCCCTCCCTCCCTCTCTCTCTCTCTCTTTCTCTCTTTCTCTCTTCCTCCCTCCCTCTCTCCCCCTCTCTCTCTCTCTCTTCCCCCTCTCTCTTTCTTTCTCTTTCTTCCTTTCTTCTTTCTTTCTTTCTTTCTTTCTTTCTTTCTTTCTTTCTTTCTTTCTTTCTTTCTTTCTTTCTTTCCTTTCTTTCCTTTCTTTCCTTTCTTTCCTTTCTTTC
Organism: Tupaia tana; assembly: GCA_026018925.1. Classification (NCBI taxonomy): domain Eukaryota; kingdom Metazoa; phylum Chordata; class Mammalia; order Scandentia; family Tupaiidae; genus Tupaia; species Tupaia tana. The sequence goes on along the minus strand of JAKSZU010000002.1, from coordinate 176,852,779 downwards.
CTTTCTTTCCTTTCTTTCCTTTTTCTTTCCTTTCTTTCCTTTCTTTCCTTTCTTTCCTTTCTTTCCTTTCTTTCCTTTCTTTCCTTTCTTTCCTTTCTTTCCTTTCTTTCCTTTCTTTCCTTTCTTTCCTTTCTTTCCTTTCTTTCTTTCTTTTTCTTTCTTTCTTTCTTTCTTTCTTTCTTTCTTTCTTTCTTTCTTTCTTTCTTTCTTTCTTTCTTTCTTTCTTTCTTTCCCTTCCTTCCTTCCTTCCTTCCTTCCTTCCTTCCTTCCTTCCTTCCTTCCTTCCTTCCTTCCTTCTGTTTTTGAGAGCTTTTTCGCTATAGGGTGCATGCACTCACCAGAGAGACAGAAAGTGAGAAATCACTCCCCAGGGAGGAAGACTACACCACAGTCCCTTCTCTTTCATTCTCCTCTTGGGATTTTGAGCATGCATGCACATGTGCCCAGCATGAGTTTTAAGTCACCAGGTCCAGGACTCAAACTGCAGTCGACTACATGGGAGTCCATTATGCCATCTGCTGGTCCCACATCATGACTTTTCTGACAACCTAATAGAAAATCAATTACAAAATACAATATAAACTGGTCAAAGTAGAAAATTTTATACAATTGTGATTTTCTAAAATTCCAGCAAGTCCTGATAAAAAGCCTTTATTGAAGCATGATAAATAGTAACTATCTCAAATAGCCAATATGACATTTGGTGGTGTCATGTTAGTGTCATTCCCATGTAGAAGAAAACAAGTAAGAATATTCAACATCAATCTCATTTAGAGGCACTATTTGCAAAGTTTTAGCCAACATGGGAATAGAATCCTACTAAACCTAAATTTAGAGAGAAAATGAATAGCTTTATAGTATTGACAATCCATCTTCTCAGGTCCCCAGGAAAGTGTGTAAAGTTGAGAAGACCAAATGGGATTAACATACCTATCAAAAGAAAGGAAAATGATTATTATACATAAGATGATATGAATATATGAACCTAAAAGAATGAATAGGAAAAAATAGTGATACCTGTTGGAATTTTGATTACAAAATTACAGCTAGCTTAGCTACTTTTGGACAGGATTGTTTATATGTCAAACATTGTATGGATTGTTTAATTTTGACAGCCTACGCAGGAGATCGATTTTTTTTTTTTTTTTTTTTTAGGATTTTTTGCAGTAGTGTACATGTGCTTGCTGAAGAGGGAGATTGAGACAGAGAGAGGAAAAGTGAGAACTCATCCCTACTGGAGATAGCCATGTCGCATTCCCTTCTCCTCTACTGTCCTCTTGAGATTTTGGGCATGCGCGCGCGCACACACACACACACACACACACACACACACACACACACACAGGCCTGGTGTAATTTTTAGTCCAGGACTTTAACTGCAGTCGACCCTGTGGGTGTTAACCACCATGCCACCTGCTGGCAACCCAGCGAATGGATTTTAAATAGAGTTTATAGGAATTAATGAAGGAGCTGGAATTGAAACCAGCTCTACTTGGATTAAATGCTGATTCTCTTAATGACTCTACCATATCCTCCCACACACTACCCTCCCACATCATACTGTCCACACAGATAGATGAAAACCAAAAGTGTTTTAGACACTAGAGACTATGACGTGGAGATAATCATATTCACAATAAAAGCAACAGAAAGAGAAATGCTTTGCAAAAACTAAAAATGAAAAGCAGGTCAGCTACGGTGACATAGTGGTAACACAATGCTCCTTAATGCTGAAGCCAGCACCCCGAGGCCTCCTCATGCATGTCAGGTGTGCTTATGTGTGCCTGTGATCCTGACTGGCTGAGGCTGGGGTGGATTGTGGCATGAAGACCCTACTGAGGCTGGCTCTCCCTCTCTGTCTCTTTTTCTCTCACGCAAGAAATTAATGAATTAATTTTAAAAAGTTAATGTCTATATGATGATCAGTGCACATTTTACTGGAGGACGTAAGGAGACGGGGTATTGACATCGTCAAACTATTCATTTTCTCTCTCTGGTTATAGGCTTGATGCAACTGAACTATGTTTAGAAAATTTCCTAAAGTTCATCTGGAAAAATAAATGGCTAAGACTAGTTGGAAAAAATGTAGTTTTAAAATGTTAAATGATTTTATTTATTTTAATTTCTTTTGTACATTGAAAATGTGTAGTTTTAAAAGATTGAGTATTGGTGGAAAGGCATGTATACTATGAATATTTGTTAATATTATACTATACTATGGATACAGCCACAACAGCACGGTTCTCACCCAGAATAGAAATAAAAACATATCAGTGCAGCAGAATAGGATGTCTAGAAAACACTCAATACATAGTAACATACAGTTGTGGTCAAATGGGCCAGCAGGTGGAATGGTGGTTAAGGTGCTTGACTGTCACATGGCCGACGGTGGTTTGAGTCCCAAACCTGGCAATTTTCTTTCTCACCTTCCCTCTCTCTCTTTGTCTCTTTCTCTCTCTGCTGACTTCACATACCCTATAGCAAATTAAAGAAAAATAATAACAAATAAAATTAAAATAAATAATTCTTTTAATAAAAGTTGTGGCAAATATAAATACTTAATGTTAGACAACAAAATAAAACTCAGAAAAGTGAAATAATTTAAGAATTCATACATGTATGCTTACGCATACATATATGTTCACGTGTGTCTGTGTGTATGTACCACATCTTAGTGTGGAGCTGGCCTTTCTATATATAAATACCTAAGGACAAATAGAGATGTGATATTGCAACATGATGACAGGGTGTTAGAAATCTTAATAGACAAAGGCAAAAAAAAAATAACCCCTAATAGAAAAGAGTGCAGAAAGTATTAGTATGTGTTCATAAAATGAAAAAAAGCATAACAATCACGAACATAAGAAAAAAATTCTTCAGCTTTACCAGTGAGTAAAGAAATGTAAGTTAAAATGACCACATGATTGCTAGAGAGAGTGTAAATTCAGACATTCCTTTGAGGAGTGATTTGATAGTGTGTGTGAAAGGCCTCAATATAAATCATAATTTTTGGTCCAGTAATCCTAATTCTTAAAATATTCCAGTTGAAACCATTAAAGTTATGCACAAAATCATTTATTGCTCTGATTTTTATAATAATGAGAAATTAAATGCTCCACATTCAGAAGCTATTTAAATAAATTATAGAACATGTCATGGAAAAATACACAGGAATTTAAACTAATGTTTAAAAAGAATATTTAATATCCTGGGGGAAAATTTATGATATATTGTTAAATGGATAAAAAGCAGATTATATAATAGTGTGAATATTACGGCTGAATAATTTTAAATACTACTGAGTGTTTAAATCTGGAAGGATATAAGCAAAAATGTTAATTCAGTCATCTCTTAAGTGGCGTGTTTATAATTTTATTTTTACTTCTCTAAGATTTTTTATAGGTTATTTAAAGAAAAAGTATCCTTTTGATAGAATAATGGCAACAAATATTTAAAAAATGGAAATGCAAAAAAGAATATTAAAAAAGAAATACACACCCCTGTGCTTATTGGTTCATGGCAGGAATGCAGACAATTATTATTTTATTCTTTGTATCTTTGTCTTTTCTTAAAACATCCATTATTTTTTTTAAGAGAGATTTTAGCTATAGGGTGCATGCACTTCTTGGAGAGACAGAGACAGAGAGACAGAAAACGAGAAATCACCCCTCAGGAGAACGGCCACACTGCAATCCCTTCTCCTCTATTTTCCTCTTAGAATCTTGGGCACACATACACACATGCTTGCCTGAGTTTTAAGCCACTAGGTCTGGGACTCAGATTGCAGTTGGCTCTATGGGAGTCCAGCAATGCAACTATTAGGCCATCTGCTGGTCCCAAGTCATGCATTAATTTTAAAGCCGTAACATTGGGGGCAGCGATGGCGTTGCAGGAACACAACTCTGATGCTGGACCGACGTGGGAGGTCCCAGTTGGCTTCCTGAAGCCTGTCTGCACATGCTGCGTATGCGCCCATGTGCTCATGACCTGGGCAGTCTGAGGCTGGGGGTGGATTGTGGCATGAAGACCATGTTGAGTCTCTCTTTCTTCCTTTCTATCTCATGAAATAAATAAATCAGTAAAATTTTAAAACTCCATAACATTTACGTAATAAACACTTTAAAAATGAAGGAAAGGAGGAAGGAAAAAGAATAAAAGAATGAATTCAGACAGTGCTTTAGAATAGTAGCAATGTTGAAGTATGTCATTCATTCATGTATTCATTCACTCATTTCTTTAACAATGACTGATACTAAGTGTGCACTATATCCCAGGCCCTGTTTGAAGCGAGAACATGGGGAACTACAGTGACTTCAGTGCCCATGGATCTTGCAGTAAAATGGGAGAGCTTGACATTTTAAAAATACATGTGTAACTAGATGTAACTGTACCTTGTGCAAGTGTATTTTGCCTAAGAACAGGGTTTTATGAGAATAAGCTTATGAAAGTTTATATATGCATGAATGAAAACAATGAAGAGAATGAATAAGAAAAAATGATAGAAGGTTTAAGAGATGGTAAAAGCATACTTGTCAAACAGAAGAGAGGAAGGGGAAAAGGGAAAATGATCTAAAGGTAGTTTGTTTTCTTTGTCAAATGGGGATATGGTTGGTTGTGTCATGTTTTTGATTACTTGAGAGCAAGCAGAAAATTGTAAGTGTGTGTAGTTAATGCAGAAATGATCATTATAATATGCTGCAATTTGGATATTATAATGGGAAAAGATAAAATTATGATAAATTCCAAATTTACGTGGGAAGTAACCAAGGTCAGTCGCAAATACCCTTCGTGGCTCCATCCAATATGCATCTGTTCTTAGATAATATCAGGACCTCTTTGTTACCTGTGGAATACTTAACTTGAAGGTTTGCTCTATAGCCGAGATATGTATTCAATGAAAGGATTTTTATTCTTCCAGCATTAAATGAACCCACCATAGACTATGGCTTCCAGAGACTGCAAAAAGTCATCCCAAGGCATCCTGGAGATCCAGAGAGATTAGCTAAGGTAAACTATTTTGGAAAGTTACACATAAAAACCTTTCCCTGGAATTTCAACAAATGTAGACAAAGCCAGCCTTTAAGTCCCATTACAATTAATTAAGCCTTGGAGGCTAGCAGGTTCACATAGTGGTTACGGCACTGGACTTCCATATGGTCGACTGTGGTTCACATCTCAGACCTGGAGGGTTGAAAATCATGCTGAGGGTGTTTGCATGCATGTATGCAAGCCCAAAATCTCAGGAGGAGAAGGGATTGTAGTGTGGTCATCCCTCCTGAGGGGTGCTTCCTCACTTACCCTCTTTCTCCCTGTCTCTCCCTGGCCAAGTCCATGATCCCTATGGCAAAAAACAAAACAAAAATTAAGCCTTGAAATTTGACTAAGCTTTAGATACAAGATGCACATAACATACTTATTAACTATGAACTATATTATGATTAATCTCTGAGGGAATACAAAATCTGGAAATTTGAGCTTATGAAACAGATACAGAACAAAAATACTTGGCTTATAAAATACTGCCAACTTTCTAAAAATATTTGCATAATTGCTTAAAAGTGTAAGCTGCAACTCCTTTGTTTTAAAATATGATTTCATTTACCCATGATTAACCCCACATTGTGCCCATTAGCCCATAATCAACTAATTATTCATTGATGCATAGGTATCTAATAAAGAAAAAAAATCTTCATATGAAATTTCTAAGAAATGCATCACTTTTACATGAATTTGATTGCAAACATCACATTACATTTCTGGCCCATGATGTTAGCTTTCTTAACTTAAAAAAGATACATAGATTTTTTTGTTGTCACTTAATGGAGAACTATTAAATTTTTACATTCGTATATGCAGTTTAAACACACAAATTATAAAGTGCCATGGTCTTGTCTTTGTACTGCAAATAAAATTCAAGTACCACAGTTGCTTCTACATCACACCTTTATTTTCCTCCTGGAAAAATCCCCAGTCCCACCATTAAATGAGATGATATCTGGAAAGTAGGTTAATAGCACTTTAAAAGGCTGTAAAAAACAGGAGGTGGAAAAGACAAAATGAGAGGAAAGGGATTAGTGATTACTAATTCTCCCTGGTTAAAGTGAACATGGGGAAATATTATTGAAAGAATTCATCTTTATTAGAATAAAATTTTACAGAAGGCATTGCCAAGATAATTTCAGTACTCTGGACAACTCCTTGGCAAGCAACTAAAGTCAGATCCATCCATCATTTTAAGAATATTTGGTTAATTAGAGTACCAGATTTCTTAATAGGTTAGTCTGAAAGTACTTTTTAATAGAACTTTCATTGACATTATTAATTTTAACCAACCCCATTCTCAATATGGTAGATTGCTTTGTTTTGGCAGTACAGCCATTTATGGAGACATTTTATAGAGGTGAATTTCATGTTGATATTTATTTGTAGAGGGATTTATATGAATGATTATATTTTATTTGTCAAAAATATAGGACTTCTTGGCTAATTATTTAGATGGGGGCGATGTGTAGACTTTCCATTTTTATGGGTAATTTCCCTTTGGGTCTGCCTTTGCTTATCCCTCATCCCCCCAACCTCCTTTTTTTTTTTTTTTTTTTTTTTTTTTTTTTCTTTTCCAGGAAATGTTGTTGAAAAGAGCTGCTGATTTGGTGGAGGCCCTCTATGGCACACCTCACAATAACCAGGTTAGAAATGCACATCTTAGACTCTGTTGATTTTGACTCTTGACGCTAGATAAAATGCTCACCTCAACCTGTCCTTTTGCAGGACATCATTTTGAAGCGAGCTGCAGACATTGCAGAAGCCCTCTACAGTGTCCCCAGGAATCCCAGCCAGATTCCAGCTCTGTCCAGCTCCCCAGCTCACAGTGGCATGATGGGAATCAACTCTTATGGCAGCCAGCTTGGGGTCAGCATCTCAGAGTCAACACAAGGAAATAACCAAGGTACCGCTTTCTTCAGAATCAAATCAAATACAGGGATAGGTTCTTCTGCTAGAGTGGAAGGAGTTAAAGTGCCAGTTATATACCATTAAACCAAGAGCGTCCCCAGATAAGCAATACAACCATAAGTTAGATTATCTCAATGTTATAGGTGGTATATTATTATTTAAATTTTGAGCTTTTTAGATACTAGGTGCACATTATTTCCCTTTAACAAAATATTTAAGGATATGATTGACTATTATGAATTTAGAAGGGTTTGGGCTTACAGAAACTAGTCTTACAGTTATTAATTGAATAAAATGTACACTTTTGCTATTGTGACTATCAGACTGAATAATGAAAAGAGGCTGATTAGGGCTGTTATAATTTTTTTTTGACCCAAATCTCTCTTCTGGTAATCAAGAACGGATTATTTGGATCTATTTGATAACTTCTATTGTGTATTATCTCATACACAAATATATAGCAACAACAATGCAGTCAACTGTGCTTTTACATGTCAAATATATTGCATAAAGATTTTTAAAATTTAGATGTATTTTATTATTAAAGTGCTAGTCAAAATCTACCATAAATCATTTTGTAAAAGGAACAAATATTCCTAATGATATCCCTAACCTTGGGATAGTTGTATAATTAATGTCATGTATTCATTAGAAGAAATTCCTCATTTTTTTGCCCAGGTTAAGTTCCTCTTATAAAAGAACAAATGGGAGATATTATTACTTTACTTGTTTATTTATTTGGGGATATGGGACCTATGAACCATATATAAAATTCTTTTTCATTTAGTGACAAATATGAGTTTTTTCCTAAATAGCTTTAGAGATAGTTATCCAACGTGGTTTATTTCAGGATAAATTATTTGATATCTCTATGTTGGGGTTTCAGAAGTGTAAGGAAGGTTAATTACCCCTTCCTCCATCTTATTCATAGACCAAATCCACCCACATTCAGTTGTTAATGTCTTAAAATCTAAAAGCAAAGAGCAACACAGTTAGATGAATTCATTAATACTGTTTGAATAAAAATGATTCCTACCCCCACATAGGGCATAATAACATTTCTGAAACTATGTTCTGCAGAACACAAGTGGCCTTGGAGATGAAATTAAGGTGACTTTGCTCCCACCCCAACTCCAAAGTGATGCTATGGTGGGTTAAATTGGGAAACATTAGATTAGCAAAGGTAGCCAGTTTGTTTATTCTCCAGGACTTTCATATGTAGACTCTCAAGAAATGCCACAGTGTGTAATATCTGCCTACCCTTACTGAACCACAGAATACTGTTCTCAGTGACACCAATTGATATCTGAGGAGCCCAGTGTCATATGAAACATGATCAGGAGATGGCACTCCACACTGCCATTAGTTTTTCACTCCTTGGTGTGAGGTAGGGATGCCAAGTACAGGTTTGAAAGAAGAGGAGGGAGAGAATATCAAGAACTCTGCTTTTTGGAGGATAGGGTGGACAGAGGAAGACTGAAATGAACTGTACATTTTCCATCACTGCCCAGGGACAACTTGGTGGTATCTCTAGTCTGGGAACCATGTGGACCTGTGCTAGCTGCATTTGGCCTGACAGTGTGTACCTATTGATTTACCTGGGCTTTTCCTTTGTCATCAAGGATACATCCGCAACACAAGCAGCATCTCTCCACGGGGCTACTCTTCCAGCTCCACACCTCAGCAGTCTAATTACAGTACCTCCAGTAACAGTATGAATGGCTACAGCAATGTCCCCATGGCAAACCTGGGCGTTCCAGGATCACCAGGGTTTCTAAACGGCTCACCCACAGGCTCCCCTTATGGAAGTAAGTGACGGTTCCACCTATTTGTCCACTGTGCTCTTCATGCCTCTGTTTTTGTGTGTGTGTGTGTGTGTGTGTGTGTGTGTGTGTGTGTGTGGTGTGTTTTCTATTTAGCCCTTTGAAGGGAAATCACATTCCTAAATCTAACTTGTTGGGAAGAAGTCCAATTTTCTGATGAGATGTTCTTCCTGCCTTTTGTTCTTTTCTCTTACCTGGACTTCAACTTATTTGTTTACTCAAGGCCTTCTGGTAAAAGAATAAAAATGACATGATTCCCTCTCTATAGAGAAAGTATATGCAGCTTGTGCAGATGGGAGTGAGGAATCACACTTTGATTTTAGTTAGTACGTGCACGCTCATTGGGTACCTTCTGATATATTTTATTTGATCTCCATAAGAACTTTCCAAGGTTTGTATTATTAGTCTATGTTACAGACAATGAAGATGGCGTGCACAGCAGGACTGCACAACTAGAATATAGCAGGGTAATAATTTGAGCATAGAATGAGGACTCTAGGTTATTTTTGTATGCCACATCATGGCCCTTTTTTACTTTGTGACATGGCTTTGTACACCCCCACCCCTCATAAGTACCTCCAGAGAGGTGGAAGTTGACTGCCTGTAATAATGTGATATATTGAGACAGAACCTCTTAGTCTCAATCTATGGCCTATCGGCAAAGTTGGTGCTCTGGGAAGTTGTGAAAAGTCATTTGGGTTGCTTTGGGAGCCAAGCTGGGAACTTACACAATGATTCCAGGATCCTGAGAGAATATGTGTTTTTCAAATCTACTTAGGGAATACTAAAGGCCAGGGGACCTTAAGGCAAGCTAAAGAGTCCAAAGTGATTGAGTAGAGAGTTCTTGAAATGCTGAACTTGTTGCAAAGCTCCGCAGCTTGCCCTCTTTCACCCAGAGTGGTGTTCCAGTGCCAGGAACAAGGACATGTCAAGGACAGCACATAGCCCTGTCTCCTGTCCCTCAGGAAGCAATGTGTTGCAGAGGCTGCCCCTCATAGCCTTTGGACCTTTGCTTCTCTGGAGACGCATGGCCATGATTTATTTGTGTTATTTTTTTCAATTCATACATTTAATGCTCTCTGCAGTGTGATAAGGACTGAGTACTAGATAACAGGGCAGAGCAAAGGTAGGTTCCTCTGGTACAACAGAAATTTTGTTACTGCCAAGACTCGAGTTCAGTCTTGGCGGGTGGCTCAGATGAGTTAGATTAGCGTGGTCTAGGACAACAAATGATTGCTTGATTTCTTTCTTTACTTCTTTTACCTTATCCTGTTCCACAAAAATGTCTTGAGGAATCATAATAATAGTCAAATGGGTAGTATGAAGTAGAAACTAGTGAGAAACCAAGGAAAATTAAAAGAAATGGGGTTAGGAAAACTAGATAAATCCAGTTGTAATGACATTTGGTCAATTCAAGGGAGCCATTAATTTAGTTCCAAATTTACAAGATGCTAAGAAAAGAAATATTGTTTGCTATAAGATTTTATGTCCACACATTATTTTCTTAAGTAACTCAGGAGAAACGTGGATACTTCTATTGCTAAGACCTTAGAGAGATTTTCCCAATCTTCCTCATGGAGACAGTGCCCTGTGTGGGAAACATCTTTAACAACCCCTACAAGAGATGCGACAGCAACAGATCCATCCTGTAAATAATGTCACATCATAATGGTGATGATAATGAGAATAATTAACAGCTGTATTTCACTTTACAGCTTAAAAGGCATGTTCACATGTAGAGTCCAGTCAGATCTTTACAACAACCTTGTGACATGAGTATAATAATTATTACCATAATCGTTTTTCCTTGTCAGAGAGGAAAAGTGATTAAATGATGTGTTCAAGGATTTACAGCAAATAAATAGTAAAAATGAGACAAGAATACATGCCATCAGACTCAGAATACCATGTCTTAAAACTATTCAGTAATATACAAAATATTTATTATGTGTATAATACATTATTCAGTCGAACCCTATGGAATTCCTTCCATTCAACCTTTTCTGGTTTATAAAAATGGCAGTTTTACATGACTCAATCATATATTTATGAATGAATTAGGCAGAATCACACGAAATCATTGTTTTATAGATTTTAAAAATGGTCAATGTAATGATAGGAGTACAGACTAGTAGTGAGGAGGGAGAGAGAGAGAGAGCTGAGAGGGAGAGAGAAAAGCTGAGTGAAAATGCCCAGTTGGGTGTTAATTGTTTAATGTTTCTTAGTAGATCATTAGTTTGGTAAGGGTTTTACCCTATGCCAGCAAATGACAACTGCCTTCCACTTGCCTTTCATGACTACCCAAACCCACTAATTCACAAAAAATAATAACCCCTCAAGTGTTCAAACTGCCCGTTAAAATAAGACCACATAAACAGGATTGGAAAAAGTGAAAAAGAAGAGGACACCTTGCTGACCGGGCATAAGAGACACCATGGAGGACCTCCTACCAGCCCTTACTTTATCTGGGGTGATCATTTGCACCTTCATTTTCCAAGAGAGGGTCTGAAGGGGTTGTGGATGGGAATGGGATTCTAAATAGTGCATTCATTACTAGCAAATTCCCCTACTGCAAAAATACTGAATACCCAGTGGAGTTCATTACAATAGCACCTGACCTGAATTTCTAACCAGCGAAGTCTTGACTTCTCTGGGAAATACTGAAAAAAAAAAAAAAAGAAAGCCTAGGAGAAAACATTTGGTCAATTCAGTTGTTTGTGTCTGAAAACACAATTCTATGATTTTTTTTTTCATTTTATTTTTTAAATGAGTCAGATATGGCTGGACCACACCATGGAGTGACCACTTGCCAGGACATTAAATGAGAAATAAAGCCAAGTCTCTTGGTCAAGTTTGACTTGTGTTACAGCCAATGTAGAGTATCAAAAACCTGCATCTTTACCAGCTTTTGCTCTCACACTACTTCAAAAAGTGGCCAAACAGATGTTTTTTCAATTTTACATACAAACCTCACTTCCTGGCGGTAGCAGTGTGTGCCAAGTTCCAGCTCAGTGCAAGTTTTTACGGCTGAATTCTAAGCCCCTGACAATAGGGGGTTATAATGAAATGCTGACAGACCCCTTCGAGCCAACAAATGCAATGGCTCGATGCAAGGGAGGATATGTGCCCGGCGAGTTCCAGCTGGGACCCTGCAAGCCAATCAATCCTTGTAAGAAGAAAAGTGGTTTTTCCTTAACTCCCCGTGTTCACATAGATTTCTGGGCCAGACGTGCTTGCCTTTTCTTTGGCCTCTATCCATAGAGAGATAGATGTCCAGAGGAATTTTTCAGTTGAAAATACATGTGATCAGCTTTCCTAAAATGGTGCGCGCTGCTGTCCCCAAAGATGGCCTGTTAACAAGCTTGCAACACCCCTGGGCCCAATTCTTCCAAAGCAGAATAGCCACCAAGCCAACCCAAAGTTTGGGACAGAATCCATGCAGGCAGGACTCCAACCTGTCCTCAGGGATTCTTCTTTGACTTACAGACTCTTAGACCAAGCCCTGGTCTTCAATATTTTATTTTATTTTATTTTATTTTATTTTATTTTATTTTATTTTATTTTATATTTTATTTTATTTGTGTGTGTGTGTGTGCTATAGAGTGAGTGCACCTGGGAGAGGGAGAAAGTGAGAAATCATCCCCCGGGGGAGATGGCCATGACGCGGTCCCTTCTCCATTCTCCTCTTGGGATTTTGGACATACATGCACATGTGCCTGCATGGTTTTCCAAGCTACCAGGTCTGTGACTCGGACCACAAAGTCTAGTCATAATACCCACCACTTTACTGGCTGACCCAATATTTCTATATTTTCAAAAAATAAATATGAAAACATTTTCTATTATAAAATATTAAAAGATTATTATAGAAAATGTCAACAAATGAAAATAATTTTTAAAAGAAAGCATGTGGCCACCAGAAGGAATAATCTTATTTAATCTTCTGTTTTATTTCCATTGTATTTCTTCAGAAATGCAAACTGTCCTATTATAATAGTTGCATTCTCATTATAGGTAATTTGAAAAGCATGTATAGGTGAAAAGGAGAAAAGAAAATGATACGCTCTAATTCTATGCAGTGATAACCATTGTTAACTTTTAAAGTAGAACCTTCCAGTCAGCCTTAGATAGATACATTCTGAAAATTGCAGTGTCTGATCTGTAGCACAGTTAATGAGATTGTGCCGTAAGATCAATGAAGGAGAGGATGGAAGGAAAACGGCAAAATGACCAAAGTCACCGATATGAAGCTGGGCTCCATAAAACTCTTCAATGATGCAGAGCTGAGAATAGAATAACCGGTATTACGAGTGATGTTTGCTTTGAAAAGTCAACTACAATCTTCAAGCTTTTCCCGGAACTTTGAGAATTTGTTAGTCTTCTTTCTTTTTTTTTTTTTTTTTTCTTTTTTCTTTTTTGTATCAGGGGAATGAAAAGATAACTTTGTGTAGAGACACTAAAGTCTTTAAGAGGGAAATTAACATAATTTAGAAAAATTATTATGCCTATTGCTAAGGATTATGTCATTGTTTACCAAAGAATTAAAAGTTTTCTGTTTTTAAATTTTAATAACTCTTACTGGCTTCTCTAACTTCAAAATACATGCTTATTGTAGTAAACTTAGAAAAAAAAGGACAAGTAAAAGGAATAGATTTAAAGATAGTCGTCATCCTTTAAGCTGGAGATACCGTTGCTAAAATGTGGGATGCATATCACATCCTTCTAGACATTTTCTATGTGTATTTTTTTAAATAAAAAAAGGTTTGATGTACATGTTATCATGTAATCTCCTATCATCTAAGGATGGATATCTTTCCATAGGATTAAATATTCCCCAACGTGAATTTTAATGTTTATGTAACATTCCATGTCAATATAGTTTACCACATGGTGGGTCCTATAAGTTATTTCCTAGTTTTTCATTATTATAAAAATACTCTTGAATCTATTATTTTTGGGCATATTCATGATTATCGCCTTAGGATTAATTTCTAGAGGTTAAATTAGTGGGTCAAAATATATACACATTTAAAAATACTTTGATATTTATCGCAAGTCCCTTTAGAGAGGTTAATTCTCCCTTAGAAAAGGGGGAATATATGCTTTCTTATCCTGTTAATTTTTTCTTAATCTTTATCAGTTTAGTAAGTGGAAAATAACATCTTGTTCCTGATTTAATTAGCATTTCATTACTCTCAGTTTGAATATGAGTCTCTTGGTCATTTTCATTTCTCCTTTTATAACTTTCTGTGTTCTTTGCTCATTTTTCTACAGGGGTTTTTTTCTAATTAACTTATAAAAATGTATTAACTATTAAGAATATGAACATGTCTAAATAAATTTGGCTAATATTTTTCTTCCTTCTTTTTATTTATTTATTTATTTTATAAGTTTTTGCTATAGGGCATGTGCGCTCGCCAGAAAGACAGAGAGATGGAGAGACAGAAAGTGAGAAATCACCCCCCAGGGGAGATGGCCACACTGCAATCCCTTCTTCTTTGTCAAAAATCAGCTGGCTTCTCCACCATTCTCCTCTCGGAATCTTGTGCACATATGCACACGCACCCAGCATGAGTTTAAGCCACCAGGTCTGGGACTCAAACCGTGGCTGACTATATGAGAGTCCAGCAACATAGCCATTACACTAACTGTTGGCCCCATTTTTCTTAATTTGTCATTTGCCTTTTTGTGTACGTTACAGAAATTTTGTGTTATGTCACAGATCTATCTTATAAAGTTCTACTTAGACTTTGGAATAGAAAGTATTATGCAAATCACATAACTTAAATTTTCTGCTAACATTTAAAAATTTTTTTTTTTATTTTCTTCTCTAATCTGCTTAGATTTACTTCAGTGTTTAACACAGGGAAGTTTTCTAAATTTAGTCTCCAAATGGTTGGTGTGTTGTTTCCATGCATTTAGTTCCCACTAATATGAAATGTCACTTTTATTAAGTATTAATTTTCATGTATACATCCATCTATATCTGGACTCACCAAGGACCTGTCTACCTATTTCTGTGTTAGCTTAATACTAATTTCATTGATGTAGATTTATTGTAAGTTTTAATATCTAAGATAAGTGCTCCTAATACTTAAAAAAAACTATTTAACAAAACTTTCTGACAAATAGTTTACAAAAATATTTTCCCATTCTGAGGGCTGGCAATTCACACTAATTACTGTATCTTTTGCCATGCAAAAACTTCTTAGTCTGATGTAATACCACTTGTCTATTTGGGGGATTATTGACTGTGCTTTGGGGATCTTATTTAAGAAGTCTTTGCCTACCCCAATGGCTCCCAGAGTTTCGCCAGCGTTTTCTAGAAGTAATTTTATAGTTGGAGGTCTTATGTTTAGATCTTTGATCCACCTTGAGTTGATTTTTGTCAATGGTGAGAGGTAGGGGTTCAGATTCATCTTTCTGCAGATGGATATCCAGTTTTCCCAGCACCATTTGCTGAAAAGGTTTTCCTTTTCCCACTGGATTGATTGGTACCCTTTGTCAAAAATCAGTTGGCTGTATGTTTGTGAATTTATTTCTGGAGACTCTATTCTGTTCCATTCATCCACCTGTCTGTTTCTGTGCCAGTACCATGCTGTAGAGAGGCTTAGCATTAATGGGACAAAGAAATGGGGTATTATCTGTTGAATATATCTTTATTATCTATGAGACTGGGGAGAAATATACATGTGTTAGAATATGCACTTTGCAAGCTAAGTAACATGATTCAATGTATAAAAGAACTTGAAATAAAAAAACCTTTCTAGTATTTAACAGTGATGTTGTTTTTTGAAACATAAAACATTTTGTTTATTGAAATACATGAATTAAAAATTTCTTTTAGGAGACTCAGCTGCAGTGAGGCAGGTGCTGTGGTGCTGCTATATGATGCAAGAAACTATATGGAACACCAGGGTTCAGATCCTGGTTGCCCTGAGTGTGGGCACATGTGGTCCTAGCTCACTGAAGGGCTGACGATGGTGGTGGGATGAGATCCTTTTGAGGGTGCTTCTCTCTCTTACTCTCTCTCAATAAAGTAAATAAACTTTCAAAAATCCTTTTAAGATTTTTATCACAGTTGCATTAAATTTTAAATTATATGTAATTTGGCATTTTCACAAAATTTTTGTAAAAACTATTTAAAAGGGTTATGAACTTACTCAACTCTGCAACAATTCTTTTATGTTGCTTAGTAAAGCTTGAAGTGATGCCTTTTACATGGAGACAATCATATCTGATCTTTTGAGCCCACTTTAGGTTGGGATCTGTTATTATGAAAAAAAAAGAAAAAAGATCTGTGGGACCTGCAGATGACATAATGGTTATGACACTGGACTCCCACATAGTCAACTGCCATTCGAGTCCCAGACTCAGTAGCTTAAAACTCACTCTGGGTGCATGTGCATGCATGCCCAAAATCCCAAGAGGAGAGTGGGGAGAAGGAATTGTGGTGTGGCTTTTCCCCTGGCGAGGGGTGGGGGTTGACTTCTCGCTTTCTGTCTCTTTCTCTCTCCCTATCTCTCAAGAAAGTGTACCTGCCCTATCGCAAAAATCTCTCTAAAAAAAAAAAAAGAAAGAAAGAAAGAAAGAGGAAAGGGATCTGTGAAAGTGAGTCATATGCTGAATGTAAGTTGGACTGAGTGTATGGGTGTGTATGGTGCCAGCTTCACTTTATAAAAATAAATAAATAAGTAAGTAAATAAATTAATTAATAAATAAAAACACTCAATCATGGCATACGAGGGGAGGTTCTGTATTGGGGGAATAGAAACAGGCGCTGTGTGGTGCCCACGTGGATCATGTGTGTAGTTGAGAGTGGTCAGAATCAGACCCTTTCAAGTCTCAGCTTTTGTTTGGCTTCTGATTTCATGCCTTTGAGAAAGAGGAAAGTTGCATTTCGTTTTGTTTGTTTGTTTATTTCATCAATGCTAAAACCAAGGCTCAGATAAGAGATTTTGTTTGGAATTGTGAGAAAGGCCCACCCTAGTGGGCCTTAACCCTGGGTCCCCTCTCCTTATAAGTGAATTACTCACTTCTTACTCATTTACATTTTCAAGTGTTTCCTGGGGTTCTTCCAAGACTCTGTCCTCCTTTCCAATCTTTTTCTATTTATTCATATTACTTGAGGAAAGATGGAGATGGACTTGGATACATCTCTCTGTATAAATTTTTACTTATTTATTTAGAATTAATTAATTAATTAGTTAATTTTAAAATTTGCCACAGGACATGTACACTCACTAGAGAGAGACAGAGAGAGAGAGAAAGAAAGTACGAAAACAAGCCACCAGGTTTGGGACTCGACTTGCTATCAGCCATGTGGCAGTCTAGCACCTTAACCACTGTGTTACCTGCTGGTCCCCTGCATAACTTTTTTTCTTTTTTTTTCCTTTTAATTAAATTTATTTATTTACATTCATTCACTGTACATCATTACAGCATACATAGTGAGATTTTCCATCTAGAGTACACTGTATATTGTCTCAATCAAGCACATCAACATACATGTTACCGTCAGCAAATAATTTTCCATTTCTTGTTTCCTGTATATATATATATTTTTTTTTCCCATCCTTGATTCCCTCTCTTTTTTTAAATTTTTATTTTTTCACATTTATTTATTATTATTATTATTATTATTATTATTATTTGTATATACTTTCAATCATATTGTTTGGCTTACAATGAGACCATTTCGATATGTGAACATTTCTCCCCAGACCCGTTGATAGAAATATCTTCAACAGATAACACCACACCTCCTCATCCCGTCAATGCTCTACCTCTGTATCCCTTCTACAAATGTCTTTCGTTAGGCCCCACTCCTCCACATACACCTCATCTGACATTCACACCCATCTCTTGTGTTTGTTCAACTGTTAGTCAATCAGTTTCAGACATAAAATGCAGACAAACAGTATATGTTAAGTGGGGACATACAATGTCTCTCCTTCATAGCCTGGCTTGCCTCACTCAGCAGTACATCTTCCGTATTCTTCCACTTTCTGTCAAAAGCCAGGGCTCTGTTGGTTTTTATGGCTGAGTAGTATTCCATAGAGTATATGTAGATTGGTCCAACCACTGTGGAGAATAATTTGGAGATTCCTCAAAAATCTACAGATAGATCTGCCATATGATCCAGGGATCCCACTCCTCCGTATCTACCCAAAGGACAGAAGAATTCTTCATTGGAAAAGTGCGTGCACATCGATGTTTATTGCGGCACTATTCACAATTGCTAAGTCATGGAACCAACCCAAATGCCCCCGTATGGAGGAATGGATTGAAAAACTGTGGCACATATACTCTGTGGAATACTACTCAGCCATAAAAACCAACAGAGCCCTGCATAGCTTTTAAAATCAGGATTGCCCACGGATAAGTATTTCTTAGAAAAAGTCTTTTTTTGAAGTCTTTGGTTTGTTGTTCTGTTGTAAAAAACAAACAAACATTGTATTAGAGGTGTGCTGCGTGATCGCTTTCACATGCAATTCAATGATCAGAGCCCAAAGTATATTTTCACAGGGAAAAGGGGAAAGGGGCGGAGCCTTCCTCAGAACATCAAAACTGTTGACCTTCAGCTCACCTTATACTTGGTCTTTCCACCATAAGTCGTATTCATGTCCTCGCTTCCAAAATGTACTCGGTGGGTAGCTGGTCCACTGGAGATACAATCAGGTGTCAGCACAGCCGGTCATTAGCGCGGGCACCGCAATCAGGCTCCAACTGTCCTGTATCAAGTCATGTAACATGGAAAGTTCAGGGTTCTGGGGATTATAGGAAAGTGAGCCCATAAAACTTGACCTTAAGCTCCATCTAAGCTGCTATACTTGTATCTGACATTTTTACCCTCATGACCTCTAGTTTACCCTTTGCATGAGCAAGCTGAACACAGAAGATAAAATTATCTCCTTGTATGATGTAACTTGGTGGAGTATCTGACAGGACGGGGTGGGGCACTGCGTTGTGTAAATTGCCTTTATTTTTCTTGGAAATTACAACACTTGGCTTTTGGCTCCCCTTAAGTCATTTTAATGTTAATATCGTTAATATTGGTGGGGTTTTTTTGGGGGGTTTTGTTTTTTTTGTTTTTTTTTTTTTTTTCTGAACACATTATGTCAGGGGAGGCTGACTTGCAGCTTTATTTCCCAGGAGTGCTGAAAGAACAGGGAGAGCGAGGCAATCTTCTAAATGTTAATAAACTTTTACACTTAATGAGGAAGTGGCCCATAGAGATAGCATTCTCAGAGAAGATGTTAATCCAATAGATCAAACCTCTACAGCCCTGGGAGTTACCAGGGAGGCAGGAGCTCCCAGACAGGACTTCTTTTAAGGGTGAAAAAGGTTTCTGTTGCTGGGTAGATTTGATAGTTTTTCAGGCATGTTGCTCTTAGTCTTGCAGAACTCCTACTCATGAATTAAGACCTGTCACAGTATCACTTCCTGCCATCCCGGCTTTGCCAGGCAGAAGATCACTCTGTCCTCTGCTTCTCCTTGGCATTGAGTGCATTCCTCTGAAAGGGTCATTAGCGTATTTGCTGTTTTATGTGTCTGTTTGTACCCCTGGATAGGAGAGAAGTGTTGTCACCGTCAGCATTTTTTTAATCCCTGAAATTTGGAACAATGCCTGGAAATCAATAATTTCTCAATAAACGTGGATGCTGAAGAGAGATCTTAATTCTTAGACACGTCCCCTTTCTAAAACAGGAATGTGCATTTGCTTTCCAGTCATGTCATCGAGTCCCACCGTTGGATCTTCCAGCACGTCCTCCATCCTCCCATTTTCCTCTTCAGTTTTTCCTGCTGTCAAACAGAAGAGTGCCTTCGCCCCTGTCATCAGGCCCCAAGGCTCCCCTTCGCCTGCTTGCTCCAGTGGCAATGGAAATGGATTCAGAGGTAAGCGAAGGCACTACTTCGGGAGTGAGCATGACACAGCCATGGGGCCAACAATTAAGGGAAGATAGCACAGCGCCATGGCATAGGTCTAGCCACCTACCTACAAAGGGACACTTTGGTGTTTTCATCATGGGACATGAATAGCTTACACAGCTGGGTAGTGCTTCATCTAAAAGCAAGATGGGAACCAGAGTCATTACCACACTCTGCAGGTGAAGGTGTTAACTCTGGTAGAGCCACACATTGAATCTGGACTGCCAGCACCACAATGTCCATAGAGCCATCCCACCGTTTCCGAGAGGGTGCTTGGTCACCCCATCAGAGGCCACATCCACGTGATGACTCCTGCTCACCACACCTGCCATCTGCAGTACGTACACATCCCCAAGGCATGCACACACAGAATCCAGCAGGAGGCAACCAGCAAGTTCTGAGAATTCTGGCTCTGTGCTAGTCAAATTGATAGCAGGTGCCTGATCAGGGATGGGGCTGAGAAGAAAGAGAAAAAGACATACTGTTTCTAAGAACAAAAATTAATATCACCCGTCAAACCCATTTTTGAGCCGGGTCCTAAAATGTAATATGACATGACGTAACACAAATGTGATGAGTACATGAGAATCTAATCATCTCTTCGTGAGTGGGAGGCAGCTGATGGCAGAGAAGCAAATTGGAAACTGCTGAGTACCGTGGCTCACTGGAGACCCGCATCATTTTTAGGCTTCTTCTCGCGACTTGACGTGAACACATTCACAATAAGCAGTGTTAGGGAAAAAAAAATAATAATAAAATAATGGTAGAGGTTCAGTTAACCTCTCATGGATCAAAGCCTCCAAGGGCAGCAGAACTTGATGGAGAGCCTTGAATGGGCTGTGTACTGGATACGGCATCTGCCTTGTGGTTGATAGCAGTATATGGAGTCGTAGTCCTTTGGGACACGGTGAGGGGTCATTCTCCATCTGTGGCTTAGCAGAGCTCATACAGGTAGTTAGGCTCCAGTCCCATCTTCTGCTAGCAATGAGGCATCAGTAGATTCACTGAAAATTCTTCTACTTCTGACTAGACAGCAGCAGGGTCTACCTGCCACCCAGCGTGTAGGTAGTTGGAAACATCTGTACATTTGATGGAATTTTTGTCATCCAGATGTCTAATCCATAGAGAAATTGGCTCAGCCTGTAGCTATGTGTCTCTCTGCCTGCCCCATCTCTCATCAAAGACCAGTGGTTCCCATTGCATTGTTAGGAGATGGGCTTAGAGCTTCCCCATCAAATCTTTGTCTCTAGACTGGGAAATAAAAACAATTACTGAGTATATTTGCTGTATCTTCTCTTTTCCCTCGCCTGCTCCAGTGATGCATTTCCTCTAAGTTCTTTGGTTCTATTCATGGACCTTAACTGAAGTGGAGGCCAAACAGGTGTCATTTGGAAAATGCGGAGTGAGAGGGACAAGGAGGATGAGGGAAGGTACAGGCTTTCCTCCACATTTACACTGGGGGAAGATAGGAAGGAGACAACCCTTCCTTCCCTACCTAATTCCTGGTAACTCAGCAGATATGTTCAGCTTCACTTTAACGTAAAAAAAAAAAATATCACTTGACCTCCACTTGCCAGCCTTCCCTTGCTCATGCATATGCTGAGTTTGCAGAAGTGGAGCTTGTTGTCTCAGATCTTCTTCGTGTGTTCTGCCCAGGCAGACTCTCCCCTGAGGCCTACCCAGATCTTGGCTGGCAGGGAGGCCAGGTCAGATTTCTCACTGGCTCTGTTGGCCTGTAATCCCCACCCTGCCTCTTGCTGCAAGCCCAAGGCTCTCTGGGTGTTACTGCCATCATGTTTGAGTCAGCGAGCTAGAACGGAGCCTTGTGTGGTCTTAGTGAGTTTTCTTGTGGGAACAGCTGCAGCAGAAATAGGCAGAAAACTCTCTCCGGGTTCCTCAGCCTTGTAAGCTTTTGGACCCCAGCAGTTAGAATGTCTAGACTGATGAGGGTCAGGTGGTGGTGTAGCAGTAACCCACCCAGTGCATGTCTCTCTGTCTCTAGTCTCTCTTTGTCACGGAATAAAGAAAGAGACTTTTTAAAAAGTTTGTGGGGAAGATGAAATTGAAGTATGACTTAAAAAGTGAAGAATGCTTGGGCTGGGACAGTGGCTGAGCCACATACAGGAGTGACAACTGATGACATGTACGCACAGGCTCTAGGTTCCAGCTTCATTTCTGTAGAAACACTGCAAAGCCTCAAACCTTTACTGAATTCTACAATCCCTCTAAATATCCTTGCTAATTTGAACCTTAAAAATAAGGAGGAAAAGAAAGAAGAAAATGAGGCTGGGAAAGGTGGAAGAGAAAGAGGAGAAAAGAAGCCACCAACTTAGGGTTATAGCTACAAGAACTACCAAGAACTATAAAAATATGAAGTCATATGTAGAGAAATCAAAGAAAAAGCTGAGGAGAACCTTAAAGAGTGTTAATAATTGGAAGGCACAGACTTGACTCGACCAGTCCTGTGCTAAGAGTTCTATTTTAGCTCTTTCTAGGCTATGTGAATTTGCATGTGATTACCATCTCAAAGCCTCAATTTCATAGTCTATTTAACATAGGGAACTGCATAGTTACCCCCTGAAGTTGTGAGTTAATTTGTGTGAAGAACTAAGGAAGATGGGCCTGGCCCATGGCCTGGTAGTTAAGGGAACAGATCCTATATGACCATGGTTTGAATCCTGGCCCTGGTGGCTTGGGAAACGTGTCAGGTGTGTGTACATACATATCCCAAATCCCAACAGGATGGACAAATGGAGAGAATGGAGAGAAGAGATTGTAGCATGACCACACCCCATTGAGAGAATCCTCTCTCTCTCTCACACACCCTTTGGTGAGCACATTGCCCTCTGGCAATTAAAAGAAAAAAAAATAGCTAAGCAAGGTAAAGGATGCTTCATGGAGCCCAGCAGGTAGAAGGCTAGAGTTGACAGGATGCCTTGAGAAGCCTTGCTCCTGCTCATTCCCATTCTGGACCAGGTCAATGGAAGCTCAGTGTTTAGTATTATGAAGTGCCCCATGGACACAGCGAGAGGAAACCAAGCTGGCACTCAGTGTACCACCCATAGTCCCTAAATGAAGGAACTCTGAGATTGCAGGCACCTTATAGCAAGGAGCTCCATCTCTTTAGAGACAATCAGTGAGATACTTAAAATGTGCAGAAGGTGCCTGATTCACCAGACTGATGAGGGGTTCATCTCTAGGCTATTGAAGGGTGGATGATCTTAATCATCTGCAGAGGGTATGTGCAACCAGCACTCTGTGACACTTGCCGATTGTCATTGGGTACTGCACACAGGGTGCTAAACGAGTGCTTTAAAGAGTTATCTTCTTTTCCTCCAAACCATGCCAACCAATATATCATTGTTTTTGGTTAAGACCAAGGCCACACAGCAAGTCACCAATTGCTTGAACCCAGAAGTCAAGACTCCCAGGCTTGCGTTCTAAAGCCTTGTACCTCTCCAGGGACAAAAATAGTGACATTCCTTTGTTTACCCTCCATCTGTCCCTGCTGGCCACCTGGGCCAAAGGGAGATTATTGCTTTTCTACAAAATACCAAAGGTGAAAACAAATCAAAGTACAGTTACACATCTGTCTCCCCCAGTGAAAAGGCTTTTTCTCTAGATAACATCTGCTTTCTGTCTGTTGGCTATGGTTACTATAAGCAGAAAACTAGGGTCATCGTCTTGCACACCCTTGCCTTCCAGCCCACCCAGGGAAGGATGGATATGAAGGGAAGAAAGGAGAAGCGAAAGATGTGAAATCTGTTGTTCTTTGACATACAGGGATCTGGTCCTTTGAGCATCTCTAGCCTTTCATAGCTCCTTGGGTAACTCTCGAGCACCCAGCAAAAGGGTGAGGAATTTTAGATGTAATAGGCAAGTGAAAATTGGAAATGTGAGTCAGAATTCTCCTGCCAGAGAGCTACATGTGCAGCCTTCACTGACCCACTTCTACCTCATTTATCAGGCATTTACAGTTGATGAGTATAGATTGTCAAGATAGTATTATACACTATGTGTCTGATTCATTTTTTAGCTCCCTCCAGGAAAAAAATAAAAAATAAAAAAGCTCCTCCACTCTGGGATAATTACTCGGGTTGCTATATCTCCAAATCATCAGGGAGTGTCCAGAATTGAACCGCCTTTATTGAAAAGTTACATCGATTCAATATATAGTAATACAGGCAAAAATAATTAAGGCTTTGCTAGCTGTGTAAGACCTTAATCCAGATCTCACAAACATTCAATAAAGGCTGTATGGGCAGGAAAATAGACGGCTGACAATTTTGCCCAAGAGAACCAGCTGGTACAAAGAAAGGGAGCAGAGGGAGGAGAGAGAAAAAGAGAGAGAGAGAGGAGGGAAGAGACAGCAATAGATGAGTTGGGAGCAGCAGAGAGAATTTTGGCCATTTGTTTATACGCTTAGTAAGCACCCCTTGACAAAAGAATCCAATTCTAGATATGGTTTGAAGTTCTAATGCAAGAAAACTACTCTGCCATTTTTCAAGGATGCATACATGCTCAGCCTGTAAAGTCCCAGTCAGGACAATGCATTTTGCTATGTGATCCCCCCCACACACACACACACACATTGCTGCTTCATTGCTCATATCGAGGGGAAATCCAGACAGGGGTTGTCCACGCCCTCAATAGATGCAGCAGGCATTGGACTCTGCACGTGGGGAGGAGATAAAGACTGGAGATTGGGGTGACCCCCAAATTAGAAACTAAATTAAATCTCCTATTTCAGTGGATCAGCATTCATTAGTGAATGAGTATCACATATCAGCAGTGAGCCCCAGAGGGAGCTGGGTTAGGAAAAAAAGCTAATAAAATTTAGTCTAGAATGGATAGAAACCTAGGATGAATAGGAACCCCAATTTATTATAAATGATGCCAGGCAGGGATCAGCAGGTGGTATGGTGGTTACGGCACTGGACTCCCAGGCAGCTGGCCATGGTTTGAGTCCTGGATCTGGCAGCTTGAAAATCATGCCAGGTATGTATTCATGCATGCCCAAAATCCCAGGAGGAGAATGGAGGAGAATGGGTTGTGGCATGGCCATCCTCTTGGGGTGATTTCTCACTTTCTTTCTCTTATTCCTCTCTGGTGAGTCAATTAGCCTATTGTAAAAACCTAAAAAATAAACAAACAAAAATGATACCAGGTAAGTCAACAAGCTCAGCACCTGGAGTTTCCTTTCCTGTTCCAACTAAGTGATTTGGAACAGTAGCATCTGGAATTTATTTTAGTTTTATTTTTTTAACCTTTTTTTTTTTTTTTTTTAAGAGGTTTTTGCTATAGGGCGCGTGCGCTCGCCAGACAGACAGAGAGAGAGACAGAGAGACAGAAAGCGAGAAATCACCCCCCATGGGGGATGGCCATGCCTCAATCCCTTCTCCTCCGTTCTCCTCTTGGGATCTTGGGCACGCACGCACACGTGCCTGGTGTGAGTTTTAAGCCACTGGGTCCAGGACGTGAACCATGGTTGACTATGTGGGAGTCCAGAGACATAGCCATTACACTAACTGCTGGTTCCTGGAATTTATTTTAGTTTTGTAATGAAAAATATATTGCAATTTAGTTTACGTTTACATTGATTATCTCAGTTATATAACCTACTCATCTAAAACCAAACCAAATGTAACTCAGCCTCCCAAGCAAAATGTCAACAACCTTTGTTAGCACTATTATTTCCCTGTTTCTATAAGGCTTTAGTTCCTCTGCTGATCTGTCAGTGAGCTGGAGAAAACTGGCTAACCTATCAGCTAAGGACATGTTTCTCTGGGATTGGATCAGAACTAGCTCCTCCCAACACACCCCTCCCCCCACCTTTGTGTTATAGGCTTTAATGCAAAAAGTCTTCCAGTCTAATTTATTACTCTTTCCTCACAGCCATGACCGGACTTGTCGTACCCCCCATGTAAAGAAGAGGAAGAACTGCTTTCTTATAGCACAAAACTACTTATTCCGATGGACCGATAATGAGGAAAGCACCATGAGCTCTTTGGGGAGAGTTGTGCCCCCAAGCAAATGTGATGGATGAGTTTGGGTATGCAAGGAGCCGGCATCTCACTTGTTCTCACATTCTTCTCGTAGCACTGACGGTGGCTACACAAACTGACCCTCTTGGGAGACAAGGACAAACGATGTCATTGACGTGGTCAGTGCTAAGAGCAGAAATGCAATTCTTTGTTATGAACATTATGAAAACCACCTTCCTATGTTTGTAAAATATTTAAGAAAAAAATTGGCAAACAATTCATGCTTAATATTTTGGATACTATTTGTTTTTCTTTGTAGGAAAAAAAAAGTTGAAAGTTTCTATTTTCTATGAAGCCTTTCAGATACCAATTTAGTTTATGCAGAAAAAAAAAATTGAACAAAACAGGGTACCAGCATGGAAGACTTTCTTAAAACGAAATCTGAATTGAATGATGAAATGGTGTATGTGTGTTTGCTTATAGTTTAATCTCTTTAAAAAAATACAAAAAAAAAACAAAAAGGGGAAAAATTTTAAAATGTTTTACAATTATTTAAATAAATAAACGTGTAACTTATTGTAAGTAGAAGTAGAAATTAAGACCTTTTTTTTTTTTTTTGGAAGAGAGGAATTTCTCTTCCTGATGTAAAATGAAAATGATGCAAACATGTAGTAACAAGTTTTAAAGGTGTGTGATTATTACTGCAGTTACTGACTAGACTGTAAGCCCCCATTCCTCATCTTCCTCTTTTTCCATCACTTTATTGACTCATGGGCAAGAACATGTACCTTACATAAAGATTCCTACGGAACAACCCAAGGCAGAAACAAAGACCCAAGTACATCTGCACACACATGAATACTCAAACCCATCAATTCATCCCCAGCTCCTTCTGATTTCTAAAAGTCTACATCTCCCTTTTGGTGTTCTCTCTTTGTGACTTAAAAAAAAATCATATTAAATTTCAACATTCTCCCCTGAGCAATGCAGAGAATCCCCATGTCACAGTGTATCACAAGCTGTGAGTACCCCCAAGGAAAGAGGTGTCTCATCCTCAAAAAGAGCCAGTGTCATGTGACTATCGTAACCGAGGAGCCCCTTTGGGATTCTTCCTTCCAAGAGCCACACACTCCCTCCTCAAGTTTCCTGGCTTGGCACCATGGTATTAAGCCCCACAGAACTTCAGAAGCAGAGTTTGAAGAAGATGACTCTGTTCCTTGGACGCTAACGGGTCAGTCTTAGTAGGTCCAAGTCCTCTCTCTCTGCAAATTTCCCCTCTCATGGCATTAAACTCTCTCTCTCAAAAAAAAAAAAAAAAAAAAAGAAAAAGAAATCCCACTTGACACTGTTTCCAGGCAAGAATGGGATAGACTGTGGAAGAGGAATGTTAAAAGCACTAATCCCCTCTCCTTATGTTCAAAGAAATAGAAATCCAGATTCTGGACAGATTTAGAGACTAGGGAGATCTGTGTTCTAAGCAGCACAGTTAGCCAGCCCTCCGCTGGGCCCTCAATGTTCTGTGACTAGCTCTTGGGAAGGGAGGCTGGTGGGGGGGGAGAGGGGACCTTGCAGTAGCTGCTCCAGTCGATGATATTGAGATCCTAGAGATGTAGCCAGACTTCCTTGGATTGTGAATAAGGATGCCAATTGTTTTTCCAGGGCAGGGTTCTTGTTGACTAATTGGCACCACAGAGTAGTCTGTACACAGACTTTAGTTTGAGGTTCCTAGTTGGAGTTCTAACATTAAAATTAATGCAGCTCTCATGGAAGACGATCTTTAGTTTATGTGAGCCTGCTTCAGACGACTTCATTAATTCTGCAGGCCTTCTCTTTGCCCCATGGATACATGCCCACATCTATCCAGCGCCCAACTATCTTATTTGCCTTTAGTCCATTCTGGAATTACCCAATATGGCCCATATTATTTCTATGCACATGAGAATCCAAGGTTTTAGAAACCTGGCATGTTTGTAACTACTGCTGACAGCCCCTCATTGTCAGGGCTTAAAGCGCCAAAATACACAGAAACACATGAGAAAAAGTCCCCCAGTGAAAAATCTGATGGGAGGGGAAGAGTGGATGGAATACAAACATTACCATCCAAAAGTGAAGGCAGAACAAAATTAAGCATGTTTAGACCTGGATTTGAGCCAATCCAACATAAGGAAATGTTTTTTTAAGTAGCATTGCTTTTAGAACCTGTGAATTTTGCTCTTGCATGAAGATGAGTGCAGTACTGTCTTCAAAATGATTGTAGAATTTGTTGGTAGCTCGACACCGAAAAATGTGTATAATTAAATACCAGACATCCTTGACCATTCAGCTAGAACCTTGACAGCAACAGATCTATTTAATTGTACAAATGTGTGTAAGGATTACTTTTAGTGTACTAATAAATTAAAAACAAAGCTACTCTGTCCTCTTTAGTCCTTGCTATTGAATCATTCCAGTCCCAGGTTATTTTTGTGCCACTTGGAATACGAGTATTTCTATAGGTAACTACAAATTCTATCCTATCTTTTAAGAGGAGCTGTGTAAGAGTTTTCATTTAAAGGGACAATTTACCTTATTATTTATCTCATTTTTTTTTTTTGGTTATTGCATTGTAATTCTTCCCAGTTTTTCTTTGCACATTTCAATATGCATGGTTTAAAAACCATTATCTTCTCTACCTTTTGTACAGTAAGGCCTCATTTTCAAACTGTATAGTTTCCTTTTATTGTTTGGCTTTGTCAGTTATATACAGTATAAAGTTGCTATGCACAGAGCTTTTTGTAAAGACAGCTTTTTTGTTTACTGTTTTTAATGGTCTTACTTATGAAAGAATATCTTGTTTGTAAAATGAATATGTCTACTTCAGTTTTAAACTTTAAATTATCCTAACAAAAAAAATAAAATTTTTGTACTGTAAAAATGATTGGACCTTTACCTTTTATGTCTTTTTTTGTTGTTGCTTTTTCCTCCAGAGGAAGAAATTCAGTTTAGGATTTGTTCTTAACTTTCTGGGTGTATTAGGCTTCTCAAGGGAGACAGAAGCAATAGGTTTGTGTAGATATGTGAGAGGGAATTTAATGGAGGAATCAGCTCATGTGATTGTGGCGGTGGAGAAGTCCCACGGCAAGCCATCTGCAAGCTGAAGTACCTGGGGTTCTGATGGTGCGGATCAGTCAAGTCCAAAGGCCTCAGAGGCAGTAAAGTTGATGCTGTAACTCATAGTTTGAGGCCAAAAGCCTGAGAACCTGTGTGTGTTGTGGAGAGCGGGGTGGGTTGGAGTCTGAAGGCAGACAGGTTCTGGCATCCAAAGCAACAGAAAGTCTATCTTGTTCTGTCTCACAAGAGACCTATTGGTCGTGTTTCTCCTCTCCAGGTCCTTTGTTGATTGACTCATGCCCACCCGCATGAGGGCAGATCTTCTGCATCCAGCCCAACTAATCTCTTCCGGAACACCCCCATGGACACTCAGAGTAGTGCTTTATCAGATTTCTGGATATTCCTTGATCCAGACAAGTTGACACGCAAAACCAGCTGTCAGGGAGTTTTCTCATAATTGCTGGTTTCTGAGCTCTAGTTGTGGGAATCTTACTATAACTTTTGCTTACATGGAAAGTGTGAGAAGGTACTCTGAAGACAGAATATATACTATTTTAGTTAAGTTTTCTCTATGTGTTTTTCTACATGAGGGTACTTAAGAAGTTCATGGAGTGCCGGCAGGTAGGGTGGTGGTTAAGGTGCTGGACTCCTGCATGGCCAACTGTGGTTCAAGTCCCAGACATGGTAGCTTGCTTTCTCACTTCCCCTTTCTCTGTCTCTGTTGAGTGCATGTGCTCTATAGCAAACTGTTTTAAAACAAACAAAAAATAAATAAAATTTTAAATAAATAATTCCAAAAAGTTTTTAAAAATAAGGTAATAAAAAATGGGATTAAAATACAAACTGATTTTGGTGCAAAAAACTTTGAACCCCATGTGTAGTTTTCTCATAATATGTACTTTCCATGACCTTGTTGAAGATCATGCATGTATCCATCTGGTCATATTTCTTTCATGAAAGATTCAAAACCCAAAGGGTTTCGCTATGTTGGATTTTGTCTGTGTAGAATTTTTGAGGTAGCCGGGTAGTCTGATTTGTACCTGCTTTTTGAACAAAAGTTAAACTTGATCCATCAGATACTGGATGAAGAATTGGAGCCTAGAACACAAAGATCTGATGCCTGTTAAATCAGAAAAGGAGTAAGACACATGCCCAAGGAGGGAAATAATACATGGAAGAAAGCCCATACAGGAGGATAGAAGGGCTGCAGAAACTTATAGAACATTAAGATCAGAGGTTTGGAGTGGTCATGAATGCTTGAATGGGAGCAGCAGAGCTGGACTGGGCCGCCATAAAAGGAGAGAATTTTGGAATAGAGGTTGGTAGTGAACACTTCACATGAGAAGAACAACATGCGTGGAAACACAGAAAGGGAAATACACAAGACACATTTAGGAGAATTGGATACTACATGTGATTTTCAACCAGAATATTCATTTATTAGATTATCTCATTTCTCTCTCTGAGGGCATAAATGTCTTCAAACCACATAAATTGGCTTCTTTATTTTGTTTTATTCATTCTAATTTGCTATAGGGCACATATGCTCATCATAGAGAGGGAAAGTGAGAAAGCATCTCCCGGGGGAGATGGCCATGCTGCAATCCCTTCTCTATTTTCCTCTTGGGATTTTGGACATGCAGGTAGATGCACCCTCCATGTTTTTTCAAGCTGCTGGGTCCAGGATTCAATCTGCCCTGTAGGATCCAGGTGCCTTAACCATCACACCAACTGGCTGGTTCAAATTACCTTTTTTATAAAAGTGGATGAGATAGTGTATCTAAGCATTAAACTGAGAAAGTCCCTGTACAATTATATGTCATTCTGAGAAATGTGTTAAGTGATTTCATTGTGTGAACATCATTAATGTACTTACACAAATGTAGATAGCATAGCCTATCACACAACTAGGTTTATGGCCTAGCCTATACACTTTTTATGAGACCATTGTTGAATATAAAGGCTATCTTTGAACAAAACATTGTTATGCAGTGCATGACTATATGTGTGCTTTTCTCAAGGAAAATTAGCTCTATGTCTAGAATGTTCTTTCCCTTGATCTTTGTATGACTAGTATCTCCTCATCCTTCAGGCCTTGGTGTAAATATCATTTACTCAGGGAGCCCTTCTCTGACTTTTGATGATGCAGGTTTTTCAACTTCTATGTATCTGAGCTCTGTGTCCTCATTATGATTCATATGTTTTCTTGTTGATCGTTTGCCTCAACTTTAGACTGAAAGTTCATAAGGACAAGAATCCTATCAGTCTCATGAGACCCCCAATGCTTGAGGTCTCAACAAATGCTGAAAGAATGAATGAGCAGAATCAATTTGGATTCCCAGAAATAGCTCTGTCATGTCATGTGCAAGAGGTAGCTGATCTGTCACAAATAATAGAAAAAAGCATCACTTGAAGAATTTGCTCCTTAGAGACTATCTTGTCAATAACCAAAAAAAAATTACACATGTTATAACATAACGTGGTTGGTGGGTTAACAAACATAGGACAGGAACCAGCAGATGGCATAATGGGTATGTTACTGGACTCTCATGTAGTCAGCTGTGGTCTGAGTCCCAGACCTGGTGGCTCAAAACTCATGCTGGGCATGTGTGCATGAATGTCCAAGATCTAGAGAAGAGGATGGAGGAGAAGGGGTTGTGAGATGGCCATCCTCCTAGGGGATGATTTCTCACTTTCTGTCTCTGTCTCTAAAAAGAAAAACTCTCTCTAAACAAACAAACAAACAAACAGACATAGGACATTCAAAATGGAGGGAAGGAAAGTGAGGAAAAAAACCTCTGGCTGGTAGCTTGGGATAAGGTTGCTTCGTTCCTTGGTCCTAGAACTTATTCCATGTTGCTTCTTCTGCTCAAATGTCACTTAAGAACAGAATCTTTTAGGGGTATGCACAGACTATTCCTATCCCAGATATGACATTTAACTTGTTAACCACACACTTGACTCTCAAAGAACCTGTGGTGCACTCATCAAAGTGTAAGAAGTTCAGAGAGAGTGAGCAATGAGATTTGAACCTTCAGACTAGGTTCTAAAGGACTTTGTTCACAGGCCAGAAAGTTTAAATTTCATATGTAGGACTATATAGCAAGTAATGGAAAGCTATTAAAGGAACGTCTGTCAAGGAGCACCATGATCAACTTTTTTTTTTTTTTTTTTCAGTCATAGGCATGTGTGCACACTGGAGAGAGACAGAGAGAAAGAGAAAGTAAGAAATCATCCTCCAGGGGGAATAACCATGCTGCAATCTTCTTTATTCTCCTCTTGGGATTTTGGGCACACATACATGTGCTTGGCATGATTTTTAAATCACTGGGTCCAGGGCTCAAATCATGGTTGGCCATAAGAAGAATCCATTGTCTTAACCACCACGACCTCTGCTAGCCCTTATGATCAACTTTACACTTTAGAAAAATCATTAAACTGGGGTTTGTAGATTGGAGACAGTAGACCTTGGAGGCAAGAAGACCAATTGGACAGGGCCAATAGACATCTGATAAGTACCTTTGTTCTGGATCATGTTTACAACTCATGTCCATTCTGATGGGTCAGCACCAGTGCTGTACCTGCTTTTAAATGTTTTAAAGTTGCTCCTGCAGTCAGGAGACTATTGCAATAATCCAGCCAAAAATGACTCATATCTGAACTAAGGTAAGGCGATAGAGATGGAAAGAAGAGGAAAGATT
Organism: Tupaia tana; assembly: GCA_026018925.1. Lineage (NCBI taxonomy): Eukaryota > Metazoa > Chordata > Mammalia > Scandentia > Tupaiidae > Tupaia > Tupaia tana. The sequence continues at coordinate 176,820,298 of JAKSZU010000002.1, read as the reverse complement.
TGAGGGTAAGTTTTAGTGTTTGACAGGACTTACTAACTGGTTAGATGTCAGAATGAGAGGCATAATACAACTCAGATTACCCCCAGTTTGCTGGGTGGATAATTAAATTTTGTGAAATCATTCAGTGAAGGAAGGAATAGAGAGGGGAACATTCTGGGTGGGGAAGGTGGAAAGAGATATTGATATTAAGCAAATGTTACAATTTCTCCTATCCCTTCTTAGTTAGCTGAAAATTGTCTTCCAGCAGTTTACTCAAGAATGACTCAAAAAATAATATAATATTTCTTGGTTCATGCATATTGAGAAAAGATTATTCTATTTCTATTTGAATGACTGTTTGGTTTCGTATAAAATTTCTGGGATTTCTCTTTCTTGGAGCATTCATACAAGGTCTTTTTTTTTAAAATCGTTTTTTATTTGTTCTGTTTTGTTTTGTTTTCTAGCTATCTTCTAGTGTTGAATGTTATTGTGGACGTATCTGAAGCCATGCCTCTCTTTCTCATGCCCCCATATTATTTGTTTTATATAAACAAGGCAATTCTATAATTTGTTGTATAAATTGTGGCTTTTTTGAGAGTTAAGGGGGACACAATAAATAATTAAGGATGGAAAACAAATGTAAATAAAGACTATCCCACAGTATTCTGCTTGTAAGGGACTCAATCTTTCTCGTTTGTCTGCTTTAAAGTCTTTGTATTTGAAGCCCAGGAAGTTTTTTAGGATATGACTTAGTATTGATAGCTTGCTGTCATTTTTCCACCTGGGATATGGTATTCCCTTTTAATGTATAGATTCAAGCCTTCTTTTATTTCTGGAAACTTTTCTAATTGTAACATTAAATAAATGTTCTGTTTTGTCATTCTGGTTTGTCTTGCTAGAGATACCAATTATACATATATTGGATCACTAGTATCCATCATTTACTGCTCTCTCATTAACTGCTCTTAACTCTTAGTGCACTTGCAGGATAGCTTTTCTCACTCTTGTCTTCTTTTTATGTTGCTTCTATAGCTTTAATTTCTCATATATTTATTTTTTAAACCGTTATTATAATGCATCATGGCTTTCCATTGTGTTGCTTATTTTTATTGAATAGATGCATCTTTACTTTGAGTTATTGTTTCATATAAAAATTGGGGGGTTTCTTTTTTAAATCATTGTTATGGCAATGAGCCATCGGCTCCATGAAAACTGTGTGTGTGGAAACAATTCAGTTACAACCCTGTGGCTGATGAGGTCGTGCATGGCGACTCTAGGGAGACTGCCTAACCTGTTTGGTGTCCACTAGTGTGGACTGGTGGGACCATGTCCTGCCAGACGCCGGGAGGATACGCCGGCGGGGCCGGGGCGGGGGACTGGACTGCAGTGCCACGTTCCTCTGGGAGTAATTAACCAAAATGACGAACACAAAGGGAAAGAGGAGAGGCACCCGATATATGTTCTCTAGGCCTTTTAGAAAACATGGAGTTGTTCCTTTGGCGACATATATGTGAATCTACAAGAAAGGTGATATTGTAGACATTAAGGGAATGGGTACTGTTCAAAAGGGAATGCCCCACAAGTGTTACCATGGCAAAACTGGAAGAGTCTACAATGTTACCCAGCATGCTGTTGGCATTGTTGTGAACAAACAAGTTAAGGGCAAGATTCTTGCCAAGAGAATCAATGTGCGTATTGAGCATATTAAACATTCTAAGAGCTGAGATAGCTTCCTAAAACGTGTGAAGGAAAATGACCAGAGAAAGAAGGAAGCCAAAGAGAAAGGGACCTGGGTTCAACTAAAGCGCCAGCCTGCTCCACCCAGAGAAGCACACTTTGTGAGAACCAATGGAAAGGAGCCTGAGCTACTGGAACCTATTCCCTATGAATTCATGGCATGATGGGTGTTAAAAATAAACTAATCTGTGGTCAAAAAAAAAAAACAAAAAACTGTGTGTGTGCATGTGTGTGTGCGTGCGTGCACACGCATGCATGCATTACAGGGCATATGTGCTTGCCAAAGCGAGACAGAGGGAGAATGTGCCCCCACGGAAAATAGTCATGTGGCTATCCCTCCACCTCAATCTCTCCCTCATTTCAGGATTTTAGGCAAACACCCACGTGCTTCTGGTGTGTTTCTCAAGTTTTTAGGTCTGGGACTTGAACTGGGTAGTTGGCCATGTGGGATCTGGCTGCCTTACCTACTAGGCCACAGAGCTAGTCCCTGCCCCTCAAACTTTTTGTTCTGGAAAATATTTTTTACCTACCATTTATTTTCCTTTTCTTTTTTCCTCCCCTAAAAGCATATTGGTATCAATCATGTTTTGATATCTTTTTTGATAATATTCATATTTGTTTGGAGTTTTTCCTGGACTAGCTTCCTGCCATAAATTTCAGAGAAGATACAGGGCGATATACCAGGTTAGCAGAGATTCTTATTGCAGAGATACGTGTGCATTGGTGCATATGTGTGTGTGATGTATACATATATTTGTTTATAAAATAAGAGAGAGAGAGAGAGAGAGAGAGAGAGAAATTGACTTCCTTCAGATTTTACTTCTTCTTATCCAAAATAAACTAGCATTTGTACAATTCTTCTGAATGTAGACTACTTCCTCACCAACTAACTGCTTCCTGTTACAAAAGGTCTTCAAAAAGTTTGTGGAAAATAAATATTATGAAAAAGCCATGCATGGATGTCAATTTTTTTTTTTTGCACCAAAATAAACTCATACTTTAGTCCATTTTTCAAAACATTTTAAAGTCTGCTGACATATGGCTTATTTGAGTTATCCCTTCATTCAAATTTGCCAACTAAGTTTCATCTCTCTGCCAGATCGGGTCCAGAAACACATTTTCACTCAGACTACATGTATGTTCCAATTGTTTCAAACAAGAGACTGTTGGTTTGAACCCTCAAGACAGTAAAGTATCCTTTCTCAGTCTTCCCATATTCCTGTTTGATTTTTGTGCATTATCATTCCTTTCTCATAAATAGTGACTTGGGATGACTTGCTTTCTCAGTTTCATCAAAGATGCAATGCATACTTCTCTCATTTCTTTTGAGTAATTCTGAAAGGGAATTGGTGGAAAAGATCTTACGACAGCATTTTAGTCTGGATGTCTGGATATCTTCATACTCTGCATTGCACCATGGTAATTCAAGAAAATGAGAGGGCAACAAACTGCTGCAAATTCCTTCATTACAACATCACATATCAGCTTTCCTTTGACCTTGTAGATTACCTTTGATAAACAGCTCTGTGGCTCAGCTCAATGGCTATATTCTTTATCCCCTGGATTCTGCTAAATATAAACAAGGTCCAGGTAATTCCCAAAACAACAAGTAAAAGTGGTTGTCCAGCTGGCATTTGCTATAATGAGTAACATGCAAAAAGGGATTCATGGCCTGGCTCTTGGAAATCTCTTGGAATGACATACGAATGATACCCCATTAGTAGTGTGGAAGATGGATGGTTTGGGGCCATTTCCCTAAATCTGATTCTACTTTGAAAAGCAAAAATTTGCTTTTCATAATTTCACAGACTGAAAACAGCATGGTCAAATATTAGGATTGCAAGGTTTGGATTCAAATTCAAGTTCTACCATCCTTAGCAATGTAATCTTTTCTTTTCTTTTCTTTTTTTTTTTCGAGAGGTTTTTACTATAGGGCGCATGCGCTCGCCAGGAAGACAGAGACAGAGAGACAGAAAGTGAGAAATTAGCCCCCAGGGAGGATGGCCATGCCATAATCCCTTCTCCATTCTCCTCTCAGGATCTTGGGCACACACACACACACGCACACATGCCCGGCGTGAGTTTAAACCACCAGGTCTGGGACTCGAACCGCGGTCGACTACATGGGAGTCCAGCAACATAGCCATTACTCTAACTGTTGGTCCCAGCAATGTAATCTTGTGTAAATAACTTCATTGTGTCTTAGTCTTCTCAAATGCAAAACAAAAACAATAACAACTATACACATATACATATCTATGAGTATAGTTTATATACATGGAAATGTATATGTGTGCATTCATGTAATAGCTACATATGCACAAATGTATAGGAGTAAGGGAAAAAAATATATGTACCTTAGAGAATGTAAGGCTGAATTTTATCATTGTTTCACTGCTTACCTCACTGCAAATTTCCCAGTATTTAGAATATTGAGAACTCAGTTATAGAAAAAAAAAACAATTAAATGAATATGTAAAGAGCCTACATTTGATAGAGGTCAAAGTGAATTTAGCAACGACAGCTTCATCATGGGCTTTCAGAGTTCTATAGACTCAGGTTTGAATCTCACCTTCCCACTCGCCAGGGTAAGGATAGAATAAGCTGAAACTCCACATCCTCTGTCCCAACATCTTTGAAAGAGCAAAACTTTAGCATCTGGGTCCTGTCTTAGGGTCATCTTCTCTCAATGGCCCCAGCTGCTGCTATGACAGCTGCTAAGAAGGGAAGCAGTCAGGGAATAGGATTTATTCCGTTGGTTTGTATACAAAAGAGTGGAAAGTAATGGGACATTATTTGGCCATGAATATTGCTTAATCCGATCATAAAAATTAGGGTAGGACATTAGGTGCCAGCCCAGGAAATAGCTCTCCAGCACTTAGTGTGTTTCAAACTAAGAGATACACCAGAAGAAGCTATGGCCATTTTTTTGTAATGATAATAGAAAAAGAGTAAAGGAAATGTCCTCACCACCCGTTTATGTTTTCTTTCATTAAAAGTTAACTAGAATTTTTTATCATAGACTAGAACATCTGGTGTGTTGTGACTATGACTTTTAAGGACAAAGCAAACATTGTGTTCAATTCCAGCTTTTCACAAGTCCAAGAGTTTGGGCCCATGAAAAATTGCTGCTAAAACAGGAATGAAACCAAAATGGCTTCTAATACCAAATCCAAATATTCACCATTTCTGAACTGAGCAAGAGCAGAAGAGTTGCATAGAATTCTCAGTGTCTCACGAACTGAGGCTATATGTATTTGAAATACTATGGTCATTAAATATTAATAACACCTGTTGTTGACCGTAATCATGATAATGACTAACACAGTGGAAATGCTAAATTCCATTCTTTGCACCGTGGAGCAGCAAAATGACTGTGAGCATCAGAAACTAGCAGACCTGAGTTCAAATGCCACCTCCATCCCTTGCTGTAACTGTATACTTATCAGAGAATTGCTTTTACAATCTACAATTTCCCCATCTGTGAAAATGATGATAAGGAGAACTTTATGCCAAGATTCTTTTCCTACCAAGGTGGCTATGAGATTTAAATAAAATAATGAATAGCAAAGTGGCAGACACAGAAAATGTTCAGTTCTCTACATTTTTTGATTCTTTTCCCTTAGCCCAGGATAAAAATTAATATGTGTTTATCTAGAAAGTCATCCATCACTCTCTCCTTACAACTTCTCCCTGGCAGCACTGAAAAGAGGGTTATTAATTAGTCAGTGTTTGTGAAACACTTAGAAAATGAAAGTGCTGAGTGCGGAACAGTACTATTTACATCACAATACACAAGCTGGCTGCTCCTTCAAGTGGATCCACTGACAATGGAAGGCAGTTCTAATAAATGTGTTCCCGTCATTCGAAAATCAATGTGGGAGTCTTTGGAAAAGGCATGTGTCTACCGGCCACGCTGCAGTCAGTCCTGGCAGTAGGCAGGCATTTCTGCGGAGGCAATAGTATAAATAATCTTCTAATAACTATGGCCATGAAAACCCAAGAAGAGGAGGTCAAATGTTTTTCTAATTGAAATCGACAAACAATCCTACATTCCTGTTAGCAACACCTTTTGCCAAGAAGGGGACCTGACCCATTTTGAATTCTCATGGCACCTTGTCCTTGGCAGATTCGAGAGTACAGGAATGGAAGAAGAAAATCAATTCCATATAGATAAAAGCAATGCTCTTCAAGCTACAGTTCTCAGACCCCTGGGTAAAGAGCGTCCTTACAAGAGGAGCTGGGATTCTGGATTGCCAACTCAGGTTTCTAGCATTTGATTCTCCACTGCTCCTTTTCACATGGGGAGATTACATGTTCCTCAAACGATATCATCCATCCCTGAAAATTAATGTTGCTAGAGACCAGCAGATGGCATAATGGTTACATCACTGGACTCCCACATAGTAGACCATGGTTCGAGTCTCATAACCTGGTGGCTTAAAACTCATGCCGGGCATGTGTGCGTGCATGCCCAAAATCCCTAGAAGATTTTGGGATGAATGGAGGAGAAGAGATTGTGCCATGGCCATCCCCTGGAGAGGAGGGGTGATTTCTCACTTTTTGGTGAATGCACATGCGCTATAGCAAAAATCTCTCTTAAAAAAATTAATGTTGCTAGTATGGAATTTATTTACTTTGTGGTTTTGATGTTCATTTTGTATATTTTAAAAAGGCTTATTTTTACTTAATTTTATTTATTATTATTATTATTATTATTATTATTTTTAATTTGACCAGAACAAGAGAGACAGAGAAAAAGAGAGAGAGAAAGTGAGAAAGCAAATCACCGTGTTTGGCACTTGAACTGCAATTGGCCACGTGGAAGTCCAGTGCCTTAACTGGCATTGAAAATTTTTTTTAAAACAAGAACATACAAAAGCATAAGAATTTAGTCTTACATTTTTTATTTTGTTCATATCTTGATATAATTATAATGCAAATAATTTAAGAAGCATCATGGCCTTTTAATGATACTTTTCCTTTTTTCTTAATTCTAAGTTCTTAATTTCTAAATATATTCCTCAAATTCAAGAAGCACTGCAGTATGGAGATGAGAAAGGATTGAGGAAAACTTTGGTAATCTATAAATTGGGTCATCATTCCTTGAATAATCAAAACTTGGCTGAATGCTAATTCCTGTGTTCTATAATTCTGCATCAATAGGAGAAATTTCCATGTGTTATTCCAATATTTCGTTTTTGCCTCTGAGTTATGTTCATATCCACAAATTCCAGCCAAGGCCCTATTGAATAATTGTCCCCACATGTAACATTTTCCTGGTGATGTTTTCCTTTCCTTGGTTCTATGAAATATAGAAATGTGTTTCCAGTTATTAGCAGAACCACCTGGTGACTGCACTGTATCATCTCAATAACATGACTCATTTTGTATACAGTTTGGTAGAACTCAGTCATGTTTGACACCCTCCAAGAAAAATTAGTTACTGCAATGACCTCATATTACACAGCCTCACCTATAAGCAAGGTGACCGTGTTTTGTTTAGATTTTTAAAAATAATTATTTATTTAAATTTTTTATTATTTTTTAAAAATTTATTATAGGGCATGTGTGCTCACTAGAGAGAGAAAGTGAGAAATCAAGTTGCCAGATCTGGGACTCAAACTGTGGTCAGCCATGTGAGAGTCTGGTGCCATAACCACCACCCCACCTGCTGGCCCCAGATGACCATGTTTTATAAGCCAACAATCAGAACGTGTGACTTGACAAGTGCAGAATAAATGCATCGAAGTTGAAATTGTTCAGTAAAATCCAGGACGTACAGGTTTCTAAGGCAGAAGTCACAAAAATCACTTCTTAAGTGATGCTCTGTGCCTCTACTTGCTTCATACATCAGGCTAAATTTTCTTCTATGCTGATCTGCTTTTACTGGCCTGAGGCCCCAAGTCTGCAGCCCTGTGTTAACTTGCATGATAGTTCCCATACTACTAGTCACTCTCTTTTCTTCTTAATTGTTAGTCATTTCTTTCTCAAACAGTTTGTCTTTTGGTTGTTTTGTTGAGTAGGAAAGTCAGAGTGTGGAAGAAGAGACAGCAATGAAGAGAGAACACTGCATAAATATGATCTTCAAACACAGCACAGAAGAAGGACTTTCTGGCATGGGAGTCCATGTTGGCATGGCATTGAATATCATGTTGAAGAAAAGTTCAGTTAAGTAAATGCTCAGAAGGCTTAGGCACAGGAAGGAGAAGGCAAAGAGAAATAGGAAGTAGCACCAAGATTCTAACCTGGAGGATGAATTCTGGTGTGGGGAGTGAAGCAGGGGCTGTTCCAGGGTGAGAACCCAGAACCGTGATGGATGGCCTGTGGCAGAAGCAGCAGCTGGGGGAGGCCGGGAGGAGCAAAGGAGATGCAAAGCCATGGGCAAAATGATCCAGGTCCCTCACAGAAGCACTGGCTACTGTCTGCCTAGTCAAGGACTGTGCTGGTGAGAGAAAGATGAAAGGGAAATAATCTGGGAAGAAGGCTTTCCCTAATGTGTTCTAACCTAGTTTCCTAAAAGCCAAGGACTCCAACAATGGCAACAGAGAAAATTACATATATACAAGTTCCTCCCCCTCCCCATAGGGCACATGCACTTGCCAGTGAGAGAGAGAAAGCAAGCAATCGCCCCCCAGGGGCATGGTTATACACCACTATCTCTTGTCCTCCATTCTCCTCTTGGGATTCTGAGCATGCACAAGCACTTGTCCAGCCTGATTTTCAAGCTTCCAGGTCTGGGACTTGAACCACAGTTGGCCATGTAGGAGTCCAACACCTCAACCACTACACCACCTGCTGGCCCCACAAGTGCCTTTTTGTGGTGTGCTTCCTTAGGCATGGAGGGAAATGCCAGGTGAACCCCTTGTCCATGCTTCCTGCCTACAGAGCTTTCACAAGACCTTCTTTTCCTTCACTCTGGCTTAGTCATGCGCACATGACGCCGTAGTAGGTTTGTGAAAGCACATAGTTCAGGTGGTGTCTGGGCTGCAACAGGATGGGAATCACAACTATTTTCAGATCTCAGTTCGCCTATTGGTTGTGCCCACTCTCGGCCTCTCTGAAGTTCCATTTCTTGTTCTGCAAAATGGACCAACTCCTACTAACTTCTTGGGGGCGTGGAAGAATGAACACCTCTTATGAACACATATTACACAAAGCAGGACTTGGTACAGACCAATGGAATTCAACATTTTTTAATGTGATTCAAAGAATCAGGCCTTATCAGAGAGTGATTGTTTCCCAGTTTGAACATATAGATACGTAATAGATCATCAGTAGGCAGTTATGGGAAAGCTTTGCTAAAATTTGTTAGATTAGAAGACATGAAAAATTAGACTAAAAGTGTCTAGTCTCTTTTTCTCTGATAACCTCAAAGTCACCTCAAAGGCAAAAAAAGAGATACAGAAAGATGACTCCAAAGAAAGTTTGTTTTGTTTTGTTTTGTTTTTTAAGGTTTTTGCCATAGGTTATGTGTGTTTGCTAGAGAGACAGAGAGAGACAGTGAGAGAGAAAATGAGAAATCATCCCCCATGGGAAGGGCCATGCCACAATCCCTTCTCCTCCATTCTCTTCCTAAGATTTTGGACACACATGCACGTATGTGATTTTCAAACTGCCAGATCTGGGACTCAAACCAAGGTCAGCCATGTCACTTTAACCACTCTACCACCTGCTGACTCTAGAAAATGTTTTCTAAGACGTTGGGGTGATGAAACTTATAAAATTCTATTGCGATAATGGTGGCAGAATGCGAGTAAATAGATTAAAAGTACTAAACTGTACGTCACCTTGGCTAGGTCATCATACCCAGCTATTTAATTATATGCTAATCTGGGTGTTGCTGTGAAGATATTTGGTAAATGTGATTGATCTATACTTTTAAATAAAGGAGACTACCCTCAATAAGGTGGGCCTCATCCAATCAGAGGCCTTAAGAGAAAACTGAGGTTTCCAGGCAAGGGGAAAGAAACCTGCCTTAAGTCTGTAACATCAGCTGCTGCCTGAGCTCCAGTCTACTGGTCTGTCCTCCAAACTTCAGACGTTCCAGCCCCACAATTATGTGTGCCAATTCTTTAATGTGAACCAATCTGTTTCTCTTTACACACACACACACACAGACATACATTCATATGCCAGCAGAATGTGGAGCCTCACCTTGATATTTATCAGCACTGCAGATAAGAAGATGTACACACACACACATACACACACACAAAGGCATACATACACACATACACACACACACACACACATACATCCTATCACAGGCTCCAGAATAACAATGACATTTGGTCAACAACAGACTCCATGCATGACTGTGGTCTCTAAGACGATCATACGCTGTACCATAAAGCCCAGACGTGTGGTAGGGTATACAGCTAGGTTGATGTGAGTACACTCAATGATGTTTACACAGTAACCAAACAGTCTAAATGATGTATTTCTCAGGATATAGCCCATCATTAAGCAACACATAAGTGCATACACACATACACACACACACACACACACACACATACACATACACATTAACACTATCAGTTATGTTTCTCTGGAGAACGCTGACACATACATGCACTTAAAATCAGCAGATTTTACTGTACATAAAATTGAAAAAAACAAAAAAACAAAAAAACACAATCTATTTAAAACTACATTCTGGCCCGGCCCCAGCGGTGCAGTGCTCTGCAGCACCAGAAGCCACGTGGAAGACTGGGGCTTGGTTCTTGGGTTGACGTGTACGTGACCGGCATGTGCATGCCTGTGATCCTGGGAAAGGCTGGGAGAGAGTTCACAGCGTGAGAACCTGCTAAAGGTGCTCTTCTCTCTCTCTCTCTCAATTTCTATCTCTCATGAAGAAAATAAAGCTACTTTGAAAAATTCCTACATAATGTTTTCTTACATTTATATAAAATTCTAGGAACTGCAAACTAATATATAGGGATAGAAAGCAGCTCAGTGGTTGCTATGGGACAAGGGGAAGATGACAAACAGACTTGAAATTTTGGAGGGTGATACATACAGTCATTGTCTTGATTGTGGTGATGGTTTGACATGTGCTTATTATGCAGTTTAAGTATGTGTATTTACTATATTTCAATATCTTAATGAAGAGGTCTTTTTAAAAAAAGGTGGAAAGAGACATGGGAAGATATTGGATCATAGGAAAAGCTGTGATAACGTTTTTTTTTTTTTTTTTTTTTTGGAGAGGTTTTTGCTATAGGGCGTGTGCGCTTGCCAAAAGGACAGAGAGAGACAGAGAGACAGAAAGTGAGAAATCACCCTCCAGGGGGGATGGCCACGCTGCAATCCCTTCTCCTCCATTCTCCTCTCGGGATCTTGGGCACGCACGCACACACACCAGGCGTGAGTTTAAGCCACCGGGTCTGGGACTCGAACCACAGTCGACTACATGAAAGTCCAGCGACATAGCCATTAACTACTAGTCCCAAGTCATGATACATTTTTGGATAGAAATACGTCATGACTTTTCCAATGAACCAATAAATCCAAGGAGACAAATGTCTACGGCTTAGTGCAGGTGGGGCCTAATTTCCCTGTTCGGTTCCCCTTCAAGCTGCTCCCCATCCTACTGTCCTTGGGCTGTACTACGAACAGGGATACAAAGGAATGACACACCCTACAGGACTCTGAAGGCTCCCATTACTCTCCCAATTCAGTGAAGAGGCCAGCAAGCATCTGCTCCCCAGACACACCGTGAGCACACATCCAGTTGGAGATAAAAATAGGAAAACAATGCGAGTTCAGTCTGCCGTAATCAGAGAGAATGCTGATGAAGATAGTGTCATGGAGTCCTTACTTGTGTGCACCAGGAATCAATTTTACCTTGGAACCAATGTTTCGTCCTAGAGAAATGGAAGACAGATCATCTATCCTCTCCCTATTGCACACAGCTGGTCAGAGAACACAAGTTTCAGGGATCAACTGAGATAGAAAACTATAGGGTCCTTCTCAACAAGTTAGCAACAAGCGTCCTCCCAGCATATGGGGTCAACCAAGCTTCTCTAACAATAGGGATCTGAAAGCTTTGCTCAGACAAAAACTTAAACAAAATATGTTAACAAAGACTAAGGAAACACACCAGTTACGTAGGTGCTTTGCAAGTGCTATCCTGGCCTCCAGTTATGTCCCAGAATGGACTAAAGGACATGCAAACGCACAAGAGAGAAACGGTAGGAAGCAGCACCCAGTAATAGAAATGTGGTCAAGATGAGCAAAGACCGCTCTTTTATCTGTACTTGCTTAGAGTTATGGTGAGGAGGAAGTAGGATATAATATTGAAAACTATCACTTGGTACAGATGACCATTGTCTAGAAGTATAATGACAATGACATTTGGGTCAACAAAGACTGCATATACGATAGTGGTCTCATAAGATTATAATATGCCATACCATATAGCCTGGATGGGTGGTGGACAACTAGGTTTGTGTGAGTGCACTCTATGGTGTTCACACAATGACAAAACAGCCTAAATGACACATTTCTCAGGACATATCCCCTCATTAAGCAACACATGAGTGTAGATATAAGCACACACACACGTACATACACACAAATGCTCAACCATGTGGTTCTAGCCATTGCTGGCCACACTTACCTTAACTACATAATGTTGGAAGTTTAAAACCATTTGGTGTGTTTTGTAGATACCAGAGATTATTTCAGACAAGATTCTGGTGTCCAGAGAAATCCAACAGGAAGGCTGAGCGAGCTCCCAGAACAGCCTGGTGCTCTGGGTAGATCACAGCTGCGGACTTCCCTCCATTAGAGAGAATTAGCAGCTTAAACTGTGCTCTTAGAATTCGCAGACTTGCCGGGGCCAGGAGATGGCATGGCAGTTACATTGCTGGACTCCCATATGGTTAACTGTGGTTCAAGTCCTGGACCTGGTAACTTGAAACTAAAACTGGGTGCATGTGTGTTTCATAACCAAGATCCTGGGAGGAGAAGGGATTGCAGCATGGCCATCCCCCCGGGGAATGATTTCTCACTTTCCCTCTCACTGTCTCTGTCTTTCTCTACCCCTGCCCCTCCTCCCCACAAGCACATGTGCCCTAAGGCAAAAACCTCTTTAAAAAGGAAAAAAAAAATTCACAAACTTGGGGATTACTTGAGCCTCCAGTCCACCACCTGGGTGTTTTTTGTTTTTGTTTGTTTGTTTTTGGTTGGTTTGTCTGTCTTGAAGCTTAACAACACAGAATGATTTTTTCATGGTTCTCTTGTCTGAAACTCAAGGAGAATGCAAGATTGGTTTCCTCTGGGGCCTTTGTTTTTGGTTTCCAGATGGCTGCCATCTCACTCTGTCCTCACATGATCTTACCTCTATCCTTGCATTCCTGCTCCACCTGGGGACATGGAAGTTTCTAGCCACCGCAGATGGTGTTGAGTTTGTGTGTGTTAAAGGGGTAGTACTGGAATCAGGAAGCAGAGAATTCCAGGGCAGTAGGGGTGAGTGGCAACAGAAACACGAAATGTACCTTTAAAAGGCTGAAGTTCATATCCACATGGTTTTGTTCATGGGCATTTTGACCACAAAAAATTACTTTGTTTTTCTGAGCACATTATATTATCTGTAAAAATGGGCCCAAGTAACTAGTTCATGGGATTGTAGCAAGGATGAAATGAGATGATGTGACAGTACACATGAACATGCTTTGCCAGCTGCAAGGTCAACACAGATGGGCTGGAGACAGCCAGAGGAGTGGACACTTGGCATTGTCTGAGGGCCTCAGTGCACATGGAGGAGGTAGGTTTCTAAACACATAGCTGTGAGGTGGCCCACGGGGTAGGAAAGGCATGAACCACAAGCCATGGAAACTGGAAAGGCAGGTTGGCCCCATCTAGGAAAGGTACCACAGAGGAGAAGCTATGTGCGCTGCAGTTTTTGAGAACCCCAGGCTTATTTATTTCATTCATAAAAAGATAATAGGATTTGGGTATTTAAATGGTTTGACTTAAAGAAATCAGCACAGGGAGCTTTCCATACTCCGTCTCTCATGCTTCTACCAAGCCTGTGATCAGCTGTCCCTGTATTCATTTTACAAGTAACTTCGCTGAGGGTGAGACAGGTTAGGGATGTCGCCAAAAGTCTAAGACCCTGGGGATGACAGAGCCAGAATCTTACCCTGCTTCTAATTCCCCTGATTTCCCACTTGAATTTTAAAATAATATAAGCAAGAGGTTTTTCTTATTATTTAAAAATCTTTTAAAATAAGATTTTTATTTTCCTGGACTAGATTTAAGCTGGGCCTTGGAAATGAAGACAGAGTCGAGAGAACTTGGAAAGGCTGGGGAAGGATATGTCCAAAATGAACAACAGCTTGGGAGAGGAAAAAAGGAAACTTTTCCTGATGGGGGAAAAAAAAAAAGAAAGTATTTGTTCATTAAATGGTAAGTTCCAAGGAGGCAGGAACTGTACCTTACACCTTCACTCAGACGCCTCCTTCTCTCTCGGTCTCTCAGCTTCTCACCTGGGAACATAATGTAACCCAGTTGGTCTTTGATCATTTTAGCCTGAAGAAGAAAAGGCCAAGAGAGTGGGATGAATTACAGCTGCCAAGAATTGTGCATAAAGGAACCAGAGGGGAGTGGTTATAAAAAGGGGGTTTAGGCTCCATGATGTCAGAACAAGAAAGAAAGTTCTAGAATGTATTTCAAGAATAATTTTCATTCTTTCTTTCTTTCATTTTTGGTTTTCTTTTTGGTCTGAAGTGAGTGTGAAACACTTGAATGTACCCCTATCCTTCGGAGACCTGAAAAAGAAGGTTCAGGTGCCAGAGTTTTAAATGAACAGATAAACACCTATAGTCCTGGGGTGACTCTCAATGCAACCCACACTCTGAAAAGCCAACAACGTCCATGACTTTATCAATATCAAGAGGTGAATTCCAACATGAATTCACAGGCTGAAATGACTTCTCCATCCATGGCAACTCTTGCAAGCACCCAGAGGATTCCAGCAACGTGGCTAAGCCACTGGGAAGACCAGCAAGAACTTTTTCAATATCATTTGAGGCTTTGTGGGAGAGCGAATGTCGAGCCCGTAATAGATGCTTTCTGATCCTCCTCACACTGCCTCTGGCTCTCCTAAGTATTGGTCCTATTACATTTTTTAAAAATAGCTCTGAAGTAATTTGTGTGCTGAACTGGCTACAGGATCAAAAAACCCACCTGAATACATTCTACTTGTTCCTATCAGCCAGAGACCAAGAACTGCAGCAGCAGTTTCCTCGGAGCTAATTTTCAGCATTAGGGCTTATCAGAACCTAAATTCCGTTCTAATAAACGATGAAACAGCAGCCACTCTTTCAGCCACTTATTTGGGCGACCAGGGAATTGGCAGACGAGTTAAAAATTTCCATTGGTGACAACACACAGCTGTTGAGGTGCAAAGATCTGAGACTCTAATCAGACCAGGTTATATAAGTAGCACTGTCTCATTATCTCTGCTTGGGGGATAGGGTTCACCGGGCAGCTGGGGCTACACAAGGGTGTCGACAGAATAGCTAATGGGAAGTTGATACACGAAGATATCAACTTAGAAGAGAGGAAGTGGGTAGCCCTATGCCTTGTCTAGCTTTGAAAAAGAATGCAGAGGAGAGCAGCCTCCTGCCCGCAAATCTTGCACAAGGCAATGCCAATAACAAAGGTGATTCCATTTCTGGATTCATGGAAAATGCTTATGTAACAATGACATTCAGGGTCTTCTGTGGGCCCCCACTGGGATGTTGTCCCAGGAACTTTATATTCTTCTCAACACTCTGAGGGAATTTGTGATGTCCATAAAGCAAGAAATGATCAGAGTGAGAAATTATCTGGGCCTCCCAGAACAGAACAGGAAGTCAACGAGTGGTAGCAATTCACGCTACTAATACACTACTGTGAGCTGTGCCCTTTTAAATTCTGATTTGCAAAGTAGGGGATGGTTGTCTCAGGATACAAATGACAATGATAATTGACCAAACTACATAATGATCAGCAATTTCCAAAATATTTCCACCTCTATTGTCTATTTCACTTTCAACTATAACTTTGCATGGTAGGGAAGGCGGCTTATTATCCAGTCATTAAAGTGAGGATTATTGGGAGCACTATTGAGTAAACAAATAACCCCCCTGTTTTTGCACAAGTTTGGGATATACTGGAGAATAGAACAGGAACCAGGCAAGTGATGAGGAAAATGTCAGTTTTATTCATGATGAAATGTATTGGGGAGCATGGCTGAGGTAGGCAATGAAACCGTGTTCCAACCCACTCCCCACAGACATACACAGAACATGCTAGTGTAGACCCTAAAACAGCCCAGCTGAGTACAGATTTGGAGCCACAGCAGATGCACTTACCAGGAATCCAGGAGAAGCGAGAAGGGAGCAAATCCCTTATTCTTACAGCCTTCCCATAGATGAGCTCCATCCAAAAGAGATGCATCCACCCTTCTGATGGTGTTAAGCGGGTTAGGGGCCAAAAGAACCAGTTGTGTTACCAATGGACACATGTGGAGAGGGGAATTGATTTATGTTAAAACAACCCACTGGGGTGGGGGGCATAGCAGATGGTGTGGTGGTTAAGGTGCTGGACTCCCACATGGCTGACCGCAGTCAAAGTCCTGGCCCCAGTGGCTGAAAATCATGCTGGGCGTGTGTGCGTACATGACCAAAATCCCAAGGGGAGGCAGAAGAAGAAATTGCAGTGTGGCCATCCACCCTGGGAGGTGATTTCTCACTTTCCTTCTCTCAATATCTCTCTGTCTCTCTGCTCTCTGGAGAGCGCAACTGCTGTATGACAAAAACCTAAAAACCAACGAAAACGAAAGTAAAAATAAAATCTAAAGACAGCCTACTGGGGTCTTTGGTCTCCTAACCCACTGGACTTAACTATTAAGAACATGGTCACCCAAGGTTGTGGTCATTTTTTCTGTGGAATTTTCTCTCATAATAATGCTGTTTCCACCCTTATGAGGCCAGGCCCTTGATACTAGCCAAAATTCCTTTGGAAAATCCTGGGCTTGAAGGTGGACAGTTTAGAACTTGCACTCAGAAGATTCTGCATAGTCTAAAGAAGACATTACCTTAACTAAAATAAGTACACTTCTATTCTGTTTTTCTTTCCCTTAAAATGTTCTGCCATGTTATCTAATAAAATGCTTTTCAGAGGTTCTGCCATGTGCTTAAATAACAATGTAGATACTCAGTAATATAATCCCAGCAACAGAGTGGACCAAATTTGAACATAAACTCCCTTCCATCTGGAAATTCCAAGTTCGACATTGAAGTCCAAAAATTAAATCCTCTTCTAAGGAAAAGTCCTAAGAAGTTGAAGTCCCAAAGAATCCCGTTCAAAGGTACATTTCCTTAATATGTAGATTAAAAATCCAAAGAAATTAAAATCAGATTCAAGTTTTAATTTTTCCAGTGCTAGGTAAAGAAATGAATGTCCAAACTTCCATTTCCCAGCATCCAGTTCTGCTCAGTCTCAACCAGCAGCTCTTGATCCGGTGCTCTTAGCAGCTGCAGCCTGGGCTGTCTTCCATGGGAATGAATGTGACTCCTTCATGGCCTCTCACGAGCCCCATTTTTTAAGAGTTCAAAGAGTTAACAGAACATGTAAGATGATTATAGTATCAGCCTCATATTCTACAACAGTTAGAACCACAAGAAGTCCCTAGCTACCAGAGGAGTTATCCAAGCAAAATTGTTTCTTCAGAACCAGTATTTAGTAGTGCCAGAGGCCCAGCAATACTTGGAGGAAGAAGAAAAATCTGTGGGTTAAGCCACAATTGGGTTCTGAAATCTAAAATCTTAGTTAGTGCTTATGTATTTAACAAATCGAGGGGCAAACTGGGGTGAACGCTTAAACGTGCAAACAGTCCATGAGAAACCATCCAAATTTTCGATCTCTCCACGGTTCTCTCTCAGCTCCAGGTGAGATCAGAAGCAACATGAAGTGGAACATCTGATCCAGCCCTACTGACCGACGGCTGGCACAAGGCACCTCTGTGCTTTGCACATCATGCGTTGACGACGCTGTTTAAACTCTTGGCCTGCAGGCTTTGCCAAGATCCACAGTGAAAGCTGCAAGTGCAGCTTGCAGTTCTGCCCACCAGTGCCTAAAGAATCACAATGCCACGCTGAGCCTGGGTCGTTCCAGGTGAGGCTGTGACAGCCACCCTGAGAGTGAGCTTAACTAGGATCCCAGCAGCCTGCTTACTCAAGTCTGACAGCCAGGGTTTGCTAAAGTCTACTTTTGTTTAAATCAATACAACAAAGCTTCCAAGAATGAGGAGCCCATGTTAATTTGTTATTTAAGTTAGGAGAGTTTTGAGAATAAAAAGGGAAGAGGTTAATACATACTATGGGACCAAAAGGCATTAACTATCCTAGGCAACTTGCAGTGCATGATTGAGCCATAAGCCACAGTGTGACACAAGGTGAAAGTCTATTTCTCGGGCCAGCAGGAAGCATGGTGGTGGTTAAGGTGCTGGACTCTCATATGGCAGACTGCAGTTTGAGTCCCGGACCTAGTAGCTTGCTTTCTCACTCTTCCTCTCTCTCTTTCTCTCTCTCTCAAGCACATACGCCTTGTAGCAAATTGAAAAATAACAATAGTAATAAATAAAATAAAATAAAATAAAATAATTCTTTTTTTTTTTTTCGAGAGAGGTTTTAGCTATAGGGCGCATGCTCTTGCCAGACAGACAGAGAGAGACAGAGAGATAGAAAGCAAGAAATCACCCCCCAGAGGGGATGGCCACGCCGCAATCCCTTCTCCTCCATTCTCCTCTCGGGATCTTGGGCATGCATGCACACACGCCCGGCGTGAGTTTAAGCCACCGAGTCCGGGACGCGAACCGCGGTCGACTACGTGGGAGTCCAGTGACATAGCCATTACGCTAACTGCTGGTTCCCGAGTTTTAATAGAGTAAATCTTAACATGATTTAAATTGGGCAGTTAGCTCTGAACTTCCAGACAACTCCAGCCAGCTTTGTGGATAACTCGGCCTTTTAAGTCGGCAGAACAGGAAAGTATCGTACACCAAATGTAAGTGAGAGAGTGAGGTAGAGAAATTACCAGTTACATTCTGAAGTTTCTGCAACAACATGGTTAAAAAGCGGGATGCCTGTGATTGACTGAAGCCTAGCTGCTGTGATTGGCTGTAACTTAGCAACCAGCTCAGAAAAACAGCCTTAACCTGTACGATTTCAGCTTATCCATAGGAATCAAAGTGTGGAAGTACAGCGGCTATTTTAGGCCAAAATAGTTTAATTTGAAATGAATTATATCAAAAGGCTTTCTATCATTGAATCATTTTGGCATTCCTGAGTATGCTGTATTTTTTTCATTTAAACAAGCTGCTAGATTTTATTTGCTGGTCAAGTCAAAAGATGGGTTTAAATTTTTGGCTTGTGTTCTTGAGAGATTTAAAATTGTAAGTTAAATTGGAATAATTTTGTGGGTTTTTTTTTCCTAGTTTATATAACAGGAGAGAATTATTTTTCTTGAAAAAAAATTTTAACTTGCTCATAAAAATGTCTGGGCTTGAAGCCTTTTTGGAGGTAATTCTGACAGCCTTTTCTGCTTTATTATTGATGAACTAAGAATTTATATTTCTTTTGTCAATATTATTACATTAAACTTTCCTACATAAATGACTATTGCATTGAGAATTTCAAATTGACTAGTATAAAATTATATGCAGTTTCTTGGGACTAGCAGATGGCGTAATGGGTATGTTGCTGGGCTCCCACATAGTCTACTGTGGTTCGAGTCCTGGACCCGTCAGCTTACACTCATGCTGGGTGCTAGTGTGTCCATGCCCAAAGTCCAGAGAGGAGACAGAGGAGAAAGAATTGCAGGGTGGTCATCCCCCTTGGGGGGTTATTTCTCATTTTCTGTCTCTCTCTCTCTCTCTGTCTCTCTAGTGAGTCCATGTGTCCTATAGTAGAAATCTCTCTGAAAAAAAAAATATGCACAGTTTCTATTTTTCTTTTATTTTTCTTTATTATAGTTTTGCTATGCACTCACTGGAGAGAGACACAGAGAGAGAGAGAGAGAGGGAAAATGAGAAATCACCCTCCAGGAGTGATGACCCTGCTGCAATCCCCGCTCCTCCATTCTCCTCTCTGACACATATGCACATGTCTCTGGTGTGTTTCTCAAGCCATCAAGTCTGGGACTTGAACCTCTCGGTGGGCTACGTAGGACCCATGCCACCTGCTGGCCCCACCTATTATTTTTTTTCTTGTGGTTTAATTTAGTATAATCTTTTTGTTAGATTTTTAGTCATTTGTCTTTTGTTATTTTTATTTTTCAGAAGAACCACTTCTTGTATTTATTAGTAATTCTCTATTAATGATTCAAATTTGCTTTTATTATTATTTTTTCTTGCTACTTTTCTTCAGGGGATGGTATGGTGGTGACTTTTTTTAAAAAAAATTAATGCATATTTACCTTTGACTTATTGGAAATAAAATGATGTAATGTTATTTACTATGCCTCAGATTACAGATTTGAACCTAACCCACTTGTTTTTGTCTGTTTTTAATTTTGTCAGAGGAGGTGTGTGTTTGCCAAACAGAAAGAAAGTGAGAAAGCACCTTGCCCCTCCACAAGAGACAGTCACACTGCCATCCTTTTCCTCCATTCTCCTCTCAGGAATTTTGGGCATGCGTGCACCTTTGCCCGGTGTATTTTTTTCAAGTTGTTGAGTCCAAGCCTCGAACCACACAGTTGGCCATGTGGTATCTAGCGCCTTAATCACTGCTCCACCAGCTGGCCCCCAACTGGTTTTAAATTGTGATCTTTCCCCCCTCACCTCTAGAGTTATAATAGCTGTTGTTTTTGTCTTTTGAATCTGCTTCTACCCAGTTTTAGCAGAAACCTCAGTGAGGTACCATTAGCTCCCATGGCGAGAGACACAGAACAACCTCCGTTCAGCTCTCACCGTGATTTCTCTATTCATCTTGCCTTTTACATCTTTGTGTTTACATCAGGCCATTTCAGAGAATCTTTCTGTTTTGTTTAATGTGACCATGTCTTGTTGCTTAACTATGGAACTGACTTACAATATTAATTTAGTGTTGGCATTGTTTTTTGTTCGTTTGTTTTTGTTTTTAATTTTTGCTAGAGGGCATGTGCACTCTCCAGAGAGAGACAGAGAAAGAGAGAGGAAAAGTGGAAAATCACCCCCCCCCAAGGGGATGGCCACACTGCAATCACTTCTCCTTCATTCTCTTCTCAGAATTTTGGGCATGCACACATACACTCCTGAGTGTGATTTTCAAGCCTCCTGGTCTGGGACTGGAACCACAGTTGGCCTGTGGGAATCCAGCACCTTAACCTCAGCCCTAATTGCTGGCCCGTTTGCATTCTTTTTTTTGGGGGGGGGGGTTTGCCATAGGGCGCGTGCGCTCACCAGACAGAGAGAGACAGAGAGACAGGAAGCGAGAAATCACCCCCCGGGGGGATGGCCATGCCACAATCCCTTCTCCTCCATTCTTCTCTCGGGATCTTGGGCGCATACGCACACGCACCCAATGTGAGTTTTAAGCCGCCGGGTCCAGGATGCGAACTGCAGTCGACTACGTGGGAGTCCAGCGACATAGCCATTACGCTAACTGCTGGTCTCCATGGGTAGTAATTATCATTTGATTTCATAATCATCTATACTTCACACCTGTCATACTTTTCCTCATTGTCTTTCATTATCCTTTCACTTTGCAGTCTATAAGAGTATCTCAAGCTTTTTCTATATAAAGTTTAGAGACTATATTTTACCAAATCTATGAGCTCTTTAAAACCTTTTATTTTTTTTTAACTTTTAAAGTCAGTTGATTAGTTATGGCCTGTAATAGCACACATCTATTTAAGGTATACAGTTAGATTGATTTTGGTGACTCTACACCACTAAATCAAGATGTAGGATGTTTCTATCACCTGTGAACATACCCCTTGCAGTCAACATCCCACCCTCACTTGCAATCAACTGTTGATCTGTTTTCTGCCTCTATAATTAACTTGCCCCTTCTAGAATTTTATATAAATGAAATTATTTAGTATGTAATCTTTGGTATATTTTTTTCATTAGGCATAATGATTTTGAGATTAGTCCATGTTGTATCAGTAGTTCATCATTTTTATTGAGAAGTACTGTGGTATTCAATCATATGCATGGAATTTACTTATTCATTCGCCTGTTAAAGGAAATTTATGTTGTTTTATTTTTTTTTCAAATTTAAGGCTGTTATGAATAAAGCTGCTATGGACATTTATATATATGCTTTTTTTATAGACTTAAATTTTTTTATTTCTCTTGGGTAAAAATTGCTGAACCATATAGTAAATATATGTTTAAGTTTATTAAAATCTATTAAATGTTTCCCAACATTTAATAGATTTTAAATTTTCAATTCTTAAATTTTTGAGATAATTATAGATTTCCATGCAGTTGTAAGAAATAATATAAAGAAATTTCTTGCATCCTTTACCAAGTTTCTCCAGTGCTAACACCTTGCAGAACTATAGAATATCACAATGAGGAAATCGACATAGGTAACAATCCACTCATCTTTTTCAACTTTCCCTGAATTACATATACTTCTTTGTATGTGTTTATATTTAGTCCTATGCAATTTTCTCATATGAAAAGGTTGGTGTAACCACTACCATAGGCAAGATACAGAACACAAGGATCCCTTGAGTTGCTCTTTTACAACCATACCTTCTATTTTCCTCCCTTCTCCAACATTATGTCCCTCAAGTCCCAGTAACCATTAATCTGTTCTCTAGCTCTATAAGTTTGTCATTTCAAGAATGTTATACACAGGGACCAATAGATGGCATAATGGTTACATTGCTGGACTTCCACATAGTCAACTGCAGTTCAAATCCTGGACCCAGCAACTTGAAACTCACACCAGGGGCATGTGCTTGTGTGCCCAAAATCCCAACAGGAGAATGAAGGAGAAGGGAAGGCAGCATGGCCATTCCCCCCCAGAGGTGTGATTCCGTTTTTGTCTCTCTGGCAAGCTCACACAACCTATAGCAAAAGTCTCTCTCTAAAAAAAGGAGAATGTTATATACATGGAATTACATAGTTTTTAATCTTTTTAATTTTTTTCCATTCAGTATAATTCCCTTAAAATTTATTCAAGTTGTTGCATATATCAATGGTTAATTTTTAATGCTGAGTGATAGTCCATGTATCAATTTGTTTAATCATTCACTCATTGACAGCCATGAGCTGTTTGCAGTTTTTAGCTATTATGAATAAGGCTGCTATGAACATTCACATACAGGCTTTTGTGAATACATGTTTTTATTTCTCTAGGATAAATGCCCAAGAGTTTAACTGTTGGATTATATGACAATCGTATGCTTCATATTACAAGAAATTGCTAAGCTGTTTTGCAATGTTTTTGTACTATTTTATATTCCCACTAACAGTGTATGAGTGATACATTCCTCCACATCCTTGCCAGCATTTGGTCTTTTTTTTTTCTTTTAATTTATTATTACTTATACATTCAATTGTTATACATCATTTAGTTTGTAAAGAGATTTTACCCAACATGATACATGCCACACAGCAGGCGAGTTGAGAATACTATACATGACATCATCAGCAGGCAACAAACCATATCTGTGTCCCACAAATGTCTAACTTCTCCATTTTTTCCCAAATTTCCCTTCCTGCACTCTTCCCCCCTCCCACTCTCCTCCCAATTTGTCCCCAGTGTCCACAACAATTTTCAGTGCTTTTATGACCTCCAGTATTTCAGTCTCTACTATACAGTGTAGACAGTCAGTATATGTTAAGTGGAGACATACAATGTCTCTGTTCCATAAAAACGGAGAAAGCAAGCTGCCAGGTTCAGGACTTGAACTGTAGTCAGCCATGTGGGAGTCCAGTGTCTTTAACCACCAATGCCATCTGCTGGCCCCCAGTCAGCATTTGGTCTTGTCAGTATTTTCTACTCTGCTCAGTGTGATAGGTATGTAGTGATAATGCATTTTTAAATTGTGGTACTAATAATACATTTTTCTAATTGTGGTGAGGTTATCTTTTCATGTACTTATTTGCTATCTAAATATCACGTTCAGGAAAATGTCTTCATATCTTTGCTTTTAAATTTTAAGAGTTGCTGATGTATTCTAAATATTAGGTTGTCAGAAAAGTCATGACACATTTGTCTGTTTTTCTATGCAAAAATGCATCAGGACTTTTCCAACATCCCAATAGTAGTCCTTTGTTGGATATGTAGTTTGCAAATATTTTCTCCCAGTTTTTAACTTTGCCTTTTTATCCTTTGAACAAAGTCCTTTGCAGAGCAACATTGTACATTTCAGTAAAATGGAAATTTTCATTTTTCTTTTATGGATTATGCTTTGGTTTCAAATCTAAGAACTTTTCACCTAACCTTAGAGCCTGAAGATTTTCTCCTAAAAGTTTAATAATTTTATGTTTTACTCTTAAGTCAGCGATTCCTTTTTTTTTTTTTTAATTTGCCAGCGGGCATATATGCTCACCAGAGAGAGACAGATGGAAAGTGAGAAAGCACCCACCATAAAGAATGGTCACACTACAATCTCTTCTTCCTCATCTCTCCCTCCTTTCAGGATTTTGGGCAAATATGCACATGGGCCTGGCGTGTTTTTCAAGCTGGCAGGTCTAGGACTCAAACCATGTAGTTGGCCATGTGGGATCAATCATCTTACCCACCAGGCCATGGGCTGACTCTCAGTGACCTATTTTGAGCTAAATTCTGTAAAATTTGTGAGGTTTAGGTTTAAGGTCATTTATTTGATTTTTTTTTTTTGCCAATGATTATCCAATTTAAATGTCTTTTGAAAAGGTGATGTTAATAACTTTGGTGAAGTTCGAATTATCAATCTTTTAAAATTTTTTAAAGAATTATTTTATTTAACTTTATTATTATTATTTAATTTGACCAAGGAGAGACAGAGACAGAGAGAGAGAGAGAAAGCAAGGCACCAGGTCTAGGACTTGAACCGTTCTTGGCCATGTGGGAGTCCAGCTCCTTTAACCACCACACCACCTGCCAGCCCCAATCTTTTCGAATTTCATGAACAGTGCTAAGAAATCTGTGTACTCAAATGTTGATTTTTTTTTTCTTGTAAAACTTTTGAAGTTTAAGTTATGGTCTATTTCTAGGATTGTGTGTGTGTGTGTGTGCATTTGTGTTTGGCTTGAAATAAAGCTGAAGTTTTGTTTTATTTTGTTTCTTTATAAAAATATCCATTATTCCAGCCCCTTCACTGAAAAGATGATTTTTTTTCCCCAAGAATTATCTTGGCACATTTGTCATCATTGATTGTGTAGGAAGGAACTTCAGAAAGTTTGTGAAAAGTGAAATTAGTTGTGACCTGTCCACACGATGCCTTGGTGCTCCTCGGTGCTCCCAGATTTAGTCTACTCATCAATAAAACAGGACGAATCAGTTACTCTGTCATTTCCCTTCTCTGCTGGGACACCCAGCAGAAAAGGGATTCTATGAGTTCTCAGAGTTAAGTCCCCTGCAACAGAATGACGATAATTAATATGGAGGGTACACCTCTCCAAAAATAACATCTCTGTGGCCTGGCAAGGGTTTCTATTCTAAATCATGAATTGATTTTTGAGAAAAGTTTTACTAATTAAATTACACCCAGTTAAGCATTTAACAAATAACTTTTGTTGTAAAGAAAATGTAGACCATATGATCACCAGAGGCGTCAGTGACACGCTACACAAGAAAGTGCTTTATAGATTTGCCCATTTGCCACCTAATTTTAATCAAATACTTGGGTGATGTTAAAAAGCAAAAGCCTTTCCTGCGTAATAGTAGTAATAACAACAAGCAATACATCAGATAGCCCTCTACAAATTTCAAAGTGCTTTCGCATAAATTATCTCATTTGATCCAATCCATATGTGTAACAACAGTCGCACATACCAAGGCAGAAGTGTCAGGACCGATAAAGTTCAAATTCTCTTATAAGCTACTCCCCAGCCCAGGCAAGCCCTATTTTTCTCACATACATGTTTTAAGCAAACAGAGGAAGATGACCCAGGGCTACGGGAGGTGAGAGGTCAGTGGGACGTCTCACCCTCTCATGCCGTCTGGGGAACTTCTCCAGTTTCAGGTTACCAGGCTGGATTCCCAAGGACCAGCAACGTTGCCCTGTTCTCACTGTACCTTGTTCCCTGACTTTAGAAAGTTGAAGTCAGACCAGTCGCCAGGACACCGTGAAGGTATGCAGAGGACTTGCGCTTCTTCTTGAAGGTTGAAACCGAACCAAGGGTGCTTCTCCAAGGCCAGACTGGATCAGCGAGGGAAGTGGAAGTAACCGTGGACTAGGTCTAGTAAGAGCCACAGGCACGGGAAGGAGCCAGGGCAGCATAGGGATGCTACTGGCTTCAGGTTTGAGAGGCAGCAGTGGAGCTGCTTTATTCAGAAAACTTTAAGGCCAGGGATTAGAACAGCAAGAGAAAATCAGTTGAGAGCAAGACTTCAACCTGAGGGAGCCGCTGTAATTACACGATAATTGTGTAGGATAGGGCGGGCTGGCATGCTCAATGGCCCAGGGCTGGGAGGAACACAGCATAGCCCAGACCTGATGAAGCCTGTGGGCAGATCGTGGGATTCTGATGTCTGTTTACCAGGCTTAAGATATTCAGGAGTGCTTCATAGCTGGAAGGACTTCAGAGCTATTTTGTCTCCTCTTTTCCATGGTTTCCAACACCACACTTACACTCCAAGTATGTAAATTGATATCTCTAACCAAGACTACATTTCTTTCTTTTTCTTTTTTTAAGCGTATGTATTTACTCATTTCCTAAGAAAGAAAGAGGAAAAAAAGAGAGAATGAGGGGAGAGAGAGAGAGAGAGAGACAGAGATAAGCACCCTCAACAGGATCTCCTACCATGATTCTCCCTCCACCTTCCAAGCCAGCCAGGATCATAGGCATGTACCTAACACACGTAGATCAACTGAAGAATCTTCCATATGGCTTCCAGGATCATAAAGCAGTGCACTCCCATTGTACCACCATGACTGGCTATGCAAGACTCCATTTCTGAACACCAGATTGATATGTTGATATTTAACATTGTTGCTGACAATTTCCAAGGAGATTCAAAGTGAATACTCTGGAAAGATTTCTTCTTTCTTTCATCACCACCTATTTGTCCTTTAAGTTTTTGTGTTATTTTTTGAAATCTCTGTAAATATAACCACCAGAAACTAGACGTCATCCTCAATGTTCCTTTCCCGTCTCTACAAAATTACTCGTCACAAAGGCATGTCAGTTTTATCCCAATATATATCTGGAGTCTGTCTTCCTGTCTCCATTTTCTTGGCCAGTCCCCAAAACAACTACTGTCCTCCCTCCCAACTGCTCCAAAGACTCCTGAGTTATCTTTCTGTTTCTATTCTCACCCCTTCCTATCTAATTCCCACAGATTAGCGTAAGCAGTTTTTAAAAATATAAATTGGAGGGCCAGCTCGCTGGTCTGGTGGTTAACACAGCTGGATCCCACATGGCTGACCTAGTGACTTGAGAAACACACCAAGCATACGTCCATGCATTCCCAAAAGCTTAAAAGGAAGGAGAGATGTAGGAAAAGGGATTGTAGCATGACCATTCCCCATGAGGAGTGCTTCCTCCTTGCCCTCTTTCACTGTCTCTGTGTCTCTCTCTGGAGAACACATGTGCCCTCTAACCAATTTTTTTAAAGTATAAATTGGATCATCTCTCTTTCCTTCTCAAAACTTTCATTGCCTTCCCATTACACTTGAGATAAAATCTAAAATTCTTACTATTTCTTACAGTGTACTGGAAGCCTGTCACTTTCCCTCTTCCCCAGACCCACTTAGGTCATTCTCTCTCCTTCATTCCACTAACTCCAGCTAGCAAGCTTTATGATTCTCAACCTCCACAAGTTTTTCCTACCTCAGGGCCTTTGCCCATGTAATTTTCTCCATTCTTGGGCTGGCTAACTTTAATGTGTACTTCATTTCTCAGCAAAAATAGCACCTCCTCACAGAGGCAACCTCTAAGCCTCATAATTTAAATGATACCTTTGTATTCAGAGGGGTTCTCTGGCTGTAAGAACAGAAAGCAACAGGTTACCCTAGGAGGAAAGAGAATTAATTGGAACAGTTTGAGGTCATGCAGAGATTCAAAGGGAAAGCTGATAAATAATCCGTAATCTAGGGATCCAAGTGACAAGAACTGATAGTCTGCTATGGTACTTTCATGACTGAATCAGATGCCATCTTTTCTTGTCTTTGTGTCACTCCAGTTAAGATTACTGTCCAAAGGGAGAATCCAGTTGGCCTAGCTCAGACCATATGCTCACATCTGATGGAGTAGGGTAAAGCAGTGGGAAATCTGGAGTGAAAACCCCACAAAAACTATGCACAATGAATGAGAGTCATTTCCTATAGAAACAGAGGTGAACTTAGCTGAAGGAGGGGATTGGGAATTGACTATCAAACCAGTGCATGTTCCTGTTTCATGCTGCCATTGTATTGAGTTGTTGGGAAAGTCATGACACATTTTTTAAAAGAACTATTTATTTAATTTTATTTATTCATTCATTTATTTTAATTTGACCAGAGAGAGACACATACAGAGAGAGGGAAAGTGAGAAAGTAAGCCACCAGGCCCAGGACTCAAATCATGATTGGCCATGTGGGAGTATCCAGCACCTTAACCACCACACCACCTGCTGGCCCCATCATGACACATTTTTGTATAGAAAAACATAGAAAAATATGTCATGACTTTCCCAACATCCTAATACTACCTGCCTTTCCATACTAGCACTAGTCACCATGTGTAATTATGCAGTGACAGACTCTCGATAAGTACTCATTTCTTCCTTTTCCTCTACACTTTCCAGGTTTTCTTGCAGTGAGGAAGGTGCTCTGTGACCAGATTTGACCAACGGAATGTGGGAAAAATGATGTATACTCTTCCAGCCCTGGTTCGTAAAATCTCCCATAATATCTTTTACAGGCTCTTCTGTCCACCTAAGTGGGAACTAAGGAGTTTAGAATGATGTGGCAACACCATGAAAGGGCCTGGATCCTCAAGTGACCACTTGGAAAGATGTGTTCAGGTTATGGGCAAGATACAATTTTATTGTAGTACGTCTGTGAGACTTATGGGGTTGTGTGTTACAGCAGCTAACAAGCATTATTCTGACTATTGTAGACATTGATTCGATTTCTTATTGCTAACATCTATTTTATCCAAAATATTATACATTTCAAGAAGTCATGGACTAGGGCCAGCAGGAGGCATGGAGATTAAGGCAGCTGGATCTCACATGGAAAACTTGGCAGTTTGAGTCCTGGACCTGGTGGAAAAATCACACCAGGTGTGTGTGTGTGTGTGTCTGTATATGTGTGTGTGTGTGTGTGTGTGAGTGTGTGTGTGTGCATGTCCAAAATCCCAAGAAGAGAATGGAGGGGAAGGGCTTGTGGCGTTGTGTATACTCCCTAGTTTCTCACCTCCCCCCCATCCTGTTTCTCACAGGCCCTGTAGGAAAAACAAACAAAAAAGAAGTCATGGATTAGGTTTATATCCCTCACATCTGAAATGGTGGTATTCAATAAATATTTGTTGAATAAATTAATTCATTTTGCTTGTCCAATCTTTATCAGCCTTTTTTTTTTTTTTTTTTTTTTTTTTTAATAGGAAAGAAATGAAGCTTAGAGAGGTAAGGAGACTTTACCCACATTGTCTCTGTCTAGATGTTAGGTTTACCCCTGGGCTGTGATTTCACAGGTAGGACGTCTGAGGCCATTTCTTCAAGTCAGCATCACAAGATCTGCTATAACTACTTTCAGCACATCATGGAAACATTAGGAATGTGATTGAAATTTAACAGCAGGTTACCTGTGACACTGCAATTGCTTCAGTCATTTCTTTGTCTTTAAAATGCCATATAATTGCTAATGTAATTAGTAATGTATACAGAGGGGGCTTGTGCAATTACTGAGTCCTAAGATCAAGTAATTAATGTTCTGTCGACAAAACAGCAACTGTTTCATTAACAACTGCTTGGATCTGGAAACAAGCATAATCAGATGCAGACAGACCAACCTAAACATTATCAACTCAGATGAATTTTTTAGTCACTAAAATGTCAACCCCATAACAGTAAACACAATGGGACTTTCAGACTACCTTTTCTAGTTCAAACAAATACACAGTTGGGTGATTAGATGAAAGAATGGATAGATTAGATATAGAAAGATAGATAGATAGATATAGATACATAAATAGATAGAAATAAATAGATAGATGAGAGATTGATAGACAGATAATAGGTCAGTAGAAAATGAGTAGATGATTAATAGAGACTAGATAAGCAAAACCAAATTGCCTTGGGTTGCTTTTTTACCGCTGTCTCAAAGGTGATGAGATTTTCATACGTAAATACCAGAGGAAACTGAGTTTTGAAAGTCAAGAAGGATTTTAACTTAGGCTGTGCCTTTGTGTTTCCCAGTATGACCTTATAAAAGCATTTAATTTCACTGGGATGCAATTTTTTTTTTATTGAAAAAATGAAGTGACTATCTAAACTCATGCACGGCAATGTGAAAAGTGAGGGCAAGATAATAATATCGAAGGACAGTTCTACTAGAGTATATTCTCTGTGATAATGCTGTATAAGAAACAATTCTCAAAATCTCTACGGTTTTTGACAGCAGTCCTCTATCTGTGCCCTTGGATCTGTAGGTCAGCTCTTCGGCAGCATGGCTCCAGGCTGAATTCAGGATTGTTTGTCCTTTAATTTTGGCTTTTACTTCAGGATAAAAGAGTAGAGGAAACTAGAGCGTACTCTTCTCATGGTGAAGAGACGGAGCACAGGAACCCAAAGCACAGCGGCACACCTCCACTCACATGTGCTGTTTCTATGTCTGCGCAGATTTCATTGGTCAGACAGGTCACATGGCTAAACTCACCAATGATGTGAGGGAATACACTCCTTACAGAGGTGGGAGGAAGAGAAGAGTGAATTTTACTAATCAGTGAATTTTTGAGCAATGCCCTGATGAGAAATCATTTTTAACTTCTCAGTTTGTAGCATAAGTCAAGACCTCCTTGTTTTCTGACCAAATGGGCCAGAATCTTTCATTATTATTATTATTATTGTTGTTGTTGTTATTGCACTACAGGAGTCTCAAAAAGATGGCATGATATTTGGAACAATGGGCAAAGCATTCAACTAGAACTCAAGAAACCTCTGTCCTATTTCAGTTTACAACTAGTTAATTCCATGAGCTTAAGCAAGTTATTTCACCCCTCTGGGCCTCAGTTTCTTTACTATTAATGTAAGAGGCTCTGAGTAGGTGGTGTGTAAAGTGCTTTTTAGCCCTAACATTCTAATATGTTGTAGGTTACCTTTTAGAGTTGATGTTTAACACTTTTTGGGGTATGGAGCAATAGGCAAGTAAGACTTCTTCATTAGTGAACAGCTCGATGCAAAGAAGGGAGATATAAAACAGATTCTGCTCTGTTGGAGAAATTGACAGTAGGTGTCCTCACATTACCTCCAACAGCTGGGAGATCACCTCCAACAGCTGGGAGAACTGTAATCTCAATAACAGTTGAATAAAGCAAGCTCTAGCCTCATAAAATATAGTTGCCCCTGCAAGAAGCCGATGTACACACGCAAGCCCATCTAGAGCACCTGCCTTGACATGTCTAATTTGCCATTCATTGTAAACTTTTATTTTTTTTCTCTTCTCATGGACATCATAGTGTGCTGATCAGAAGTCACAGGGACCTCTCAAATGAACTCAATTTCAGGTGCTTAGGAGGACAGCGAACCCTCCCTTTTAGACGCTTCCCAAGATTCTCCAAAGTAAATTTCACAAACTTTGACATGGTTTATATTTTGAATCAGACCACAAAATTACCCTAAAAACTTAAAAAAAAAGTTACTCAAATGTTTATATGTGATGTATTTAGAGATTAACATACTATTTGGTTTTATATTTCAGATAGACTGATCCTCCAGAGGGTGTCTTGTTTGGAGTATAGAGTAGATGCAATGGGAGGCATGACACTGAACAGAGGCATCAAACCATTAGTTGGAGAACAAACATTTCTTGCAAAATAAAACAATAAAGTGATTTGCCCCCTCTCACCTCCTCAGAAATAGAGAATGAAGTACCAGTCCAGGATGAACACCTGAAAATCCTTTGAGATTCTTCGCAACTTCCATGATAGCACATGGTGAGACTCTGAGAATAATGCAGCCCTGTGTTTCAGCATTCTCATGGAAGAACTCCAATACCATTGGAGGAATTAGGAGCATGGCCTAGCAGCCTGCTGCAGTACACACTTCTTTTGCAGATGTTCTTCTAACCTTTAAATAATTAAGTAAAACTTGCATTCATTTCATTTCTTAATATTAATAATGTAATATCCTCCCCAAATACACATTGAATATAGTTGAGGTGATGTAAGGTCTCTGCTTATTATGTACTTATCCTGTCTCTTAGCCACACACGATTTGTAACATGGGTCTTTGTGACCTCCAATGTTACAAATCAGACTGAAACTTTGAGAATTGATTTCTCAATCTGAATACTGAGGAATATAGTAATTTACCTACAAAAGGAGTTGGGGAGGTAAAAATGAGACAAGTGAAGGAAACCAGCAAGAACCAGGTGAATGGACAGCTGAAGCTATGCAGTCCATGCTGTTTCCACATTCCCAATCCAAATTCACCTCCAGCCTTGCTGTATGCCCTCAGATTGTTTTCAAAGCTGGAGGGCAGCTTAGTGGTCCCTGGTGTGGTTCATGTTCCTGTCCTCAGTGTAGAGTCCCAGATTATTTCTCAGGAAGGTCTCTGAAAGCGTCAGAGCAAAGAAGTATCTCCAGAGTCCTCCCAGCCCCCTGAATCAGTTCCTGTCCATAGCTCTTCCATTATGTCTCCCCGCCCTGTGCACCACTCCCTGAAAACCTCACTCAGGTAATACTCATGGGGGCAAGCGGCTTTGCCTCCAAAGCTAAAAGCAGGGCCGTAGTTCATGGCCACCGTGTTTCTAGTAAAATCCAAATAGATGGATGGCTCCCGGTGCCTTTCTTACAAGCTTGCTGAGAGTCAACAGCGAGGAAGAACTAACAGCAGCATCCCATCCCTTCCCCAGCCCTACACATTTTCAGATTAACTATACCTGGGTTAATTTAGTTATTCAACATGATAAGCAGATTCTTCTTTGAGGAGTCTCATTATATTCAAATTAAACATTCATTTGTACCTGTTCTGTGCCAGCAATGTGCTCGAAAGTTGTGAGAAATGCAACAATGACTAAAACACAGTTTCTGCCCTCAGAGCACTCCACATTCACCGGAGGAGACAAATGAAGAAAACATTACAGCAGGGGTAAATGTGGGAGGAAGCACAGAGGGAGGCAACTTAGTGGGCCTTGGGATCCGAGAGAAGGTTTTTCTGGAGAGAGGGCAGCCCTCACTGTGTGTTATAAGCATGTGGGGAGAGGCGGAAGGGGACTTATTCTCGAGCTCATATAAATTACAGCTTGTGCCACGTGGAATCATGCAACGTCAGTGCTGGAAGGAGCTTCATGCATCTTCTTTTTCTTTCTGTTCTTCCCTTTTTTGAGAAGAGAAAGGAGGGGGAGAGAGATAGGTGTTTTAGACAGCGTCTCACCGTGCTGCACCAGCCTCCCAACTAACCAGGACTATAGGAGGGCGCGACTGCACCTATCATGTTCAGGTTGGCCTGCAAATGAAACCCAGGCCTCCCATGCAGATGGCCATGTTATCTGTGCACCACTGAAGCTGGGCTGCAGGATCTTTTCTAACTAAGTCCTGGGTCTATATAGATGAAGCAAAAGTCAGTTGAAGGTCACATGGCTATTTCCATTACATAACACAAACTTGGCTTCAACAAAAAGGTTCAAGAGCAAACACACATCACATCACCATCATAAGAAATGATTGTCCCCTCATTGGCATACCTTGCCATTCTTCCACTCAACACGTGATGGTGCTTCAAGGCTTCTGTTTATCTGTTGTTTGGTAATGGGGTTTCTTTGTTCATCTTTAGGTTTCTATTGCATGGGCAGCTACAGTTCAGCGACCTTGTATAACTTGCTTTCTGTAAATCGTTTCATATGCCTTTCCTAATCGAAGACTTGGGATGAAAAATTGTTAGGGAAGGATCCATGACTACTGAATATGTTTCCCCCGAGGCTACCATATATGGTTGCTTGCTAGATCCTAATGGACACCGGGCAGAACAAGAAATACAAAGAGCCAACACAATCATCTAACACCCAATGAGCAAGCATTGCCAACGTTCTAGGCACCATCGACACCAAGAAGCAGCGCACAGTCTACTTTATAACATCATCTTTGCATACGGCCTGTACTGCAGTATTGAGAGGCAGGCAGTACCGGAGTTCAGAGGAGGGAGAAACATTCTCACCTTCCTGGCTAGTCCTCGCTGGACCATGACCTTCATGACAGCAAGGCCCAGACCAGTTTTGTTTGCTCTCTGTCCCCTGTCCCTGGCACATGTGACAAACTCAATGAAGGTTTCTTAAATAATTACACGGGTGTCTATCTTTCACTAATGAGGAAATAGAGGCCCAAGAAGAGAAGTGATTTGATTCTAGGGCTAGCTGGAGAATCTGAACCTAGGACTCCAAACACCCAAGAGCATGTCTCAGTGGAACGACTCCAAGCTTTGGTGAAATTTCTTCAAGAATCCCAGGCTCGCTGCTTCATATGGAGGCTGGATAAACTTATAACAACATACATCTTGGCATTGGACATGGCTGACTGTATAATTAGCTTATTTCCTACCCATATGGAGCAGCTCAGCTCCTGTGCCTCAGTGGGGAATTCCTCGTATGTTGCTAGGGTCGCCTTCTGGGATTACATCTTCAGAGGTGTGCAGGAGGAGGAGTCGGCTGTGCTGATAAATGAATCAGAGCGACAGGAGGAAAGCTGGCAGAGTCTCTGCAGGCGAGATGGATGGGGGCCGGATCGCGCTCAGGGCTGCTCTCTTCCCTCAGCCTCTTCTCCCTCTGACCTGAAGTGGACCCAGTGGGGAACTAGTGCCTGCATCTCTAGGACTTATTATCGCTTAGTCATAAATCTCCATCAGGCTATGTATGCATGGGGCAGGAGGCAGGGAGGGGTGGAGAAAGACTGAGCAGAAGGAATATGTGAAAAGGAAAGAGATGGAAACAAAGACGTCTGGTCAAAGTGGAAGGGCCGGCAGAGTCTCTTTAACTCGGGTTTCATAAGTCAAGAAATATTTTATCACCCTTGCCATTCAAACCTCTGAAAATCAATAGGGCTTGAGAGTTGCCTATATTGATCTGAAAGCCCGAGACGTATTGAAATATTCATGGTGGATGTATGTGTTCAGAGAAGACGCTGGGGGTGGGGCCTTGTGCAGAGAGAAAGAGATGGGTAGGTAGATTTCCAAGTGCAAGCCACTTGCATTTTCATTAAAAATAGATTAATTCTATTAGTTGGACTAAAACCTCACACTTAAAAGGAAATGAGCTTATTTGTCAGACAAATAAGCCACTGGAAAATCCAGGGGAAAAAACCCACATTTATTTATTGCTATTTAATAGCAGAAGAGCCAGGGAGAGTTGATAAAATTAGCACGGTATCCCCAGGGGGAAAGCAAGGGTCTGCTTTGTTTGCAAAGCCAATTTGGACACTGCCGCTTTGATCTTCACTTTGAGCATTTGAACAAGCATGTTAGTATCACTCATTTCACAGGAGAATTGGGATTCAAGTTTCCCCAACAATCTAAAAAGCAGTACATTAGAAGGGGATTGTCTGCCTGTAGTCTCAGAGTCTCAATACCCTTGATACTAATTTGATGTGATGCATTTCACCAGATGTGTCTACCTGAACGATATCTGATACCCAGGAGACTGTGGTCCTGCCTGAGAGTATTAGACTTGTTTTTTTCCTCCCTTCGAAAATGATTGGATGAAGGCATCCATAATTTAAAATCTGCATATAGATATGACATATGTTACAAATATTTGAGAAAATTCATGCAAGGAATTGAACAACAACAACATATGGGAAAACGGTTCCAAATAACAAGGCAGAATTAAAAATAATCTGTTACCTGTAGCTACCCCCTCTCTTATATTCCAGAGGAAACGACAGAGCTGGTGACAAACTCGTCTCTTGAAAAGACCCTAGCCTACCTAACAAGGCATCCCTCTGTGGAACAAGTACTGGAGAGTCTGAGGGGCATGTCGGGCTGGTTTACATTCCAACAAGGCTCATCATTTCCACATTATTCAGGTGTAAGAATGATCCTAAAGAAAAAGCAGCAGGCGTGGAATTGGATGGACGGGCGTAGCATCCACCACAATGTGACTTTGGGGAGACTAAGTCACTCTGTGTGTCTTTATGGGAGGGGGAACCAGCAAGTGCCATACCCTCTCTTGGCTTCAGTGAAATTCAATTAAACCAAAACATTTTTAAAACATCTACCAGCCTTGGTACCCATCGGCAGCTATTCCCAAGAGGGAGTGAGGCTGGTTCAACCCTCTTCCGTCCTGCTATTTCGCCCTACTTCCTCTCTTGGATTTTCACAACACCGCTGTCACAGGCAACATGGTGGCAGAAGGCAGTAAGAAAGGGATACAGAACTCCCTGGCTTCTCCGAGTTTCTGGGAGGGCTTTTTCTGATGGGAGGACTCCAAAGTCCACCAGTCAAGGCTGGCTATAATTCTGCAGTTTCATCCACCCCTCAGGGCTGCATCACCTTCATACAGTGTTTACAAAGTGCTTTATAATCCCCCCCTTGTTACTCCTTCCAGAACAGGTTAGCGTTTTTATTGTTACTCCCATTTAATAGATGAAGGAAGAGCAGCTCCAAAACCCCTTCCCAGGGTCTCACAGGAAGAGTCGGGATTAAGTGCAGATCCCTAAATCCCTGCTCCATTGTGAAGTTAATGCACTCTTCTCTCTCCAGATCCCAGACCCCCTCCCCAATACACAAAAGAACGGGGTGGGGGGGGCGCCTTATTACCCAGATATTCTTTCTTTTCCAGTGGAAATGTCACTCCAGTTGTTAGGAGACAAGGCACTCCAGGAACGTGTTCTCAGAGGAGAAATTCTGGGGTGCGAGTGTACACGATCTGTCCCAAGGAGCTGGTGAAACCACTGGTGGGTCCCTGCTTCTCTTCTTACCCTATTTCAACCTTCCTTATAGCTGCATTTAAGGCTGGAGGTTGGGTGGGGCTCTGAGTCCAACAAGTGGGTTTTGCATCTTGTTTAGCACCTAACAAAAGTTTTGGAGATGGGGGAGTTTGAACAAAACCACTATTTTGTCTAAACTGCTCTAACAGGCCCCTGCTGCAGTCCCATCTACCTATCAGGTTGTGCTTCTTTCAATCTACTGTTCCTGTTACAGTTTCTGTCTTTTTAAGTCCTGTTGGTTTGCTGGATGTGTCCTTGCTCAGCTTAACATCTTCCTCCTAACTCTTCTAGCTGAGATTTTTTAACGTGGGTTCCATACACAATGGGTGTGAGAAGACACATAATTCTAAGTTGAATGTGTACGTATGTGTTTGTCATTGTTTTACTCTTTTTTTTTTTCAGTAAAAAGGACCATTAATTCCTTAATTCCACTGTACTCTACCTCTCAGAAAAGGTTAATAATCATTCATGAAGCTCAAGCTCTTTATCATGGTTTTGGGGCCCTTCGTGGCTCAGCCTTGTCTTGTCTCTTACCTCATTCTCACGCTCTGACTCTTCATTGCCCAGAACTAGGAGCCTGCAGGCCAGTGCACAAGTTACTCCCTCTGCCTGAAATGTCCTCCCATCCTTCTGTTCCTCTTAGGAGAAGATGGTTCAGATGTCCCCTCTCCGGCAGTCCTCTTCTCATTATGACACCACTTGTCTGTCATGTGGTATTGTAACAGCTTGTTTGACTGTCTCCCTACTGAGCCAGGAGTTTCTTGAAGACAGGGACTGTAATTTTAAATTTTTGAATCCCTAGTACTTAGCATATGTCTCCAAATAGTAAACCTTCAGTGCATATGATAAAATCCACAATAACATGGTAAGTGGTGTCCAGAAAATTCACTTGTGTAATATGTAGTCTCTCATTAGTCCAGAGGTAATGAAATGGCCAGGTAGACACACTGCACATGCCACCTGGAGGCATTCCTGGTAGGGTCTGGCCATGCAACCCCATTATTTTTCTTGTCTAGACTGTGGTTTAGTGTCATCTGATGGTGGGTGTTCAATCTGGCTTAAATACTGATGGAGATGATTCTGGGCCTGCAGATCCTGAAATTGCAAGGACAGTGGAAATGATTTCCAGCTAGTTGATGTCTGTTTCATTTCCCAGTATAGATAGTCTGGGCTGGGAGAACACTGAGTCCTGGGTACCTATCCTTCACCTCTAACATGGGGTTGTTTACCATTTCCAGTGCTGCCTCTTCCTCCTTCCATGTAGTCTGTTTATGCCTTTCCCCCAAAAGATAAAGACTTCAGCGTCCATTTGAAACTATGGGCTGAGCAAAGGACATGAGCAAATCACCAGTCCCATGAAAGCTACATTTGTGTGTTATGGAGGCGTTTTGTTCTGTTTGCAGAAAGCATAAAGGATTAGTGGAAGCAATTTATTTTTTTAAGTCTCATTTTCCTAGGCCATATCTCCTTTGATGAGAACATGTAAGGCCAGAGGAACAATCTCAGTCCCTGATTCTGAGCATTCCCAGACATTGTCCCTGAGCCTCTTGATGTCACTGGCACCTCCACTTGGTGAGATACACATTATCAGATGACGCTAGCCTAGAACCCTGACTGATGCATCATACATCATGTCCTCATTCCAAATACCTTACGGCTCTGGCTTGTGAGGATTCCTAAAGGAAGGATGATGTAACTGTCAGGAAATTATTTCCTACTTGCTTTGAATACCATCCCAAGAACTTTAAGTATATGTGCTCATTTAAGCCACACAAAAGTCTCTCAAGTTAAATATTATTATTCTCATTTTGCAGATGATAAAATGGAGACTCAGAAACGTTAAATAGCATGTCCTGTATCAAGGGCCAGTGGTCAGGGCTTACATGGAGACTATTTCTTATCTGCCTGATAACTCCATTTCTAAACAAATGGGGAAAATATTAGCACTTACCTCAATGCCTTGCAGGAAGGTTTAAAGGCATTAATACATAAAAGGTACTTAGAACATCCTACTGGAGTATAGTTACTATGGTTACTATCCACTTGATGACTGATCACTTAAGAACCATATTTTTCTAAACAAGATTTTGGATAAATAGTCTGACAAATAAAAATAAATGAAGTGTTTGGGCTGGAGATAGCTCAGAATATTTGACTCTATTATGACTTCTCTAGAAAGTGATGACCACATCTCTAGTTTTGAGATCAGTGATTGGCATTTTCCTTCCACTTGTGACACTTTTCATAAATTCACTTTGTAAGCTACAGGAAAGCATTGGGATAATAACTTGAAGAGGATTTTTCCCCTTACTATATCCTCTAAATCCCTTTCCTCATCAGTATGCTGGTAGGCACATCTATTTAATATGGATTCTTTCTCATTTTTCTTCCCAGTTGCTTCTCCCCCCACTCTCCAACTTATTATTCTGTGTTTTCATTAAGAACATTTTCCATTCGCCAGTCCAAGAAACAACTTCTCAATGTGATGGCATCATTTCCTGCAGAGAGAAGACTTTCCATTTGCAACCAATTGCAGGGCCAGATTCAAGTAAGAATCAACTTCCAACCCTTTTTCCTCAAACATAAATGGAAAGGTCAAAAGCTGACTCTAGAGACAGCTTCTTGCCCACTTCTGCATGTAAATTCCAAAGATCTTTGTAGCATTTTGTGGCATTTTTTCTCCTCTGTTTCTGTTTTATTCCTCTCACACTCTAATTCCGTAAAAATAATTTTAGCAGCTTAATAAATGTCTTTTGGCTATCTTGCAAGGATAACACTAGAGGCAGTGCCTGAGAAAGCATGGTCTGATGATTGGTTTTATTAGTATGTATTATTTTGGTATAGACAGATCCAACTTACTTAATAAACTTTTATTAAGTATGGACAATGAGACATGGACTAGAATAAAGGATGAGTAATGTTAGGTTCATGCCTTAGAGAAGCTTAAATTGAGACATTTAGGGAGCAAGTAGATTTTTCAATGTCTCATGGCAAGTGTTGCACAAGACATTGAAACTGCAAGCTGTAGAGACAAAGGAGGGATCTATTTACCTCTCGGAAAAGAAAGAAGGCTTTACAGAAGAGGCAGCATTCTTCCACCAGTTGGTCTTGAAAATGAGCAGATGTTTGCTGTGGTGTATCTAAAAACACTGTGAAAGAGAAGAAGGAAAGGGGCAAATGTAGGAACCAAGAAAGTGTAATTACACCAAGCAGAATATAGGAATAGCCTATATTTAGGTAGACAAGATGGTCAAGTTTTTTTTTGGAAAGACTATGGAGGTTAACACTAAGACATACCCATAAAACACTACAGGGTCATTTATTTCATGAGAGCAATGAGCTAGATTAGTATCGCTCAAGGGTAAGTTATAGACAGACTCCTTTTAATGAGAAAAAAATTTGGCAGACTCAAAGTGTTGACTTAACACATTTTTATGATGTTTTGTACAAATATAAAACTGGGTATAACTTCTTGTAAGTGTCAAAGAGCTATAAAGTTATATTTACAGAGTGAATATAAACAAAACTCTAAAGACAATAAAATGTATGAATTGAAATTAATAAACAATAATGTTTGGCAAAAACGAAATTGCTATACCCCTCACAAATAGGGTGTTAAAGGCTATATTCAAGTTACTTCATGGTGTGTGGTGTCTATAGTTGTGTGTGTTACGTGAGGCTAAATTCTATCACTTTCCTCCGTTAGAATTAGTGGCAGCTTTCATTCATTCACATAGCATACCTGATAGTGTTTACCCTCAACTTTACCAAATGGGTAATTTAAATTAAGCTTATTCTGTTCTTTTAGCCGTCTGTTACAGCATGTCATTTTCATGTCAAATGAAAGTCTTCATTTATTAAAAAATTGTAGGAATAAACATCAGAGCCTATGAAAGTGTCTTTCAATTGTAAGTTATCATTGGAAAGACTGTATTTATTTCTTCCTTTCTTTCTTCCTTCTTTCCTTTCTTTCTTTCTTTCTTTTTTTTTTTTTTAAGAGAGATTTTTCCTATAGGGCACATGTGCTCTCCCAAGAAACAGAGAGAGAGAGGGGGACAGAAAGCAAGAACTCATGTGGGGATGGCCATGCCACAGTCCCTTCTTTTCCATTTTGTTCTTGGGATTTCACACACATACATCCTTGGCATAAGTTTTAAGCCACTGGATCCGGAACCTGAACCATGGCCAACTACATGGGAGTCCAGCGACATAACCATCATGCTACCTGCTGGTCCCAAGACTATGTTTCTTAATGGTAAAGAATTTAGTGTGATGAGCCAACTCTGTGGTAAAGAGATAGTGCACTGTTCAAGACAAGGTGGATATCGTATGACAAATACAGTTCCAATCCCGAGCCTGGTCAGCCTGCAATATGCTGGGCATGACCCTGAGTGTCCAAATTCCAGTGGGCTGGATGACTGAAGGAAGGAAATTGTGGAATGACTACATCTTCTGAAAGATGTTCCTTTCTCTTGCACCTCACCTGTGTGCACACACACTCTATCATTTTTTAATATAGTGTTAATGCAAGGAGAACTCAGGTTGGTAGCTATCACTGTGATATTGGGACCTGTCGACCCACTCACAAGACAAGCCTAAGCACAAGTTCCCTTTAGATGACCCCCCACAACTAGCATAAACACAATCCCAGGATCACATGGCTCCACATCCTTGTTTAGATGCCCTGAATATTATTCTTCTTTTTCAATTGATAGAGGATGTATGCACTCATGAGGGAGGGAGGGAGGGAGAGAGAGAGAGAGAGAGAGAGAAAAGCAGAGAGAGAGGGAGGTCAAGAGAGAAAAAGAAAGCAATGCCCAATGGGGGTTGGTCATGCCACAACACATTTTCCTCCATTTTTCCCATCCTTTTTGGATTTGGGGCACATACATGCACATGTGCCTGGCATGTTTTTCAAGCCACTGGGGTCAGGACTCAAACTGCAGTTGACCATGTGCAATTTGGCTCCTTATGCACAGTGCTTAATTTCTGTGCTAAGAAGCCAGCTCACATTGAACATTCTGATAATATAATTATGCTGTGATCAAAATGAGAATGAAAATTTTAAACTCTCATAAAGAACTTGTAGACTTCCAAGATTGTTTGTGACTCCCAGGAGTTGGTTGTACCCAGTTTGTGAAAAGCTAGGTGAGATGACCTTGAAGATCTTTTTCAGCTCTTGATGTTGTCCCATAGGAACAGAGCCATATGACTGTCCCATAGGACTGAGCTCCTATGAACACCGTAAGTTATCCAAATTGGTCTCTGTCCTTCTCTCCTCTCCTTCAAGCCCATATATTCTTCATTCCCCAGAAACCCAGAATTCTATTCCCACAAAAATCTCTCTTAGAAAAGAATAGGATATTGGTCCTTCGTGGCTCAGTGCAGATTTAATCAACATTTCTTCTTCCAAAGGCCATTAAATCTGAGACTAGCCCCTCCCCCCATTCAGGTATTTTGGATATCAGTAAGTGAATCCAGAGGAAAAATATTTGGTGGAATTAAAAAAAAGAGAGAGACTCAGGGGCATGCAGGGCGGTGGCAAGCCCTAGGGACATTCCAACCCCGAACATCTGGAGCCTGAATCACATGAGTGATGACAGCGAGAGTCGCACAATTATAAACTGGGCAGATTTGAAAATTGATCCTGAATCAAACAACTACTAATTTTCCTGGTCCCCTCTGGCAATCATCCTTTCAAACTATTCAAGGCTTTAAAATATGAAAATAATGAATCTCTGGCAATCCCCTCCCCACCCCCAGCTGCCCCAGCTCTGCCAGTTTCCCACCCCTCCTTGTAGAAACCCTTCTTGCTGGCTATCTATATTTAAATTACACTTTTCAAGCTGTTGCCTCAATAAGTTCAAGAGGAGTTGATTCCCCCCCACAATTGCTGCTAAACTATAATTGCCTGCTGTATCTTTTGCCCCCTTTTTGAATAAGTGGTGTTAGATTTGCCACTTTGGCTAATCCTCAGGAATCTGACCTGTCATTATACAAACTTCTAAAAATATCAGTTTCCACTTCACAGTTTCCGTTTGGGTTTCATGTAATTCCTCTCCAATGTGTTTTATTTGAACCTGCTAACCTGCTTTGAAGGGGAAAAAAAATGCTAGCTGGCATTGCCTGTCATCTGCTGTGTTTGCTTCCTTCCCGAAAGGCCTCAAATGAGAAAGCTGGTCTCTGGGTAGCTGAATGAAAATGAGAACAAAACAGAGGAAAGACTTATTGATATCCACATTTTCCTTTGGTCTCCTATGATCACAACAGAGAACACATTTCTCCTCTATCTTCTCTCAAGGAGGACATCTGGAAAGAACACAGTGATGGAGAAAACCCAGCATCCAGATAAGTATCTATCAAATACCTGCCAAAGGCCAGGCATTGGGCTAATGGGGGGTGTGGAGGTTACTGAGCAGAAGTTGGCTAATGCAGATGGTTGAGACTCTTGAGGTGGGGAGTAAGTGGAAATGAAAGTGCTGAAAATAGGAATCTGGATGCTAGGTGAGTAGGACAACTATTTATGTACAAACAATAGTCTCAGCCTAATTTGGATGTCCATAGTGTGAGATGAAGCATGCTCCTTTAGACTGAGGAGTTGGTTCTATGAAGACAGGGTCAAAGCTGGTGGGACAAAATCTGGTTGCCCCCCTCCCTACACATATCCTACCTATAGCTCTCCATTGTCTCTCTCAGTCCTAACTATGAAAGAGTAAGAAATGGGAATGGCTCCACTCTGTCCTGAAGAAGCTGGCTGAGTGACTCCTAGTCTGGACTTTGCTTCTCCCAAGCAAGAAGGCCAGGCTTCTTCCCTGTCAAACAACTCCTCATATGGATTAAAGCACAGCACCTCAGTGACTTCCACATCTGCCCAAGCTGGCCTCTGGGTGAATGCTGAGCCCTCAGGCTCCCTTGGTTAAGTCAAGCTCACTCTGACAACTCTGAGCTGTCCTAATGGGCAAGCCAACTGTGCCTCCATGATCCACACTATGCCTAAAGACCCTGCCACATCTCAGAGGAGGTCATTATTCAGTATTTAAGACCAGTCCTGACAACCTTGCCCTGGTAACCTGCGTTCTGATTTGAAAACTTTAGCACTGCTGCCTCTTTATACAGGTCTGACTCTTTTCAGTGAACCTGCCTATAATAGGTTGTCCACATTGAATGAAGAGATCTAGTGGTTTTCTCCTTTAGGGTTAATTTAATAAGTAGTTTTTAGTATCTTAACATGAACAACCATTAGACTGGCTGAATGTCAAAATATGATGAGAAATAAATATTAAAATAAGCTTTACAGAAATAAAAAAGATCATCAGAGAATACTATAAATAAACAGCAAAAAACCTGAACAACTTAGATGAAATGGACAAATTATAAGAAACACTCAA
Organism: Tupaia tana; assembly: GCA_026018925.1. NCBI lineage: Eukaryota > Metazoa > Chordata > Mammalia > Scandentia > Tupaiidae > Tupaia > Tupaia tana. Next base: position 176,775,928 of record JAKSZU010000002.1, on the reverse strand, counting down.
CTTAGCAAGAATTAATCATGAAGAAACAGAAAATCTGAACAGATCTTTAGCCAATAAGGAGATTGAATCAGTAATCATAAACTTTCCAAAATGAAAAATCCAGGACCAGATGGTTCCATTGGTGAATTCTACAGAACATTTAAAGAATTAATGCCAATCCTCAAACTCTTCCAAAAACTTAAAGAGATGGGAGTATTTCCAAGCTTGTTCCATGAGACCAGAATTACCCTGACACCAAAGCCAGACAAAAAGTAGTGCAAAAAAAAGAAAAATATAGGCCAACATCCCTGATGAATATTATTATAAAATTCCTTAACAAAATACTAACAAACAGAATTCAACAGCATACTAAAAGAATTATACACTATGATCAAGTGAGAATTATTTCTGGAATGCAAGCATGGCTCAATATATCAAAATAAATCAAAGTGATGTACTGCTTAACAGAATGAAGAGGGGAAATTACATGATCATCTTAACTAGTAGAGAAAAAATTTAACACACTTTTATGATTAAAAAAATTCAACAAACTAGTAATAGAAGAAAACTACCTCACCATAACAAAGGTCATACATTAAAAAGCCACAGCTAAAATCATACTCAATGGTGAAGACATAATTTTTTTCTTCTGAGACTGGGAACAAGAAAAAAGGTCCATTTTGCCACTTCTGTTCAACATAGTACTGAAAGTCCTAGCCAGAGCAATTAAGCAAGAAAAATAAATAGAAAGCATCCAAATTAGAAAGGAAGAAGCAAAATTATACCTGTACAGATAACGTGATCTTACGTGCAGAGATCCCTAGATTCCACAAAACAAACCTTGTTAGAACTAATAAATTCAGCAAAGTTGCAGGATACATAACTAATATACAAAGATCAGTTTTCTTTCTTTTTCTTTTCTTTTTTAGAGAGATTTTTGCAACAGGGCATGTGATGTACTCACCAGAGCGACAGAGAGAGACAGACAGGGATATAGAAAGCAAGAAATCACCCCCCAGGAGGATGGTCATGCTGCAATCCCTTCTCCTACATTCTCCTCTTGGGATCTTGGGCATGCATTCGTTCTAGGACTCAAACTGCAGTTGACTACATGGGAGTCCAGCAACATAACTATTATGCCATCTGCTGCTCCCAAACATCAGTTCTTTTTCTATAAACTGACAATGAACAATCCCCCCCAAAATTTTTTAAATTACAATAGCATCAAAAAGAATAAAATACTTAGAAACAAGCTAGAAAGGTGAAATCATGTATATTAAAACCTAAAAAATGTGGCTGAAAAAGTTAAAGTGAATACAATAAATATATTGTGTTCAAGGATTGGAAGATTTAATGTTGTGAACATGCCAATACTACTCAAAGAGATCTATAGATTCAATGAAATCCTAATAGCGTTATTAGTATTTGCAGGAATAGAAAGACAGTATCAGTGGAGGACGAAGGCAGGAGACAGGAGCAGATAGAAGCAGAAGAACGCAAAGGACACATGTGCACGTGGCTAAGAGCAGTCACTTTTGCTTCCTTTACCTGCCTCTATGCCCTGACTGCGGAGGAAAACCATCTTGGCAAGTGTAGGTATCATGAGTGAAGAGCAACACACCTCACACCTTCTGCAGTCCTCGAACCACAGCCTAGCCTTGACTCAGGGATGGCAAGAGCTTTGGACTGTAAAAGAGACTAAAGTTTTTTTCACTTTCAATTTTTATTAGTTTGCTATAGGGTGTGTGTATTTTCCAGAGAGAGACACACACACACACACACACAGAGAGACAGACATACAGAGAGGGAAAATGAGAAATTGTCCCCTGCCCAGAGGAGAAGGCCACTCTGCAATCTCTTCTCTTCAATTCTCATCTTGGGATTTGGGGCACACATGCTAAAGTGCCCAGGGTGTTTTACGAGCCATCAGATCCAGGATTTGAATCATGCAGTTGTCCTTGCGAGATCTAGCCACCTAAACCACCATGCCACTGGCTAGCCCCAGACTAAAATTTTAAACAGAACCAGACTAAATTTTAATAACTGGAAAATAATTGAGTTATTTTGAAACTTTGACAAAATGCCTTTTAAAGAATTGATTCCTCGATGAAAAGGGGCATGGATATTCAACACAGTGTATATGAGAGCATTGAGTTGGGGAAAAAAATAAATCATTGTATGTCTCTGCTCAGGAGGTTGAATTTACTTAGTATACCAGGCACCTTAAGATAAAGCAATGCAGAGAGTGTCAAAGGAGTCACAGGAGGGCTACTCTGGGCACTGAAGGGGATGCGTGGGAAGCATCATAGCAGCTTTGGGAGGACTTGGCCCTTGATCAATGATGGATCCCCTCTTCTTTTCTGAGCCTGGTGCACTGTGCATTCCCCTCCATATGCAGGATACGCTCATATTGCATATAACCTTCCCGCACCCTGTGCAGACACATACAGCTACCCATCTCCATCACACTACTTACAGCTCCTTAATCTTGTGCACTCTGCAAGCAGCACCATCCCTACTCTCAGTTTCTATTGGCTCCCTGCCATGTCCCAGAAATCAGTGTCACACAAGCATCGCAGCCTCTCCATACCCTCTCTTCTAGCCCAAGCAGATGCTCTTAGTTGTATTTATGAGTATGCACAACTCCTAATGCTTAGAGCAGTAGAAGGGGTGTGTGCATTCTTCTAAGTATGTGGGTTATGCATATGTAATAAAATAGAGCATCGTGTAATAAATGAACAAAGCACTGGTTGGGAGTTGAGGGGGAGAATGAACTCATATCTGAATGAAACTTGAAGGATAGTAGTAACACTCCTCATAGTAGTAATAACAGTGATATTATATATATATATGCATATACACACATATGCATGTACACACACACACACACACACACACACACACACATATATATATATTTGCTGTCGAGCATGTGTGCTCACCAGAGAGATAAAGTGAGAAAGCACTTTCCAGGGGAGATGGCAACACTACAATCCCTTCTCCTTCATTTTCCTCTTAGGATTTGGGCGTGCACATACATGGTCTCAGCATGTTTTTTAAGCTGTTGGATCTGCGACGCGAACCACGCAGTCAGCCATGTGTGATCCAGCACCTTAATCACCATGCCACTGGCTGGCACAACAGTAGTATTAATATTAATAGCTGCTCTTAACCGGAAGCTTAAATGTGCCAAGCATGGTGCTACCTATTTCCATCTATCTCTCAAACAGTTAGCCTCCTGACAGAAACACCTATGCAAATGACTGCTGAGTATTTATTCATGATACTCACATATCCTTCTTCCCAGACTAATATTAACTATTTTTATTAACTTCTTTTTACTTATGGGGAAATTTAGATTTAGAGTAATTGAATAATTTGTCTGAAGATTATCTAAATACATCAAATGACTTGTCCTCCATTATAAGGCATTAGGGTATCATAGTATTTTGGCTAAAAAAAGAAATAAATTTATGTTCAAATGCTTAAATTTTACCAACTAAACCCCAAATTAACAGTCCTAATTGAGGAAGACCTTTTCACTTCTCTGCATAACCAAAAAATCCTACAAACCTTTGGAAAAGATTCTCTGGGAAAGGAATTTGCGGTCATTCATTTCAGTTTTAAATGAATGTACATTAGAAGAAATATATGTATTTATATTTATATGTATAGGAGAGGTTTTTGCTATAAGGCACGTGCGTTCGCCAGAAGGAGAGAGATAGAGAGACAGAAAGCGAGAAATCACCCCACTGGGGGGATGGCCACGCCACAACCCCTTCTCCCCCATTTTCCTCTTGGGATCTTGGGCATGCACGCACACATGCCCAGAGTGAGTTTAAGCCACTGGGTCCAGGACTCAAACTGCAGTCAACTACATGGGAATCCAATGACATAGCTGTTACACCAACTGCTGGTCCCAGAAGAAATATATATTAACATTCTACTTCACTTTTATGATAATTTTTAAAGCATTGGTATGTACTGAATTTTTACTTTTTAAGATATGGTCTGGGGCCAGCAGGTGACATGGAAGTCAAGGTAGCTTGATAATAACAGGGTTCACAAATTCCTATTTAATCATGATGTTCTCAAACTAAAAGTAGGTTGTTCACTAGAATAACTGAACAGAAAAGGAGGTATTATAATCTAGTTGTATACAAGAAGTTCAGGAAGTTTTAAATGCTGACTCCTCATTCTCTGTGCATTTTCACATCTCACAATCAAGATTATTCTGTCAATCAAATACAATTGAGATTCAGAATACTAGTCCTATTTTTAGAGCATGGTTAGGAAACAATAATACTAACAGTAGTATAATTATCATCTATTGAGTGATGACTCTGAGTAACATATATATGTTTAATTCATTTACTGAGGTGGGTAGTATTATTCCAAGTTTACAAATAAGAAAAGTGAGACTCAGAGAGTTTTACTAAATTAAGCTAAGTAAGTAAAGGAGACAAGCTATGAATCCAAGCAGGCTCGCTCCCAAGTCCAGGTTCTTAACTACCTCATCATAAAAGATGGTAGTATAAATATAAAAAATAAAGTTCTCACTCAGAAAGTGAGTGAGTACCAAGAAGGTATCCAAATATTAATTTAAGCCCTGTCTTTAACTATGTCTGAATGGGTTAAAAATCTCTGTGACCAAATTGCCTTACTGAAACTTGGTAACCACAAAATGTGGGTTCCAAAGACTTTGTGAAAAGTTAAAAATATTGCACAAATGTTAGTATTACTAATTGTACTGGCATGAAGTACCATACTTTTCAAATAGTCCCTGAATAGATGATATTGATACTCCAAATTCATACTTGAGTTTAGACTGTCCAAATAGCATTCAGCGTGAAATTCTTTTGGAATGCCTTACATTATTCCTCTTAATGCTTCCAAAACTAAGTTTTAGACTCTATGATGTCAGGCAAAGATGATGCTAGAGGGGAAAAGAAGGTTTTATAATTATTATTTTTTTATTAAAAACAGTAACTTTGCCAAATCACCTACCATTCTAGACTGATGTTATTATGAATTTTGGCTCTTCCTCAGATCAAATACATCCTCCAAAAAGGTAGATTCACCATTGATGATATGCAAAGGAATGTGACTTGTCCCCCCAAGACCACATCCCCCAAAGATGGCTTCCAATTCTAAGTGTACTCGGCATCAGGATCAAGATGGCGCCGGTATACGGCTTACTTCATGAGTAACCGCATTGAAGTCAGCTGGGTTCCTTTAAAAAAATTAACTCTATGTTCTTGTACGCTTTCTTAAAAAAAAGAATCCACAGTGCTTAACGTATATACCTTATCCATATTCCCCTAAGTAGCCTGATTCTGTGTGGTTAATTCAGAGTGGCACTACTTTCCTGTAGAGAGCTTCTTAGCAAACAATTGCAGTAAGCTCTACTCAGAGCAGCAGACTGACCTGGAAACTCCAACTCCACCCCCTTTCCCTGACATTTAATATCCCAAGCTATAGGACAGCTAATGGTGCTTGTGTTAGAAATAGCCAGGACAAAGGTCAGCTAGTGAGGAATGTCCCTAGGACCGACTTCGCTGGCTCAGAGTGGTTGATGCAGAAGGGCGTGATGATGAGAAAGTAAGACCGCAACTGTTTGAGCTCTGTTATCTGAGCCAATGTAAACACCGAACCACAAATACTTCCCTTTCCTCCTCCAGGATCCAAATGTCAATTGCTTCCAGCTTCAAAGTTCTGAATCTCTACCACACCTCCCTTTGATTCAAACTTGCTTGGAAAGGGAACAACATGCCTCACTCCATCTGTGTGGTAAAACTGAGTCGCTCTAGCTAAGTAATTAAGAGATGCTAGGCGTGCCCCAAACCTGGATCCCTAAAACATAATTCACCCTAGAGAAAATGTTGGCCGTTTATCAAACGACCACACAAACAACAGGTCAACCTCTGAAAAGGCCTTCCTCTAGGTGGGTGGGACACAGGACAAATCAAATCTAGTCCTGGAGCCTGAGTAGGAGAACTCGAAGGGGCATGAAGGATGCCACAGTGATGAACCCAGGGGTCATTTACAACAGTGCTTGAGCTGGAAACGGGACAGAGGAACAAAATACATTACCCGTTTTTGCTGCTCTCCTTCCCAACTTCCACATTCTTTTGGCCAACAATGTTAGATTATATTATGTTTCCCACCCCGTTTCATGAATGAACTCATCCTCAGCCCTCTAGCTTAAAAGCAGTTGACCTAATTCTGTGTGCTATGCCTTGCACCTGTACTCTCAGCTATGGGGGAGGCTGAGGCAGAAGGGTGTCAACATAGCAAGACCCTGTCTAAAATATATATTTTTCAAAAAAGCAGTTGACCTAATTTGTATTGTAATCAATGTGGCATGTATTTAACCTCTTCTGAGTGCATTTTTACATTGTATGGGTGTTCTAAAAAGCACTTGGGCAGGGGAGTATTTTTTGGGCACTTTAAGGAGTCCTTATGGGGACCAGCAGTTAGCGTAATGGCTGTGTCGCTGGACTCTCATGTAGTTGACCACGGTTCAAGTCCTGGACCCAGTGACTTAAACTCACGCCAGGCACGTGTGCGTGCGTGCCCAAGATCCCAAGAGGAGAATGGAGGAGAAGGGATTGTGGTGTGGCATCCCCCCTGGGGGGTGATTTCTCGCTTTCTGTCTATGTTTTTCTGGCAAGTTCATGTGCCCTATAGCAAAAACCTCTCAAAAAAAAAAAAAAAAAAAAAAAAAAAAAAAAAAAAAAAAAAAAAAAAAGAGCCATTATTATCCGTGTATAATGTTAAGTCCAGCTCCTGAGTTTGTTTGCCATCTGAAGGATCCACCTTCCCACCCTACTCTAGCAACTGTTTGATCCCCAGCCTGGGAAGATGGAGAAGACACACAAACTTTTTTAGGCAAGTGCTGGGTTTGGACAGTCCCTTTTGTTTTTATAGCAATTTACTAAGTGGTGGTGATAGAGGAGGAGAAAGCAGCAGATAGTGGAGGTAAGAGGAGAGCCCTTTAAACAAGCAATGTTGGGCAGACTCTTGGTTCTTCCTGGTGGCATTTTCCATGCTTGGGCAGGAGTCTTCATCTTGGTCTTCTCCCCACCACGCCAGTACAGAATCTCTAACTTTGTCATGCCTTCCACTACTCTAATTCTCATTTCTATAACAGGCCTTATTTATGTATTTATTTGTGATTCCAGCTCCCAAGCCATATTTTCATGATACGTAATTTCCCTTGGGTTCATAGGTTGGAATTCGACCTCTGGTTTCATAGGGCTCCAGTTCCTGGCAAGTAAGAGAATGCTTCTTGTGAGAGCAAGTCAGTGAGAATGAATGGCTGCTGAGCCCAGCCATGGCCATTCCCAGCTCGCCTGCTGATCTGCGTGCTAGCGCCTCACAGATCCATTTTGCTCTTTTTCAGAGGTGAGAAATGCTTGACCACAATCTACTTTTTTTTTTTTTTTTTGGAGAGGTTTTTGCTATAGGGTGCATGAGCTCGCCAGAAAGACAAAGAGAGACAGAGAGATAGAAAGTGAGAAATCACCCCCCCCCCGGGGGGGGGATAGCCAAGCTGCAATCCCTTCTCCTCCATTCTCCTCTTGGGATCTTGGGCACGCACGCACACGCGCCCGGCATGAGTTTAAGCCGCCAGGTCTGGAACCCGACCAGCAGTCCACTATGTGGGAGTCCAGCGACATAGCCATTACGCTAACTGCTGGTCCCACCATAGTCTACTTTTGAAAGTGTCTTCAACAAATGAAAAATAGCATGAGAAGAAAGTATATCCTAAACCCTATATGAGGTTTAGAGTCCAGTGGGCTTGGGTCCTGATTCTATTTTGTTTTGTTTTTCATTTTATTTTTTAATTATTATTTTATTTAGAGAGGTTTTTGTTTTGTTTTGCTATAGGGTGCATGTGCTCTCTGGAGAGACAGAGAGACAGAAAGTAAAAAATCACACACGCACACACACACACATACACACACACACACACACACACACACACACACTGGGGAAGGGCCATGCCACAATCTCTTCTCCTCCATTCTCCTCTCAGGATCTTGGACAGGCTTGCACATGTGCCTGGCATGAGTTTTAAGCAACCAGGTCCGGGACTTGAACTGCTGTCAACTATGTGGGAGTCCAGTAACATAAGCATTATACCATCTGCTGGTCCCAGTCCTGATTCCATTTCAAACACCAATTGGCTGTGTGCTGTTGGGAAAAAAAAACACTGCTCAGGTCTTGATCACCTCACCTGAGAAGTGGGAACGATAACAGCTCTTTCCAGAGGTGGGAAGAAAGTGTGGGAGGATAGGCGTAAGATACTGGGTTTGTTTAGTTATCTTCAATGGAACATGTTTTTTTTCTGCCTGTGTGTCCTCTTACATGTTTCCCTTTGGTCTAGAACATTTTTCAGCTTGTTCCCACTCATTATCCACCTTTGTGCAGACTAACTATTATCTGCTTTTTAGGCTTTAATTTACCACATTATTTCTCTCTCGAAGCATTTTTCTTGAGCCAACCATTTGCGTGGTAGTTGGGGAGGCTGGATCTCACATGGCCTTCATTGCAGTTCGAATCTTAGACCGGGCAACTTGAAAAACACGGGTGCATGTGCATGGGTGCCCAAAATACCTAAAGGAAAATGGAAGAGCAGGAATTACAATGTGGCCGTCCCACCCAGGGAAGAGCTTTCTCACTTTGTCTCTCTTCCTCTCTGTGTCTCTCTTTGGTGAGTGCATGCACCCTATAGCAAAATTTAAAGAAAAATAGTAAAAGAATTATTTGAGGGCCAGCTGGTGATGGAGTGATTGTGGCAGCTGGATCCCACATAGTCAACTGTGGGTTTGAGTCCTGGACCCAGTGTTTAGGAAAACATCCCGGGCACATGTACATGCATGCCCGAATCCCAAGAGGAGAATAGATGAGAAGGAACTGTGGCATTCCATCCCCCCATCCCATCCTAAAAGAATGCTTTTTCACTTTCTCTCTCTTTCTCTGTCTCCAGTGAGTGCATGTGCCCTATAGCAAAAAAAAAAAAAAAAAAAAAAAAAAAAATTAAAAAGTAATTATTATAAAAAAAGAACTCTCCTCTCACCCTTACCAGACAAAGTCAAATACCCCTTTTGGTATTTTTAGAGTCCTGTAGATATTTTCATATTTTATTGGTTTTTAGCTAACGTCCTTTTTATGTCCCAGGATACCACATTACATTTAGTTATCATGTTTCCTTAGACTCCTCTGGGCTGTAATCGTTTCTCAGACTTTTCTTCGTTTTCAAGACCTTGACAGTTTTGAGGAGTACTGATCAGGTATTTTATAAACTGTTCTTCAATTCATGTGTATCTGGTGTTTTAATCACGGTAAACTGGGGTTATGGCTTTGGGGGAGGAATTCTCATCACATTTTCTCAAGGGTACCTGCTATCAATATGAGTTATCACTATGAATGTTGACCTCGATCATTTGGACAAGGTATTCTTTGTCAGGTCTCTCCATTGCAAAGATTTTATTTTTTCTTTACTGCGTACTCTTTAGAAAGAAGTCACCAAGGGTAAACCATACTTAAGGAATAAAGTGTTATGTTCCACCTCCTTGAATGGGGAAGAGCTTTATCAATTATTTAGAAATATTCTAATGATCTCTTCACCATTTATTAATTTATTCAATCATTTATTCATATCAGTATAGAGTAATGAATATTTATATTCATTTTAGATTATAATTTAATACTGGGTTATTTATTTTGTTATTTTTTCCAGTTTTGGCCATAGAGAGCTCTTTCAGGTGGGAGTCTATGTTCCTTTGATATGATCCAACATGTATGTGAGTTTGTGTGTTGTATATATGTGGATGCATACATTTCAGAACTTTCTGACACTATTAGATATTCCAAGCTTATCTTATAATATATATTACCTGCCCCAATCCTAGAAGCAGCCATTTATCTGAAGAGCTCTGATCCCTTTTATTGAAGGAGTTAGAAACCATGATCTGTGTTCTGGTGTGCTCACGGCTACCAGAGTGCTCTCTCGGCTGACAGAGAAAGGAAATAAACATGTGTGTCAACTAACTCATGGATATACACACATCGAAAAGTATTCTTTATGTGTTCATGTGTATCTACGTTAAGCTAAACATGAGTTCATCCTGATGTCTCCAACTGTAGTTCAGTACCACATGGGTCATTCTAGTTTCCCTTCCTTGCTTGTTTGGATCCTTCCATTCCAGCAATAAGAATCCGGCCACCGGGACCAGCAGTTGGTGTAATGGCTATGTTTTAGACTCCCATATAATTGGCAGCGGTTCGAGTCCTGGACCCGATGACTTAAACTCATGCTGGGTGCACGTGTATGCATGCCCAAGATCCTGAGAGGAGAATGGAGGAGAAGGGATTGCGGTGTGGCCATCCCCCTGAGGGGGTGGGGGGGGGGGTGATTTCTCGCTTTCTGTCTCTATGTCTCTCTCTGTCTTTCTGGCAAGCGCATGAGCCCTATAACAAAAACCTCTCCAAAAAGAAAAAAAGAATCTGGCTACTGGCTCAAACTATCTACTGTCCATTTTTACTAAATTATTGAATTATAGTATAACATGTGTGTATGTGTATATACACACATACATGCACACACACATATATGAATGATATAGTAGAACACACACACACACACACATACACACAAACACACTGGAAACAGCTATACCAAACAGAGTATAGCACTTACGTTTAATTCCTATGCCTTTAGTCAAATAGTCGCCACTTATTTCCAAAGTTCCTCAGGTCAACATCTCCCTCCACTCCCCACCAGACTGCTGTCACTTCTTTCAATAGGTCATCTTATACATTTATAATGTAGTTAAATCCTTTTGCCATAACCTGCATTTCATCCTGGTATCCCTGATTTCCTAAATGATTTTTAAAAATTTGTACACACTAAGGTTCACTGTTTGTACTGAAATTTTCACGGGTTTTAACAAATGCAGTGCATCATGCATCTACCATTATATTAGGTCATCAGGAAAGTCATGATGTATTTTTCTATGTTTTTCTATGTAAGAATGCATCATGACTTTCCCGATGACCCTGTAGTATCACACAGGACAGTTTCACAGTCCTGAAGAATCCCTTGTGGGGCCACCCCCATGGCCTAGTGGTTAGGGAGTTAGATGCCACACGGTCAATTGCAGCTTAAGTCCTGGCCTTGGTAGCTTATAATACCTGCCATGTATGTGTGCACATGTCTCCAGAATCCCAACAGGATGAAAAAAAGGAAAAGAATGGATTGTGGCATGACCACATACCACTGTGGGGTGCTTTCTCCCTCTCCCTCTTCCTGTCTGTGTGTGTCTCTAGTGAGTGCCTATGCCTTCATGGCTATTAAAAAAAAAAAAAAAAAAAAAAAAAAAGAATCCCTCATGCTTCACTTTTCCAACCCTCCACCTTTCTCCACACCTCTAGCAACCACAGATCTGCTTACTAATTCTATAGTTTTGCCTTGTCTTGATTCTCATGGACTCATACAGTATTTAGCATTTTGTAGTAGCTTCTTTCACTTAGTGGTATGTGATCCTGTAATTGCTTTTAACAGTTCATTATTGAGGGTTGACCAGGTATATGCTAGAGCTCTAGGAAGATTGCTCATACTTCCCAGTTAATGTGGAGGTAGTTCCTGTTTACGCCTGTTATCCTTGTACCCAATCCATGCTAATATGTTATAACAAACAAAGTGCAAAATTTGGGCCATAAATATATTGTTATTTTAGTTCTAGGCTATGTGACTATGCCAACAAGCAAGACATAGTCTCTGTCCTTATGGAACTTACATTCAAGTGGTTGGAGATAGATACAGAAAGAAATAAACATAATTTTTCATGTAATATCTTCAAGGAAAAAAGGAAAATATTAGTTGGAATAAAAGTCTGGGAAGCACTCTAGATAGTGTTGCCATGGAAAACATTTTTGAGGATGTCATATTTGAGATAAAATCTTTAATGTGCAAAATTTTAAACTATTAATGAATCAAATTCTATATATGTATATATGTTACTCCAAGAATGTCAGGGTGTTTCGACATCATGTACAACATCATGATTCAACATCAACAGAAAATGTACTGATGTATTCTAACATACTAATTAACAGATTAAAGAAGAAAACCATGTGAATATCATAATAAATGCAGAAAAAGTACTTGATAAAATTCAAGGGCATGGATGATTAAAACCAAAAAGCAAAAAAAGAACACACACACACAAAAAAAAAAAAAAACCCAAAAAATCTCCTAGTAAACTAAAGATGGGAGAAAAGTTTCTTAAGATAAAAGACATCTATCTGAAATCTGAAGAAAACATTCTTTTTATTACAGGCAATAAAAAGACCAATAGTGATTCTTAATTATTATTATAGAGATGCTAACACAATCCAAAAGCAAGAAAAAAAAATGAAGTTTAAGAATTGCAAAGGAGGGGACCAGCAGTTAGCGTAATGGCTATGTCGCTGGACTCCCACGTAGTCGACCGCGGTTCGAGTCTCAGACCCGGTGGCTTAAACTCACGCTGGGCGCATGTGCGTGCGTGCCCAAGATCCCGAGAGGAGAATGGAGGAGAAGGGATTGCAGCGTGGCCATCCCCCCTGGGGGGTGATTTCTCGCTTTCTATCTCTCTGTCTCTCTCTGTCTGTCTGGCGAGCGCATGCGCCCTATAGCAAAAACCTCTCCAAAAAAAAAAAAAAAAAAAAAAAGAATTGCAAAGGAGGGCCAGAGGGTAGTATGGAGGTTAAGATGGTTGGATCCCACATGGACAACTGTGTAGTTAGGGTCCCAGACCCAGCAGCTTGAAAATCATGCTGAGAGACCAGCAGATGGCATACTGGTTACCTCACTGAACTCCCACGTAGTTGACAGTGGTTTGAGTCCCAGACTCGACAGCTTAAAACTCACATCAGGCATATGTGCATGCATGCCCAAAATTCCAGGACGAAAATTGAGAAGGGACTGTGGCATGACCAGCCCCCCTTAGAGGGTGATTTCTCATTTTCTGTCTCTGTCTCTCTCTGTCTCTCTGGCAAGCTCATTCATCCTATATCAAAAATCTCTCAAAAGTAAAAAGAGAAAAACTCATGCTGGGAGTGTGTTCATGCATGCTCAAATCCTGAGAGGAGACTGGAGGAGAAAGGATTGTCACATGATCATGCCTCCTGGGGTGTGATTTCTCACTTTCCTTCTCTCTTTCTCTATCTCTCTTCAGTGCCCTATAGCAAAAAGGAAAAACAAAATTATGAAGGGAGATACATTAGTCACATTATTAGCAAGAAATACAATATTCGACATGAAATATACAATCTATAGACAAATTAATAAAACTTAAAAAATGTAACAAGAATATTAGCTCAAAGATCAACCTGTGAAATTTACAACAGCACTAGACATGTTGCTGGATGCCTCCTATGAATAAATACACCACAGAAGCTAAGAGGAGATTAATGAAACAATAATAATCAAACTAACAAACACAATTGCCTGAAACTTCAGGGTGACTGTGTGATCGGGGTATTAGTGGGTCTGTACATCCACATGAAGAGAAAGCTGTGGGACAGGGAAAGACATTTTAGAGTGCTTAGAGTGCTTTGTTTTCTCTCCAGAGCTAGCTTTTCCACTGCTGCAAGGCAGACTGTCAGATATAATGCCAAATATTGCAGGGTCAGATGAGCACAGACCCAGCAATGAAGGGAGAGACTAAAATCAGGGTAAGGCATCAGCCCATCCCAAGTAGAGAGCAGTTAACCACTAGGGCCTGACCTCGAGTGTTCTTCTTCCAGCACCCACTCACACACATGTCAGTCACCAAGAAATGACAGCTCTTGAAAAATGCAGAGACAGGGTGGAGACTAGGAACAGAGCTGAAGCTTTTTTTTTTTTTTTTTTTTTTTGGAGAGGTTATTGTTATAGGGTGCATGCACTCACCAGAGAGACAGAGAGAGACAGAGAGACAGAAAGTGAGAAATCACCCCCCAGGGGGTATGGCCACACTGCAATCCCTTCTCCTCCATTCTCCTCTCGGGATCTTGGGCATGTACGCACACATGCCTGGCATGAGTTTAAGCCACCGGGTCCAAGACTTGAACCGCGGTCGACTACATGGGAGTTCAGCGACATAGCCATTACGCTAACTGCTGGTCCCAATCATTTCTCAACAGAACGGAGCACATACTGGGATCTGAGCTCCAACTCCTTCCCTGGAATTTGCATCATTACGGAAGTGTTCAAACCCACCTTGAAGACTGTGAGGCTGCTAGAGTCAAATCCAAGAGACCCTCACAATCTGAATAAGCTATCTGGAGAGAAAGTAGTAGAACCCAGCGAAAACTCACAACAGATGTCTTAAATCTTATCGGTGACATTGGAGAGGTTTTGAACCACCATTCAAAACATGGAAGAACAACAAGGAGGGTTATATTCTGTTTTTATTGCCGGAGGGTGCCTGAGAGAGGGAGAGAGAGAAAGAGCAATAGGTGTGGTCACACCACCATCTTTTTTCTCCATTTTTCCTTCCCATCAGGATTTTCACATGAATTTGCATGTGCCCAGAAGTTTTTCCTTTCACTTTTTTTTTTAAAGGTTTTTGCCATGCTCTCCACAGACGAGAGAGACAGAGAGAGACAGTGAAAGGGAAGGTGAGAAATCACCCCCACACTGCAAGTGGCCACACTGCAATCCTTTTGCCTCCATTCCTCTTCTGGGATTTGGGGCATACATGCACACACCTGGCATGATTTTCAATCTATCAGGCCCTGGACTCAAACTATGCGCAGGCAAGTGGAAGTCCAGCACCTCAACCACCACACTACTTGCTGGCTCCATGCCCTCATGTTTTTCAACTGCTAGGGCTGGGATTCAAAGTGTAGTTGGCCATGTGGTATCTGGCTCCCAATGCACAGTGCTTAACCTCTATGCTATGGAGCCAGCGCAAGGAGGGACATTTTCAATACTAGAGGAAGAAGAAATCATTAAAAAAAAAAAAAAAAAAAAAAAAAAAAAAAGATTTGGACATATTAGGTCTGAATAATAAAACAGAAAGAATGCAGTTAATAGCTTGAATGGGAACATGTAATCATGTTAAGTACATCTTATTAAACCTCGCCTAAGATACCACAACGGTTTTAAGGAAACAAATTGTATATTACACATTTAGAAATGTCAGAAGAGAGAGAGACAGGGGAAAAAAATAGTTAAATTTTCCTGACTCCTAAAAATAGAACTTTAAGCTTAAAAATGAGTACAAAGTAAATATAAACCTCCCTCAGACTAAACATCCACATCTTAAATTATAAAATTTAAGGACATCAAAACCAGGGATAGTTCCAAAAGCTCCTGGAAAAATTTTACAAAGCAAATCACCCACAGAGGAATAAGCATCAGTTTGACATCAGATTTCTTAATTGTAGTATTAGAGATAGACAGCAATGAAGTAAATTTTTCAAAATATTGAAATAAATTATTTGATGGCCTAGAATTTTATACCCACAGAAACCACCATTTAGATGTAAGTGTGAAATAAAGTTATTTTATGCATAAAAGGGTTTGCTGCAAATATGCCTTTGCAAACTCTTAGAGAAAGTATTCTAGCCAGAAAAGAAGTATGATATAAATGGCAGAGTTACTGTAATAGATTTATAACATATACATTACAATCCAGCACTAAAATTCTAGATGAAAGAATCAGTATTAAAAAAGAAAATACAAACAATTTTATATATAACCCCAGATGCACACATTCAAAATAAAGTATTGGTTCACTAAATCCATTGTGTGTATCCTTACCAGAAAGGTTTATCCTAAGATGTAAGGGTGATTTAACATTAAAAAAAAAAATCTATCAGTGTAAATGACCACATTAAGAGTGGATAGGGACCAGCAGATGGTGTCATGGTTACATCATTGGACTCCCACGTACTCAACTGCTGTTTGAATCCTGGACCAATGCCTTAAAATTCACAGCAGGCGCATGTGTGTGTACATCAAAAATCCCAAGAAGAGAATGGAAGAGAAGGGATTGCAGTGTGGCCATCCCCCCAAATGGTGATTTCTCACTTTCTGTCTCTCTCTCTCTCTGGCTCTCTGGGGAGCACACATGCCCTATAGTAAAAATATCTTGAAGAAAAAAAGAGTGAATGAAGAGTGGATGCAGAGAAAACACTTTGTAAAGTTAAATTAATATATAGTTTTAATTTTTAAAAAAGGCTCTTAAAGAATCTATAATAAAAGGGGACTTTCTTAACTTGATAAAGATTTTATGCCAAAATTCTTAAAGCAAACATTGTATGTAGTGGAGAATCTTAAGAATATGTTCCCTGTAAGATCAGAAATAAAATAACCATTCTGTCTTAAACTGCTAATTTTAACATAGTATTTCATGTAAAAGATTGACAATTAGCAGGGAATCATCAAAACTATGATATTTGCTGATTATCTGCACCAGGAGTCCCCAGCCCCTGGGCCGTGAATGGTACTGGTCCGTAGCCTGTAAGGAGCTGGGTCACATAGCAGGAGGTGAGACAGGCAAGGTAGCAAAACATCATCTGTATTTATAGCTACTCCCCATCACTCTCATTACTGCCTGAGCTCTGCCTCCTGTCTCATCAGCAAAGGTGTTAAATTGTCACATTGGGCACGCATGCACACGCACCTGGTGTGAGTTTAAGCCACCGGGTCCAGGACTCAAACCGCAGTCGACTACATGGGAGTTCAGCGACATAGACATTACACTAACTGCTGGTCCCCTGCACCCAGCTCAATTTTCAAGCTGCCAAGTCCAGGGCTCAATCAACTGTCAGATATGTGGGACTCCAGTGCTTTAACACCACACTATCTACTGGCCCCGTGAGCATAAGATTGCTCAATGCACTACACCACCTGCTGGCCCTGGTAATAGAACATAAATGGCTTATAAAATAAGAGAAATTTAATAAAAAAAAATACTCAGATAAATGTAAACAAAACAAGCCTGAGGTGTAATTTCTTATCTATAAAATGGTGTATGAGATAGTTGGAAATGAAAAAAATTGCACATGGTATTGATGGGAGTGTAAATTGCTTTAAAACAAAACAAACAAAAAATAGTCTACAAATTTTTCACAAATATAAAGTATGTGAAAAGCCATAAGATGATGCATACTCTTTAACTTAGCAATTCCACACTAGAATTTACCAAAATATAATGAGAGAGTTGCTAAAGTTTTGGGTACAACGATATTTGTTAGAGAATTACACATAGTTATGATATGTTTCAAACAAGCTAAGTGGCCAACAATAACAAACTGATTACATGACATGTAAATATGATGGAGCATAAAACAACCACAAAAGTTATATACTATTAAAATCGCTAAATTACATAGAAATATTCTAAATGTTGGGTAGTCAGAAAAGTCATGACGTGTTTTTCTATGCAAAACCGCGTCATGACTTTACCAATGACGCAATAGGTTAAGAGAAACAAAATTAGAAAATACTATTATCTCACAATTAGGCAAGAAATCCCGTAAAGAATATATACCATTATATTAACAGATTTATGTTACAGAAGAGAATTTATACAGATTTTTAAATTCCATTTTCATGCCTCTATGCACTTTGCAAATTTTCTACAATGAACACGTATTTATTTTGTAATCAATATGATTACGTATGTATGATACGTGTTAGTTTTATGTATTACATTGGAGCAATGGAAATATAAATTTATTTTCTGCTTCCACCAATGTATTCACATTTAAATATGTTCAAGGAAAATATGGTATCAGGAAGCATTAATAATTTATAGATAGTGAGCCGAGAGAAGTATGAGCATTTCACTTGGCTTCTATTTTTATCCCATCTATTTTACTAATTGGCACGGAAGTTCTAACTGGGACCACATACTCCACAAACTCCAAGCCATGGGTCAATTAGCCCAAACTTTGATAGTCATTCAGACAAGTTGGTTTCTTGGTTTCTTATTTTCTCAAGAACGCATGCTTAATTCAGTGTTGGCACATTCAGCACAGTTATTAAAAACTTGCTGAAGAGTATGTATGTAACAACAACTGGAGAACAATTATTCTCAACTGCTTCATTTATTCATTCCTTTATGCCTTCAATTATTCATTCATCTCTAATTTTTTAAAGAATTAATTAATTAATTAATTAATTTTTCATTTGACCAGAGAGGGAAAGAGCGAGAGAAAGGAGAGAGAGAGTGAGAAAGCAACCTGCCAGGTCTGGGACTTGAATCATGGTTGGCCATGTGGAAGTCCAGCACCCTTAACCACTATGTCATTCATCTTTATTTTATTCTTTGATTTATAATGATCTGTTAAAAACTTGTGAGATGTCACATGATAGGGTAGTTATTTGGATAGACTGAAAATATAAGTGAAACACCACAATCTCTACCCTCTAAAAGCTTTAGGTCTTATAGGTGTATGTATATGTGAATAGCTACACACAAATATGAAGGAATGTTATGTGATTAGTACATCTAGCAAGACTGATACATTCTCAGAGATAAGAGATTTTGTGTCTATAATAATTAGAGGAAACTATTGGACAAATGTTGTCTGAGTCCAGTCTCAAAGCATAGATAGGCAGGTATTGAGTTGTTGGAAAAGCAATGATGCATTTTTGCATAGAAAAACATAGAAAAAAAATAAATCCTGACTTTTCCAATAATCCAATAGTTGGTAGGTTAGACGGAGAATGCTTTCCAGGAGGAAGGACTGCTCAGTAGGTGGCACTGTCTGAATCATGTCCAGGAGAAGAAGGTGTGTGGTAGAGGGAAGGATCTGAGATTGTTTTGGAAAGCTAGGTGGTCGCCAAATCAGGGAGAATCTTAAATTCCAGGATAGGAAGTTTGATACGGACTTGGTCAACAAGGAGAAATTAATGGAGGCCAGTTCAGAGGCACAGCAATAATGTGCTGCTCGAGAGATGCTGGATCCATATGAAAGGTGGTGGGTTTGGATCCTCTATGGACCTGTACGTGATCCTAGCTGTTTGGGCTGGCTGGGAAGGCTGGTGAAAGGACCGTGACATGACTCCTTGTGGAAAATGCTTCTATTTCTCTCTAAATAAATAAATAAAGTTGTTGTAGGTTTTTGGATAATAAAGACATGTAACAATTACATTGTGTTTTAGGAAGTTTACTCTGACATCAGTATACAGTTACATTCTCAAACCCAACATGCTCCAAATTTCACTCATTTTTTCTCTTTTTCCTCTTCTTCCTCTTCCGTGCTCTATCTCAGTTAACAACCATCATCTTTGCAGTAACTAAAATAATCAATTAGGGTTTATCCTTGATACTTAACCACCTAGCTGCTCCCAACATTGAAAGAAAACAAAAAATCGCTCAATTCGACACCAACTGTAAGTCAGACAACATGCTAGACGCTGTGCTTAACTCTGGAGATACGGTGGTAAATGAAGTTAAGAATTTTTCATAAATCAGTTGGACTCCAAAGGACAGCACCCTATGGAAAACTCTCCTTTCTTTATTCACCTGGGAAGAGCTACTCCCTCCAGTGTTCTTTTATATTTCTTTGTGCCCATAGCTCTTTAATGACATTAATTAAAGAGTATGATGATTGTTTTCTCTCATGATTTCTTCTTGTTTTGGCCACAGCAAAGCCTTTCCATGGGCTTCTCTGTGCTAACCAGAAGCAGAACTTTGAACAGTTTTAGAAATATTTTTATTTGAGGCTGTATAGTTTTCACCTTGGTGGATGGATTCTTCTCTCTCTCTCTCTCTCTCTCTCTCTCTCTCTTTTTCAAATTGGAAGCCTTGCTGTGACAAATTTTGTGAAGATGATAAAATGTCAGGCTAGATAATATCATGCTTGAGAATATACATAAATATTTATACAAACACAATCACACACACTTCCTAGAGCACCCTTAAAAAATGTTTGTTTTTTTTCTTTCAAGGAATTTCAATTGCTTAAAAATAGAAATAGCAATAAAGAACTAGCTCTTAGGCAGCTCCAAAAAAGTAATTCTTAGAAAGTATCAGACAAAGCATCACAGTTAAAGTAAGCCTTTGTCTCTCAGGGAAAGTTCGCCAAAAAACAAAGCCAATAACAATATGTTAGAGCCCCTGTATATGCTTTTTAAAAGAACTTAAGAGCTTTATAGAAATTCCTTATAATGGCAGTTTTTACAACACTCAGATTTTGAAAACAAAAGAGCAACTGGGCAGGAGGCTACAGGAATTCATAGACATAAAATGATTCTGTTGGTAACAAACTGAGTGGTGAAAACATTTCCTACTGTGTTTAAGAGACGAGTAGTAAAAAAAAAGAAAGAAACGAGTAGTGTCTTCTCTTAGGAACAAATCTGAGCACTGAGTCTTCGGGTAGTCCTGTAATGGCTATCAAAGGGTAGAAACAAGTCAGTTAATAGGATGAATGTAGGTGGAAAGTAGGGTTTAGTAGGTAAAAGGAATGCAAGCTCAGGTTAGTATAGCAGCCGGACTACGAAGTTTAAGAGTGGGCGAATAGAAGAATCAGATTCTAAGATCCAATCCAAAATCAGAGCCACTAGAAAAAGACAAGGAAGCACGATCTTAATACTCAGGCTGTTTTCCAGCTGGCCCTTTGCTTCCACTGGCCCTGTAAGAGGCCCTAGGCCCAACATCTCACTGTGAACTAAACTGTTAGCAACTGACTTACTGTCCATTTTTTTTTTAGAGAGATGTTTACTATAGGGTACATGTGCTCGCTAGAGAGACAGAGAGAGACAGAGAGAGACAGAGAGACAGAAAGAGAAATCACCCCCTGAGGGGATGACCACACCACAATCCCTTCTCCTTCATTCTCCCCTAGGGATCTTGAACATGCATACACACAGGCCCGGAGTGAGTTTAAGCCAGGTCCAGCACTCAAACCACAGTCAATTATGTGGGAGTCCAGTGACATAACCATTACACCATCTGCTAGTACCAGACTTACTGTCCATCTTAATGTTAGTATATGGAGATGGAGCTGGACTATGGGTTGAAAGACGGAGAGTACCATTTATTCAGTAACAACAAAACCTCATGCATAGAAAGGGTAATGTCACTTTGAAAATTACCCCAAGGCTTGGGACTAGCAGTTAGCGTAATGGCTATGTCGCTGGACTCCCACGTAGTCGACCGCGGTTCGCATCCAGGACCTGGTGGCTTAAAACACACGCCGGGCGCGTGTGCGTGCGTGCCCAAGATCCTGAGAGGAGAATGGAGGAAAAGGGATTGTGGCGTGGCCATCCCCCCTGGGGGGAGATTTCTTGCTTTCTGTCTCTATGTCTCTCTCTGTCTGTCTGGCGAGAGCACGTGCCCTATAGTGAAGACCTCTAAAAAAAAAAATTACCCCAAGGCTTGACAATTTGTTTTGTTTTCTCTCTGCAGTCTATCAATAGTGTTGCAAAATGAGTGGAAGAGATTAAAGTAATTACAAGTGTTTTTAAGTACTGAATGAAAACAAAAGCAGTTAGGGGTGGGGAGAATGGAGAACAAAGAATTTTAATAAATGTTTTCTTAAGTTTATTTATAAAAGTATTTTTAAAATTTTAGGATCTAAAATTTAGCTTCTTCTGGGTTCACAAGTCAATCCATTAGGAGCAAAGACATTCTGGCCTTTTGAATTCTCATTGACGGTCCTTCCTGGAGCCCTGGGTGGCCATCTGATACTCGGAGCTGCCTCACCATCACCCTTATTTTTTGTCTAGTGGAATTTGAAGTGGTAACATAAACCCAGGGAAAGAAACCCGTTTTTAATATCCAAACCACCCCGTCTAAATCTAGGTTTGTGTGCCTCTCAGGCTTCATAAAAGGGAAGGATAACATCAGCTTAGGCCTCACCTCAAACCATGGGACTTCATTTTCTGATTTATGATCTGAGTTGGATCAGCATAAGCTATCAAGAAGTCTCATGTTCCATCACTTTTTAAATTTTTTAACATCAAATCAAAGTAAAAAGAATGAATTTGCTCAGTTCCTTCCTGTTCGATTAATGGAATTACTCATGCAGTTGGGGAGGTAGTTACAGGCCAGAAAAGTAATCCAGATCAACTTGGGTTGCTTTCTCAGATTTGCCATCAATCAACCAAGTAATCATGGCCAGATTCGTCTTATTCTCTGGGAGACTTAACTTGAGCCCCAGTCAGGAGTAGACTCTGCTCTGGACCCCACACTTAGAGGACCCCTTTCTAGCCCTCCTCCTGTAGAAGAGTCCACAGGGCAAAAAAAAAAGTGCCTGTTCTTTAGACTACTTTCCATAGGACTCTGGAATTCCCTTCCCAAATAGCCTCTCGTCCACTTCCAGGGCTTGCTCAGGCCTCCAACCCAAGATTGTCAGGCCTTTAATCCAAGACTGTCTTCCAAAGTGTTGACAAGGCTAGAACGTATTTTCCTTAACATTACTAAAGCTTGAGTTATAAATTTTAAATATTTAGACATGTGTATGGGCCAACATTTATATTCTTCTTCTGGGCCTCACAAATGTTAAAGGAGGGCATGTTTCGAGAATATTTCCTTTTCCTTGATCATAAACATCCTGACTGTAATCAACACTGGTTTTTTAAAGGCCTTTAGAAACCTCAAGAACCTCAAAGTATTTTTATTTCTCTCCTTTCAAGTTTCAGATAGCAGTCAAGAATGTGTCCAGGTTGGTAACTAAGTCATTCATTACAGTTACCTTATTTATAGCAAATTGTGAAATCTTCAAAGCAGAGGCATATTTTTTTAAAAAGCCAATAGAACTCTGTTATTAATTTTCCATATCCATATTAAATACTTTCTCTGTCCATGCTGCCAGAAGATCCCGGTTAGTTTTTGTTTTCATTTATACACCAAAGTAAGTTGAGTTTCCATATGCTATATGCTGTGGATATACACAACTAACTATAAAACAATGTCATGAGAGCTATTACAGAAGTGTCCAGTGTTGAAGAAGACAAAGATCAAACAAATCAGTTAAAAACAGCTACCAAAAAGAGGTTCCTTAAATTTCAGGATTGGGGACAAACATAAAGACCATGGAGACTAATTCTAGCACTAGCATAATAAATGAAAACAGGCTCAGGTATAGTGTCATAAAGTCCCAAAACAACAGGGAAAAGTGGTCTGAAAAGCATCTCAAGAAGAAAATCAGGTGTACAAAAAAAACTGGAATAGCCCTGGATGTTTTAATAGTAATACTGGAGCAATATCATCAAAATTGAAAGGAACAAATTATTTTCAGCTTAAAGTTCATATTTGATCAAACTATTAACATAGCATAAAGGTAGACTAAATACATTTCAGCCATGTACGTTCTCAAAATATGTGCAGTAACAGGAAACTACTGGAGAAAGTGTTCCATTATAAAAACAAGGTAATAAACCAACAAAGATGTAGGTGTGGGGCCTCCATAAGAAGGAATTCAATATGAGAGAGGTAAAAGAAATCACCAAGATATGACAAATAATAGCCACAGGATTACATCAGATGGTAAGCTTGTCACCAACGAGTCAAGACTGAACAGAAGGAAAGACTGCAGAAGTGGTATCTCCAGGAAGATAAGATTGGTAAAAATATTGAATGCATTGAGACATACTGAGAGAGAACTTGAGTCTGAAATAGTGATAAGACCACAGAGCACCAGCCTGTGGCATGATGGTGAAGACATCTGGACCCCACAAGGAAAACTCAAGTCCTAGACCTAGCAGCTTGAGAAGCATGCCAGGCTCACTTGTATGTGTTCCCAAATTCCTGAAAAGAGAAAGAGATGGAGGAGAAGTGATTGCAACATGACCATTCTCCTTGGGAAAGTGTTTTCTCGCTCTTTCGCTTTTTCTCTCATGCACAAATGCTCTCTAGCATTTTTTTTTAAAAGACTACAGAAAAATATAACAACCATAACAAAACACTTAGTATCTAGGGAAAAAATATCCTTGTGAAAGAAAGGAAAAACTTATAGTACTCTATGTGACTCACCTGTGAACAGTATGAATTCAAATTAATTTAGGCACAGATGATAAATCTAAAAATATATATATTATGATATTATGATATAATTATATTGGGAGAATGGAAATACAAATATTACCCATGTATGGAGGAACTTCAAAAAGTTTGTAAAAAAATAAAAGTACAAATTTATTCCAGTGTAAAATATTTTTAAATCCATGGAGTTTTTTCATAATACATGTTTTTCATGAGTTTTTTGAAGATCCCTTGTATTAGCTAGTGGAAGAATGATGGGGACGAAAACTGGCAACATCATCATCCATAATTTGTAGGTTATATAATGTTTAAAACTGAAAAATCATGAATGATTCAAAGGGCAGATATTTAAGTATATGGGGATAAATACTTTAAAAAACAAAAACTCAGAGTTGAAAGTGGTTACCTCTGGGGACTAGGACATTAGTGATAACAGAGAGAGGGGGGCATGTTACATAGTATAAGCACTATAGAGCTTATTGGCACCTTAAGTATGAACATATTTAACTTTGATACAAACAAAAAACTGAATTTATTTATTTTTATAATTTTAGAGAGATTTTTGCTATAGGGTGCATGTGCTTGCCAGAGAGACAGAGAGAGAGAACGTGAGAAATCACCTCCCAGGGAAGATGGCCACACTGCAATCCCTTCTCTTCAAACCTCTTGGGATTTTGGGCACACATGCACATGCACCCAGCATGAGTTCTAAGCTACCAGGCTTGGAACTCAAACCGTGGTCAACTGCATGGGAGTCCAGTGATGTAACCATTACACCATCTGCTCATCCCTGAATTTATTTTTTAAATCTAGGTTTTAAAAGCTCTGTATTGGAGGGAAAATAAATAAAAGCAGTGTACTAGATGATAGTCAAAATGTTTAAACATATGTAGGATTTTATAGTATAAAAAGTACTTCCACGTATATAGTCTGATAAAATTCTACCAAACTTTCTGTGTGGTAGGTTATTATTATCCTCATTTACAGATGAAAGCATTCTGGTTTAGAAATAACAAGGATGAGACCAAACTGAGGCTTGAATTCAGGTCTCCTAACCCAAAGTCCTTTTCCTGTTTGATAGCTGATTTTATTTTATTTTATTTTATTTTATTTTATTTTATTATTTTATAGAGAGGTTTTGCCATAGGGTATGTGTGCTCACCAAGGAGAGAAAGAGAGACAGAGACTGAGAGGGAAAGTGAGAAATCATCCCCCCCCCCCCCAATGGGGATGGCCATGCCACAATCCCTTCCCCTCCATTCTCCTCCTAGGATCTTGACCATGTGAGCATGCATACATACATCCAATGTGATTTTTAAGGCTCCGGGTCCAGGACTCAAACTACAGTTAGCCATGTGGGAGAGTCAAGCAACATAACTATTATGCCATCTGCTGGCCCCATATCTGATTTTAAAGCACAACCTTGAGCATGAGAATATTTTGTAAATCAACACTGCCTTACTTCTAAGGCATTAGCAGAAGTGAAGTTAAGTGTTATTAGAGTTGGGAAAGATCTTCGATATAATCTAGTTCAACTCTCTGATTGCACTTATAAGAAACATGTGGTTTAAGAAAGATTTTTAGGCCACCAAGTTACTATTACATGTACAAGAGAAGAATTTGATCAATGGAAATAACTGTCTAAATTTCCTTGAGTTACTTAAGTACAGCAAAGCCTTTGTACCATTCTGTAAGGTAGGACTTATTTTTATTTTATAGATTATGAAACCAAGGCACATGGAGACTAAGTCCATAATAGCCTGGATCCTTCAAATGTATGGCATTTTTTCTTGAATATTCACTTTTAGCCAGCTCCCTTGAGGTAGGGCCATCATAAATGGTATGAAGTCAAGGGAGATATAATTTTCCCATGTAAGCCAAGTTCCTTTGTACCACTTTGCTCCTCTTGGGCATGGATGCTGAGAACTCATCGATCCAATTCAATTTCTGGAATGACAAAACCCCATAAAAGGACATTTTTGCCACATTTTACACTTTCTTTCATTATCAAAATGGCCTCATAGACTGTCGGTTCCAAAGCATATTTAATGTGGAACCTGACAGCTTTCTACTGTCAGAAATGATCATGTAAAACAATCCACCAAAACCCTAATACGAGGCAAGAACTGAGAAGAGTTTATTTTGCTAGCAGTGCACACGACTTTCCAAACAAGTAAGTTTCTTTTTCAGGTCAATTAAACCTGTGTTCCTCACACAGGAGACAAGGAGGCAGAGAACGTCAGTTATTGATTACATCTTGCTTATACCTGGAGAGAGGCTCTCTTGGCTGAACTTGATTAAAAATCATTTCCAAATCTAAATTTCCACGCAGTCACCTCATTTTCTATTATTCCCATCTACTTTCTCTCCTCTCTATCCCTCACTCTTCTGAGCTTGCAGACTAAGGATTCTGCTAAAGATGTTCCAGTTGTGTATAATTCACAAATTGCACATGACTTAATTAAAAGACATCCTGACCCAGAGATGGGCCAAGATACCACTGGGGAGAGTGATGATTGTTTTCTTTGTCAAGGTAAGTAAAAAATTAAAGCAAAGAACTGTAAAACTTCATTTACTAACATCTTGAAATGAGCTTCTCCATGAAAGTGCATTTCAAAAACTCAACAATCAGCTGTATTGCTTGTCTTACATAAGTTACTTAACCTTTCAAAGCCTTCATTTCTCAACTATGAAATGCAGCTAATAATGGTTCTATTGCCCACTGTTGTCATTATGAAATAAAAGAACTCATTATATGCTTTCTGCAAATGTCAAAACTATAGGGAAAACGTATGTCTCTTGCTTCTTTGACTTGTCAATAAATATGTAGTTTTCATACCTGAGCCATGGGCTGACCCCACTTGCTGGGAAGACATGTTAAATCCAATGATAATCACTAATTGAAAAAAAAAACTTAATAAAACAGTATTACTTACTAAAACTGGACAAAAAATAATTGTCGTTCTCCTAGATAGTTGACGTTATCCAAAGAATATATAAGATAATAAACATTTTTTTCATCTTGGATTCATTATATTGTCAGCCAAATAACATGCATGCGTGTAGCAACGGCCTGTCTCTATCTAATCACGCAGTGCAAACCTCAATTGTGGACAGGGAGAACCTGGGCCCAAGGACTGACTCTCTGCTCACTTGCTGTGCAACCTTGGGGAAGTCTCTACTGGACTTCGAGTTTTATTTTCCTTATCTTTAAGATGTACATAATACCTTCCTTAAGGGACAAGGAACTGGTTCACATTAAGTAAACCAAGCACTGCTTTATTGGTGATAATTATAACACAGGTGGGATCCTTATTTTGCTCATCAAAACTAAAATTTATTTATACCATGTATTAGAACAGTCATTTCTGCTCCTCTCAAGAGCAGATGCTTCTTCCAATTGATTTATACCAGTAAAAATGAGATTAATGCACAGACGTGTTCTTCCAACAGGTCCCATTACTTATTTGTATCAATCATCTATGATTATCAAGTTCATACTGTGGGATAGGCCTATAGGAAAAAGAGAATGGAGGCTCATATTTATTACCAATTCTGTAAAAGGCATTGCACTAATTATTTGAATATGCGTTTTACATATATATATACACACATATATATATGTACATACATATATGTATATATGTGTGTATGTGTATATATATGTGTGTGTGTGTGTGTGTGTGTATAAAATAGTTTTTTGCTATAGGGTGTGTGTGCTCCCTGGAGAGACAGAGAGAGAGAAAGTGAGAAAACATCCCCTGGGGAGGATGGTCATGCCACAATCCCTTCTCCATTCTCCTCCCAGGATCTTAAGTACGCATGCATACATGCCTGGCATG
Organism: Tupaia tana; assembly: GCA_026018925.1. Taxonomy (NCBI): domain Eukaryota; kingdom Metazoa; phylum Chordata; class Mammalia; order Scandentia; family Tupaiidae; genus Tupaia; species Tupaia tana. Next base: position 176,748,126 of record JAKSZU010000002.1, on the reverse strand, counting down.
ATTTGATTCCTGGGTCCAGGACTCAAACCAAGGTCGGCCATGTGGAAGTCCAGTGATGTGACCACTACACCATCTGCTGGTTCCAACATCATTTATACTCTTTATTCCTGCTAAAAACTACATGAGAAGAACTAGGCTGCCAATTTTTTAACATCTAAAGAAATAGAGGCATGCAGAGGTTAAATGTATTCCTGAAAGTCAGTAGTAGAGCTTGAACTTAAATCAGAGAATAGCAGATTTAAAAGCCCACACATCTTCTAGTTCATTGGATATGGAAGTATGTATTTCTGCAAGATAACAATGAATGGGAGGCAATCTGAATTTTAAGACTATTTCTTCTTCAGATCCCTGTGAGAAGCAAATCTCTGATTATATTCTAGAGCAATCCTTTCCCCAATTTATTAACTCCCTTATATTGAATACTTTCCACCTCCTTGAGAAAATAAAGATAAATATTTTTCTTCTTGTTGACTATGAAAAATGAGTTCATCCCAATGTATAAATGTTCCTTAATTACAACAGAATATTCTACTAACTCTTCTGTAAAACAAAACATACAATCTGAAAAAGTCACCTTTAGTAAGTTGTGCTCTTTCCTCTTATTTTCTTTCTACTGGAATGGTACCCTATGGTTGAATGAGGTATACACCCTTATAGAAAGAGAAAATCAAAGAAATATTTTCATAAAGACATATTTCTGTTGATCTGAAAGTGGAAATGGGTGCTGCTTTCACAAGCTATCAAAACAAGCACTCTATTGTACAAAAGCAAAGCCTTCGAACTAGTATAATATCTACTGGAAGTTTCATTCTCTACAAAGCAAGACACATGGGGTACAGTCCAGACATGTCCGATAGCCTAAGATTTTGTTCAGAAGGTATACAAAGGAACATTTGTTGAGCTCTTATACAACTGTCTTATACCATGCCAGATGCTATAGTCTTCCTACAAATCCTGTAAGATAGGAAACTTTGTCCCTATTTACAAATAAGGAAATTAAAACTCAAAAAGAGGTAAATTTCTTTTTCAAAAAGTCCTAGTAGGTAAAAGAACTGGAATTTGAATCCCATATTTTGATATTTGACTGACTCAAAGTGAAAGTAATTTTTGTTTATAGTATACCTATAAACATGGCTGGTAATTTACAGAATGATCTCTAATCTTTCCCTTTTTGCTTTTGTTTTGTCAGAAGGCAAATTTACTCTCCAGAGAAAGACAGAGAGAGGAAGAAAGAGAAAGCACGCTCCATCAGGTGTGGTCACGTCAAAATCCCTTCTCCATTTCTCCATCCTGTCAGAATTCTGGGCATACATGCATACATGCCCGACATGTTTCTCAAGCCATCAAATCTGGGATTCAAACTGCCTAGTCAGCCATGTGATATCCAGCTCCTTTAATAAGTGGGCCATGGGACCAGCCCTCTAATCTTTATAATAATAGTTTAAGGCATGTGTTATTCTCACTATTTTTAAATATCAGGAGACTGAGATTTAGAGAGACTAAGTAATTTTTCAAAGCAACTCCAATAAGAAGTAGCGTCAAGGTCTTTGTGTTTTTTTAAAGAACTGTTTATTTATTAATTGATTATTATTATTTAATTTCATAGTGAGAAAGGGAAAGTGAAAAAACAAGCCACCAGTTCTAAGACTTGAACTGTAGTTGGCCATATGGAAGTTCAGGTCCTTTACCACCACGCCACCTGCTGGACCCCAGAGTTAAAGTTTTCATCTTAGCCTATGGGACTCCAAAGCCACTACTGCCCCATGCAGTCTCCGACAGAAATAATGACACTTCTGGTCTTAACTAATGCAAGTTGGTAGTGATTTCAAAGCAAGAACTTCAGAATACCACTGTCTTCTTGGAACTCATACTAGGAAGAGAATGGAGGATGTGGTTAGCATATGCCATGCCATTTGAGAAACAATTGGAAATAGAAAAAGGAAAAAAGAAATTGAAATGAAGAAACAGTCAACATATAGAGAAACAAAAATAAGAACAAGAAGTTTCTAAAGGAAACTTGTGACAATACAGTCATAGCTAATGTCAAATAGAAAGATAAGCACAGTCATCTAAAGAAATTCATAACCTGAGAAGATCTCTGATATTAAAAGGATAACAACAAAATGAGTAAAAGGGTCCCTGTGAGAACTCAGGACAGGTTTGACTGGCAAAATAAAATGTTCAAGATAACAAAAGGTGGTTTTGTAGGAAACTTTGGAAAAATATTTTTTAAATCAAATGAAAAATGAAAAATAAATAATAATAATAGTAATATAAGAGTCTGCAGGCTGCCATAGCACCTGCCTCAGTTGCATCTGTACTTGAGTAATGTCATTCTGGGAAGAAAAAATACTGAGTTTTTGACTTTTTAAAAAATTTTATTTAGTATTATTAGATTTTTTCACAGGTAGCATAGTGGTTAAGGTGCTGGACTCCCACATGGCTGACCACAGTTTGAGTCCAGGACCCAGTGGTTTGAAACTCACACTGGGTGTGTGTGTGTGTGTGTGTGTACCCAAAATCCTGTAAGGAGAACACTACTGGTGGGAGTGTAAATTAGTCCAGTCACTGTGGAAAACAATATGGAGGTTACTAAAAGATCTACAAATAGAACTATCATATGATCCAGCAATTCCACTCCTGGGTATCAACTCAAAGGGTAGGAGAATGCTCTGTCAAAAAAGTACTTGCACATCTGTGTTTATTGCAGCATTATTCACAATTGCTAAGACATGGAATCAGCCTAAATGTTCACAGATAATTGGTTTGAAAAAATATGGCACAAATACTCGATGGAATACTACTCTGCCATAAAAAAACAAGACCCTGTTTTTTGATAGAAAGTTGGCAAATATGGAAGATTTACTGCTGAATGAAGTAAGTCAAGATATGAAAGAGAGACATTGTATGTCTCCACTTAATATATACCGACTCTGCACTCAGTGGTGGAAACTGAAAGATTAAAGGATATAGAAGCAGAGAAAATGGTTATGGATACTGCATACAGTATGGGAGGTGGGTGGGAGAAGGAGGAGAGGGTGAGGAAAGGTATTAAGGAGTAAAATAGAGAGGCAACACATTTGCAGGACAGAGAAATGGATTACTGTCTGTTGATGATAACATGTATAGTATCCTCAACTGGACTGGTGTGAAGTGAATTCATGTTGGCAGATTTCACTTTACAAGCTAAGTAATGTATAGTGGTTGAATGTATAAAAGAAATAATAATAATAATAATAAAAAGTCCTGTGAGGAGAATGGAGGAGAAGGGGTTGTGTCATGGCCATCCCCCCTTCCGGGATGATTTCTCTTTCTCTCTCTCTGGTGAGCACATATGCCCTATAACAAAAATCTCTCTAAAAAAAAACAAAACAAAACAAAACAAAAACAAAAACAAAAAAACCCTATTTTTAATTTGCTATAAGACACATGCATTCATGAGAGAGAGAGAGAGAGAGAGAGAGACAGAGAGAGAGAGAAAGGGAGAAAGCAAGCCACCAGGTCTGGGACTTGAACTGTGGTCACCCAGTGGTAGACCAGTTCCTTAACTACCAGGCCACCTGTTGGCCAGAGATTCTGAGTTTTAAGACTAACTTTAGTGATTAGTTCCTGAGAGCTTTACATGCAATGTGGGAGAATTTGCAGGCTCCCCAAAGTTGTCAACCCCCGAGTCTCAAGTTAATGTTACAAGATTCTGTGGGAAGATGTCGATAAATAGAATCAAAAGGGTGCTGGAATTGTGGGTGTGTGGCAAAAAGATGTAAGAATGATGAGGGAAAGAAGAGATGTGTAAAGCAAACTGCATCTGTATATACATATGGCTGAAATTGGAGTTAGATTAGAAATTACTCAGAGGCTAATTAGTGCTCAGAGAGAATCCCTTTGTCACAGGCTTGATCTAAGCACTTTATCTCTATACACAATGGGGGACAGGCTGTGCTGCCTTAGGGTAGTGAGTAATGGCCTATGCCATCTGTGGTTGTTCTCCTGCACCTGAACCCAAGGAGGAGCCACCCAGTATGCGCACCATTACATCCTGAATAGTGAATGTATGCTCATCTCCACTGCTTGCCTCAGGGACCTTGCAAGAGTAAGGAACCCTGATCTTGGAATAAGAAAGAGGATTGCCACAGGGTATAAACTGAAATCACTATCTTGAAATGATTTTCTTTCCTCTCCTTTGCTTTCCTTTTTCTTTCTTTTGTTTTTCTCTTTTGTCTTCCTTTATTTTTTAAACTGTGTGAAAGTAATAGATATTATTACTCTATTATTATATTGTACCTCTGAGCCTTAAAGAAGAAAAAGGACAAAGCAATCAGGGTGAAATCGCTCATGGTAAAGGCGAAAGAAGATGGGTAAAGTGAGCACAGATGAGGAACACCAAGAAGGAGGAAGAAGAAGAGGAAGAGGAAAAGGAAGTAATAGAAAAAGCAATAGGATTCAGAAAAAAAAGTCACAACTGAATAATTTTTTAAAATAAGCATAAGAGATAGCGTGCTGTCATTAGGTGTTGATATCATACCCAAGAATCACATTTTCTTATCTGTAAAATAGAGATAATTGTACATGCCTTATAGGATTGTGTTAGGATAATGTGGATAATATTTTTTTTTTTTTTTTTTTGCTAGATGGCATGTGGACTCACCAGAGAAAAAGAAAGAAAGGAGAAAGCATCCTCCCACCCTCTTACAGGGTAGTCATGCCACAATTCTTTCTCCTCCATCTCTACATCATTTCTGGATTTTGGGCACATGTGTATACATACCTGGCATGTCTCTCAGACCACTGGATCTGGAACTCAAACTACATGTTTGGCCATATGAATCTGGCTGGCTTAATTACAAGGCCATGGAGACAGCCCAACGAACTATTTCATAGTGTATTTTCAGAATTAAACTAGCTAATGCATGGAAAGTGCTTCAAACATGTCTAGCACATAGAAATGTTAGCAATTGTTGTTAGCAGCAGCTAACTATTATGATAATAGTACTTAAAGATATTGTTATTGCTGGTTAAATAAAAAAAAGGGCACATAATAAAATGCTGGAAAAGTAAAAACAAAGAAAACATTACCATAAACCAAAAGACAGAAAACAAAGGAAAGATTGGCAAATCATAATATGAGATCCAGTAACAACTAACAAGACAAAACTCACTTTCATATAACATAAATATATAGCATAAAATAAAAAGAAAAGAAAGAACCCTCTGACATTTTCACACATCTAACCTCTGGAACTGTAAAAGAATATATTTCTATTGTTTTTGTTTGTTCATTTGTTTGTTGTTTGTTTTTTGCTAGAGGGTACATGTGCTTGCCAGAAAAAGCAAGAAATCACTGTCCAGGGGGAATGGGCCACACCATAATCCTTTCTCTTCCATTCTCCTCTACTGATTTTGGGCACGTACACATATATATCCAGTGTGTTTTTCAGGCTACTGTGTCCAGGACTCAAACCACAGTCAGTCATGTGGGATCTAGTGCCTTAAACACCATGCCACCTGCCACTATATTTCTATTGTTTTAACCTACATAGTTTGTGGTACTTTATCATGACAGCCGTAGGAAACTATTGAGTCGTTGGAAAAGTTATGACACATTTTTTCATAGAAAAACACATCATGACTTCTAACAACCTAAAAATTCCACCTAGCATGAACAGTGAGGAGAGAGATTGTCTCTGGGGTACAAGTACATAAAGAAGGTGTAAAGTAGAGGCCATAGCAGAAGCATTGCGAAAGAAACCTCTGACAAAGAAGTCTCACCGTAAACATAAGGTAACACCCAGAATAATTTGCTTGATGCCTTGATGCCTGCATGGAAGGTTAACAAAAGCAACAACAAAATGCAAAACTAGCTCGGTTCTTGAGTAGATTAAGTCACCCCTCCCATACTAATGATCTAGTAAAACAAGAGAATGACTATTTCCAGACACAAATAATATCTATCTCAGATTTTACTGTCTTCTACAAAATAAGAGGAAAGAAAACAGTCACAACACAAAGCAATAAAAAGAAACAGCCTGAAATATGACCACAAATCAGGTAAGTAATTAAAAATAACTATGATTATTATTTTAGAAGTTTCCATGGTAAAGATTAACAGCATGCATGAACAGATGGGAAATTTCAAGAAATATGTCACTATAAGGGAGACAAATACAAACAGTAAAGGTAAAACACACACACAGAGGAATAGAGATAAATAATTCCTTTGATGAACTCATCAAAATACAAAACACAGGTAAGGAAAGAACAAGTCAACTTGAACATAGGTGAGTAGAAATGACCTAAACTGAAATTAAAAACAAACAAACAAACAAACAAAACAGAAAACAAGGGGAAAAAATAACAGTATATTAAATAACCGTGGGACAATATCAAAAGGTCTCAGACTAGACCTAAAGTGCAGTGGTTAAGAGAGCCAGAGCACACATGGCTGAACATGTTTTGAGTTTCAGCCCCAGCAACTTGGGAAAAAAAAAAATTCTAGGTGTATATATATGAGTCTCAAATCCTGATGAGATCGAGAATAAAAGATTACCGTGGCTTATGGGGGGGAGGAGTAGAGCACTCTTTCTCTTGCTCTCTCTCTCTCCCTCTCTTCCTCTATCTTTCTCATGTGCCTCCAGGCAATCATTTGAAGAAGTCAAATTTTTAAATCCAAGAATAATAAATGACATAAATCACTGTTCCAGGAAACACAGAGAATCTCGAGTATAGTAAATTCCTCCCTCCCCCATCTTTTTCCCAAAGATAGATTACAAACTGCTGAAAACCAGGGAAACTCATGAGAACAGTAGTGGGAAAAAATAATTACATGCTTATCCAATAAAAAAATTATTGAAAATTTCTTATCAGAAATTTGCAAGCCAGAAGACAATAGAGTGATATCTTTAGAGTGTTGTAAGAAAAAACAAACCCATTAATACAGCATTCTATATTTATACTTAGTATAACTGAGTATATTTATACTTAGTATATAATCTGCTGACAAGACTTTTTTTATCTATTGGCTTGAGTTTGTACATTTGTGGAAAATTAATTGACTACATATATGTGGGCAATTATTTGAGGAACCTATTCTATTCTGTTCTATTTGTGTATATATTTGTTTTTTATATTTATACTTAGTATAAATATCTTTAACAAATAAGAAAGAAATACTTTTTTCAGAAAAACAAAAATTGAAAGAATAAATTACAAGCAAACCTGTTTTACAAAAAATATTAAAAGAAGTTCTTCAAAGAGACTCACATCTAAATAAAGAAGAGAAAATGAAAATAAGAAAACCTGAATACAAACAAAGAAAAAAGTTCTTCAGGAATTGTTAAAAATAAAAGTAAAACATAAAAAATACTTTTTAAATTTGTAATTGTCTTAAAGAAAATCGACCACAGTATAAAAATTAGCAAGATGCTAGAATGTGATCTAAACATAAATAATTACATTAAATGTAAATTGCCTAAACACACCAATTAAAACAGAGATTTTCTATTGAATATTGTAAAAAGCAGATGTTAAAAGGAAAGAATGATATATTATGAAAATTATAATTTAAATAAAGCTAGACTGGCTATATTAGTATCAAAGTAAGCTTCATAATAAGAAAATTACCTACAAACTTTTAAAAGAGTATATAAAGGGGAAAATTCACCAAAAACGTGTAATAATCAAAATTGTGTATATACCTAAAACAGAGCTTTATATTGTATGAAACTAAATCTGATAGAACTCAATAATGTTAAGATGTCAGCTCTAAACTAACAAATTGATCTGTAAATTCAATGCAATCCTAATCAAATTCCCAGCAAAATATCTTTAGTAGAAATTAGAGAGCTTCTTCTAAAATTTATGTAGAAAGAATTGAGATAACTAGAATAATTTTTAAAGTAAAGAATATAATTGCCGGGTTTACCTACTTGATTTCAAGACTTACTATAAAGCTTCAAAATCAGTATAATGTGTTAGTAGTGAAAAAAACAAATATATACATAAGTAGAACAGAATAGATTCCTAAAATAATCGCCCACATATATAGTCAGTTAATTTTCCACAAATGTACAAAATCAAGCCAATAGATAGAAAAAAAAGTCGTCAGAAAATGACGTGAACAACTGAAAATCCAAATGCAAAAAGTGAACATTCTATACCTTACCTAATATATAAATATTAACTATAAAAATCATATACTTAAGTGTAAAACATAAAATTTATAGAATAGACTATGAGAAAACTTTGTGGTTTGGGGTAGGCAAAGGTTTTTTAGATATGACACCAAAAGCATCATCCAAAAATTGAACATCAATAAATTGGACTTTATAAAACTTAAAATATTTCTCTTTCCTTTTCCAGATTTTTGCCATAGGGTGTGTGTGTTTGCCTGGAGAGCCACATAGAGAAAGAGAGAGGGGAAAGTGAGAAATCACCCCCAGGGAGATGGCTATGCTGCAATCCCTTCTCCTCCAGTCTTCTCTTAGGATTTGGGCACACACGCACATGCACCTGGGGTGATTTTCAAGCTGTCAGGTTTGGAACATTAACCACGCGATCAACCATGTAGGAGTCCAGTGCCTTAACCACTACACCACCTGCTGTCCTCAAAGATTTTTCTCTTTGAAAGACACTGTCAAGAAAATAAAAGACAAGCAACATAATGAAAAAAAATACTTGCAAAATATTATCTGATATATCCTGTGTCTAACAAGTGACACTCAATGAAGAAGATATATGTATCACAAATAAGCAATTAAAAGAATATTAACATCATCGGTCATTATGGAAATGCAAATTAAACCCAAATGAGTTACCACAAAACAATCATTAGAATGGCTTTAAAAAAAAAAAAAAAAAACAGAAAAACAAAAAACAAACCTGGACCCTTGATGGCACAATGGTTACATTGCTGGATTCCCAAGTAGTCAACCAGAGTTCAAGTCCCGGACTTGGCTTAAAACTCATGCTGGGCACAGGTGCGTTTGTGCCTAAAATCCCAAGGGGAGAATGGAGGAGATGGGATTGCGGCATGGCCATCCCCCTTGGGGGCGGGGGGTGATTTCTTGCTTTCTGTCTGTCTCTCCTTGTCTCTCCAGTGAGTGCTTGCACCTTATAGCAAAAATCCCTCTCTCAAAAAAATAAAAACGGGCCAGCAGGTGGTGTGGTGGTTAAGGCAGCTGGACCCCCACATGGCTGACCACAGTTTGATTCTCAGACCTGGCAGCTTGCTTCCTCACTTTCCTGTTCTCTCTCTCTCTCTGTCTCTCTCTGATCAACTTTGAAAAAAAATAATGACAATAGATAAAATTTTAAAAAATAATTATTTAAAAAATGAAAACAAACAAAAAAAACTGAGTATAACAAGTTCTGCAAACAAGGATGCAAAACATGGCAACCCTCTATGAAGCAACTGTGGATGCAAATAAAAAACGTTTCTCATTTGAAAAACAGCTTGAAAATTTTGTTTAACATAAACATACCACACAATATAACAATTCCATTCCAAGAAACCAAAAATTTGTATTCACTTTTATGTGAAAATGTATGGTTGCTTTACTTTAATTGTCAAAACCAGGATATAACCCAAATGTTCTTCAGCTAGCAAATGAATAAAAATAGCTGTAGTGTATCATATATTGAAATTCTAGGGACCAGCAGGTGGTGGTGTGGTTAAGGTACTGGGCTTTCACATGGTCAACCATGGTTGAAGTCCAGAACTAGTGGCTTGCTTTCTCACTTTCTCTCTTTCTGTCTCTCTATAGTGAGTGCACATACTCTATAGCAAATTTTTAAAATAGTAACAATAATAATAATAAAATAATTATTTTTCAAAAAGATAAAGATTCTATCCTATAATAAGAAGATAAGAACAGATACTGATAACACCCAACAGTGTGGATGAATCTCAAAGAAGTCACAGTAAAAAATCTATTTTCTATGTGATTACATGTATATAACATTTAGGAAAAGAAAAAATTGTAGAGACAGAAATCCTACCAGTGACTCTCATAGACTAGGGGCTTACTTTACAGTCACCAGGTAATTTTGGGGCTTGATCGAACAGTTCTTATATCTTGGTTGTGATGGTAGTTGCACCATGTTTTTAACATACATAGAACTGTATACTAAAAAGAGTACTTTTTTGCATGTAAATTAGTCTTCAGTGAACCTGACTTTTTAAAGAAATACTAATTAGAAGCTCTAAGAAGATTATAGGCTTCTCTGTATAAGCTTCAAAACAGTTTTTTCATTGAGGGATCCTCAAATGTCAGTATCTTAAGATCTCTTTGCCATGAACATTTCCCTAGAGAAGACTCTTCCACCTTTCTTCTTGGGTGATTTGAGATTGTTTTTTCAATCTTCTGGGACCTAAAGGAGGAAGGGACCAGGTATTCATACATCAATTTGCAGACTTTGACTTAGTCATTTTCTTTTTACTAAACTGGGCCTGAATTCTGCCCTTAGCTGTATTTGGTGCTGTCAAACCTAGAGACACACAGGTCAACCATCCCCCATAAAGTATAATTCATTTAGGGAACAGCAGTTGGTATAATGGTTACATCACTGAACTCCCACGTAGTCAACCATAGTTCGAGTCCCAGACCCAGCAGCTTGAAACACACAGGGTGTGTGTGCATGCATACCTAAAACCTGAAGAGGAGAATGGAGGAGAAGGGATTGCAGCATGGCCATCCCCCTGGGGAGTGATTTCTTGCTTTCTGTCTCTCTGTCTCTCTCTGCCCTTCTGGCAAGCACACAAGCCCTCTATAGCAAGAATCTCTTTTTTTAAAAAAGTATAATATATCTCCACCTTCTTCCATGGTGCTGAAGGGTCATCACCTGGCTAGCCAGAGTAAGGAGAGGAATCTATTGCTCCTTATACAAGTTTTCAATCAACCCCCTGCTTCCAATTTTTTTTTTAAATCCCATTCAGTAAAGACATCTCCTGCCTCCAATTCCTCCCTTTTCAGTGTCATTTGCCTGAATCCTCTTGCTTCATGTTGGCTTCCTCTTGTAAACTGACATTCATTTCTTGTCTACTAAGCTAGTTTCCAGTCATCCATCAACTTTCTAGTTTCAAAAGTGCTGTTTAACATCACTCGATCCCTATAATATCTCCTCCCAATGTCTTATTACTATGGGTTAATTTTTCTACTCTTTTTTTTTTTTTTTTTTTTTTTTTTTTTTGGAGAGGTTTTCGCTATAGGGCACGTGCACTTGCCAGACAGACAGAGAGAGACATAGAGACAGAAAGTGAAAAATCACCCCCCAGGGGGGATGGTCACACCGCAATCCCTTCTCCTCCATTCTCCTCTCGGGATCTTGGTCACGCACGCACACGCGTCCGGCGTGAGTTTTAAGCCACCAGGTCTGGAACGCGAACCGCAGTCGACTACGTGGGAGTCCAGCGACATAGCCATTATGCTAACTGTTGGTCCCACTATGGGTTAATTTTTAAAAATACTTTTATTATTATTTTAATTGTGTTTTCAGGAAGAAGTAGAAATGAGTGTGTCTACAATTTGCTTTATTTATTTATTCCATGAGAGAGACACAGTGATGCACGCTCAACAGTCTTCACACCATGATTCAACCCTAGTCTCAGGTGGTCCAGACATGAGCACGTGTGTGCATGCCTGACATGTTCAGGGAGGTCTTAGGACCCAAATCTTTCCCATATAGGTTCAGTTTCATTATCACTGTGCCACCTGGCTTATCAATATGTCATGTTTATTCAAGAATTCAGAGGTGGGGGACCAGCAGTTAGTGTAATGGCTATGTCGCTGGACTCCTATGTAGTAGACTGGGGTTCGTGTCCCAGACCCGGTGGCTTAAAACTCATGCCAGGCACGTGTGCGTGTGTGCCCAAGATCCCGAGAGGAGAATGGAGGAGAAGGGATTGCAGCATGGCCATCCCTCTGGGGGCTGATTTCTCGCTTTCTATCTCTCTGTCTCTCTCTGTCTGTCTGGTGAGTGCACGCGCCCTATAGCAAAAACCTCTCCAAAAAAAAAAAAGGGAAAAAAAAAAGAATTCAGAGGTGGTGGGGCCATCAGATGGTGTAGTGGTAACATCACTGGGCTCCTACATTGCCAACCATGCTTTGAGTCCTAGACCCAGTGACTTGAAACTCATGCCAGGCAGGTGCATGTGCATGCCCAAGATCCCAGGAGGAAGATGGAGAAGAAGGGATTGCCTGTGGCTATCCCCTCTGAGAGGTGATTCCTCACTTTCCCTCTGTTTGTCTTTCTTTCTCTCCAGGGAGTGCACATGCCCTAGGGCAAAAATCTCTCTCTCTCAAAAGAAAAGAAAAAAAAAAATAATTCAGAGGTGGTAAATCAAATCAGTAACACAAATCCGGATTATCCAATAAGGGGCAATTTGATAAGAAATTTGGCACTGTGAAGGCTATATTACCATTTCCCAAAATAAATGTTTAATTTTAAAAAGTTAAAGGCCAGCAGGTGGTATGGCAGTTAGGCTCTGAACTCCCACACAACTGGCCATGGTTCGAGTTCTAGACCCAGCATGCATGCTCAAGATCTCAGGAGAATGGAGGAAAAAGGACTGTGGCATATCCATCCCCAGGCAGTGATTTCTCACTTTCCCTCTTATTGTGTCTCTCCAGGTGAGTACACATACCCTATGGCAAAAACCTGAAAAGGAAAACAAATTAAAAACTAAAAAGAAAATGCATATGCATATTAATATAATCTTATGATAAGGAAGGCTTTTTATGCATGACATTTAATATAAAATGGTTTGTTTAGGGTTTAACAAAGAAAAAAATGAATAGATCTGAAGAGTTAAGGGATAAATTTTTTGAATGACAAAATAAAGTGAAATAAAATAAATTAAAACGATATATAAAATACTAGAAGTGTTTCTAATATACAAGGTAGATATAAAATTAGTGTCTTTAAAGAATTCAACTTCTATGAATAAGACAGAAAAAGAAAAGCACCTAATTTAAAAGCAGACAATAGACATAAAAGAGTTATTTGTACAAAGGAAATAAAAATAATAAATAAAATTATTACAAATTTTCAACAACTCTTTTTTGAGAGATTTTTGCTACAGGGTGCACGAGCTAGCCAGAGAGAGATAGAAAGCAGGAAATCACTCCCCAGGAGGGATGGCCATGCTGCAATCCCTTCTCCATTCTCCTCTGTGGATTTTGGGCATACACACACACACACACACACACCTGGCATGAATTTTAAGTCACCAGATCCAGGACTCAAACCACAGTTGACTATGTGAGAGTTAGCAACATAACCATTACAGCATCTGGTGGTCCTACAACCACTTTTTAATTGCTAAATTCTAGCTGAATCTGTATATTTTTTGTCCTAGGAACAGTCTTTTTTTTTAAGAACAATATTCAAAGTTGACAATGGTTCAGGGAACTGGTTATTTTCATGGAAATGTAAATTTAGATAAACTGTCTGTAGGGCAATTTAGCAATCAGTATGTTAATGACATTTTAGCAAGATTGTCTATTAAACTTTAAGTGCATAATTTATCCTTTAACCAATAACTGAATTTCTTGAAATTGGAAATTACTAGGAATGCGTGCAAAATCATTGTTATAAATATATTGATCACAGTATTATTTATAATAGTAAAAACAGAGAAACACTAGCAATTACAAGTTGGTAAAATAAAACAGTTTTTTAAGAATAATGTTTTAGGCCAGGCAGTGGTGTGGTAGTTAAGGTGGCTGGATACCACTTACCGACACTGAGGTGTGTTCTCCCTATCCATCTCGCTCAGTTTCTCTCTGGCCAAAGTACGCACCTTTTAGAAAATAATACTAACTTTTAGCTGAGTTTTTTTTTTTTTTTTGAGAGGTTTTTTCTATAGGGCGTGTGCACTCACCAGAAAGACAGAGAGACAGAGAGACAGAAAGCGAGAAATCACCCTCCAGGGGGGATGGCCATGCCTCAATCCCTTCTCCTCTGTTCTCCTCTCAGGACCTTGGGCATACACGCACACACACCCGGCATGAGTTTAAGCCACCGGGTCCAGGACTCGAACCGTGGTCAACTACATGGGAGGCCAGTGACATAGCCATTACACTAACTGCTGGTCCCACTTTTAGCTGAATTTTTTTTTCATAGAAAAATAAGGGCTATGTATGCTACATAAAATCAACAGAATGACAAAATTTTCTATAGAACATAAAACCATTGTATACAGAATATAAATTTGTATCCATGTGAACATAGGGGATTGGTCTGGAAAGAAACTCAGAAATCCCACAGGGATTATCTCTAAGTGTTGAGATTAAGAATGTTTTATTTTTCTTTAATTTGTCACTTTTTATTTCCTGTAACTAATACATACTTCCCTTTTAACCAGTAGAAAAACAAAGGATATTTTTATTTTAAAAAATAGATCTGATTCAGAATAGTAACCAAAAGGAAAAATACTTGAAAATAAATTTAAGAAGAAATGTAAAGAACATACAAGAATAAACTTTAATGGGAGGATATATAAAATAAGACTTTTAGGTGGAATTTCTACTGGGAAATATCATATAACTGGATAGGAAATCACACAGTTTTAAAGATGATTTATCAAAACATGATTTTTTGGCCACTCACATTGAAATAGTTTTTATTTTTTGTTTTTAATGAGAATCTCTAGGATTAGTAAGAGTAGAGGGGAAAATGAGCTCACACACTTTATTAGTGAAATTATTTATATACTGCTTTTTACAAGACAATTTCACAATATTTCATAAGAGCCTTAACCTTTAAATCAATCATTCTTCTACTAGGAATTTTGCCTTAAGGAAATAATTACGATTATGTATAAGTATTTAGTTATTAAATCAATAATTTTATGATAAATGAAGTAAATATTCTGGATTCATTAAATCCATTGATTAGATAAATTATGGTTTGCCCATATAGTGTAATACAGTCAGAAATTTGAAAGGATTCAAGGAAGATATGTAATCCTCAGGGTCCAGTTAGAAAAATAGAAGCCAGGCAAGGCATGTCAAATAAATGTACCTTTTTCTAGGAAATTGGCTATACAGGTACTAGGAAACTGAAAGAGTAGAAGGGAATGCTGAGATTACTGAGTTCTCAGTCTTTGCTCACCAGACTCTGTCTTTTTCTGGTGAGCACACATGCATGCCCTCTAGCAAATTTAAGAAAAAATAATAATAATAAAATAAAACAAATAAATAAATTTATTTGTTTAAATATTTATTTAAATATATTTTAATATATAATATACTATATATATTTAATATATACCTATATATTATGTTATATATTATACAGTGTATATATTTTATATATTTATTATATAATATACTAAGTATAATTTATATATTTATCTAATACTTAATATACTTTATATATTATATAATGTATTATCTACAATACATATTAAATATATATTATATAAATATATATATATATATATATATATCTTTCTCATGGAAAAACTAAACTTCAAAAGAAAGTGTTAATATAAAAAACAATGCATGGATTTAAAAATTTTGCAACAAAATACACTTTTTTTTTAGAGAGAGATTTTTGCCTTAGGGCACATGCACTCACCTGAGAGAGAGAGACAGAGACAGTGAGAGTAAAATTGAGAATCACCCCCCCAGTGGGGATGGCCATGCCGCAATTCCTTCTTTTCTATTTTCTTCCCGGGATATTAGGCATGCACACACACAAGCTCACATGATTTTTTTTTTTTTTTTTTTTGAGAGATTTTTCGCTATAGGGCGCGTGCACTCGCCAGACAGACAGAAAGAGACATAGAGACAGAAAGCGAGAAATCACCCCCCAGAGAGGATGGTCACGCCGCAATCCCTTCTCCTCCATTCTCCTCTCGGGATCTTGGGCACGCACGCACACACACCTGGCGTGAGTTTAAGCCACCAGGTCCGGGACGCAAACCGCGGTCGACTATGTGGGAGTCCGGCGACATAGCCATTACGCTAACTGCTGGTTCCCAAGCTCACATGATTTTCAAGCCACTGTGTCTGAGACTCAAACCACGGTTAGCCATGTGGAAGTCCAGCAATGTAACCACTATGCCATCTAGTCCATAAACTTCTATTTTAATTCCATTTTCCCCAAAGTTTTAAAAGTCTGTGCTTGTATAAAAATACTCCTGTAGATCAGTAAGAAAAGTATAAACAGGTCAATATAAAAATGAGTAAAAGACATGAACAGGCATTTCTGAGCAAGATAGACCTGATAGTTATTTGAAAGACGTGTTCAACGCCATTAGTGATCTAGGGAAGGCAAGTCAAGGCCACAAGGAGAAGCCATCATATACCCATTTATTTGGCTCCAAATGACAAAACCAGCCCGGGAAAGGATGTGGACTCATAGGGCCTCCTTTACGTCACTTGTGGGAGTAAACCAGCAAAACTGCTTAGGAAAACAGCTTGTCATTGTCTCCTAAAGTTAAACAGCCATGTATCTTATCACCAATAGTTCTACTCTTTGGTATATACCCAAGAGAAACTCTAACACATTTACAACAGGAAATACATAAGAATGTTAATACGGGAATTGTTTGCAGTAACAAAAACCTGAAATAATCCAAAAACCTGTCAACAAGAGGGTAAAATGAATAAACTATGGTATGTTCACGCAATGAGTAGCATATTATGTGTCTGAAAAAATAAACTACAACATGCAACAATATTATGCTAAATTTCAAAAGTCCTCCCAAGTTACATTTAGCATGATAACATTTTTGTAAGGTTAAAAACAGCAATAGGGGGACCAGCAGATGGCATAATGGTTACATTGCTGGATTCCCACATAGTCGACTATGGTTCAAGTCCCAGGCCCAGCAGCTTAAAACTCATGCTGGGCATGTGTGCATGCGTGCCCAGGATTCTGAGAGGAGAGTGGAGGAAAAGGGATTGCAGCATGGCCATCCCCCCTGAGGTGTGTATGGGGTGTGTGTGTGTGTGTGATTTCTCACTTTCCCTTACACTGTGTGTGTGTCTCTCTCTCCCCAGTAAGCGCAAACGCCCTAGGGCAAAAACAAAACAACCACCACAACAAAAACTGACTTTTGCAACTGAAAAAACTGAATTTACAGTTGTATTTCATTTAAATGAACTAATATTTAAATTAAAATAGGCACACAGTACAAACAACTTTTAGGGGTGGGAGAAAATAAGTAATTGTCCAGGGATCAGTGAGCAAACCAGCCTGGCTTAAGTAAATAGTTATTAATGGGAAGTAGACAAAAATAAAATTGACCAATTTTTTTTTTTTTTTTTTTTTTTTTTTTTTTTTTTTTTTTTTTTACTTTTTGCTCTAGGGCACATGTGCTTGAGACAGCTAGAGAGTAAGAAGGAAAGTAAAACAGCACTCCCTAAGGAAGATAACCACACTGCAATCCCCTTTCTTTCATCTTCTCTCCGAATTCTGGGCACATATGCACGTGTGCCCAGTGTTTTTCAAGGTGCCAGGTTCCAGACTTGAGTCGGTCAGCCATGTGGGATTGAGTTGCTTCAACCACTATGCCACTGGCCCTCCTTTATTTTTTATTTATCTTATTTATTTTTATTTGCCAGGAAAGGGGGAAAGGGGTGCAGTGAGAAAGCATATCCCACGGGGAATGGTCACACCATAATTTCTTCTCCATTTCTCCTACTGGGATTTTTGGGCACACCTGCATATGCACCTGGCTTGTTTATCAAGCTGCTGGGCCTGGGACTCATACCACGTAGTCAGCCATGTGGGATCCAACTGCCTCAACCTCCGTGCCACTAGTGTCCTTTTGCAAATGAGAAGATTTTTTTCATGCACAAACCCAAACTACCTGCCTACAATTTTCATTCATTCATTCATCTTGTTTTCCTTCCTCTCCCAAGCCCCCTACCTCCGTAAACTAGCAAGAGTTCTGAACAGGCAGCCAGTGATGATTTAAGTCAAGTCTAAGACGGCATGTTTAAATGTATTTACCTCCCTGTTGTTAATGGCATCATTCAATCACAGTTTAGTAGCTTCCAAGTGAGAAGATTAGAAGTGTCAGGGGAATTGCTCACTCAAACCAGGAAATGTGGGGTTTTTAGTTCAAACAGTATTTGAGAGAAGCCGGTAAGCAACAGCTGAGTAAGATGAAAGATCAGCTCAACGCCTCGCTTTGAAGTAAAGACTCCTCAGACTGTGAGTATAACAATGTTCATTACTGCCAGAACTCCAAGTGGCTCTTCCTGACGCATGCTTTAGGATGTATCATAAAATCTATAAAAATATCAACAAGACGCTTTCAAGTGACACAAAACAGCTAGAGTGCCCTATTTGCAGGGACACTGCTGTTTAAAGGCAATTTGCTGGATTGCTTTCCATCTGGGACCAAGACAAGTGCCTTCCAATCTCTCTGTTTCTCCCCCTCCCTTCTTTCTTGCCTTCTTCCCCCCAGCCCCAACTAGAAACTCAGATTTCTTTCGTTTTTTTTTTTTTTTTTTTTTTTTTTTTTAATGTTTCATTTCTGCTTCCTTTGAGGGCCAGGAGGAGAAAATGAAGCTTTTCTTGGCTTGCTTCTCAATGCTCCTAAGAGATTCAGAGACAAAAAGATTGCTTTGGGAAAATAATAATGCCAAATGAGCATTAAAATAATAAATGGGTTTTCTGGAAATTAGGTTCTCAGAGGTCATGCAATTAAAAGTTAGGAGGAAAACACACCTCAAGCTTGATTGGAAGAGACAACGGAGAGCCAGGGCAAATCCTTCCTCCATACTTCAAGTTCCATACAAGGTTGGAAGCGTGGGAGCTGCTTGATTAATCTATTTGCATACTTCTAGGACTTGATAACAAGCCAGAGTGTAGTATAATTTCATAGGCTCTGATTATTAATAATACTGTGGTGCGTGATTAGGGCTGTGAATATCTAGAGGTTACGGCGGGGCACAAGGCAAGCAAACATGAGTCAGCAGCTCCATGATATTTGAAAAATAACAAACAAAGGCCAGAACTGGCTGAGGAGATGTGTAGATGCCTCTCCTCACTCCCCATGTTGATGTGTGAGACTGTCCATGCAGCTTACAATCAAGAAACGCACTTCCTATATCCTGAATTCAGGAGGACTCCATGAAAGTTCAAGAACCCTTGGGAACCAGCAGTTAGCGTAATGGCTATGTCGCTGGACTCCCACGTAGTCGACCGTGGTTCGCGTCTCGGACCCGCCGGGCGCGTGTGCGTGCGTGCCCAAGATTCCGAGAGGAGAATGGAGGAGAAGGGATTGCGGCGTGACCATCCCCCCTGGGGGGTGATTTCTCGCTTTCTGTCTCTATGTCTCTGTCTGTCTGGCGAGCGCACGCACCCTATAGCGAAAAACCTCTCCAAAAAAAAAAAAGAACCCTTGGCTGTTTGTGTTCTGACAAGTGTGTTCTCCTTGCAACTAGGTTTATTCCTCCATCTGTCAGAGAGCAGGGTCTGCTGTGATCCTTCGTCTTAGCCGAGCAACGTCAATTACACAATCCTTGACCCCCAGAACTGAGAAGTCCCTTTGAGCTCTTTCATAGAAAACTGGCTGAGGAAGGCCCTGAGCTGCAGAGATAACCCTGCTATTCAGTGCTCCCTAAATAAGAAACCTCCAGAGACCAGACAGGGGCACAGTAGTAAAACTTAATGTTGTGTGAGGCTGGTCCACAAAAGAAAGTTCCAGGTTTATGTCCAGAGACCTCCCTGAATGAACCAGACACATGCATGCCCATGATTCAGGGCTGGCTGAGGCTACAGGTGGATCCCAGAGTCAAGACCTTGCTGGGGGTGACTCTTCTCTTTCCTTCTCTGTCTCTCTTACTCATGGAAGAAAAACTTAAAATACTATCTTCTATTAAAATAAAAAAAAAAGTACTAGTTCAATAAAACTCACTCTTTGCCCTGGCCTAGAAAGCCATATCTGAGCAATGGGACAGAGTCATTATAATGCAAAATCCTGGGGATCTGACGAACAAGGTCTTAAGAGGTGATGCCCCACATGAGACCAACAAGCCAAGTTTGATTGGCTCAGGGTCATGTTTGCTCGACCAATAAAATATGGCAGCAGTGATGTCGTGCCAGTTTTGAAACAGTGTGTTTCACGGAAAAGAGAGTTTAGTGAAAGACAGAAGCAGAAAGACTTTAGGTTGATACGTTCTGCTGAATTTAACTGTAGTTGATTTTTTTTTTTTTTTTTTTTTTTTGGAGAGGTTTTCGCTGTAGGGTGTGTGTGCTCGCCAGAAAGACAGAGAGAGACAGAGAGATAGAAAGCAAGAAATCACCCCCCAGGGGGGATGGCCACGCCTCAATCCCTTCTCCTCCATTCTCCTCTTGGGTTCTTGGGCACGCACACACACATGCCCGGCGTGAGTTTAAGCCGCCGGGTCCAGGACTTGAACTGCGGTCGACTACGTGGGGGTCCAGTGACATAGCCATTACACTAACTGCTGGTCCCACTGTAGTTGATATTTTTATTTGAGGAAATACTTCTCACTTGTTCTCCCTCACTCCATAACAAGCCTGAGAGTAACCTGAAAACAACTGTTACGTTCATGAACATGACCACGTGTCTTAAGTAGACATGAATGCCCAACTGAATATATCGTCCATCCCCCAGCTGTGG
Organism: Tupaia tana; assembly: GCA_026018925.1. Classification (NCBI taxonomy): domain Eukaryota; kingdom Metazoa; phylum Chordata; class Mammalia; order Scandentia; family Tupaiidae; genus Tupaia; species Tupaia tana. The sequence goes on along the minus strand of JAKSZU010000002.1, from coordinate 176,727,521 downwards.
GGTCTGTAATAACCCTGCTCCTGCGGGCAGGGTCTGCACTGGACGAGTACACAAGAGCTGTATTAGAGGGTGTCTAAAATCCTTTCAAATCTCAAAGTCTCTGGTTCTGTCCTTTAGAGTTCCTTAAGATTTCTTAGCTCTCTTGTTAAACTTAAAAGATAGTGGTAACCTGCTTCAACTGTTGATCAAATTTGAGTATTATAAATTATAGAATATTGTGGCAGAGTTACTTTTAAATGTATGCTATAAAGATTTTGCTTTTCTAAAGGAATTCATCCCCAACTCTACTTTTGCTTCCTCTTGGTAGGGTTTCTCTAAATTCTCCTTTCGATCTGAGTATGTGGTGGATTAAAGCTGGCCATAAGCCCTCCTTACTGAAAGGTGTGGTCTATGTCCTCTTCCCTTGGTTCTAAGCAGGCTCATGATTGCTTGACCCTTAAAATATGGCATCAATGATGTTGTGCCAGTTCTGGGTCTTGGCCTTAAAAATGTGACAGCTTCTTCTTCCTGACTCCAGAATATTCATCCATTGTGCTATGAGGAAGACAAATGGCCCCATGGTGGGATTCACATAAAGAGGAACTGAGGCTCCCAGCCAGCCAGCCTCCCAAATCCAGAACCTTTATAAAGTCATCAAATGTGCCATCTTTTTTTTTTTGGAGAGGTTTTTGCTATAGGGCGCGTGCGCTCGCCAGACAGAAACAGAGAGATTAAAAGTGAGAAATCACCCCCCGGGGGGATGGCCATGCCGCAATCCCTTCTCCTCCATTCTCCTCTCGGGATCTTGGGCACACACGTACACGCGCCCGGCATGAGTTTTAAGCCATCGGGTCCAGGACTCGAACCATGGTCGACTACATGGAGTGCAGCGACATAGCCATTATGCTAACTGCTGGTCCCCAAATGTGCCATCTTAAGAGGAAACTTTCCAGTTCCATTTCAGCCTTTCTAGCTGAAACCATAGAATAAGGTGAGTCACTCCCACCAGCCCCTGACCAAATTACAGATTCATGAATAAATAAATGGTCACAGACCAGCTCAGGGCCAGGTGGTTAAGGGAGCTGGATCCCATGTGGCTAACCACGCATTTTGAGTCTCAGACCCCAATAGCTTGAAAAACACTAAGGGTGTGTGAGAGCATGTATGCCCGAAATCCAAAAGAAGGTAGAAATGGAGGAGAAGGGATTATAGCATGACCATGCCCCCTGGAGGGCTATTTTCTCCCTTCCCCTCTCTCTCTTTCTCCCTCTCTTTCTCTGTTAAACACACATGTCTTCCAGCAAAATAAATACATAAATGAATAAATAAATAAGTGGGGAAGTTGTTATGCAGCAATAAATACTACTATCAGTAATGATGATAAGAAAGATAATGAGGCTAACATTTTTGTGAACCTTTATCAAGTTCTACATAGGGTGCAAAGTATTTCATATGCGTTAGGCCATTTAATTTCACCAAAGCAAGGGGGTAGCCACTCTGTGATTCTCCTTTAAGGAGGAGGAAACTGAAGTTTCACGTGGCAAATAACAACCTCAAGTTTACGTAGCCCAGGAAGTGGCAGACAAAAGCCATCAAACCAAATCTGCCTTCATTTTCACTCTGTACCTCTCCATCTGCACTGGTTGCTCTTGAAGATTCAGCCCTTGTATGGCTTTGTTTATCGCTTCTCTGAAAAGGATACTCACATTTCTTTAGAAGGGTCTGATTCATCACAAGCTCCCGTCTGACCACTATAAGAACACAGGTAAATGGCTCCTTGGATCTGCCACATCCGTGGGGCCTCTAAACTTTGCAGTTCTTATCATGATATTGCAATTCCTTTGTTTGCCATTACTTCCCTTCTGGGCTGTGGGGGATCCCACAGGATATGGACCAGGTCGTGTTCCTGACAAAATCTTTAGTAGCTTATACATAGTAGACTCCCCACAAGTGTGTTTGACTGCATTCTTTTCCTATTTCCACCTCAATTTGTTACATCCCAAACCAAACTGTCATCAACTTCATTCCCAGCTGGCTCCTCAGTTCCTCTTCCCACTCTATTCGACTTCCCCATCCTCATAATCCTGCCGACGTAGGAGCATTTGACACCTGTCTCTCCTTCAGGCATGGGTTTGACCAGTTCTTCAAAAAGCCCCTCATCTCTCACTTTTTCATCATATCCCTGGTCGTGATTCCCGTATATTATATGTGGGTGATTGTCATTTCCTTACAAGTGGCCTTCCTGCTTCTCTCCTCCCTTTTATATTGAACATTTCTTCACAAAAGCCAGATGAGTGTTTTGCTATGGTCTGAATGATTGTGTTGTCCGCAAATTCATATGCTGAAATACTAATTTTCAAGGTGGTGGTATTCGGAAGTAGGACCTTTGGGAAGCCAATAGATCATGGGGATGAAGTCCTCCTGAATGGGATTAGTGCCCTCATAAACAAGGCTCCAGACTGACCCTAAGCCCTTTCAGCATTTCCTGAAAGAGAATCAAACCAGTCCTTTAAGATCCTTTGTGCCTCCTCCTCACACACACTCAAAAGAAAAAGTGACAGAGAAAGTAATTGGATGGAGACTAGATGGTGGTGCAGCACTAACACAGTGTTCTATGAGGCAGATCCATGTGGGCAGTTTCTGAGTTTGTGTCCACAGACCTTCCTGAACGCATGAGTCATGCATGTGCCCATGATCCAGGGTTAGCTGACACTGGGGTGGATAGCCACATGAGGACCCTGTTGGGGATGCCTGTCTCTCTGCCTCTCTTGTTGTCTCTCTCACTTATGAAAAAAATTAACTTTTTTTAGAAAAGCGAAAATGATCAGAAACTTTGTCTATACTTTCTCTTAGTTATTAACCATGTTCATCACAGCTTACTAAAATTTCTCTAAGATTTTAAAGAAATTATTATTATTAAGAAACTAGGGACCAGTAGTTGGTGTAATGGCTGTCACTGGACTCGCACATAGTCAATCATGGTTCGAATCCCGGACCCGGTGGCTTAAAACTCACGCTGGGTGCGTGTGTGTGCATGCCCAAGATCCCAAGAGGTAAATGGAGGAGAAGGGATTACAGCGTGGCCATCCTCCTGGGGGGGTAATTTCTCGCTTTCTGTCTTTCTGGCCAGCGCACGCGCCCTATAGCAAAAATGTCTCTCAAAAAAAAAAAGAAAGAAAGAAAGAAACTAATTATGGTTGGTAGCAGCAGATGGTGTAATGTCTATGTCGCTGGACTCCCTTGTAGTCAACCATAGTTTGAGTCCTGGACCCAGTGGCTTAAACTCACACTGGGTGTATGTGTGTGCGTGCCCAAGATCCTGAAAGGAGAATGGAGGAGAAGGGATTGCGGCATGGCCACCCCCCAGGGGGTGATTTCTCGCTTTCTGTCTCTCTGTCTCTGTCTTTCTGGTGAGTGCACACTCCCTATAGTAAAAACCTCTCAAAAAAAAAAATAAGAAATTAATCATTGTTATAAATGTATATTTTATAATATACAAACATGTATTTTTTATGATTAACTATCGATACTATAATATGAAATTAATATATAATTAATACAATTATAACAGAAATAATAATTTCTTAATAATATACTCACATGTCAAGTGAAGTAGCTCATCATACTAACTACTTCTTGTGATTATAAGGATTAAATGAGACAATGTGTGGGAAACACTATTAATTAATGAGTCATTTCATACAAATATGTTGCTGCGTTCGGAAAGTCATGGATAAGAATCGAACCTTTAGGCACTCAGTCCAGTGCTCACTGTTCTACGCCATCCTGGCTCCCAAGCTCTACACCTTCTCTGTTCACATCATTCTTTGCTTCTTTATTCATCATTTAGCCATTTCCTTTTTTCCCCAGTTTTTAATATAGAGTATGTGCACTCACAGAATGAGAGAGAAAGTGAGAAGTCACCCCTTGAGGGCATGGCCACACCACAGATTTGCCATGTACCTTTGTTTTTTCCTCTCGGATTGACTGCTCAGGGCTTCCGGCTTTTCTTCGTCATGTGTGGCCTTGTGTTTAGGCAGGGCCCGCCATGCCTCACTCCAAAGACTCATCGAGCCAGCTCTGTGAGTTTTAGCACATGTCTATTATACCCTCTGTCCTTGGGTAGAAAAGAAATACCTAGCCTCTTTGGTAATGTGGAGAAAATTTTAATGAGATGATAGTACAGGAAACTAAGCTGTTCCCCTATAATCACATTTATTTCATATTACAATAGGATGGTCAGTTTAGAGAAGTTAACCCCTTAAAGGAATCCCACCTGGATAACATGTCCTAGGCTACAATTTTATCAACACACACACAATTTGAGGAGGTGTGGATTCAATTCTTTGAAACGTCGATTCCTGAGTTTTTCTTTTTTTTTTTTTTTAGTTTTTTTGCCATAGGTCATATGTGCTCACCCAAGAGAGACAGAGATAGAGAAAGACGGGGAGAGAGAAAGTGAGAAATCACTCCCTGGGGATGGGGGTGGGGGTGGAATGGTGACCATACTGCAACCCCTTCTCCATCCTCCTCCTGGGTTTTGGGGCACACATGCACATGCACCCAATGTGATTTTCAAGCTGCCAGGTTCGGGACTCAAGCCACAATCAGTCCTGTGGGAGTTCAACACCTTAGCCACTACGTCATCTGCTGTCTTACAATTGACCCCTTTTAACCTTTGTCCCTACATATTCTTTCACCAAAAGTTGTTCAAGTAGGCACATTATAAATGAGATGCAATAAATCCAAATGATTTCATGTTAATCAGCTATAAAAAAACAGTACATTTAGAAAACAAACTGTTAGCTACAGAGGAATTAAACTTAGAATATTAGATTTGAGGGACAGGATTTTTATCATTATTTTATTGAATTTTATTTCTTCTTCTTATTCTTCATTTTCAATTTGACAGAGAGAGAAAGAGAGAGAGGAGAGTGAGAAAACAAGACACCAGGTCCAGGACTTGAACCATGATCACCCATGTGGGAGTCCAGCAACTTAACTACCACACCACCTGCCAGCCCCCAGGAGAAAAGATCCTTATGGGTAAAGAAACTAAGGCTCCAAGACTGAAGTGAAGCGACGGCCATTTAGTGGCTAATCCTGGCCTAGACTCCTGCCCTCCGAGATAGAGGGGGAGGTACACGGCAGGTTCTCCTGGCAGGTCAGAAAACATGTGTGTTGTCCCTGATCTCCTGAGCCATCTCAGCCTTTAATGCTCTTCTGTCAGCCTCCAAATAATGGGACATGGAAATGGATTTGTTCAAGTGGTAACCCACAGATTCCAAGCCTTAGCACCTTTTTAAATGAGCAAGTGACACAGTGCCAGGCAAGACGCAACCTCCGCAAATGAATTAATTAGACTTTCAAAAAGAGCAAGCAGACTTGCCGTGGTGTTTTATTACACAGTTTTCTAAGTGGTAATTGAAAAAGAAGCACTTGATTTTAGATTCCCTCCCCGAGGTGTTAATTGTGGCAGGGAAGGACTGGGAGATAGAGAACCCTACATAAAATGAATCATTCCCTCACTCAGGAGAACCTCTTCTGCCTGCTCTGAGACACTGAGTGGGGAAGGAGCAGGGTGCAGAGTGGCATGCCAGCTTTGGGAGCTCTCGCCATTGCTTTAATAAAGAAATGTAAAATGCACAGTTAGGGTGGTGATCTGCTTCCAAATTATTACAGATGAAACCATTATAATAGGAATTCGATGTAAGGAAGGCACTGAACTTGATCCTAGAATTGCCTTCTACCAAGAGGTCGCCTGCCACCTCTTTTGCATTTCTTTTCCTTCAATCAAGAAAACATAGTCTTTGGGCTACTACTCAATTCAATGCCATTCAAGTTCCTTCAGATCTGCAGAGCAGCTATACTGTATCAGGCATTCACAATCTAAAACAATGAATAGCCTAGTCTGTCCCTCTAAGAAGCTATTAAGAGGAAACTGGCAGGTGTGATGGGTCTGAACAGATCCATGGCCCTGGTAGCACAGGAACAAGGAGTATTCAACCAACAGTGACAAACCACGGATGCTGGAAGACCTACCCTGATGTTGCTGGTCCACACAGTGTTAGGAATCAAAGTCAAAACCGAAAGGTATTAAGATGTCATCTCAGAAACTCCTTTCACTAAGGTAGCTGTCGCCTGGATATCCGGGATTTCAAATCCAGTAAGAGCATTAAGAGTGTAAGTGTCAGAGCCAGGCTGACACTTTGCATCTTGGTTCCACCATGTGACCTGACATGAGTTATTTATGCTGTGTCTCAGTGTTCTCTTCTGTAAAATGGGGATAATAACACCTGCCTCTTGGGTTTTCCAGGAGGACTAAATTTGGCACATAAGAAATGCTAGCTTTGGAATGGCTGGAAGACAGGTAAAACCTCAGAGAGGAGAGGGTGATTGAAATACATTTGCAGGGACCTTTAGGGGGTGGGAGGACTAAGTCATGCAGGCACACAGCACACACACACACACACACACACACACACACACACACATAGAGCCAGACAACAAGCCTGCTCGCCACTGAACCTCACTTTTGTACAAAGGAAGGAAGAAGAGAGGGAGCCTGGATCAACTGAACATTTACATCAAAGACACTGAGGAAAAAATCTGGAAGATAGACCTGGATTTATCAGAAAGTAATTAGGTAAGTTTTTTCTTTTCTTCTTCTTCTTTTTTTTTTTGAGAGGTTGTTGCTATACGGCATGTGAGCTGAACAGAAAGACAGAAAGTGAGAAGTCACCCCCCCAGGAGGGATGGCCACACCGCAATCCCTTCTCCTCTCAGGTTCTTATGTGCCCAGTGTGAGTTTAAGCCACCAGGTCCAGGACTTGAACCACAATTGACTACATGGGAGTCCAGCGACATAGCCATTATGCCAACTGCTGGTCCCGGTAAGTTTTTACTATGGATAGAGAGCTTAAAAGCTAAGTCAGCTCGATTGCAGAGAAAAAGGTTCTATTTTGTACAACTAAGTTTGTGACTGTGCAGGTCCCACCCATGAATCAGATCAATGAATTTGCTCATGACTTGCCAACTGTATTCCTGCAAAGATCCTATCTCCACAGCTGCTTCCCCTGGTCACTGATGTCTTGGCTCTCTCTCCCTGTGCCTCACCCTAGCCACCCCTAGAAGCCCCACCTCCCCAGTACCTCCTCACCTGGCCTGGGTTGGCAATGGCCCCACATGATACATGGGAATGATGATCTTTAAGTCTCAGATGCCTCATGAATAAAGTGGGCACAATGGAGCCAACACCGATGGAAGACTGGGGACTGGAATTGGCTGACCTTTCTGAGGGATTAGAACATCACCTGCTTTGGAGGGTTTTTGTGATCCATAAATGTAAAGTACCAGAAATTTTAAAGAGAAAAAAAAATTTTATAAGGTTTTTGCCATAGGGTGCATGCATTTGCCAGAGAGAGACAGTGAAAGGAAAAGTGAAAAATCAACCCCCAGGACGATGGCCATGCTGCAATCCCTTCTCCATTCTCCTCCTGGGATTCTGGGCATGCATGCACTCATCGCTGGCATGATTTTCAAGCCACTAGGTCTGGGATGCGAATCACAGTTGGCCATGTGGGAGGCCAGTGCCTTAACCACTACACCACCTGCTGGCCCCTATTTATTTTATTTTAAGTAATCAAATGGGTGCTCAGCAAAACAGCTATTACATTGTTATAATATCCTTGGCTTCCACAATCTCTGGTGCTCTGATGCCCGTGCACACAGGGTGTGTGGGAGTCCCCTCTATGTAAATAAATGTACAGTTGTCTACCACTTAGGAAAGCACAGGGGCTCAGCCGGCTGGAATTTTCTAATGAACTTGATGTGCTGTGTGTAAGAACCTCCGAGGAAGGTTTTACAGTACCTCTGTCCCATCCACACCACAATAATTGCATCAGAGCTTCTGGGGATGGGCCTCAAATAGCAGTACCTTGCAAACTTCTAGGTGATTCTAACATGCAGATAAGGTTAGGACTCAGCTATGGTTTCAATCCTTGCTTTTCCAAGTGTGGTCTTAGACAGGTGGAGACAGCATCTCCTGGCAGGTGTTTGTTTGAAATGCAGAATTGGGACCTGCAGGTGGCATAGTAATTGAGGTTACAGTGCCAGACCCAGTAGCTTGAAACTCATGCCAGGTGTGAGTGTGTGCGTGTGTGCCCAAAATCCTGAGAGAAGGAATTGCAGCATGGCCATACTTTCTGGGTGGTGATTTCTCACTGTCTCTCTATCTCTCCTATAGCAAAAATCTCTCTCTCAAGAAAGAAAGAGATCAGCAGATGGCTATGTTGCTGTACTCTCACATAGTCAACCATGGTTCAAGTCCTGGACCTGGCAGCTTAAATTCACTCCAGGCGCGTGTGCATGCATGCCCAAGGTCCCACGAGAAGAGGATGAAGGAGAAGGGATTGTGGTGTGGTCATCCCCCCGTGGGGGGTGATTTCTTGCTTTTGGTCTCTCTGTCTTTCTTTTTTTTTTGGAGAGGTTTTTGCTATAGGGTGTGTGCGCTCGCCAGAGAGACAGAAAGTGAGAAATCACCCCTCAGGGGGATGGCCACACTGCAATCCTTTCTCCTCCATTCTCCTCTTGGGATCTTGGGCACACACGCACACATGCCCAGAGTGAGTTTAAGCCACCGGGTCTGGGACCCAAACTGTGATCGACTACATGGGAGTCCAGCAACATAGCCATTATGCCGACTGCTGGTCCCCTCTCTGTCTTTCCGATGAGCATACACACCTATAGTAAAAATAAATAAATAAAGTCTCTTAAACAACAAACAAACAAACAAAAAATGAAAGAGAAAGAAAGGAAGGAAGGAAGGAAGAAATGCAGGATCCTAGGCATCACCCCAAATGTACTAAATCAGAATGTGCATTGGAACAAGGTCCCACTTGAGGTTTTCTGTGAGGATTGAGTCTGTATATGTCAAGGACAGTTGTAGAAATGCCCCACCCAAGAAACCGGAGAGCCACTCCTCTGGCTGTGTAAGCTTTGGCAATCTCTAGGCCTCAGTTTCCTCTTTGGTAAATAGAATGCTGAGGGGGACAATGTCAGCCCTGGCATCTGATCAACCTGTGAGTAGAGGCCTGTGGCCTCCGGCCCAATGCAGCTCCTGAGGAGCCTTGGTCCCTCCCCCAGTCCCCAGCTGGGATCCCCAGGGTGTCCTGCTGAGGAGTCCAACCCAGGAGCCACTGAATCTGGCAAGAGCTAAAAATTAATTCCCTTCAAATCAATAATTTGCAATTAAGCATAGAAGATACTAAAGCCAAGGGGGGGCAGGCTTCTGGAAAGAGGACAGCTGAGCACTTCAAGCCTTTGGAGCTGAGAAGAAGGGGGGTGTGGGGGAAGCCCAACCGGTTCCAAGCAAACAAATGAACATTTGGCCCCATTGTTTGTGAGGAAACAAGCAGGGACTTAAGTGGTACTTGAGGAGTGAAAACAAGGGGAAAAAAAAAAAAAAAAAAGCCAAGAGCTTATATCAGCAGGACTCAATGCCAGGAGCTAATTTGCTTTCCAGCAGGCTCTGCTTATACACTTCCCAGGCTCAGTGTCTTGCTCCACCACCCTGGGGTCCTCGGAAGCCCTAGTATAAGGCTTCACAGTCTGCTGGCTGCAGGCAGCACCCAGATCATGCAATTGGAAGCCTGCCTGGGACCCCTCCCCACCCTCAGCAGCAAGTGTCAGACCAGCCTGGATGAGTGCCAGGCGGGCAGTGCCAGGGGAGTGCAGACACCATATAGGCAGACAGCTCGATGGAGCCAGGATTGAATGGCGGTTGATGTTATACAGCAAGAGCTGCAATCTGGGCCTTGGAGCCATCCCATCGGTCTCCAGAGATGTGCAGAGATACACTGAAATTTCTGAAACAAAATTGAAATGTGTTTAATTTTGGAAGTATATGCAGTGCATGCCCTGTGGAGAGGGGGCTGGGGAGAGGCAAAAATAGAGTATAAAGAACTGCATATCGTGAAACAAAACACAGCTCTTTGGAGTCTCACTTAAACCGCAGTAAACTGAGGAAGGGAATACTAATTTTCTCCCATAGGAGCTAACAAATGATTTGTCTATGAGTCATTAATAAGTCCAAGCTGGACACACTGCCAGAAAAGACAGAGAAGTAAACCTTCTGAGGACCTACTCGAGCCCAGGGTCTAGGTGTTTTACAACAGCCTCTCAGCTAGTCCTCAGAATATCACCTGAAGATAGATTTTAGGATGCCCTTCATTTTACTTGGGAAGAAATTTCCCCAACTTCATTGCTCAATTCTGAAATATGAATTGAACCCCACTCTATGGAAAGTACTCACCTAAAACATAAAGAATATAACCCCTACTTATAATCGACATAAAGGGACGCACACTTCACAAAACAAAGGATGACATAATCAGGCAGTGGTAGGTGTCCAACAGGTAGAGCAGAAAGGGCGAGCCTGCATGAACATGAACAAAGAGACCCACCAGGACCTCAGTGGTCAAGGAGACACGTTAGTGTCGAGGAGAGGTCTTTGAAGAAAACACAATTTCAAGAGTGAAGAGGAAAAATAACATTCCAAATGAAGAGGGTGACTGGAATAAAGATACGGAGATGAGAACGGGTAAACTGGATCTGTTAGATGATATGAAGACTATTTAAGATTTTTCTTTGAGGCCTTTGTGATCATTCAAAGTGGAAAAGCTTGGCACAATAATGTTATTGGGCAAATCTTTTAACATCTAAAAGAATTCTAATCTTGTAGTGTAATAAGGATATATAACTTTTCAGTCAGTCAATAATTATTTGCATACTTGCCTTGGACCCAACTATTAAGTCACATCTACCAATTGGCATGTTGCCAAGAGTTCAGCCTCCTACAGAAGACATAGTATCAGGTTTGTCTAATAGATGACACTGGACAGTAGACTAAGACACCTGTCCAACTATACACACTCTAGAACATAGGTGTGTGCTATACTGTTCACCTAAAGATAGAGCAAGAGCCATGGGGAACGTTCCAGGGATCACATTCTAGTCCATTGGAGTTACTTCTATTAGCACCCATGGAGACCCGGATGCACCATGGCTAATGTTTACATGGTCGCCAAACACAAAGTCACTCTCTAAACAGGAAAGAAGAAAGAGACACAAGGTAGAAGCCAAACCACTCTGTGGGAAAAGGTTTGTATCTCTCTTCCCTGAGTAGAGAAGAAGCTGATTAAGACCTCTCTCTTCTCCTTTCTCTACTTCCTCCTCCCTCTGGAGGAGGCAAGACCTTCCATCTTTAAGGAAGAGCTATCTTGGTCTGAATTATATACATTGCAGAACATTCTATTAGACCACTGTTCTACTGGGTGTGTATCTACTGGGTGAGTATCTAATGGAACAAAAGATCACAGGGCACATTGAATGTCTCGTATGGTAATCCTGACCAAACAGGGAGGTGAGACGTCCCGAGTTCAAGGTCCACCCATCTTTTCTCTTCTCTCAGGTCCCTCCTCTAAGCCAGATTGGTGAGATTCCCTCAAGTTCTCAGAGCAGCCCTAACTTTTGATTTTCTCTCATCATTGGATACATACTCTCTTTCTCATGGGTCAGCAAGGGTTTGGGAGGGCACTTTAAGCCAACCCCTTTCTCATCAGGGAAGTACTTGATTCTCGGTCTCTGTCTCCTCTTTTGCTGAGGTATGACATGTTCTGTTGCAGATCTAAAATCTAAGACTTATATTTGGATGTGGAAAGAAAATAAAGGCGTTCATGTAACCTATTTATTTTTGGACTATTGGGTTGTTGGGCAAGTCATGATGGATTTTTGCATAGAAAAATATGTCACGACTTTCCAGACAACCTAACATGTTGCCCTCCCTGATAGGAATAGGTAAAGGGCCCTGTGAAGGAGGTCCCCTCAGTTCTGGAGTCCTACATGAGAGTTTGGTGGTCGGGGTGGGGTGGAGGGGAAACAGCAGAAACACTCTGCCATGGTCTTACTTTGCCTCCTTTGAAGAAGGCCTCATGAGAACTATCTAGACCAAAGCAGAACTCAAATATTTCTGAGGACTGTAGCAAAATATAATGATAACTGCTTCCTAACACAACTTCTTCTTAAGACTCAGTCTCCATGAAGCTCAATCCTCACCTTAACTCATCACCTCCCTGAGAATCAAGGAAAATGGGGGGGGGGCTCTATACAAATCTCCTCTTCCCACTTCTCAGCCCGCTTCAGTGACTGAAACACCACATGGAAACACACACGCACACATGCACACATACACACAGCTCTATACAAATTAGATTGAGACATTTTCTGGAAAAACAATCCATGGTTCTGTTTCCATGGAAGCAATCACTTGTCCCCAGTGGCAGCAAATGGCAGGCAGACGGCAGTAAGGGAGCTCACAGTGCCGCTATGGGCCCTCTCCCTCACCGCCAAATCGAGCAGAATGCACTGTAGGAAGCGGGAGGCAGGGTTGAGCTTCGCCAGGAAAACCAAACCTCCAGGGAGACAGTGAACCCCAGCTGTGCCCCCTCTTTTGGGGCAAATGTACATCTGGGCACTCTGGGCACCGTTCCAGCCAATCAGCCAGGCTGATCCTCCCACAGCTTTTCACAAAAGGCTGCTCATTCAGAGCAGATGGTGGTGCTGAGATGGAGCCTAAACCAAGATGGAGGCCACCCATGGGGCTGGAGCTGAGAGAACATTGCCGCTCTATGCAAATGCCCCTTGTCCCCAACTCCATTTGTCAGATACCCCTTGCTTCCTTCAGCTTCTAAATGAGTGTCCCAAAATGTGGTCCATGTGGTACACAAGGTGATCTGAGGTAGGGAATGGAAGAACACTCTAAAAACTTTTAAGACTTACATACTTAATATGCACTAGGAAAAAAATACAAAAAACTCTGATGTTTGTGTATATAATTGCTTAACATAAAACTAATATAGATGCTGAGCCAGCAGGTGGCATGGTGGGTAAGGCAACTAGATCTCACAAGTCCCACTGTCAGGTTTGAGTGCTGGATTCAGTGGCTTGAAAAACATACCAGGTGTGTGTTCATGCCCCAAATCCTGAGAATGGAGGAAGATGGAGGACAAGGGCTTCAGTTTGACCATCCTCCCGGGGGAGGGGCATGCTTCCTCACCTCCCTCTCTTTCTCGCAAGCACACAATCTATAGCAAACATTGTAAAAAAAGAAAAAGAAGTAAAGTAGGAGCTTAAATAAGAGGAATCAATTTTAAAGAGTTATTAAGTAAACAATAGTGTAAATATTTCATAAACATGACCAAAAAAAAAAGCCATGAAAATTGTGCCTGAGGGACCAGCAGTTAGTGTAATGGCTATGTCGCTGGACTCCCACGTAGTCGACCCGCGGTTCGAGTCCCGGACCCGGCGGCTTAAACTCACGCCGGGCGCGTGTGCGTGCGTGCCCAGGATCCCGAGAGGAGAATGGAGGAGAAGGGATTGCGGCGTGGCCATCCCCCCTGGGGGGTGATTTCCTGCTTTCTATCTCTCTGTCTCTCTCTGTCTGTCTGGCGAGCGCACGCGCCCTATAGCAAAAACCTCTCCAAAAAAAGAAAGAAAAAAAAATTGTACCTGAATAAATAAAGTTTGAGAGATCTTTCTTAAAGATTCTGATGTTCTCTTTTAGGACTGGGCAAACATTTAAGCAAGAATAAACAATTCAGGGCCAGGAGATGGCATAGCAGTTAGGTAGCTGGACTTCTGCATGGCCAACCACAGTTTGAGTCCAGACCCGGGGCTTCACAATCACTCCGGGTGTGTGTGCGTGCATGCCCAAGATTCCAGGAGGAGAACGGGAGAAAAGGGATTGCAGTGTGGCCATTCTCCCTGGAGGGTGATTTATCACTTTCCCTCTCACTGTCTCTGTCTCTCTGCCTCTCCCCACCCCCATAAGTGCACATGCCCTATGGCAAAAATCTCTAAATAAATAAATAAACAAACAAACAAACAATTCTTGTGACAAGGTGCAAAGTGATGGCTCTGTAAGGGATTCCAGAAAATTCTCTCTTGGGACCAATCATTGTACCAGGGGTTCCATTTGTCTCTGTTAGACTGTGCCCAATGCTGACACTGGACCCTTGGCTGAGGTTCCCATGACCTATGTCAGATAGGTTGCTCAGCCTATCAAGTTCTGTTTAATACTGACAGGATCCTACCCTAAATCAGCTTTCCTGGCAAGTGAGGTTGGACAATGCGGAAGGCCAATAGTTGAAAGGCCTCTTTGTCTTCCCACTTAGACAAAGCCTGGAGCCAGCTTTATGCCGCCAGCAATCAGCTCCTTTCTTCCCAGCCTCACCCTAACTGTTCTCAGCATCTAAAACTGAAACGAAAATTCTGCAAAGAATGCACCTTCAGCCCCAAACTGTACTTCCCAAGGTCTCACCACCCCAAGATGTTGTTACAAAGGAAGAAATAAAAGCAAAAGAAAAGAAGACTCTTCTTACTCCCTCTCCAAGGTCTATCCCTGTATTAGGTCAAGCTGTTGTAAGAAAATACCATGGAGTGAATGGTGTAAACAAGAGACATTTATTTTCTCACTCGGGGGTCTAAAAGTTCAAGATCAGGGTGTTAGCGTGGTTGGTTGGGTTCTGGTAAGATCCATTTTCTGGCTGGTTGTATCCTCACATGGCAGATGGTCATCAAACTCTGTGGTGTCTCCTTTTATAAGGACCCCATTCTCATGACCTCAGCTAAACCTGATTATCTCCCCAAGGACCCATCTACAAATAGCATCATATTGGGGGTAGGCTTTCAACATACGAATTTGGGGGGCACGTGATTCAGCTCACAGCAACCACTTTCCCTGAAGCTGTGAAGCTTTAGGAGAAAATGTAAAGAACTGAACCATCAAGACCCCACTTTAAGGTTTCAACAACAACAATAATAACAATAACAACTAATAATAACTGGGACTTACTAAATCTATGTAAATTCTGCACAACCCCATACGGTATCCTCAGAGTCTCATTTTCTAGAAGACCATTCTAAGACTCAGAGAGGTGATGTGATTTACTAATGAGTTGCAGGACCAGGACTCAAACCTAGTCACTCAAGTCTATGTGACTCCACTTGTTGTTCAATTTCATTGCCTCATCTGCCTGCCTTCCATGGTCTTCCTCAAACTCCACTGTGTCCTTTTCGGCCTGTTCAGACCCCTCCCTACTTCCTCTGTGCATGTAGTCAGAGAGGGTCCCTAGAGAGCCCATCAATCTGAACCCCTGTAAAAGGCCATTTCCTCATAACACACCCTGAACATCTGTAAAAACAATTTCTCCTCAAGCCCACAACTGAACCTCATAATAAAAACTCACCATCCAATATAGCCTTAAAAAAAAGTCTTGATGGCATTTTAACTACTGGAGAGATTTAGCGATGTTTATTTCCTAGTTATTCTGGGAAGATGCTTGCCTCTTTTGTAGAGGGCTATCTATGAGACACTGAGATTTTTTCTTTTCCATGAGAAAGATTTTGTTCGTCTTCAACAGTATAGAGTAGCTCATGCTACTGTAACAATCCCCACGTATCAGGTATTTACATTTATTTCTCACTCATGCCAAGTCCCCTGGATTTCAGGGACTTTCCGGGAAGTTAATCTCCTGGAGTTGACTCAACATTCAAGGAGCTTCCATCTCATGACTCTGTCTTCTACGACTTCCTGGGCAATGGAGAAGAGAATGTGGAGAACTGCCCATCAGCTCATCTTGCATCTACATTGTCCAAAGCACATCATGCAGTTATGCCAGATTCAAGGGAATAGCAATGTACAGCCCTCCTCCATGTTTCAAGGAAAGGAGCCTCAGGAATGAATGGGGGGGGGGGGGGGGCATTATTTACCTGCCATGGCACTCATATACTTTCTTTTCATCTGCAAGTGAAGGAAGACATAATGTCAACCAGAAGGTTTAGTGAGAAGAACCCTGGGCCGCAGGCCAGGAGACAAGAGTCTGAGTCTTCTCTGAACACTTTTTTAGCACTGTGATATGGAAGTCACCTGGCCTTGCCGAAGCTCACTTTGCTCACCAGATGAGGAGCAAAAACCTAGTAGAGCTGCCATATGATCCAGCAACCCCACCACTAGACATATAGTCAAAGGCAATCAGTATGCTGGAGATATCTGCACGCCTATGTCTATGGCAGCACTATTCACAGTAGCAAAGACATGGAATCAGCCTAAATATCCAGCAGTAAATTGATGGACAAAGAAAATGGGGTGTATGTATTCAGTAGACTCATATTCAGCCATTAAAAAGAATGAAGAATGGTCAATTGAAGTTAAGTGGGCAAACCTGGAGGACATACGATGTTAAATGAAATAAACCTGGCACAGAAAGAGAAATAGCACATTTTTCCTCATACATGGAAATTTGAAAAAAAATGAACTCACGCCAGATGAGGGATAAAGAATGACAACTAGAAGCTGAGAAAGATATGAGGTGGAAATAGAGTGGTGTCGATTAACAGAAACAAAGTCACAGATAGGTAAGAGGAATAATTGCATATGTTATAAAATCCAGTGGGGATAAAGCAGCTAACAAAAATTTACCGTACATCTCAGAGTAGCTGAAAAGGGGAATTTTGAATGTTCCCAACACAAAGTAATGACAAATGGTGGAGATGATGGGGGTACTAACCACCCTTATTTAATCATTACGCATTGTCCGCATGTACTGAAAATCCCATTGTTCACTCCCAAATATGCACAATTATTATGTTAATAAAACATTTAATTAAAAAAATACGGTGCTTGTTCTGCCAACCTCACAGGATTATTGTGGTGAATAATGTAAATTAGGAAGTGAAAGTGAGTGTTTCTCCACATGCACATGAGAAAATGTTACTCAGTAGTACTCTTTCAAGTCACCTTTTTCATCACATGGAAGGCAAAGAATGAAACAGAAACAACAAAATCCTAACTGGTTTCAACCATCTTGAGTTCATACCCTAGTTCTCTCTTCTTTAATACAGTCATTTTATTTTTGTGAGCCTCAGTTTACCCGTTTATCAAATAGAGGGTGATAGTTCTATCTATACCCATAGGAGATACTCAATGCAAAAGTACTGTATAAATTGAAAAGTTACCCACAAATAGAAGGAATTATTCTCCCTTCCTTCTTGTATCTAAAGTTTCTTCCTCTCTATTCACCATCCATTTCTTCAACTTCTCAACAAGCTCAAGTCTCCTGGTTTTTTTGGTAGAACTTTTTTTCAACCTTCAACATCCCCTCTCTGCACACATACACACACTTAATTTTTCACACAATCTCTTCTTCATTGACATCAAACTTTCTGAAAACAAGGCTACATACCTGCCTGGTCCCTCTTCTTAAATTTCATTCATCCTTTATAACACTTTCCTTTGGTTTCTGCATCCATGACTATCTCTTAATGGTTACGTAACATCCTCATTAAATTTCTCTCAGTCTTGGGGCTGGTAGGTGGCATGGTGGTTAAAGGCACTGAACTCCCACATGGTCAACCGTGGTTCAGGTCCTGGACCTGGTGGCTTGCTTTCTCACTTCCTTCTTCCTCTCTCTCTCTCTCTCCCTCTCTGGTCAAATTGGAAAATAATAATAATAAAGTTAAAATAATTCTTTAAAATAATTCCTATCAGCCTTATTTTTCCTTGACCTCCCTGCAACATGTGACAAGATGAACCATCACTCTATCTAATCTACCCAATGCCACGTTCTATCAGGTCTGCTCAAGTCCTGTTGGTTATATGTAGACAATATCACTATTCTATTGATTTTCCCACAGAAACTTGTCTCATGCCCATCTTTGACTTTCTCACTACTCAGCTTGTATGTCCTATTGATTTCGTCTCTTATTGGCTCTATTCCTGAAACATCTTACCCATTTTTCTTTTCCCATCCCAGTCCAAGTCCTCAATTAGTGTGATTTACTCCCTTAGCTACCTTACTAGTCTTTGTTCATTTATTTATAAAATATAAGTATAATATCAACTACCAAGGCGTATTATAAGAAGAAAACTGATTTATGGGTTTTTTTAAATTTGTTTGTTTGTTTTTAGTTTTTTTGTCATAGGGTATGTACATTTGCTAGAGAGTGACAATGAGAGGGAAAGTGAAAGGTCACCCCCAAAAGTGATGGCCATACCACAATCTTTTCTCTTCCATTTTCTTCCTGAGATTTTGAGTATGCATGCACATGCACCTAGTGTGATTTCCAAGTCACTAGGTCTTTGAACCAGTCAGCTATGTGGGAATTTAGTGTCTTAACCACTATGCCACCTGCTGGCCCCCGATTTATGAATTTAAAACAAGTACTACTGTCAGGTACATGGTATTTATTAAACAGAGTGCTTCTCCTTTTCCCCTGCTTGATCCATTGTCCAGTTTTCTTCCTCTTGGTCTGATTAGTTACCATGCATCTGTAAAAACCTTCAAAGCTTCTCAATTTCTCTAAACTCTGGTCCAAAAATATCTTTTCAGCCTCACACTCAGAGACTCTCACACCAGATCCTCTCACAGCAGATCCTCACATCACTGTCCTAGCTGATTATTCAGTGTTCTCCAAACATGCCACATACATGTATTCAAGTGCATTCTCTTTGCTACCCCAGAATGTACTCCTTTCTTCTCTGCCTGGAAAAAAATGTATTTTCCTACCATCAACTTCCCAATTAAGCATTAAATCCTTTGCAAAACTTTCTTCAACCCAACAGTCTCCCCCAGGAACAGATTGCTACCCCTTAGCTCTGTTTTCCTACATTTCTGTGGAAGAGTAGCATTTGGACTTGCTTATTAGAATGTGGAGATAAAGATAGGTCCATCTCCTGGTTCAGTCTCCTCTAGCAGTGTAAGTGAACAGACCACTCAGTCATAACTTTGAGTTAGCTAAGGACTTAGACGGTATGGGTAGAGCCAACAGACCACCACTAAGAAGACAATTCACTAAAATGTGTACCTCAGGGCTAACAAAGGGCTTCTTCCAGAAGATGAAGGGGCCTAGAAGAGTAAGAACAAAGTAAGAGCAGCTAGGAAGGCCATGTTGTAGGAGTGGGAGAAACCAGGGGGCTCTGGGATTAAGTGGAATTTAATTCCTGCTAGAACACCAGGGTAACAGGTGGAATAAAATAACAAGCAAAAATGAGTGAGTGATGGAGCCAACAGATGGCATAGTGGTTACATTGGTGGGCTCCCACATGGCTGATGGTGGTTTGAGTCCTGGGGCCAGTGACTTAAAATCATGCCGAGCGCATAGCCATGTGTGCCAAAGATCCCAGGAGGAGAATGGAGGAAAAGAGATTTCAGAAGGGATTTTATCCCCCCCGGGGGGTGATTTCTCGCTTTATGTCTCTCTAGCTCTCTCTGTCTGTCTGGCGAGTACACGCGCCCTATAGCAAAAACCTCTCAAAAAAAAAAAAGAAAAAAAAAGAAGGGATTTCAGTGTGGCCATACCCCTCCCCCAGGGGAGTGATTTCTCACTTTTCCCCTCCCTCTCTCCCTCTCCCCGCCCCCCCCTCCAGGAAGTGCATATGTTCTAAGACCAAATTAAAAAAAAAAAAAATAGAGAGAGCGAGTGTAAAAGGCATCTGCCAGGTGCCCACCAATTATGAATGAAATGGTACTCATCCTGATTTGTAGTCTGACTACTAAATGAAGCCATGCTGCTATGATTTTTTGCTATTAAGATTCTTTCCATAACTGTAGTTTATTAGTCCACACCTGGGAGGAGTTTGGACTGCCCATTTTAATGTGGGTCATGCTACAGAAACTAGATGGGTTAATACTGAATGAAGAGAAATACCTCCAACCCAGGCTATTGTGAGCAATCAGATAGTGCATTGGAGTGGCTTTTACCTGCAAGTTCCCATAAGCCTAACAATGGGTGCAATGGTGAGGGACTCATTTGTCTTCTCAGACACGTCAGCATATTCAATCCAGGGCTGGCGTATGTCATTGAAGAACTAGGCTTGCCCCTCTTCCCCTTTCTGCTGGCCTTAGAGATGGTGACTAGTCTCAGGCCCCACACCCACCTCAGGCAGGAGGGAGGATGAAGACGAGAGAGACTCACATTTCTTGCTTCACGGGCCACAACTGTAGCCAGAGCACAGTCCCACCTGACTGCTGGGGAATGCGGAGTTTGTTCATAGCTTTCCAGACATTGGAAAGGCAAATGAAAAATGAACTGGAAATGAGCTACCCTACCACATCTGCCACAATTGAGTTGAAACAAATTGTAGAGATGTTTATCTGTCTTTCTTCAATGCTCTGAGCTCCTTGAAAGCAGGGGTTCTGGCTTAGTAATCTCAAAACAAATGAACAAATAAACAATACCAGAGACCTGGCATATATTAATGTGCAACAAATGTTTGTTGAATTAATGTCACAGTGAAGGAAATTATGGGAACTATTGTCCTGAAGGTGCGAGTTAATGGCCAGAATGAGTACTGCTCAACAGGGAATGTTCCTAAAAGCCGCTGAGCAAGGCTATGGTGGAAGAGTGGTTTCAATGGGGATTTGTGTCCATCTAAACTTATTTGTAAAAGAATTGAGGTCATATTACACAACTAAAACAGTCCAAAATAAAACAATTCAGGACTGAATTGTAACAAGGTAAAATGGTTGAAAAATGGGAAGGGTGGGCCTGGGATCTGGTTACAAGTTAGTATGGAAAATTTGAATATGACACATGCGCAGTGGCCACGATTTCTGGACATATGGAAATATGGTTATGGGAGAACATGAAAAAAGTCTAATAAATTTGATCAAGTCATTGAGGGAGCCTGATGTGGACATTTAAGCTCCTGATGAACTGCAACCCAACCAAGGTTGAGCTGCTAGAAGTTTCCTCATTAAAAACCTCCAGAGGGACCAGCAGATAGCATAATGGTTATGTTGCTGGACTCCCACATAGTCAAGCATGGTTCAAGTCCCAGACCTAGTGGCTTGAAACTCATGCCGGGCGCATGTGCATGGATGTCCAAAATCCCAGGAGGATAATGGAGAAGAAGGGACTGTGGTGTGGTCATCCCCCTAGGGGATGACTTTTTGCTTTTGGCCTCTGTCTCTGCAGTGAGTACACACACCCTATAGCAAAAATCTCTTAAAACAACAACAACAACAAAACCTTCCAGAGCCATAGAGAAACACAGTGAGCACTTAATTCTTTTTTGTGCATCTTCCCACTGAACCTTCTTCAGGGACCTAATAGAGTTTAGGAAGTTACTCTGTGCCAGGCATGGGGATGGGCACATTAGAATGTCTCAACTGATTTCTGAGTCAGGAGATGGGTTGGTAAAATTACCTTGGTTCTATTACTGGAGTACCCTAGGAACACACCTGGAGTAAGAGTGCAAGAAGGGTCCAGCCCCATAGCCTAGTGGTTAAGGGAGCTGGACCCCACATGGCCAATTCAGTTCAAATGGCTTGAGAACATACCAGGCACATGTGCACGTGTGCCCCAAATCTCAGCAGGGTAAAGAAATGCAAGAGAAGGGATTGAGGCATGACCATGCCCCACTGGGGAGTGCTTCCTGTCTCACCTCCCCCACAGCACTCTCTGTCTCTCTGCTGAATGAACTCATCCTCTGACAATTAAAGAAAAAGAGTGCAAGAAAGCCTGCTTTGAGTGAACACAACAAAATAATGATCACGTGGTAATTTCATTTATAAAGTACTCTCACTAACAATGTCATGTTTATTGCTCAAAATAAATATTTATCTATTGAACAGCTTTCTGGTGATTGACAAAAGAAAAAGGAAATAGTTCATTGCCACTATCAATGAGCTCGTAGAGACACAAAAGTCAAACACAAGTGGTCCCAACCTATGACGGTTTGACTTAAAATTGTTCCATCTGACGATGGTGTGAAAGGGATACACATTCGGAAGAATCTGTCCCACAGGTATCTGTTACCATTCTGTTTTTCACTCTTAGTACAGTATTCAATGTATTATGTGAGCTATCCAACACTTCATTATGAAGTAAGCTCTGTGTTAGATAATTTTGCCCAACCATAGGCTAATGTAATTGTTCTGAGCGTGGCTAGGTAGACTAAGCAAAGCTATAATATAAGGTAGGTACTTTAAGTACATGTTCTTCTTTCTTATTTTATTTAAGCTATTTTATTTCTTTCTTCAGAGAGAGAGAGATAAAGAAAGTTACCCCCAATAGAGTCTTCGCACCACTCTAGCCAGGCCAGATCACACGCATGTGCTTACAAGCCCACAGAGGCAAGCACACAAGCCTGGGACCTTTCAATTCGGGTCCAGCATTGCAGAGCACTGCCTTACCACTGCACCACCATCTGGCTCCTAAATTATTTTTCATTTATAAGATTTTCAATTTACAATGGGTTCATTGGGATAGACACCTATCTTAAGTTAAGGAGCATCTGTACAGGAAACTGTAGCACCGTGGAATGCACTGTAGACCAAAATGGTAGAGTGACTCTCCCATCAAGGAGGTAGCTTCACAGCTTGCAGAGGCATTTGAGCTGCCGTGAAAAGAGGCCACACAAATCCAAAGCAAGAGAAAGAGAAAGAAACTCAGAGATGAAAAGAATAGCAGGCTATAGTCACACAGTTGGGAGTCAATGAGCTATCCCAATATCTTTTTAAAATGCATGTTTAAACTTTAAGCTTGAAAGAATTTCTATTCTTTGCAACCAAATGATTTCTGATTATAACAGCTGTGTAGACATGTCTTGTTTCTTGGCAATCGGATAGAAAGGCCTCACCCTATAGAAGTATTTCTTAATGAGCCTTGGAGTTGGCAGCTTAGCTCCCTTCCTCTTCCCTGTTAAATGTTTTTAATCAGTGCTTCCCTCTTTATCCCACTTACATCACCCTCTGGTCTCCATCAAACATCACTCTCTTCCTCCCTATAGCCAAACTAGCCTCTTGCTGTTGAAACACCATTGCTCAGAGTCCCCTCCTTGGAGGGCCAAGGAGATAACTGAGCTATCTAACTCATCTGATTGACTAAACTATAAAAATTTACTACTAAAGGTAGAAAAGCCCTCTTTTCCAGATAACACAAGCATAATTAATTATATGAGTAAAAAGAAGAAAATAATGGCAATGTCACTGGACTCCCATGTAGTTGACCACGGTTCAAGTCCTGGACCTGGTGACTTAAACTCGTGTGCATGCATGCGCAGGATCCCGAGAGGAGAATGGAGGAGAAGGGATTGTGGCATGGCCATCCCCCCTAGGGGGTGATTTCTCGCTTTCTATCTCTCTGTCTCTCTCTGTCTTTCTGGCAAGCACACACCCTATAGCAAAAACCTCTTCAAAAAAAAAAAGACATTTATGCATATTTTCCCTAACAAAAACAGGCTTGGGTAAACCTAATGACTTTGTAAATTGCTATTTGCACAATTATGTTCTCTTTATTGCAAGTGGTAGAAATCAACTTCAAAATGTCGGGAACCAGCAGTTAGTGTAATGGCTATGTCGCTGGACTCCCACATAGTCAACCGCGGTTTGCGTCCCGGACCCGGTGGCTTAAAACTCACGCAGGGCGCGTGCGCATGCATGCCCAAGATCCCGAGAGGAGAATGGAGGAGAAGGGATTGCGGCGTGGCCATCCCCCCTGGGGGGTGATTTCTCGCTTTCTGTCTCTCTCTGTCTGTCTGGCGAGTGCACGGACCCTATAGCAAAAAAACTCTCAAAAAAAAAACCTATCTCTACCCTACATCCGCCCCCCCCCATACATACACACACACACACACACACACACACACACACACCACAAAGAACAAAGCGGGAGGTGGTGATAAAGCCTTGGATGGACTTGAAGGAAGAACCGCATGTCCAGGCTAATAGTGAAGAGCCATGGGCCTGGCTTCTTCCTCCCTCTTCCTTCTCTCTGCCTTCCGGGTCTCTTTTCCCGCATCTCTCTGAACATCTGCTCCATCCTTCACTGATATTAAAAAGTTTCATTATTTTATATCTTGTAGCTCAAGTCTAACATAATTTTTTTCTTAAGTCAATTTGTCCAAGGTTTGCCTTGCTCCCTCTTTCACAGAACCACCTCTTGGATAATTTTAAATCAACGTTACTGTATTTCTGTTTGAGAGTTTATTAAAGGGTAAAAATGTGTTCATTCCTTCCTTCTGGTTTCTTAGGATTCATTTTGTTATTGGTGTTCTAATCTTAATTTCAATCTGCTTTTTAAAAAATAACGAAAGGAACACATGAACTTTTACGAGGTACCTTCTCTACCTGATGCCTCCTCCTCCATTTTCTCACTCGAAGAATGGCTCTGCTGTGCAACTGAAGACCAATGGTTGAGGGGCAGCTCGTATGAAGGCTTTGCATTGGCTAGGCACCCCAAAGCAGTCCTTCTGGAAACAGAAGCACCGAGTCCTTCAAATTGTCCACTCTTCCTGATTCTAGAAGGTTCTGACTTCAAAAAGAAATGATCATAGATCTATTATTTGTTAACTATTGTACTAGTCATGCTGCTATAGCTCCAGGAAGGAAGACAGCATTATCTCCGTGTTACCAATAAAATAATACCTGGGCAGAGGGCCTGTATGATTTATCCACTTGTGAAGCTAATAGGTGACTGAACCAAAAGATGAACTTATCTTTACTTAATTCTAAATCCCATGTTCTTCCCACTACTACAAGCTTTCCAAAAAATTCTGAAAAAGAAACAGTAAAACTATATAAGAAGAGAACTACCATATGATCCAGCAATTCCACTCCTGATTATCTACCTAAAGGACAGAAGAAGGCTCCATTGGAAAAGTGCTTGCACACCTATGTTTATTGTAGCATTATTCACAATTGCTAAGACATGGAACCAACCCAAATGTCCACAAAGAGATGAATGGATGGAAAAAGTGTGGCACATATACTCTATGGAAAACTATTTAAACATAAAGAAAAAGACCCTGGCATTTGATAGAAAGTGATCAAACATAGAAGATTTATTGTTGAGTGAAGCAAGTCAGGCTATGAAAGAGAGACATATCTTCACTTAACATGTAACGACTGTCCAAACTCGATGGTAGAGACTGAAAGATTATGAACACTTAAAACTACGGAAGGAGGGTAGGAGAGGGGAAGAGTATAGGGAAGGAAATTAGGGAGAAAAAATAGAGAGGTAAGACATTTGTGAGACTTAGAAATGGTTTATTACCTGTTGATGATAACATGTATAGTGTTCTCAACTGGACTGGTCTGAGCTATATTTCATGTTGGATAAATTCTCTTTACAAGCTAAATGATGTATAATGATTAAATTTATAAAAAATAATAATTCAATAAATAAATGAATTTTTATTTAAAAAAACTACATAAGAATAACCTCACCATAGTATCACTGAGTTTAATAAAACTTTTTAGGATGTCAGTATTTCAATCTCCACTGTCATCAGGACAAGTATTTGACCTATACCTGTAGCTACCTACAGATAAATAGCATCTTTGTCTACAGTAATTGTATTTTCCATGATCCGTCTTTATCGACGTATTCTCCTTGATTTTCTGAAGAGGTGAGCTATGAGGCTGCAGTAGAAGCAGCTGTTTGGGAAATACTGCCTTTCCTTTGTTCTGGATGCTATTTAAACATTGGCAGGGGGCCTCATTAAAGATGAATCGTTGAATTAGCAAGTAGTGTTGTAGCTAGAAGAGACAGCATGTGCTCCTGTGGTGAAAACAGATTTGCAGAAAGAAGGGAAGGTTTGGGGGTATGTGTGTGTGTGGGGGGGGGGGGGGGGTGGACAGAGGATGAAAAGACCAGAGATATGGCCAAGTCAAGCACATGCCAAAGGTTCTCCTACCTGCCCACTTCCACAGGGGAGCCCCAGCAGCAGGAAGGGAGCCATGAGAAGTTGTCTTTCTGCTGCGTGGAAGGGAAAGAGGAGCCCTCCTCTCAATCAGTTCTGGTCATTAATTACCCCCACTTCCTTCATGATGTGGTGAAGGGTCTCGTGCAGCCTCAGATGATCTAAGAACTTGGCCACCAACACACCTCTGGCTTTGGCGTGCCGAAAGCACTGTGTACCAACCACAAGAACCAGTGCTTCTCAGATGACCCTTCTCGCTACCCTCCTCTCCATATGCCTTTTCTATCTTGGAGGTGGCAAAGAGTTATTAGCACTTCTTTCTTCAAATGTATATCACAGTTCCTACCTCGCTTCTAATGTTTAGGATGGCTTCGATTTGCCCGTGGGATGAGAAATAAAACAGGCAGGCAACAGGCACTTGCGTGAGGTTGAATGCTCCCATCCATGAGGTGAGCAATCATCCTGACAGCTCTCTGAAGTTAAGAGTCATCCCTTAAACAACGTTTCACTGCTGTGCCATTTCACTTGGCCCGATTCTTTTCCCTGAATGTTTGATGCTTCAGAATTTGGGAGAGAGGAGGGGACACTGGGAAATAGGTGATGAAGAAAAGAGGTGACAGAAAATAACTGTTATGGAATCTCTTACATACCAGTTAAACGTGCTAGGTGCAATGACACATACTGTGTTATTCATTCCTAATAGCAGCGCCAAAGAATGGAGTTTTGTTCTCACATTACAAGCAAAGAAACTGAGTATCCGAGAGAACAACTTGTCCGAAGTTGCACGGCTGATAAATAATGCAGCTGGAATTCAAAACCACATCTGTGTGATTCCAAAGCCTATGTTCTCCGTCTACTAATTCTTGTAGATGTTTAAGGATATGGTAAGAGAAAGGATTTGTAAAATACAAATCAGTAGCCTAAACTGGGGATTGTAAAAGACCTTGTTTCCAATTAATTCCCCTCATGGGGACCTGAGGAAATTCCTGGCATGAGTCTCCAACAAGTCTCTCTTTCTCCCTTTCCTTAATTCCTGCCACCCCAGCTCCCAAGGATATTGCTTATTTGGCAATGCAAAAAGTATTAAAGAGGCAAGATGCAAACACCCACACCCTTAAGAGCAGCTGCAACCAAAACTGCCATTCAGGGATCAAGCTTTCTGCTTGGCAGAACTTCTGGGCTCGACGTTAGCCTGGGCCAGACCCTAACATAAGCTCACTGCCATATCAACTAAGCTTTCCTCTTGCACTTCTCCAGAAGCCTGTGCAGACAGGAACTGCCTGACAAAGAGCCGAGTGGGTGATCTTCACAAACTCCTTGAGTTAAAAGGATGCTGGGCCAGGCCTGCTGTCCTCAAGCAGTAATCGCACTATCAGACCTTCTCTCTCCATCGGTTTGAGGCTAGAAGCCTTTAGCAGTAACCCAGGTCCCTCTATGCCCATAAAACACAGCTGTGGGCTAGAGCACACCACACGCTTTCACCCAGGCCGCTGAGTAACCAGTGTTGAGCTGGGGTTGCTAAAGTGACCAAAAGCAGAGGTACAGACTAAGAGACAAATCCTGATTTCCTCACCAGCAGGCTCAGGGATGGTCTTGCTGATGACTCTTTTAAGGTAGTACAAGCCCCAGTCAGTAGCCCCGCACTCTTTTCAAACACAGGAGGGATTAGAGTCTTCAGAGCCAACCACTGTAGGAGATGCAGAGAGAAGGGCCGATGGCTGCCTGGGAAGGCCTTCACACACCTGTGGGTCCTTTTCACTGAGCTGCTAACACAGCCCCTTTACATTAGCAGCGCGGGTCTTCACAGCTCCCATTCTACCCAGATCATACCAAAGAGCCGCTAAACGTGGCTGAATGTCTGGAGTGGCCCAGCATACCTGAAACCTGAAGGCCTCCCGTGGATGCAACTCAGCTCATCACCCAGATTCCTGGGCTTCAGCTTTCTGCTCCTCACGCCAAGGTCCTTTTTTGCTCACTCATTGCAAACATCTGCCTGTCCCCTAATTCCCTCTATTCAGGTCACCCAATGCTTAATGGCTGCTTTATCTGGACTCCAGGTGCAGACCAGCCTGGAATCTGCCTCCCCCAGAATCTGTTTCCCTAGGGAGTTCCCAAAGGCTGCTTTGGCCACTGTACTGTTTTGTTTGTTGTGATGTCCTCATAAAAAAGACATTTTATAAACAATATCTCCAAAGACCTCCCTGCTCTGAGCAGCACACCCCTTCACACTCACTGGCCTGCCTGTTATCATCTGAATTGTAAAATGAAATGACATAATACATCCCTCTGACCCAATGGGCCGTAGCTTTGAGTTGAGTCTTGGTTCCTATATCTTTATTAGCTGTGTGACCTTGGCCAAGTTCACGCATGGGAGTTTCAGTCTTCTCTTCAACATGGGGGGATATGAAGCCCATGGAGTATGAGTCATAAGTGATGAGTGTATATAAATGCAGCTATTCATTTATGCCTGGCACAGTCAATATTCAGGCAATGGGAGTGTCCTTCCCCTAAGCCTCAAGCAGAAATGGGCTGCCATTCCTAATGAACGATAGACCTACTTAGAATGGTTTATTAGCTCGACCGAAATAACACACATCGTTGAGTCAGAATGCTGCCACAATCGGCAGTCATGAAGCATTTCTTTTTTTTTTTAAGAGGTTTTTTGCCACAGGGTGTGCACTCACTGTAGAGAGAGAGACAGAGACAGTGAGAGGGAAAGTGAGAAATCACCTCCCAGGGGAGATGACCACACCACAATCCCTTCTCCTCCAGTCTCCTCCCAGTAACTTGGGCACACACACACACACACACACACACACACACACACAGCATGATTTTTGAGTCACTGGGTCCAGGACTCGAACAGCAACTGGCCATGTGGGAATCCAGAGACATAACAACTACGCCATCTGCTGGCCTCTCAAGAAGCATTTCTTAAGAGCAAATTAAATACTTAGGATTTGAGCTATGGTTATAGAACAGAAATAGGGGACCATTTGTCAGGTTCTGTGGTTAGCATCGAGATGCTAAACTCAAAATGGCCTCCTTTAGACAAACAACTATGCTTATCCTTTGACTACTTTACTGAAAAACCCTTCATTTCATTGTGGTGAGTTCACTGACTATTGTTTTATATGTCCTCAGTGTTTCCACATTGAGTCCTTTGGTGTTTTCTTAAATGCATCCAATTAATTCTCCATCTATAGAAAGAAAGGAGCAAAACGAGCCACATGCCTGGGAAGAAGTGCCTGTGTATTTACCTTTCGAGATTGAATCCTGCCTGGCTGTCCCGCCAGGAAGAAGCAAACACATCGCCTGAATCGAGGAACACGGAGTGGCACAACGGACCACGACTGAAATGAAAAGACTTCACCGATGCCCGAAAGCGTCCCACACCAGGAGCTCACTCAGCTGCTCCGTGTTGCTGCTCTGCTAAAGAACGTGTCTCCCATAAACTGACGCGGCGTGACATGTCTAAACAGACAGGCCTTCGGTTAAGAAGGTTTTGTTTCCTACTGTTCCATACCTCTGCCTTTTCTGTACTTGCTCGGGTTAGGTCATTAAAAAAAAAAAAAAAAAAAAAAAGTACCAAAAAATGTACTAGAAACTATTGATTTCTGTTGTGCTAAAGCCCCTGACATTCCGGCGCGATGAAGATATTGCTGTGGACCCTGTGAGCCTTCTCATACTTCTCTTCTGCTTATGAGGGTCTCTGAGGATGGTATTAAAGATATTGTAGTTCCCACTTTCTGACTGTGGGATATCAGCAGGGTCTCTCCTGTGTAAAGAATAATTATCAGCACTGCTGTTACCTCTAGTAAGTGTGTAATTACATGCTTGGTTTTGTGGGCTCTAGGCTGTGCAATTTTAAATTATACAATAATGTCAAATTCTCTCTCACTGTCTTGCTTGCTCTCCCTCTCTCTCACCCTCCCCCCCCTTTTTTTTTATTTGAAAGGGGAGGTGGTGCTTTTTTTTTTTTTTTTTGAAGAGACAGGAGGAGAAGGTGTGCAAGACTTTCCACTCACACCAGCAGAACTGACAGCGTGGTAATCGGGGGAGGTCAAACACTGCCTCTTCCTGCCAGGGTTTCAACCTAGAGGACGATTCTTTTTTTTAAAAAAAATCAGAATTTATTTGGCAAGAAGGGAACATGGTGAAACTAAGTGGGAAGGGATTGTCAAAACTAGAAAACTAGGGAAAGGTGGGGGCCAGCTGGTGGCGTGGTGCTTAAGGTGACTGGATCTCACATGGCCAATTCATGGTGTGAGTCCCAGACTCGGCAGCTTGAAAAACACATGTGCGTGCGTGCTCCAAATCCTAAGATGAGAATGGAGGAGAAAGGATTGCTGTGTGGGCATCCCCCACCCCGGGAGGGGGTTCTTACTTTCTCTCTGTTTTCTCTCTCTCTCTCTCTCTCTCTCTCTCTCCCTCTCTCTCTCTCTCTCTCATGAGTGCATGGGCTCTACAGCAAATTTTATTTAAGAGGTACAGAGGTTGGAGGATGGGGGATGAGGAATGAAAGGGAGAAAGTGCGTGCTGTGGTGGGTGGTGGGTTCGAACTGTAGCAACTTGTCCAGAAAAGGAGCATGTGGGGAATGTGGTCTAAACGTCCATCCCCAGCCAGAACTGACAGTAGTGGAACCCGCCAGGTGTGAGGTTTTGGGGGGCAAACCATATCAGCTCTCAGCTAAGGAAAGCAGCCTGAGCTTGGTGAACAAGCCGCAGTGCAAAGGGCAGTCACATGGGGAGTTCAAAGCACTTGCCTCCACCTGCTGGCCCAGCAGCCAGTCAGCGAGCCCCATGGACACTTCTCCTACCAGGGACCAGCAACCCCAGTGGGACAGGTGTGGCCTTCGAGCTGCTTGGACTCAGCTTGTCCTAGGGTTCTCCTCTCACCTTTGGTCTCTCTCTGCCTCCCAGAGCTGCAGGTGAAGATGGGGAAGAAGGGAGGGCCACAGGTTACGAGGTGGTTAACTCCCATCTACCTCAAGCCCTGAAGTCAACAACAGACTCGTCTTGGTCCAGACTGACTTAAAGATGTCTGTTTTTCAATAGACTCAGCCACCTAGGTGTTCATTTATTCAACAGACTTTAATTTTTTTATTTTTTTGAAAGAATCATTTATTATTATTTTTATTTTTAAATTTGCTATAAGGGTGCATACACTCACCAGAGAGAGAGAGACAGAGAAAGAAAGTGAGAAAGCAAGCCACCAGGTCCAGGACTCAAACAGGGTTGGCCACGTGGCCTAATCAGTGCCTTAATCATCATGCCACCAGCTGGCCCCTCAACAGACTTAACTTATGCTACCCTACACCCTCCACTTCCTCCTGCTCCTGAAGACTCTATCCAAGCTCGCAGTCCAGCCCCGTCACTGTGGTTTTCACACATGGAGTCCCAGCCTTGACCAGTTTCCCCACCAACCCCTCTTTACACACTAGGGATTGCTTCTGTAGCAGACACTTCTTTGCATGGTCTGAGTCTTGAACACTCTGGGTATCCAATGAACCTGTGTTGAGAACATACAACTCTCATTTCACAGACCAGGAACACAAAGCCAGAGCAGCTAAGTGCTTTGCCCAAGGTCAGAGCTGCTTCGTGGCACACCTAGCAGAACCCAAGTCCTTTGTTCTTCAGGACTTGTTCCCAATTCACTGCGCTCCTTCTAAGAAACTGAGGTTAGGAAGTACCAATAATTCTAAACCATTGGAAAAGTTGAACAGGTATAGGAGATACCATGTACATAATTATATTAAGAATATTTAACATTGGGGCCCGCAAATGGCATAGCAGTTACGTTGCTGGACTCCCACATGTTCGACCCCGGTTCAAGTCCCAGACCCAGTGACTTGAAAATCATGCCAGATGCATACATGTGTGCATACCCAAGACCCCCTGGGGGGAGAATGGACGAGAAGGGATTGTGGTGTAGCCATCCTCCCAGAGGGTAATTTATCACTTTCCTTCTCTCTGTCTCTGTCTCTGTCTCTGTCTCTTTCTGTTGAACACACATGCACTAAGGCAAAAACCTCAACAACAAAAAAAGAATATCTAACATTTATTGAATGCTCATATATGAAGGGTCTAAAAAAAGCTCATGGAAAATGCATATAAAGAAAAAAATATGCATGGATTTCAATCTTTTTTACATCAAACTAAACTCATACTTTAATTCCATTTTCCTATGCACTTTTTGAAGTCCCCTCATGTTTCATTTGATCTCATAATGACCACTGGAGGTAGGAGCTTTATTATCGGAAGAAGAAACTGAGGCACAAAGTGGATAAGTAACTTATCTTGACTCTACTCAGGAGTAGATCCTGAGTCCACCCGATCCAAACCCTACATGTTTAACTCCCACGCTTGGGGGTTTTCATAAGCTACATCGATAAATGTTCTGTTTACAGTTGATATTTTAGGATTATTCTAGGACCTTTAGTGAACATTTCCCTCCATCTGTCTTGTTGTCTTACATCCTATAAAATACAGTTCACTATTTCTCTCCTGAACAGTCCCAGATCAATTTTCAGTTGGGGACGATTCAGCGCATGGCCACTAAATCCTCTCACACTGACAAGGAATCAGTCAGCAGGCTTCACCTGTTAGGTCTCCTTCTCCACAGCCTGCCACCGGCTCAAACAGACTTCCTCCTCACAGCCCATTTAGAAGCTTCCCCAAACCGAAACTAGACAACCACACTATGAGATTGTCAACTAAAACAGATCAGGTCAGATGGAATTTCTGAATTTCATCTTCACATTCTTAGGTTCTGATCCCCACAGGTTTTGTGGAATGTGCTAAAGGTAGACTACCAGAGCTGGGCAAAGATCATTTTAAGACTGTAAATAACAACCTCTTGCATTTAGATAGATGTTTCCATTTCATTGTGTATTCCCATACATTACCCAGTTAGTTGATGCTTTACATGCTTCTTCATGTGAAGAGAAGAAGCTACTTTTTATCTACCTCTATCTCTGCCCAACCACCATCTTTTACAGAGAAAAGAGAGACAAGAAAAGATTTAGAGACTTGGTCTAAATCCAGAAAGGAATGGAACACTGGGCCTAGAACCCTGGCATGTGTTGACTATTACTGGTCTCTTCAAAAATGACCCCCACCTTCCTGCATTCAGTGTTCTGTAGTTCACCAGGCACTGTCTCACCTATTACATCATCTTGAAGAGAAAGGGCTGAAGCACTGGGAGGTTGACTGACCCTCCATGGAATACAGACAGTGTGGAATTGAACCTAGAACCCTAAAACCAAACTTTTCCCCACCTGCCCTTTCATTCAAACTCTGTCTCCAGTCAGTGTCCTGTTATGAAGACCATCTATCTGTAGCCTTACGGAGTTTTTATTTCTTCTGCCACATTTAGCTACTATTCTGAACTTCAATGATAACTTCTGTTCTGTGCAGTAAGTTCAAAAGAAGACCCATCAGAGTCCAGATGGTATAAATCCAGACTAATGATCAAATAACATCTCCTAAAGCAGAAGCATCAAGTCAATCCATATTTATTCTGAACAATGCTAGAAACTTGGATGTTACAACAGAAAGATGAGATTATTCCTGTCTTCAAGAAAGTTGCAGATTAACTGAAGAAAAATTGTCTTCAAGTAGGTAATCAGGATTTATGTAGACTCAAGAGAGTAATGAGGTCACAGTGAGTATACAGGGGGTACATTGCCAGGCTCTGGCAAATACCATGGTGAGCAGAAGAAATCAGGCCCTGGGGCCAGCAGGTGGTGTGGTGGTTAAGGTGCTGGACACTCCCACATGGCCTACCAAGGTTCAAGTCTCGGACCTGGTGGCTTTCTCTCTGTCTCTGTCTCTGTCTCTTTCTCTCTCTCTCTGGTCAAATTAAAATAAACTAATAAATAAATAATTCTTTAAAATAAATAAATACAATATCTATTTTTTAAAAAGGAAATTAGCCTCTGCCCTGGTGGGAGACAACAATGGAAATCAAATCTTCACTCCGATAAATACGTACTTACCAACTTCCTAAGTAGGATCAAAGTACAGGGAGCTATAAGCATCAGTAGTAAGGGAATCTCATCTTTTTGAGTGGTCAAGGAGGGCTTCCTGGAGGAAGACTGACTGACCATTCAGCTGAGATTGGAAGAAGTAGGAGATAATTCGGGTCTGTACATAGTGGGAAGACTATTACAGGTGGGATACAATTGCAGAGGATGGGAGGCCATTTAGCCTCGTCATCCTGGCACTCCAAGCAGATGAGATTTGAGGTGGGTCTTAGAGGATGGGTGGATGTAGAAAGGGAATGAAGATGGGGAAGGCATTTCTGCTGCCAGTGGGATACAGAAGTTATAAAGCATATGTCCTGCAATGTTCACTAGTGTCCTGTGCAAATCCTATTTCCTGACAGCAGTAAGACAAACCCAGGGAACCTCAACTTGTGTTCAAACAGGGACTCGAACTAAGTAACTTGGGAATCTGCTTATATGGGAAAGGTATGAAGAACAAGGACCTGGGAGCAATCAATGGAGGGAGAGCTAATCCTGCAAGCAGAGAATATGTGACAAATACGGGGGAATTTGGGAACCAGCAGATGACGTAATGGTTACGTCACTGGACTCCTACGACGTTGATTGCAGTTCAACTTCTGGACCAGGCAGTTTGAAACTCATGCTGGGTGTGTGTGTGTGTGTGTGTGTGTGTATGTGTGTGCCCAAGATCCAGAGTAGAGAATGGAGGAGAAGGGACTGTGATGTGGCCATCCCCCCAGGGGTGATTTTTCACTTTCTGTCTCTCTGTCTCTCTCTGTCTCTCTGGTGAACGCACATGCCCAACTGCAAAAATCTCCCTTTAAAAAAAAATTATAAATGAAAGGGAATTTCAAAAGGTTCATGAGAAAAGAAACTAAAGTATGACTTAATTTTGATGCAAAATAGTTTTGAAATCCACACATAATTTTTCATAATATACATCTTCCATGAAATTTTTTTAAAAATTGATTTACGTCTTCTGTGAGACAGAGAGAGACAGAGAGACAGAGACAGCACCTCCAACCAGGTCTTGATACCTGCTATCCACCCCAGCCTTAGCCAGCCCCTGATCATAGGTACATGCATGCCCTGCTTACTCAGGGAGGTCACCAGGCACTAGCCCAGGACTTCCCCATGTGGGTCAGACTCACAGATCATCACAGTTTGCCACTGGGCCACCACTGGGCAACTCCATGGACTTGTAGAAGGATCCCAGCTCCCTCCACCTCACAGGTCTTTAGCCAAGAAAGACCATCGCCACAGGGAATCTGGGTGCCACAAGATCTGGAGTGCCAGGATATCACGCAGAAGGGGACAGACCTCCTTGCTGCAGACCTGGGGTTCTGGGTAGGACTGGAGGTCCCAGGAGAGGAAGCAGTTAGCAAAAGCAAGGAGGGAATAGAGACAGGAAAAAGGTCATGGTATGTCTAAGAACAATCGCCCTTCCCCCCTTGGAGGTATATATGCTACTCTATGTAATGCCATGTGCAAGTGGACCTTAACAGGTGCTTGAGATACCAGTAAAGATAAAAATACAGATTTCCAGACACTTGCACAAATTCGCTTAAGAAGCTCATTAGTTACTAAATGTATAGCCTTTTAGTATTGGAAAGGACCTTAGAGATTACCTGATGTAGTCCTTTTTTCAAATGAAGAAATAGATCCAGGGATGTTAAGTTACTTGACAAGGTCACACAGCTAATTAGTCACAGAGCTAGAATGAAAACTCAGGTCTCTTGACTCTTAATCTACCTCTCATCCCACAATGTACTTCTAATTTTTAATTTTAAAAACTATATTTAGGGGCTGGCATGTGATTTGGTGGTTAGGGTGCTGGACTCCCACATAGCCTACTACAGTTCGAGTTCCTGACCTGGCGGCTTTCTCTCTCTCTCTCTCTCTCTCTCTCTCTCTCTCTCTCTCTCTCCCTCCTCCCTCCCTCCCTCCCTCCCTCTGTGGTCAAACTTTAAAAAATAATAATAATAGGACCAGCAGTTAGCGTAATGGCTATGTCGCTGGACTCCCACATAGTCGACCGCGGTTCACGTCCCAGACCCGGTGGCTTAAACTCACGCCGGGCGCGTGTGCGTGCGTGCCCAAGATCCCGAGAGGAGAATGGAGGAGAAGGGATTGTGGCATGGCCATCCACCCTGGGGGGTGATTTCTCGCTTTCTGTCTCTCTGTTTTTCTCTGTCTGTCTGGTGAGTGCACATGCCTTATAGCAAAAAACTCTCAAAATAATAATAATAATAATAATACCAAATAAAATTAAAGAAATAATTCTTTTTTTAAAAATTAGGTTTAAATTTAAACAGAAGCAATTTATAATCAGTCCCATAATAAGTACAACAAATTTTTTTTCATAGCTGACATGGGCTTTTATCCTGAAACTAGTTAACTTTTTGCCTCCAATCATTATATTTTATTTTGCAAAACTGCATAGAGAATTTGCTCCAGTTATTAATAGGGTTGCTTTCAAATACTATTAAGAGCTGTCTCCATATCTATAACCACATTACAGTGTTCATTTTTCACGACTTTTGGAAGATGAACTACAGATACCTACGAATACATGCATTCACCTAGTGGACATTGGAGTACAGACACAGCTATCTATGGATGGAGTTTCCTTTAGAGTTCAATTGGTCCACAGCCCTAAGATCTGTCTTTGAATCACACCTTTGCCTCCTTCACCAGTTGGGTAGATTAAAGCAGCTAACTTAACCCCTCAGAACCTCAGTTTCCCTCCCTGCTGGATGGTGATAGAGGTCCCTGCCCTGCACTACCTCATGGGATTGCTTTTAGGCTCAAAGCTCATGTTTACGGAAAGTTTCTTTGGCCATAGCATACTCTTCTCTTGGAACTTTTCAGAGCATAGGTCATCACAGACCACACTCAGGGAAACTGCCTCAGGAGCAGAGGATAACACCAGTGCCCCACAGTCCAACAGGAAGCTATCTGGTCTCCAACAAACCAGTAAGCATGGAGAAATGGGTCCCAGCCTTTGTTCTTTTCCTTCTCTCTCTCTCTCTCACTCACAAACACACACACACACACACACACACACACACACACGTCAGGACAGCCTACTTAAGAGTGAATTTTGGGACAAGCAGATGGCATACTGGTTACATTGCTGGACTCCCACATGGACAACCACTGTTCTAGTCCTGGACCTGGTGGCTTGAAACTTACACCAGGTACACGTGCATGTGTGCACAAAATCCTGAAAGAACAGAGGAAAAGGGATTGTGGTGTGGCCATCCCTCTGGGAGGGTGATTTCTCACTTTCTGCCTCTCTGGTGAATGCATGCACCCTATAGCAAAAAAAAAAAAAAAAAAAAAAAAAAAAGATTTTAGAAAAATTATTTGTGGGATACATTATCCCTAAATGGATTTGTATCATGATCTCTTATAATATCTTACTAAAACTCCCCAAAACTGGAGAAACATTCTAAAAGACAATTCAAGTTCTCAGTTATACGCCCAATGGGATCAATATCTCCAAATCCTCTATCAGATGTCTATCCTGACGTCTCCCTCCCTGGCTTGTTCTCCAGGAACATAAAGGTCTACTTCTAGCAAATTCAATTATTAATACTTAAGGCCAGCCTAATGGCTTAACCCCAAATTCCTCATCTTCGGGTACAGTACACTGGGCTAAATTGAGACTAAAGGCTTTTGAAATCTGATGAGAGACAGACTTTACAGTTTGATCCGTTCCATGTTCCCATCCCATCAGGCCAGCATGTATGGAAGTGTGTTCTGTGGAGTACTATTGGGTCATTGGACAAGTCATGGCACATTTTTGCATAGAAAAAAAAAAAACAGAAAAATGATTCATGACTTTTCTGACAACCCAAAAATTCTGTGAAATTTTCCTGGAAGAAGTGCTTTGTGGGGACCAGCAGATGGCTTAATAGTTGTGTCATTAGACCCCTACATAGTCAACAGCGGTTCCAATCCTGGACCTGGCAACTTAAAACTCACACCAGATGCATGTGTGTGCGTGCCCAAGATCCCAAGAGGAGAATGGAGGAGAATGGCTATGCTGAAGAGATTTCAGCATAGCCATCCTCCCTGGGGGGTGACTTCTCTCTTTCCATCTCTCTTTCTCTTTGTCTCTTGGGTGAACACACAGACCCTACAGCAAAAATCTCTCTCTAAAAATAAGTGCTTTGTGGTTAAATAAAAATAGGGGGAAATTTTTCCACTTAATTTTTCATTTATTCAATAAATATCTATTAGTATTCTGTTATGTGCCAGGGCTTATTCTAGGTACTTTGCCACCAAGAATAAGACAAGGGCCCTACGTGCATGGAGTTCATACTGCAGACAGTCCTTTTGATGCACTATTTATGCGGATAAGGGTCTGAGAAATCCGGCCACAGAGAAATGTGCCTAACTTGGTATAAGGCAACATCTCTCCCTTTTTAAAAGTTTATTTATTTATTGTATTTCATGGAGGGTGGGAAGAAGATAGAGAGAAGGAAAGACAAGAACCCTCAGCAGGGTCTTGTGCCATGATCCCCACACCTCACTAACCAGCCTTTGCCAGCCAGCCAGGATGGCAGGTGTGCATATAGGCCTACCCAGCATGTGCAAGTTGACCTGGGCACTGAACCCCAGTCTTCCTTATGGCTTCCAGCATGCAAAATGTTATACAGAGCTGCCAGGCTCACTTTTCCTTTTTTCACTTAACACAGTACAGATATCAGTGGCAAGAAAGCTATCCTAGACGCCATCTTTGTTGTCATTTGACTTTCCAAGGGTAAGGGCATTTTGCCAATGGAACCTAAATTGCTTGAGTGCAGCATGGGAGAAGAGAGAAGAGAAAGAAAGTAATCAAAGAGAAACTCCCTCATTTCATTCTACTTCTAATCCCATCAGTCCATGTGGGCCAGCCAGTGCTGTCATGGTCCTTTCCTTCCTCATGTGATCTTGCGTGACCTCCTATCCCCTGAATCCCAGCCCTTATCACTAGCAGACTCCTCGCCCTCTGCCTGAGGGTCCTGCTCTGTCTGTCTTGCCTGGGCATTAATCTTGGATCTGCTTCTAGCTCTCAGCCTGCTCCCTGGAACTTAATGTCCTTCCTAGATCTTTCTGGGGCTCTCTATGCAAGACGCATATTCCTGCATAGTCCAATCCTACCTCTTCACTCTAAGGATCCCTGGGAGCCTAATTGTGTGAAAGAGAACCGGCATGGCCCTAGCCTACCAGGATATCCCCCGATATGGCCCTATGGTCCACCTTTGGCCAACATTCGTGAAACTACAAACATAAATGCAAACTCTCACTTTCCCTCAACCTGGTTCCTACTTGGCCTTTTGAGGGCGTCTCAACCATAGGCCTGAGCTACTTACACTCACCTTCTAGCATTTCACGGTGGCTGTTGATAGGTGTGACAGCTGGAAATAGATTCCTGTCTTTTGTCCATCTCCATTTCCCTTAGTCTAACAATACTTCCACTCAGATGCAGTATAAACACAGCCGAGGAGTTGCCATCTGAACCCAGCGCTAAATGCATCCTGGTCTTAGCAGTTTTCTTTGCCTCAAACCCTCCTGTCCGTGTCCTACAGATGCACTTTCATCTGGAGGCCACAAAGCACAGGTGTCTTTCTGGGGTTCGTCTTCAGTGAAGGTGGCCAGATGATGTCCCACCGCATGGCCACGGTGCTTTAGCTTTTGCATGTCCATGTGCTTACTCTCCTGCAAAGCAGGCCTTGTGAATCCTGTTGTATAGATCATGGAAAATGAGCACATGCTGTGTGCAAAGATGCGCAGGTGGTTAGGGGTAGAACGCCATCAAGGTCAGATCCTCGACTCCACATGCCACATTCACTCCATGATATGAAGCTGCCTGGGACAGGACCTTGGTGGCCTGGGCTCCCAAGTGCCAAATGCATCATGGGCACAGAACGTTGTCCCCAAGCTCCCTATTTCTAAGCTAATTCTAAACAGAGAGCTACTGTCTGCTGATCAAGAGAGACTTCCAAGCTGGCAGAATGACTTCCCAAGAGAAATCCGGAGGAGTCCCACTGACTTGCGCATTTAAAGTGGGGTTAGGTAAAGCTTCCAGAAACATTTCAAGGGAACAAATCTGTAATTGGAAAAGAAAGAACCACCAAAATGGTCTTTCCGAACTCACATATCTGTCATTAAGTTTCTCCAGAGGGAAAGGGGCCGAGAGACCAGGACAGATTTGGGGAAAGGTGGGGCTAATTCTTTTTATTTCCTCATTACAGAAGTTGCCTGGCTCTAAGTCAGGGGAGACATAGCGCTGCTAATTGCTGGCACAGGAACTTGTTCACCGCGTGCTGCCCCTTCCCCATGTCAATTTTGGAGAGCAAATTCAAGGTGAGGATGACTTTGAAAGCCCAGAGAATGGAAAGGGGCCTAGTCCCCTGGCTCTGGCTGTGTTCTCAAACACAGCCTTAGGACACTGGTCCACTGTGGTCCACCCTGGTATATGGGAACTGTAATTTGTTACTGTTGCTGCATACTAGTATTTGTAAAGAATTTTGTCCTGTAAACTAGAAGAAGTCTGAAAAGTATCCATCATGCTCATTTTAACACACTTTCAGAAGGAAGGCAGAGAAGTGGAGTGAAGGTCAGTGAGAAGGAGACACCATGGCTTTGCTCAGGGCAATGTGTGGGAATGTGAACGTATCATTTCTGTCCAGATGGGAGAAACTTTGAGGCCTACATAGTTTTACATTCTCTTTTAAAGTTTTATTTTTATTTTTATTTTATTATTTCTTTCAAGAGAGAAAAAGGGTCAGAGGCACCCCCAACAAGTTCTTCACTCCACAATCCTCCCCACAGTCCTGCAGCCAGCCAGGATCATTCGTGCTCTCCCAGCTCTTAGCTCTTGCAGAATTTACATTCTTATTGTGGACAAAGACAAGAACTAATACATTAGTGAAATAAAACAATATGTCACATGGTGATGAAAGGAGAACAAATAAAATCCAAAAGGGGAGAGAGGTTAGAAATGTGGCCATGGAAGGTCTTGCTAAGAGGTCACTTGACCACAGAACTGAAGGAGAGAAGGAGTGGTCTGTGATGATATGGGGGGGGGGGGGGGCAGAGGACATTCCAGAGAATGCGTCGTATCCCTGCCCTTCCGATGTTCCTGTGAGCATTCCCAGCCATGAGACCACACGTGAGGACTCTGAGATTAAACGTGCTTTATCCACTAAACAGCCTTGATCATCCCTGGAAAGTCTAGCTCGCACACTAGCA
Organism: Tupaia tana; assembly: GCA_026018925.1. NCBI lineage: Eukaryota > Metazoa > Chordata > Mammalia > Scandentia > Tupaiidae > Tupaia > Tupaia tana. The sequence goes on along the minus strand of JAKSZU010000002.1, from coordinate 176,686,526 downwards.
CTATTAACACAGGTATCGACCCATCACGTTACAGCAAGAGGCTAACGATCTTTGTTGAAAAGTCCCCAAATTCAAGCAACCCATGTTCAAATCCCATCTCGGAGGTCCATGCAAGAAATAAACATGGCTTAAAGAAGGAAACACAGACGCTGCTAAGCTTTTCCTGTGACTCTCTGATGTCTACACAAGTGAGCCGAGGAGTGTGCCCTTTAGGGCTGACAAAGCAGTCCCTTCGAGATTCCGTTGCTAAGCAGGGTACCCTGCTTTCAAACCCAGAGTATCTGAGTCCTCAAATGAAAGCTAACGCACGCTGACCCAGCCGTCCACAGCCTGGGTGTCCTGCTGGCGACAGAGCCACTGTCCAGGGCTGCCACCCTCCAGACTCAGCCGCTCCCCTCTCCACCCCTGCCCCCACTCGGTTATTAGGTATGCATTTCAGATTTTGAATGGATCTCCTTGTCTGGCGTTAATTGACAGTGAAAGCCCGGTTTTCAAAGCCAAGGTACAAGCGCTGAAGGTAAGTGATCAGAGGACTGCCCTCGTAATAAATCACTGCGGCGCGGGTCACTGTTTGGAGTGTGAATGCAGTGTTCAATAAAGAAACACACTCCACCTTTCAGCTTCAAGCCGACCCCAGCTAATTGACCTCATTGTAGTCCCTCCATTAATCATTCTGGCACATGGGGCAAGAGGCAGTTTCACTGCTTAGGTTTGCAGGGAGGAGGGAGGCCCAATACTGGGCGGGGGTGGGTAAGGGTTGAGGGGGCAGTTATAATGTAAAAGGAAATCATAGACAATTCCCCCTTAATTAACTCATTGGATTTCCAGGGTGACCAGATATGGTTTTCTTTGCTAAAGGAATGTGGGGAACAATACAGGGGCCTTCATTAACTTCACACCAGGACACAGGAGTTTGGGTCTCTAACAAAAGCAGATGTGAGCATCTGTACCCCATCCAGAAAGCCATTCTGCTAAGGGGGGGGGGGGGGGAGGTTAGCCTAATGCTACATAATCATTCAGTGTCATCGATCTCCCCAGACCCTGATTAATAAATTGCAGCAGAAGTCTTTTACAGCGGTGACTACAATTTTATTTGGGCCATTAGAAGCACGTCACAGCGCACACCGACCCAGCAGGACTGGCTTACTGAAATTTCCCTCTGCCCCTCCCTCCCACCCCTCCGGGGCCGGGACACAGCTCTGTCTGTGCTTGGCTGGCAGGCCCTCCGTAGGTCTGTTTTGGTTGAGAGACGTGGGGTACTTTTTCTCAGGCTCCACCATCCTATCAGGCTAACCTCCAGCTGACCTTAGGGAGCAGAAAAGGAGCTTCTACAGCGGGGCCAGTTCAAACTGGAACCCAGGACTGTTTGTTTCTTCAATGCGACAACAACAGACACAGTCTGGCACCTGCTAAGTACCAAGCATTGCACTGCATTAGAAACACACACACACACACACACACACACATTAAGATTTGACGCTGGTCCTCAGGGAGCTTAGACTCCGCATTGATCCATTTATATTTTCAAATCACAAGCTCTTCCTTTTGGTACCAAGCTGCTTTAAATGAGCCCTTTTTAAAAGATCTCTTTCCCCATGATTAGTCGATATTATTCAGGAACTCACAATAGTTCCACAGTTCACAGGGGCAAACAAAGCCCAGGGGGTCAACAACTTTCATTTTGAGAGGAAGAGAGGGAAAAGGGAGAGGAGGGAGAGAGGAAAGAGAGAGCGAAGGCTCCTTTCACACTCCTGTTTTTCCCTGCTGCTCCATCTTCCCCATTCCATTACTGTTAATGAACTTAATTGTTTGGTTTCAAAATGCCAGCCTGAAGGCATCGCTCTCCCTCCCCCTCAGTGCCGGGATCCAGCCTCGCTGATCTCCAAATTAACTTGTAAGCAAATGCTTCAAGTCCATGCCCTTCCCTGACAGGCACCTGGAGGGGGAAATTCAGGCCAAGACTCTGGGATGAGTACAGATGCTGCATTAAGAAAGAGAGCAAGCGTATTCAGGTTCCTGTTTGATACCGTGTGTAATTCAATTCCACTTCACTATATGTATGGCGTGTCTACTACATGGTCCAGCAATTGTGCCAGTCATTGTATTTAGAAAGCTGATAGGACCATAGGATACATATCAATGTGTAATTAGGGATTTATTACAGTGACTGGCCTCAGGGAGCCCATGGCTTCTTACAAACCCACCGAACAGATCAAATGGCTTTGGTTCTACTCTCAACAACACAACCACACCTCTAAGAACATTCCATGAACAGACTCGGCTTTGGAGTCACACAGATGTAGACAGAGTCTAAAGTGTGTTGTTTCATGCTCTGGGCAGGCTTGTCCATGTTACTTAACCTTGCCAAAGCATAATATCTACCTGCATTACTATAACATATGTAAAATGCTGGTTCTGCCCCCACTGGGAAGACTATGCTTTATATAGGAAAATTCTGATGAATTATTACAAAGTGTGCCCATAAAGATAAATGTGGGAGGTTGCGCACCAGCGAGTCTGCCCAGGTTTCTCAGAGAGCAAACAATTGCCATGATTGGTTCTCTTCATAAAACCTGACCTTCGAAACTTTGCTCTGATTGGCCACTAGAATCCCTCAGATTTGCATATCCAGCACCTCATGATTGGTCCAAAAGCAACCAATCATAACCCACCGTTTACAACCAATCATAACTCACCTTTTACGATCCACCAATGTGTATATAACCACCATGCCTGGCCCACAATAGCCAGACGACCAGGAAGACAACGAAGACGACACAGAAGACCAGGAAGACAACGACCCTGGAGAGCCTGAAGAGCTGAAACACTGCAGTCTCCAGATGACCCTGAAGAGTTGTAACACTACATCGTCTCCAGACGACCCTGAAGAGCTGTGACCCCGCGTCGTCTCTGTGCTGCTCACAACAGACGACGCGACCCTAAAGAGTTGTAACACTGTGTCATCTCCGTGCTGTACCGTGCTGCCCACAATAAACAGACGACACTGTGTCGTCTCCGTGCTGTGACACTGTGCCGCTTGTTCTGGCTCTCACTCCTTCCCTCAGGAAACCTGTTTGACTGTCCCCCCGGGTCGGTACAGGGATGGGACACTTGGCGCCCGAAGCGGGTGAGGACAGATAAATATATACCAACCTAATATTTTTCTAAAAATTCATTCTAATATGGTCTTTTCTTTATTCCTGCTGAAAACAAACTATATTGTCAGCCTTAGCTCATCAATCAGAAATGGCACTCACCAACAGCCAACAGGAAATCTCTGGAGGCCACACTGCTCTCTCCAGCCAACCCACACTTCTTCCAAGTCCATCACATAACCCACCTGCCCTCAGCCAAGCTTTAACTTTACTCATTGACTACACCATTCATTGTGTGTGAGTGTGTGTTTTTTCTTTCTTTTTTTTTAAGATTTATTCCATTTTATTTATTCATTCATTCATTTTAATTTGACCAGAGAAAGAGAGAGAAGAGGGAAAGTGGGAAAGTAAGCTACCAGATCTAGGATTCAAACCATGGTCAACCATGTGGGAGTGTCCAGTGCCTTAATCACCATGCCACCTACTGGTCCCCTGTTGTTGTTTTGTTTTTTTTTAGGGCATGTGCACTAACCAGAGAGAGCATGCCGCAGTCCCTTCCCTTTCAGTCTCACCCAACCTGTGTGATTTTCAAGCTGCCGGATCTGGGACTCAAACCATGGTCAGCCATGTGGGAGTCCAGTGCCATAACCACTATTTTACCTGCTGGACCTTACATCATTCATTTTTACACATGATATAAATAAACCTAAAGTGTCATACAGTGCTGAGAATTAGAGATGGTTCCTGACCTTCTCATATAAGGTGTATCAGTGGGGGTTTGCAGAGAAACAGGACCATAGGATATATATAAATGTGTAATTGGGGATTTATTATGGGAATTAGCTCATGTAATTATGAAGGCTAAGTCCCTCAATCCGCCATCTGCAAGCTAGAGAACCAGGAAATCCAGTGGTCTAATTCAGATCAAGTCTGAAGGCCTGAAAATCAGGGGAACTAATTGTGTAACTGTCAGTCTGAGGTCAAAGGCCCAAGAAACAGAAGCACTGCTGTCAGAGGGCAGGAGAAGGCGGCTGTCCCTGTTCAAGAAGAGAGAGCACATGCGTCCTTCAGACTTTGGTACTAGGTAGGCTCCATGAACTGAATGATGAGGGTGTGTGAGGGTCACATTGGTGAGTGTCTTCATTACTTAATCCACTGATTCAAATGTTAATCTCTTCCAAACACACCCTCTTAGACAAGTTCAGATAATGTCTTATCAGCTCTCTGGGTATCCCTGAGCTCAGCGGATGTGAAATTAGCCCTTTGGACAGGCCCCATAGCTTAGTAGTTAAGGAAGACAAATCCCACGTGGCCAATCACAGTTCAAGTCCTGGCAGCTTGAAAAACATACTTGGCACATGTGTATGTATGTGCCCCAAATCGCAGGGGGATGGGGAGATGGAGAAGAGACATAGCATGAACATGCCCCATTGGGGGTGCTTTCTCTCTTTGTCGCTCTCTTTAAATCATTCCTACCTTTCTATTTGGCTCAAGAAATACATATTATGGGGGGACCAGCAGTTAGTATAATGGCTATGTTGCTGGACTCCCATGTAGTCAACTGCGGTTCAAGTCCCAGACCTGGCGGCTTAAACTCACACAGGGCATGTGTGCGTACGTGCCAAAGATCCCAAGAGGAGAATGGAGGAGAAGGGATTGCAGTGTGGCCATCCCCCCTGGAGGGTGATTTCTCACTTTCTATCTCTCTGTCTCTCTCTGTCTTTCTGGAGAGCGCACATGCCCTATAGCAAAAACCTCTCCAAAAAAAAAGGAAAAAGAAAGAAAGAAAGAAAGAAAGAAAGAAAGAAAGGAAGGAAGGAAGGAAGGAAGGAAGGAAGGAAGGAAGGAAGGAAGGAAGGAAGGAAGAAATACGTATTAACATATTATGGGGCCAGTAGGTGGTGTGATGGTTAAGGTGTGGGACTCTCACGTGGATGGCCATAGTTCGAGTTCCAGATCTTGTGGCTTGAAAATCACACCGGGGAACCAGCAGTTAGCGTAATGGCTATGTCGCTGGACTCCCACGTAGTCGACCGCGGTTCGCGTCTCAGACCCGGTGGCTTACAACTCACACCGGGCGCGTGTGCGTGCGTGCCCAAGATCCCGAGAGGAGAATGGAGGAGAAGGGATTGCGGCGTGACCATCCCCCCCTGGGGGGTGATTTCTCGCTTTCTGTCTCTATGTCTCTCTCTGTCTGTCTGGCGAGCGCACGCGCCCTATAGCGAAAAACCTCTCCAGAAAAAAAAAAAAAAAAAAAAAAAATCACACCGGGCACATGTACCTGGAGGAAAATGGAAGAGAAGGGATTATGGCATGGCCATCCCTCCTAGGAGGAAAATTTCTCACTTCCTTCCCTGCATCTCTCTGTCTCTCTCAGGCGAGCATATGCGCTCTATGGCAGAGACTTTAAAAAATAAAAATATTGTTTTAAAAGAGGGACCAGCAGTTGGCATAATGGCTACCTCACTGGACTTCCATGTAGCCAACCGTGGTTCAAGTCCCGGACCCAGTGGCTTAAATTCATGCCAGGCGCATGTGTGTGCATGCCAAGATGCTGAGAGGAGAATGGAAAATAAGGGATTGCGGCGTGGCCATCCCCCCTGGGGGGTGATTTCTTGCTTTCTATCTCTCTGTCTCTCTCTGTCCTTCTGGTGAGTGCACGTGCCCTATAGCAAAAACCTCTCCAAAATAAAAAGAAAGAAGAAAAAGAAAAAGCATATTATGAAAAGGAAAATCTCTTTGAAAATAGAATCTAATATCAGATTAAAAGCCAAGATATTCTTTTAAAACCAGTGTGAAACCAAAGATACAGTTAGCATTATTGAGGAAGTTTCGGTGAATTCAATAAGTCAAAAACACATTAATGAGAGATAAATGTAGAAAACAATAGAAATGTCATCTTTTGCAGGTGATATTATTGTGCAAAAATTTTACTGACTCAACTAAACAATCATTAAGTCTAATCAACTTTTGTAAGTTGGTTTAGACCATTGTTTCTCAACCTTTGTTTCACTTTAGAATTACTTAGAAAGCTTTTAAAAACCTTCGATACCAAGGCTCACCCCAGAAATCCTAATACAATTTTTCTTGAGTGAGGCCTGGCTCTGTGTATGCTTGAAAAGCTCTCAGATGCCTCCAATGTACATCCAAGCATGAGAACCACTGAAAAAACACCAAAAAAACGTACAAAATTAAATAGATTGTTCTTTATGCCATCAAGAACCAATTATAAAACACGGTGCAAAGAAAAGCCTACTTATAATGATAACGAATAGTTCATAATGGAATTACCATGTGGTCTAACGATTCCACTTCTGGGCATATGCCCAAAATAATTTAAAGCAGAATCTCCCAGAGATATTTTTACATCTACGTTCACAGCAGAATCATTCACAACACCAAAAAATGGAAGTGATCCCAATGTCCACAGACAGACAGACGAGTGGATAAGCAAAATGTAGTATATACGTACAATGGAATGTCATTCGGTCTTTATAAGAATAGAAATTCCAGGACCAGCAGTTGGCATCATGGCTATGTCGCTGGACTCCCATGTAGTCAACCACAGTTCAAGTCCCGGACCCAGTAGCTTAAACTCACACCAGGCGCATGTGCGTGTGTGTCCAAGATCCCGAGAGGAGAATGGAGAAGAAGGGATTGTGGTGTAGCCATCCCCCCTGGGGGGTGATTTCTCACTTTCTGTCTCTCTGTCTCTCTCTTTCTGACAACTGCACACGCCCTATAGCAAAAACTTCTCAAAAAAACCAAAACAAAACAAAAAAACACACACTAGACATATACCCACATGCCCAGGATCCTGATGGGATAAAAAACTGCAACATGACCAGGCCTCATTTGGGAGTGCTTTCTGTTGTCTCTCTCTGTCTCTCTTACACACAAACATATATATGTGTCCTCTGGCATAAAAAAATGAGTTCTGGATATCGTTTGTTTGATAATGTGAATGTGCATACTGCTATTGAACTATACACTACACTTAAAAATGGTTCCAACTGTTGAATTTTTTTATTGTGTATTTATCACAATGAAAAATGTATTAAACAGTCGTCTAAAAGAAAAAATACTCAAATTTTACAAGAAATGTTATGTGAACAATTTATATCTTCACGTAATTACATAAGAAAAATTTTTACTGTAAAGAAAAACTATGTCCCTTCACGAGATGAGTCAACATCATAAATTGTCTATTACCTTGAAATTGATGAAAGTGTTTCATTCCAATCAAATCGCAAACATATACTTTTGTGGCTGAATCAAAGAATTCTCTAGTTCATTAAAAAGAATAAATACTTTTCACTAGACAAGTAAAAACAGGACTGCAAAGTGACTTTAATTACCCAGCAGTAAAATGTATTAGAAAGATACTTAAAAGACTATATAATAGCCAATGCCAATACTGCCCCAACCTCAGTTACCAACAGAGTCACCCTGAAAGCTAAACCACAAGATGGCAAAGAAACTAAAGCCGCTGATCTACCGACTGAGAATTTGTCTGCTCCGGGGAACCAGCAGTTAGCTTAATGGCTATGTCGCTGGACTCCCACGTAGTCGACCGCGGTTCGTGTTCTGGACCCAGTGGCTTAGAACTCACGCCGGGCGCATGTGCATGCGTGCCCAAGATCCCGAGAGGAGAATGGAGGAGAAGGGATTGTGGCGTGACCATCCCCCCCGGGGGGTGAGTTCTCGCTTCCTATCTCTCTGTCTGTCTGGCGAGCGCACGCGCCCTTCTGTCTGTCTGGCGAGCGCACGCGCCCTATAGCGAAAACCTCTCCAAAAAAAAAAAAAGAATTTGTCTGCTCCAGAGGCTGAGTACGGCAAGACTAAGAAAATGCCAGCCTAGTATCTCCACCATCACCTGGTTTAGTTATCCAATAAGAAATGAATATAGGAGCCAGCAGGTGGCGTGGTGGTTAAGGCATTGGACACTCGGTTCGAGTCCTAGGCCTGGTGGCTTGCTTTCTCACTTTCCCTCTCTCTCTCTCTCTCTCTCTCTCTCTCTCTCTCTCTCTCTGTGTGTGTGTGTGTGTGTGTGTGTATGTGTGTCTGGCCAAATAAAAGTAAATGAATGAGTAAATAAAATTAAATAAATAAGTCTTTAAAAAATGAAATGAATATAAAATTCCAGGAATAAGAAATTAACAAAAAGATTAGAGCTGAAGTCTTCAAGTGCTTGCTCTTTGTCCATTGACCAGATTACTAGAACGATCTGCATTATCTATGCAGTATGGGGTTTTTTAAAAATTATTTTTAAAATAATTATTTTATTTAACTTGATTTATTTATATATTCTAATTTGACCAGAGAAGAAGAAGAAGAAGAAAAAGAAGAAGAAGAAGAAGAAGAAAAAAGAAGAAGAAGAAGGAGAAAGAGAGAGAGAGAGAGATGGAAAGTGAGAAAGCAGGCTGTCAGGTTCAGTACTTGAACTACAGTCAGCTAGGTGGAAGTCCAGCATCCTTAACCACCATGTCACCTGCTGGCCCTGGGTTTTTTATTTCTATTTTTTAAAAGAATTATTTATGTAATTTAATTCATCATTTTTTTAATTTAATTTGACAGAGAGAAGCAGATGGAGAGCGAAAGGGAAAGTGAGAAAGTAAGCCATCAGGTTCAGGGCTTGAACTGCAATTGACCATGTGGGAATCCAGCACCCAACCATCACGCTGCCTGCTGGCCCCAGGGGATTTTTTTATTACTATTTTTACCTAGTAATGACTATTTTTGGTAATGAATTTTTTTTAATTAAGTCTTGGTTTTCTCAATGCATCTTAAATTTTTTTTAATTGGGAAATTGTTTCATATCTGGTCAAGTAGAGGTTTTTTGGGGGGTGGGGCGGGAGAGGTTTTTGCCATAGGGCATGTGCACTCGCCAGAAAGACAGAGAGACAGAAAGCGAGAAATCACCCCCCAGGGGGATGGCCACACTGCAATCCCTTCTTCTCTATTCTTCTCTTGGGATCTTGGGCACACACACACACGTGCTTGGTGTGAGTTAAAGCCACCAGGTCCAGGACTTGAACCACGGTCGACTACATGGGAGTCCAGCAACATACCCATTACGCCATCTGCTGGTCCCACAAGTAGAGATTTTTAAGAACTTCATTTTTAATTTGTAACAAAGGTTTACATCTTTTTTTTTTTTTCCCAAAAAAAGTCAACAAACTGCAAGCACCTTTTAATAAAGGTTTTAAATAATTGTCAGAAATAAAAAGAATACAATAATAGGTGCATGGAATGACAGATCATTAAAACAGAAAGTCTCAAATTTACTCCATTTATGATAAAAGTAAAAATGAAGATGAAATTACGCAGTAAGTTATATGTAGATCATTGGTAACTACTTGGGAGAAAAGTATCTACTTTAAGTTATTCATCAAAATAGATTTCAATTAGCTGAAACTGTTAATGTAAAAAAAATTAAAAATAAAAATACAGATGAACCTTTTAAGGGATCTCAGGGCAAGAAAGACCTTTCTAAGCAGTTCCTAGAAAACAGAAAACTTAAAGAACAGAAATTTGTAATGCTGATTGCACAAGCATAGCCACAAGGAAGGATCAGATCACTGAGGACTGAAAGAAGTGGGACTAGCAGGTAGCGTGGAGGTTAGAGTGCTAGATGCTCACATGACCTACCACAGTTCAAATCCCTGACCTGGTGGCTTGCTTTTTCATTCTCCCACTCTCTCTATTTCTCTCTGGTCAAGTTAAAAACTAGTAATAACAACAACAAATAAATTTTATATATAAAATTATATACATATACATATCTATATATCTTTTAATTTATTTTTTAGAGAGAGAGATTTTTGCTATAGGGTGCATGTACTCACCAGAGAAACAGAAAGTGAGAAATCACTCTCTAGAGGGGATGACCACACAACAATCTCTTCTCCTCCATTCTCCTCTCAGGATTTTAGGCAAATATACATACATGCCTTGCATGAGTTTTAAGCCACCAGGTCTGGGACTTAAACTGCAGTCGACTACATGGGAGTCCACCAACATAACCAGCATGTCATCTGCTGCCAATAATTTTTTTAAAGAGGCTTTTGGCTTAAAGAATGTGCACTCACTCAGACACAGTGAGAGAAAAAGTCAGAGGTCACCCCTCAGGATGATGACCATGCTGCAATGCCTTCAACTCCATTCTCCTCCCAGGATCTCTGGCACCTACATACATGCACCCAGAGTGAGTTTCAAGTCACCGAGTCTGGGACTCAAACAGTGGTCAGCCATGTGGGAGTCCAATGATGTAACCACTACATCATCTGCTGGCCCCAATAAATAACTCTTTTTAAAAAGTGGGGGGAGAGTATACAGAAATATTAATGTATGACTCCTGCACATACTAGGGACTCTGAAAAGGCTACCCCCTGGAAAAGAGGACTTAAAAACCTTACTCAACAGCTCAAGGGAGAAAAAGCATCATTATCTCAAGCCAGATTTCTGGGAGAAAAAAACAAAACAAAACAAAACAAAAAATCCTCCCAAATGAAAGTGAAAGCCCAACTCTATTCCACACACAAATATGGGGTACTAATTACCACAGTCTCTCCAATAATGGTCCCAAGTCGGTAATTTTAAAAAAAGGTGTTGGGGGGGCAAATGTGGCTCTTATATGATTTTTTTTTCCTTTGAATTGAACAAGAGAGGCCCAGCCACAATAGCACATGCTGGCTGACATGGAAATGAGGCAGGCTGAGGTCACATGGGAAGCCTGGGTTTGATTCCCAACCTACCCTAAAAAGTCAGGCCTGGTGGCACGTATCTGTAATCCCAGCTACTTGGGAATCTAAAGCAAGAGAATCAGGAGCTTGTAGCCAGCAGGGGCAACACAATGAGACCTTGTCTGAATGAGGTGGGAAAGGTTAGCACACACCTGTAGTCTCAGCTATCCTGGAAGCTGAGGTAGGAGGATCGTGATATGGTGAGACTGGTCTAAAAAATAATTGCTCACAGAAGATGATCTTCCAAAAGTATTACAGATTTTAAGAAAAAATGTTTCTATGGGCAACAGTCATAAGCTTTTTTAAAAAAGTACCTATACCGTCTCCCCTGGTGTCTCTCTGTCTCTCCAGCAAGCACACATGCTCTATAACAAAAATCTTCCTCAAATAAATAAATAAAAATAAAAAATAAAAGTTAGAAGAGAATTCTGAGGTAATTACCCAGGATGAAGTGTGGAAATTGGAGATTTAAAGAAAGGGAAAATATAAAAGAGTAGTTAAGAGAGATGGAAAACAGAATCAGTAAGTCCAACATGTATTTAATAGGAGTTTCAGAAAAAAAGACAATAGGAAGGATGAGGACTGGCAATATTTAAAGGAAAAATGGCTAAAGAATTCCCCAGCCCATACATATTAAGTCATATCTCATACATTCATGAATCTCCACTATGTGCCCTACATTACTTTAGTCCTTGAGGAAAAAGGGGGGTAAAATTTCTTGCTTTAATGATGTGTGCTTTCTGAAAGAAAAGAGAGATTATTTTTTATGTTCAATATTTTGTGTATTTCCATGTGTTTGCTATGATAACAAACAACCCCCAAATCTCAATGATTTACAACAATTTTTATTTGTGTTTCATGTTATATGAAGGTGGCAGGTTATCTGAAGCTCTATTCCAGTCTGCAGATTGACTGTAGCTCTAATCCATGTATTTCAGGACACAGGCTAAAGGAGGAACCCCTATCTGGAACATGCTCTCATAATGGGAGAGGACAAAGATGTCAGACACCCAGATAATCATGTTGTGTTATTTAAAGCTTTTGCTCAGAAGTGGCATATGTCATGTTTGCTCACATTCTATTAGTAAAAACAAGACATATTCCCAATTCTGACAGGGGTACACAGCATACAAGCATTCTTGTACAGGGAAGGGAATAAATAATTGTGAACAAATAATATAACCTACCATTATGTGTTCAGTGGTGGTAATTGCTATGGAGAAAACTTAAACAAGGAATGAAGATAGGAATTATTAGGGAGGTTGCAATGTCAAATAGGCAGGTTAGGGAAGACACTCAAAATAATTAACTAGAGAAAGAGAAAGTCTTAGGCCTCTAAGAAGCTGATGAAAGATATGCATCCTCTCCAGAGAAAGGCAGATGTACATAATACCCAAACAAATTTGCGGGGTCACAAAGTACTGAAAATTCATACTTTTTTGGGGGGAAGGGAAACTGTGCTCCAGGCAGCTTTTCCTCTCCCCCACCCTGGCCATCTGACCCAGCCTGGGACAGGAAACCTTCCTTAAGACCCTACATAGATCTGTACCTTGCATGTACATCACTTTGGATTATGACCACCTATTTATAATTTCTTCCTTACCCACCAGTGTCTTTGAGAATAGGATGCATAACTCAATTGGCCTCATGTCCCCAGCACAACCTAGAAATAAAGAAACATTTGTGGACCAGATGATCAACGAGTGTTCCTTGAAGAGGGTAACATTACTGCATATAGATAATACCTTAAAAGGGAAGCGCATATATTTCTCACACATTTATTAATCCATAATCAGTGTCAATTACCTCTCTAACCAGATTATATGCACACCCCAGCTTTAGCAGATTGTCTTTTGAAATATGCTGAGTTTTAAATACAACCTCATATCAAAGAATGAGATACATGCTGCATCTGAATTACAAGCAAGATGTACAAAAAGGAAGCCTCCAGCCTTCTTATACCACGCAGTGCTATCCTAGCCAGAGCAGTAACTTAGACAGTCAAATTAGCAGCAGCTTGTTTTCATTCCAGAGGACAAGCTTTCCAATCTTTTCTGAAGTTATTTCCCTTCTTCCCCTTCCCCGTTATTCCCTATTTTCATCAAGTGGGGCCCTTGAATGCTTTTCCCCGCCAGCTATTCAAGAGGCCGTTCCCCCTGGAGCTGGTGACACAGAACCTATTAATAAGCAAACAGAATGAACTGGCTCACTCTCCTCATAGTTAAATTCCTCTGCCACCGATTTCTCAAACACTTCCCTTTAGGGTTTTCCTGCAGAGTCCCATTCATTTAGAGGAAATGTGGAAAATTGTTTAATGTTTCTTGTTGTAAGCAAATGGTGGTAAATGTCGATTACGTGTAGAGAGTAAAATGCCTCTCTCCTATTTGGCGTCCAACCATCTGGTGGACCTGGCAAGGCCCAAACGTTGCTCCCTGCCCGTGCAACCCTCACCATCCTCACTTGGTTAATAGAGAAGACACAAAACTGAAATCTTTCATGCTGTTAGTAGGCCTGGCCTTTATTTTGTACAACAGTTTCCTATTCTTTGACTCTGTTTTGCCAACTACAAAACGGTAACAAGTATCTCAGCTCTTTACAGATTTGAGTCTGTTCAATTCAAGGAGACACTCTCTTCTGCACCTAGCTTGGGTTGTAAAATGCTGTCGGAGCTATTAGCACAGATGACTTCCTATCATTTTAGATTCCAAATAGAACCTGGGAAATAATGTCAACAGAAACGCTGAGCTCTGAAGAAAATGATGGGATAAAAGAAGTGTGAAATATTTGTGTTTGCTGACTCATGTAGAAAAAAGAAAGAAGACAGCTTGATTACTCAAAGAAGAATAGCATACACCTATCTCATCTTATTTATGTTTTGTTTTTGTCTTGTTTTGTTTTGTTTTTGGAGAGGTTTTTGCTATAGGGCATGTGCGCTTGCCAGGAAGACAGAGAGAGTCAGAGAGACAGAAAGTGAGAAATCACCTCCCAGGGGGGATGGCCACGCCGCAATCCCTTCTTCCCCATTCTCCTCTCGTGATCTTGGGCACACACGCACATGTGCCCAGTGTGAGTTTAAGCCACCAAGCCTGGGACTCGAACGCAGTCGGTTACATGGGAGTCCAGTGACATAGCCATTATGCTAACTGCTGGTTCCTCTCATCTTATTTAAATATATATATATATATACATACATACATATACATATATAGATATATGTATGTGTGTGTATATATATATATATATATATATATATATATATATATATATATCAGGGCCAGCAGGGTGGAGTGGTGGTTGGAGTGCTGGACTCCTGTATGACTGTCCATGGTTCCGAACCTGGCAACTTGCTTTACCACTTTCCCTTTCTCTCTCTAGTCAAATTAAAAATAATAATAATAAATATTTTTATAAATAAAAATACTAGTTCAATAGGTATTATGGAGGTTAAGGTATTGGATCCCACATGGCCAAGTCTGCAGTTTGAGCCCCTGAAATGGTGGTTGAAAATCATGTTTGGTGCATGTGTATATGTCCCCAAAATTCCAAGAGGAGACTGGAGGAGATGGGAAGGCAGTGTGGCCATTCCCCCAGGAGGTGATTTCTCACTTTTTCTTTCTCTCTGTCTCTCTCTGGTAAACACACACACCAACAAATCTAAAAAATTAAAATAAAATAATAAAAATATCATAAAGCCGCTCTTTATTTATTATGGCAAAAAATTACCATAAAAAGTCTAAAGGCATCAATTTTATACTTTCTCTTCTACTTCAGAGAATAGGGCTTTAGAGAGCCTCCAGTCTTATTAAGGGAGGCTTGTACTTAGAAATAGAGAAAAGGAGACCCTTTCAAATTCCTCATTTTTCCAATAAGGGAAGCAGAGAGAGTCATGTAACAAAATACTTTTGACTTAACACATAAAAATACAATGTTAGAGACACTCAACTCAATCTTTCATCTACAGTTGAACAAATTAAAACCAGAGAATTGGACTAACTTACCCGGGGGCACAGAGCTGAGGGGGACAAGTTAAGGATGAGGCCATAGGTGTCGTGTTCTGAAGCACCTTCCACTGCAGGAATTCTCAGCATCTGGCTACATAATTCAAATATTAAAACACTCACACTGGGCTGGCTCTTGGCACAGTGGTAACCTGCTACTCAAGCGATGTAGGTCCATTTGGGAGATTGTAGGTTCAGTTCCCCAGGTGACTTGTATTGTGTGTACTGCACCCATCATCCTTGGCTGTCTGAGAAGAAGGCTGTGCAGGGGACAGTGTTTGTGTCATGGGATCACATTGAGGGTGCTTCCCTCTCTCGTGAAATAAATCATCTTTTTAAAAAAGGAATGTCACATTTAAAAAAACCCATAGTATTATCACACTGGATTTCTTACTCCACCAAATGTTCCTTCTATGACAGTCAAACAAGGTCTCTATCCCATACAACAAAGACAATTTGTTTATTCTTGCCCACACAGTTTCCCCTGTGGACAGGGTTATCCTGTGTGATCAAGTGAGTTGAGTAAATCACAACTCTAAAAAACAAACAAACAAACCAAACCATTCACATTGTAATCCATGTGACAGGCCAGGCTGTTCTAATTACGTTCTAATTCCAAGTATTTTCAAGTCACACTTTCATAAAGACTTCCTTGAGGACCTTAAACACACTGGTTTCTCCTCTTTCTTAAGTTCCTATGATTCTTATTCAAAATCTTAAGAGAATGGAGAAGAAGGGATTACGGCATGGCCATCCCCTGCTCATGGTCACTCCAGCTAATTAGATAGTGTTAAGTGGTGTTTGTTAACAGTTTCTCAGGCAAGTTTTCCCCAGTAAGAAATATTAATAAGGTCCTTGAGAGCAGGCAGAAACCTCTCATAATTCCATATCTCTCATAACATATAATCGAAATAATGCTAACAACTCACTCTGCCAGGCACTCTTCTAAATGTTTTATAACACTAACTCATTTAATCTTTAGAAACAATTATACAGGAGGTAGTAATATTATCTAGGGTTTTGTGGTTTTGTTGTTGTTTTTGCTGGTATTCTGCTTTTAGTATGCTGTAGAGCACATGCAGTTACCAAAGAAAGAGAGAGAGATAGAGAGAGAGAGAGAAAATCACCCTTGCTGGGGGATGGACATGCCACAGTCCCTCTCCTTCACTCTCTTCTTAGGATTTTGGGCATGTACACAAATGTGCCTGGCATATTTTTTAAGCCACAGGGTCTGGGGCTCAAATCCACATAGTCAACTTTGTGGGATCCAACCACCTGCTGGCCCTTATTGAGGTTTTATAGATGAGGAAATTAAACACAGAGAGGGTAAGTAAGTTACACAAGAGGTCAAGCAACTTGTCTGTACTAGAACTGGAGATCATGTGCAAGCTGGCCTCAGAGCCTGTCCTCCCAGCTCCCACCTCCCACCTCTGTTCCTCCCACCCTCTAGTATGCATACAGTAAGGCATATGGTGGAGCTCAGTGCAATTTTTATGCTTGATTGTTTGATCTTGGGGGTATCCTTCCTTTCGATAGGGTATCCTTCCTTTAACTTCCTTTGAAAAAGTTTAAGACCACATCTTACCATGCGGTAAATTATCCATGGACATTACGTTCAGCTCAGGTTAACTCCCTATCCTACCTTCTCAAACCAGTGCTTATTGGAGTTTCAACTGGTTAGAGATGAAGACAGAAAAAAAATTATTTTTAAAACTTTTTTATTGTGGTAAAATGCACACAATAAAATGTACCCTTTTATCATCTTTAAGTGTATAATTCAGTATTAAATACACTCATATTATTGTTCGACCATCACCACCATCCTTTTCTAGAACTTTTTTATCAACCCACACAGAAATTGTGTACTCATGATTGAACAACTATCCTCTAGAAACCTCTATCCTACTTTCTGTCTCTATGGGTTTGCCTATTCTAGAATCTCATATAAGTGGAATCAAACAATATGCTTTTTATGTCTACTTTATTTGACTCAGTATTATGCTTTCCAGGTTCATCCATGGTGTAGCGTGTGTCAGCACGTTTCATTCCTCTTTAAGACAGAATAACATTCCCTTGTATGTACATACCACATATCTGTTGATGGCTGTTTGGATCATTGTCATCTTTGACTACTATGAATCATGCTGCTATGATCACTGGTGTACACAAAGAAAAAGACGTTTGAACAGTAACCCAAGAAAAAAGAACTGGACAGAGAAGTCAAATTCCGAACAGTCATTTCCTCAAAGTCATGTAAGTGTCAGCTTGCGACAATAGAAAGGATTTTCAAAGGAGAGATCCGGGGACCAGCAGGTGACATGGTGGTTAAAGCACTGGATTCCCATATGGCCAACCATTAAAATTAGAGTCCTGGACCTGGCGGCTTGGAAAATCACACTGGCACACGTTTGTGTGCCCAAAATCTCAGGAGAATGAAGAAGAAAGGATTGTAGTATGGCCATCTTCCCTGGGTTGGGAGAGGGGCTGATTATTCGCTTTCCCTCTCACTGTCTCTCTCTGGCAAGCAATGTGCCTTATGGGAGAAACCTAAAAAAAAAAAAGAATTAAAAAAAGAAATCTGGACCCCTGGACCCTCTCCTAATTAGCTTCATGTTCTTTTTGATTCCCTATAAAATAAGGAAATCAGATTTGATGGCACTTGAGATCTTTCCTAGTGCAAATGTTTCAGGATTCTATATCTCAAATTAGTCTCCTCGGTGTCTTCAGGCAAGTGTATTCTGCTCACCCTCTCCTTGACATCCTAGCAGCGGTATGTGTGAGCTACTGGCTGCTCTGGATCCTTTTACTCAGATTCAGGATGACTTCTTAAACAGACTACCATCCCCCCTTGATCTCCCAAACACAGGGTAAAGGACACAGAATCATTTTCTCTCAGCCACCTGTGTTACTTCCTTAGTTTTCATGGGGACTCAGCCAGATCAACTGAACTGTCCCCCTTTGGGAAAACTCCAATTTCTCATGGAAAATAAGTCATTCTCATCACTGGGCTTCCATTTTCTCATTTTACTGATTTGTAAATTGAGAATGTTGGAGGACTCATGTTCCTGAGCTCTGGCCCTCTGAAATTCCAAGGAAAGGACAAGGGAACACAGGCAAGCTTGCCTGAATGAAGGACAAGATACAAACATCTAGGGTAAGGAATCAACTCCCAGTGCCAGGGAAAGGTGGGCTGGGAGTACATCCCCTAAAACCCAGTGGAATACATCATCACAAAGGAAAACTAATTGGAACTTTCATAAGAGAAATGAAATAATGTAATTTCAAGATTAAAAGAATAGCTCTATTCTATGACAGTTTAGACTTACACATTTATCAAGGAAACAGCAAGTATCATCTTGTGAGGGGGGAAAAAACTCAACCTCTGAGCCCCCTCAGCCATTCTTTTCATAATTCCTTTGATTTTTAACCCATACTCTCTACCTAGCTACGCTCCTGACAGTCAGGGCACTGGGTAACTACTAGTCGGGTTCCCTTTAACTAACATGAAATGTACAAATGCTGCCATCCACAGTAGTTCAACCTGCAAGATTTCTGTCACTGGCATAAAGTGAGTTCAAGATAAAACTTTTAGAAAAATCTTAGATTTCAAGTGCAAAACAGAGTTCCCAGTTTCTTTTCTTTATCAAACTCTAGCCTGGTTTACTTTATCTCTGGTCGAGCTGTTATTCTGGAAAAAATTTCTCTATTGGGCCCCATGTGGGCTTACTGTGTTTCATATTTGGCTTTGTAGCTTAGGAGCGTGAGTGTGTGTGTGTGCGCATGTGTGTATTCTCTCCCACGCTTGTTAATGCTGCTTTTGGTTTCACTATACTGAGGAAAAAAATAGAAAGCAAATCAATTTAATTTTTATGTTGGCAAAACAAAGTGTTTCTCCAGCACCTTCCCATCCTTTCACCTATCTATCGTTTTATTACTCTCACATATTCACTCATTTCTCATATCATGACTTACTCATTTTGCCCAAACTTCAACCTCATTGCTATGTATAGACTGACATCTCACGTGAAAATAAGACTGGTGGTGTGTTTCAGCAAAAAAAAAAAAAAAAAAAAAAAAAGAATAGAGAAGTGATAGGTTTTCCTTCTTTGATTATTTTTCAGGAAACATCCATTAACCTATATCTAAATCCTTTGCAGTGGTAGTGTCAATAACTACTTTCCTGGATATGCTTTAAAACTAACGTTGAGGCTGAGAAAAGAAATGTCCAGACCCCCACTTTGAACTTACTGATTTGGAATCTTAGGGCTAGTTCCAGTATGTATTTATACTTCTCATGTTGCAGCAGAAATTTCTGATTTCCACTTGAGTTGGAGACAAGCAACAAAGCAGAGAAGCACACGTTATCAGAGAAGAGTCCTCACACACACAAAAAAAGGCACCAAGACCTCCTACTTCAGACATAGTACACTCTCACTCCCTCACTCACCAAGTATTTACTCAATAGAACATCTCTATGCAAATGTCACACACCACAAAATCAAAAAAAGTAGACAAGGACATTGGGGAGCCTACCTCTAGTAAAGAAGAAAAATGCATACAGAATTAGTTGTCATTTAAGAGCTGTGCAGGGAGGAATTATAGGAATGAAATGTACTTAAAGATCCTTTTGGACTAGAGTCATCCTAAAGGCTTTGTGGAGGAGATGTTCTTTGAGATATTTGAATAGACAGAGATGGGAGGAGATGGTGAAGAAAGAGAACCAGTTAAGCAAAGACTCAGAACTGGTAAAGGCCAGTGCTTATAGAGGGGAAAGACTTCCCACAAGATGGAGAAGCGAGAGAGGAGAGGGAGAGAGGAAAGGCAGGTAGAAGTGGCCCATAAGTGGCAACAAGCCCACTTTTTATCCTGAGGCCCTCCAGCCCACAGCCATCTTAACGTAATTCAAGCACAGACATCTCTTTCTGTGTAGAAATCCTGAAACTTTTCTGTAGTTTTCATTTCGTCATGTGTGACTTAACCCTCTCAAATAATCATCCCTGAGGTTTAGTCACCAATTATGTTTGCTAATAACCAGGCATATCTCTGTAACAACAGCTGACACTATTGAGTGCTCATTTTGTGCCCAGGATCAACTCGTTTGATACTCATAACAACTTCTGTCTTTATCATTTCCATATTGCAGATAAGAAATTGAGACAAACTGAGACACAGGAAAGTTAAGTAGCTTATTGTAGACTGTGGTGAGCCAGAGAACAGTAGATTGAGTTCAGGTATCCTAGTTTCAAAGTTCTCATGTTCAATCCTCCTATTATACTGCCCCTGTGTAGGACAACCATGGTCATTTTATTTGTTTGGTTTTGGGGTTTAGGGTTTTTTGGTTGTTTTTTTTGTTGTTTGTTTGTTTGTTTGTTTTTTTTTTTTTTTTTTTTTTTTTTTTTTTTTTTTTTTTTTTTTTTTTTTTGCCATATGGCACATGCACACACAAGAAAGAGAGTAGGAGGGAAAATGAGAAATCAACCCCTAAGGAGGTGGCCATGCCACAATCCCTTCCCTTCCATTACTCCTCCTAGGATTCTGGGCATGCACGCACACATGCCTGGTGTGATTTTCAAGCCACCAGGTCCAGGACTCAATGACATACAAAAACTCTTCTCCTGTATAGTCTACCTCCAGCTTTATATTATTGATGTCATAAGTTATATCTTCATATATTGTATGACCATTAATACATTTATCTTTTCTCATGGTTTTGTCACTTAAATTCTATTTACAAAAAAAAAAAAAAACAGAAAATGTATGCATCAAAATTACAGTAATATCATTTAATATATGTGTCCATGAGTTTACCTTTACTGAAACACTTTACTTTTTTCCATTATTTTAATTGCCAGAGGTCATGTGCACTCACCAGAGGGAGAAACAGAGAGAGAGAGAGAAAGAGAGAGAAGAAAGGGAGAAAGCATCCCCAATGAGGCATGGTCAAGCCACAGTCCCTTCTCCTCCATTTCTCTATTGTCAGGATTTGGGGCACACACGTGTGCTCAGTGTGTTTCTCAAGCCACTGAGGCTAGGATTCAAATTGCAGTCAACAATGTCGGATCTGGCTCCATTAACTCCATTAACTCCAAGAACTTTATATTTTTAAGTGATTTTGTTTTAGTTTAGTTTCCTTTCACTTGGATTTTTTGCTGAGCAGATCGAGTGTTAATGAACTCCCTGAATTTTTGTTTACCTGGAAAAATCTTAATTTCTCCTTTAGTTTTGAAGGACAGTTTTGCTGGATACAGTGCTCTTCGTTGGCAGATTTTTGTCTTTTTGCATCTTGAGTGTTACGACCCATTTCCTCTGGTCTTCAAGGTTTCTGCTGAGAAATCCAGTAGAAACTTATTGAAGTTCCCTCATATGTAATGAGTTGTTTTTCTCTTTGGATATTTTTCTCTTTGACCTTTGATAGCTTTTATCCTTGGATTTATTCTTGTTAGAATATTTGAGTTTTTCAAATTTATGTGTTTGTTTTTTCTTCTAATTTGGGAAATTTGGGGCTATTATGTCTTTAAATAATTTCTCTTGACTTTTTCTCTCTATTCTCATTCTGGAACTTCCATAATGAGCATACTGGAATGCTTGATAGAGCCCCATAATTTCCTCAAGCTTTCTACTTTGATTTTTTTTTTCTTTCATCTCAGACTCAATAATTTCAAATGACCTATGTTTAAGTTCATTAATTCTTTCTTCTTACCAATAAAACTTTCTGTTGAATAATTTTAGTGATATTTTTAGTTGTTATATTTTTTGACTCCAGAATTTCTACATGGTCCTTTTTATTGTTTATATCTCTTTATTAATATTCCTATCCTGTTCATATATTGTTTACCTGATTTTGTTCCATTAGCTATCTGTCTTATCTTTCAGCTCATCATCTTTACAACAGTTAGCTTAAATAGGGCATATGTGCTCGCCAGAAAGAGAGAGACAGAAAGCAAGAAATCACCCCCCAGGGGGATGGCCACACCACAATCCCTTCTCCTCCATTCTCCTCTTGGGATCTTGGGCATGCACTCACATGCGCCTGGCATGAGTTTAAGCCATGGGAGTCCAGCAATGTAGCCATTACACCATCTGCTGGTCCCAACACTTCATTTTTTTTAGGGTCAGTTTCTATATTTTTTTATTTTTGTCTTTGATTGGGCCATTTTTTCCTGTATGTGCATATATATTTGTGTGTGCCTGCCTTGTGATTGCTCGTTGTTGGACATTTGAAAAAACAGTCATCTCTCTAAGATTTTATGGACTTTCTGAAGGGGAAAACTTTTCCTGATCAGCCCAGATAAAGATTACAACACTTTTCAAACCCTTTCTGAGGTTGTATTTTCTCTGGATGTGTGCATGTACTTTTAGTCCTCTCAGATTCTCTTAGCAATTTTTCCATGACTCTTCTCCGAAGCCTGTGGCTTCTTGTTTCCTTTGGCATCTATCTGTAGAACTGAAGCTTGAATTTGCCATTGTTTGTATCTGTTTCCAGTGGCTTCCAAACTAGATCACCAGCTCTATCACCCCTCTGAGTTAGATGAGACAGATAACAATCCCTCGAGCAGTCCTCAAACTAGCCAGAAGGTTGGATACATGCTACTCTCTTTTGATCCCATCCAAAGAAAGGATCTCTGGTATGGGAAGTTTCTTCCCAAGGCGTGTTAGGTTGGAAAGGGAAAGGAGCACAGATAAAGATACAAAATGCTGTGAACTTTCCTACCCTTGGAATCCCTCCTTGACTATGTGCTGGTCAGAGTGCTAAGATTCTAAACTGGTTTCCAGAGCTCTTACAAAAGTATTCTGGCCCACATATTGTTATTCACTTGTTGTCTCCATGAGAGAACAAAGGCCCAAATCCTCCTAGTCGGCCATCTTACTGACATCTCTCTAAATACGTATTTTTTTATAATAAGAACAAAATATTAAATATTTTGGAGGGGGGGATTTTTGCTATAGGGCGTGTGTGCTTGCCAGAGAGATAGAGAGACAGAAAGCAAGAAATCACCTTTTGTGGGGAGATGGCCATGCTGCAATTCCTTCTCTTCCATTCTCCTCTCAGGATTTTGGGCACGCATGCATACACACCTGGTGTGAGTTTCAAGCCGCTAGATCTAAGACTCAAACCAGGTCGACCATGTGTGAGTCCAACACCTTCACAATGTCACCTACTGGCCCCAAAATTACACTTTTTAAGGGAAGCCTTTCCCCCATTTAATGAGTATCTTTCCATCCTTTTACTCTCAAAGCTCTTGACCTTCCCCCCCACACACACACATTTATCACATTCTGCCCCTATAGTTATCTTTGACATGTGCTGAATCTCTCCCATAGGGTAGGGATCATCTTGTACTGCATGTGTATATGTGTATGTGTTTATATGTATGTGTTTGTGGGTTGGTATGCTTTAAATGAAAAAAAAGAGAATAAAACAAAGTAAAGGGTCTTCAAATAACAAGTAGAAGAAGGTAGTGGATTGGTAAAAAAGGAAGTGCTCCAGGCAGAGAGAGAACATAAACAAAAGAATAAAGTAACTGGTGATCAAAAATGATTAAGTCAGAGGGAGCTAGGAGAAAGTAATAGAGAACCCAGAGAAAACTGTCAAAGATCTACAAAGGAACTGCAAAAAAAAAAAAAAAAAAAAAAAATCTTAGCTTACAATTGATAGAGGCCTGTAGGTATTAGGATGCTCAGAAATATTCTCTACACATTTTTATTTTAATTGACATGAAAATATGAGGACTGCAGCTCCAAAGCACTTTGAAATTATAATCTATAGCATGCAAATGGTTTTCTTAAAAAGTTGCTCACATGGAAAATGTTAAGACATATTAAATAATAATAAACACATTGGACTTTCGTAGATTTACGTAAACAATTGACACTGTCTACCAGCCCACTGAACAGGAGCCCTGTTTCATTTTCTGTTTCCTGATGTTGAATACTGAGATTCATTTAAGAAATAATGCAAGTGAAGAGAGGAGGCAAGGAGAAAGTGCCCAGTGTGACCCTTGGTTGTCAGGCCTCACTGAAGAAGTTGTGTCATCCAGGACTCAGGGCCACAAAGAGCACCTGCAGAATCATCTGACTCAGTGCAATTAGAGGGAAACAGATTCATCCTTGCAAGGATGAAACAGATTCATCCTCTATCAAGAAGAGATGTAGAAATAATAGTTTAAAAACATAACTGCTATCCAGTAAATACATATAACGCATACAACAACATGACTGCCTCTGATTTGTTACAACTCAAGTCCTTATTAACCCACAATAAACAAAGAAAATTGATAAGCCAATTCTTTGAACATTTTCCATATCTATATCCCTTGACCTCATTAAGTCTCAGATGGCTAATTTCCAAATAGATGGAAAGGAGTCTGTTTGGGGGTTCTGGTGCTGGTGGTAGTAATTTAGTTTGTTTTAACAATGGCACGTTTTAACATCAATGGCCAGCCCTACCCAAAGGGAAATGGATTGTGACATTGCTCTTATAAAGACCTAAATTATTAGCCTAATGTATTGAGAAGGGTGATGCACTAGAAACAACAAATCGAAAACAACCACATGAAGGCTGACAACACAGAGAACAAAAGAACAGAGCTGTAAACATGAACCATAAGGCTTAATAACTAATAACATTTCTAAGTGTCTTTGTTGTTATTGTTTTAAATCTGGCTAACATTTGGCCTCTCTTATTATAACTGAAATATTATCTTCAGTTGCTATCACCCCAATATTTCAAATGTTGCTTTTAAAGCAAGATATGAATACATCAGAGACTATTTCATATCTTGCAGAGGAAAAGTTCAAATGTAAGAGTCTCCATAATAAAGCCTACCCGGATATAATAAATGGGGCTGTCAGATTGATCTCACTTGAGACACAAACTGTAGCTAATATTACTCGATATGCAGATGTTTTCTGTCTATTTCTCTCAAGACAAAAAAAAGAGCATTTAAATAGAATAATGATAAATTGGCACTAATATGAACAGGCTCTGCTACAATGTGGCAAAGGGTTCAACAGGTCAAGGGTTGGAGGCATATGTTAGCAACTGAGCCCTCACTTCTGTGCTGAAGGTCTCAGGAATTTATTAGCTCAACTATTCACTCTGTGTCAAGACCACACAACACTATTTTTAAAAAGAGAAAATAAAGTCCTGAATTACACTAAAACTTCTGTTGGGAGAGACAAGGTCTCCTGTAGTGTCTAAAACATTGCATAACACATAGGTAGGAATGAAGAGTTAAACGATGAAAATACTGACACAATTTTGGCAAAGGGGTAAAAAATAGAAACACGAACCCTGAAAATATTTTATCCCAATACCAGAGGTGTCACTTGTTCTCAATAGATTCTGCTGTTTGGGGATGGGCCATCTGCCTGCATTTTATTCCACAGCACCAGCAAATGGTCACTTTCACATTTGTTTCCACTTAAGTCTCCCTACCTCTTTGCCTCTCTGTCCACTTGTGAGCAGGTATGCAGCACGGTGGAGGAATGTGAACAATGTCATTTAGCTTTTTTCAAAAAAAGAAAGCAAAGAAAAGAAAAACTAACCATAGAAGCAGAGGGCAGAGGATCAAATGGGCATTGCCCTCAACGATGAAACATTTCTTCCTAGAGAACACTTGGAAGCTCTTATTCAGTGTCTCCCGGTGGCAATCAAATACTCTGAAGTTCTCAGGACCTGGAGTCTGTAAACCTAGAGCACAGCCTTTTATTGTGCTCCTGAGAGCTTACTTGGGACAAACAAGTTAACTCCATGGGGTTGGGAGATTTAATTCAACTGAAAATGTATGGCTATAATACCCAGCCCAAATTAATAAACTGAGCAGAGGTTAGGCATTCATTGACTTATCTGTCTTTTGCCCACGGAAGTCAGAAACTAGAAGATAGTTGTAATTACCCATCAGGATTCCCCACTCCCAATTTTCCACAGAAATGATCTGGATAACTCATTACATCAGCTAGTCTCAAATTACCTTCACCATACTATACAATGGGTCTTCAAAAAACTCATGGAAAAATGTATATTAGTTTTAAAAATTATGCATACATTTCAAAAATCTTGCACTAAAATAAAATCTTATTTTCATTCAATTTTTCCATCAACCTTTGAAATCTTCTCATAAAATGCATCAAATTCATCACGAAACAACTGAGCTATTTCTTTTCTTCCTCAGAGTTTGTCTCCTTAAATGTAGTTAATATTAAATATTATCAAATTCCAGTACCCACCAAATGCTCAGCCTAAAAAAAAAAAAAAAAATAAGCGAGGAAGTCAATTACCAGAGAAAATTCATTAGATAGGAATATCTGACCCATCGGCTTTCCAGGTTACAGTTCTAAGGCTTCTAATAACTGAAAAGAGTAAAAGAACTTTGAATTGGTGATTCTGAGCTCTTTACCTAGAGTAACTATCTCCCCTTTCCATCTCCTTCTCCTGAAACTCAGGATAGAGTCATTCATGTACTATGGATTTCAGAGTTCCAGAATCAAGGTTGTTACTAACACAATACTCTGATAAGGTCTTTCATTCTTCCACTGATCAGCAAAGGAAATGAAAAGGAGCTATAGCCAAAGGTGTGGGGCCAAACAGTGAGTGTTTATCTCACCTTCACACTTTTCCTCAAGTCCATCTTCCTTGAGCTCCAGGCCTATCCTCTCTGCTGTGCACTCATGGCCAGTCTTACTTTGCCCTTCCTATCTTGGGTCCAAGATGTTCCAGTTGTAAATGCAGAGCCTGTTCCACCTGCTTCCCTTTTTAGGACTTTCCCTCCTCACTTTCTCTTCCAATGATCCCGAGACTGAGTTCCTTACACAAGGCAGCTGGCTCTTTATAGAAAACAAAAGGTTCATGTCATCCTGCCCAAAGGATCTGTGGGAAAATGGAAGTCTCTTTCTAGTGTAAGGGTTCTGAGTTTTCTGAGGTCTGTAACAGTCAGGGTTCCCTCCACCGCACAGTGCGAGTGTCAGCAGTAGCCCCTCCCAGCTATTGCTGGCCCCAGCACATTTAATAACTGTGGCCTTACGCATGTTACTTAGGCTTCCCAGACTTGCTTTCTCCTATATAAAATGGGGTGATAACAGTACCTCATCAGGTCATTGTGAGGGCTAAATGACACGATTCAAGTGAAATGCTTAGGATGGAATTTGTCACACAGTAAATGCTAAATAAATGTTGGCTATCGATTTTCCTAGAGTTTGTATAGAGCTCTAAGAAGCTCTAAGCAATTGCTTTCAGTCCTGTATAAATATAGGCCCTTGTATTCTAATAATTGAAGCCGAAGTTTTTCAAAAATGCAGGAAAATCCTCATTGTTACCGTCTCAGCTACTACTTGCTGTTCACAAATTGATCCCAAGATAACTTTCAGGAGAGACTTTCTCCAGAGCTGAGGTCTTTGTTGCCATATGACACTGACAAGTGCCACAGGCCTACTACCTTTTGATTTCTTACCTGACCGAAATTAAGAATACTCTCATTTTACATATACGAGTTGAGATGTAGTGAGTATAGGCCTAAGGTAACCTAGTCAGATAAAAATAACAACGTAGATCAAGCAAGCCTTAATCACTCCCTTATTTTTTCCTCTGGGTGTTAAAAGCAACTTCCTCCATGTTCCTGTTTCCTTCCAGGTCTCAGTACAACGCTACTGACCATCAAGTAACCAGTGAAGAATTTAGACTTCCCATAGCTGATTTATACTGAAAAGTGAGTGGCTGATGACACTATCTCCTTCCTCAAGTATTTATAGCCAGCCACGTAGGTAGGACCATGTTTACTAGAATTTCTGACACTCAAAAGACTGGTTACTTTTAGGGTGACCAACCTCCTAGTTTGCATAAACTGAGGGGAGTCTCAACACATGGGTTTTCAATCCTAAAACCAGGACAAGTTGGTCACCCTACTTTCCTGTCACGTTTTCCCTGCTGATGAAGCCCACCACACTTGGGTGACCTACAGTGATGGCAACTGCACCTTCATGGTTTGACCTACACACCTGCTCCTCAATCTGCTGGGAACATCACACCCTCCCCGCATCCTCTTTATCTATGAATTCTGCATCACTTTTCAGATAATTACTCATTGGTAATATCTTTGAGCTCACCTTTGAAAATCCAGTTTAGAGCCACTTAGACTTCAGAATTTTGAGCACTTACTTAACTAACATTTACTAAACACTTGCTATGTGGAATGCCCTGAGAAAGGATGAGGTCCAGGCAGCAGTAAAAGATATGTCAAACAGGCCTTGAGCGGTTGCTAACCCAAGCACAGCTTCCTAGGGTCTGGCCACCCAACTACAGTTTATCTGGGATAAGCTTGTTCCCACCAAATCCCATCCTCCATTTCCCGCAATCACCAAAGAAAAGATGAATATATTCTATGAAAGACTGCCCCCTTCACAATTTTTTAGTGATGGATCTTATTTACATCCAATTTTGCAAAGAGTAAAAAGTGGTCATATTGGTGAGAGTTTAAAAAAAAAAAAAAATACAAGAGAAAGTATTCTTCAAGGTAAGGTCAACACTCCTGCAATTCATTTGTCAAAGGACACATGGTAACTGACTTCAGGAAATACAGGAACTGGTTGGAAAAAAAGAAAAGATTATTCATTTCCAGATCTTGCTAGGAAAGGTCATTTACAAACCCATGAGCCAAAAGGAACAGACATAAGTAAACAAGAGACTAAATTGTTTTCTAGATCCATTCATTATTGCTATTTATCCCATGAATAACCCTCAGCTCCCCTATAACCCTCAATATTTGTTTCTCAATATCCCAGGGAGTGAAATGAACTAATATTCTCTTTCTTAATTGCTAGATTAAGAAATCAAAGGTTTTTCTTCTCCTTCTTTCTCCTTTTCCTTCTTCCTTTGTGTGTGTGTGTGTGTGTGTGTATGTGTGTGTGTGTGCGTGAGGGGGAGGGAGGGAGGGAGGGAAGGAGGGAGAGAGAGAACCCAGAAAGCTTTGAAAATCTAATTTAGACCCATTTAGACTTCAGGATTTAGAGCACTTATTTAATTAAAATTTATTGAACACCTGCTATGTGGAAGACACTGGGAAAGGATAAAAAGATGGTTAAGGCATTATCTACGTCAAGATATTTTTCAGTCCAGCAGGGAGACAGTCTGGTAGGACACCCAGGAACAGCAGGAAGAGTATGCCCAGTGAACTTGAGGAGATCTGGTCTCCAAGTGTTTTCTGGATCTGCCTTCTTCCCTCTGAGAAACACTGATCTATAACAGTGGTGTTTTCACCCAAAGCCTTGATTTTGTCAGCTGTGAAACAGAATTAAAAATCCTTTTCCAGGCCAGTCAATGGCATAGTGATTAAGGTTAAGGTCTAGAGATGGCAGAATGAAAACAACAGTAGGCTCTAGTGTGTGTATGTGTGCCCAGAATCCTGGAAGGAGAAACAGAGAAGGATGGTAGCATGGCTATCCCCCATGAAGGAATGCTTTCTCACTTCCCCTCTCTCTTTCTCTGCAATGGCAATTGCATGCACTCTGTAGCGAATTTTAAAACTAAAAATTCCTTTTCCTGCCTTCTTCCATGGGACCCCTTGGAGGAACGAATGAAATGTTGGGTAGAAAAGTATTCTGAACAGAGTTTACAGAGATGTTTATAAGATGGTGCCATTATCACTGTAGAATTATCTTTATGAATGCTATAAAGGGCCAGGTGATAGCACAGCGGTAATGTGGCTAGACCTACATGGGATAGGTCCAAGGTTCAAGTCCTGAGACCTCCTTGAACACACTGGGCACCCATGCCAGTGATCCTTGCTAGTGGGAATTGGGCGTAGATGATAGTATAAAGACCTTGTTGGGAGTGCCTGTCTCTCTCTCTCTCTCTCTCTCTCTATCTCTCTCTCTTCGAGAATTAAACTTTTTTCATGTTGTAAAATAGCTTTTATTTTTACTTATGGATGCCATTTTTTTTTTAAGAATTTATTTGAATGTAAGACAGTTGCACACCACAAATAGGAGAATAAGTGACATTTTCCTGTGACTATTTTCCCTCCTGAGAAGGTGTCAGTGTGCGTAACAGTTTCTGTCTTTGGCCATCACCTTTCCTTTTATGAAAATGCCTTTTATTTTAAGAGTAAAGGAATTTACAAATCATCTACCTTGGTCCCTGGAGAAACTTCAACAAGGTAGTTTGAGGAAGAAATTTCTGTGTCATTTTCTTCTCAATGTCTCTTTCTGAAAACTGAAAGGATTCAGTTCAAGGACATAACAGCAAAGTATTGACTGTTTACACAATTCAAAGCTAGTTTGAAAATGGAAAAAAGTGGACTTATTAACTCAATGGTATATTGAAATTCCCTAGTCTCTTTCACCTTAAGCCTACTAGTTCAATTTTTTTGTTTGAAATTTTTTTTTCTTTTATGTTTAATAAAAATGTAGAATTTGGCTTTATTAAGATAACAATTTCAACTTCTGTGTTCAACTATTCTAGCTTCTTTGTTCATTCTTTGATTCATTTATTCTTGATTTGAGCTGATCAACAGACAAAGTAATGTGAAAGGAAAACAGTGCTGCCCGGTTCTTTAGCTTGTATTTTTTTTTTTTTTTTTAATTTGCTATATGGTATGTGCAAGAGAGAGAGAGAGAAGGCACCCTCCAGGGAGATGGTCATGCTTCAATCCCTTCTCCTCCATTCTCCTCTTGGAATTTTGGGCATGCATACACACGTGCCTGGTATGCTTTGCACACGACTGGGACCAGGACCATGCAGTCAGCAGTGTGGGATCCAGCCATTTAAATCACCATGCCACCTAGCTGGTCCAGTTTTTATTCTTTATAACAGGGTATCCCGGGCAAGCCGGTGATATGGTGGTTGTGGCATTGGGCTCCTACATCGCTGACCATGGTTCAAGCCCTGGACCAGGCTTGCTTTCTCACTTTTCCCATCTCTCCCTTTCTCTCTGTCTCTCTCTGGTGAGCACATGTGCCCTGTAGCAAATTGAAAAAACAATAGTGATAGATAAAATTGAATAAATAATTCGTTGGGGTGGGGGGAACAGGGCTTCACAAGCCCCAGGTTTGAATCTCCCATCTCTCCCCTTCTCCCTTCATGGTCCACATATTGTAGCATATGAAATTCCCCACCAATGCTACCACTGCCCCCGTTGGCCATCAGCTACGACATCCATTTTCCCCAACTTTGTGCATTGACTTATTCTACTGTCTCTACTCGCAATACCATTCCCTACCATATTCACCTGTCCAAATCCTGTTGCCAAATTCTGTTGACAAATGCCTACCCCATCTGAACTTCCCAGATTACTCCAGATTGATGGTAATTCTCACTGGTCTGTGTTCCCCCCACTCCTTCTTTGTAGTTCTCCCATCAGCTGTTGCATTCCGCCTAGTTTAAACTATTTGTGTATCAGAATGTCTTGCTGAAGACTTAACCTATGTTTTGTTTTTCACTCCATCAGCAAGAGGGGTCCTGGGGATTAGTCCTGCTCATTCTCTGAGGTAGAGAAGACTTTCCCTCAAGTGAAGCAAAGTCCCTGTTTTGTTTTCTGGGGTCTAGGAATGTCTTAGGGGCAAGGAGTGTATTAGAGAGGGGTAGGGAGTAATTGGAGAGGCTGGTAAGAAGCTCTGGCATTTCTGAGGTTTTAAAGGAAGAGCCTGTACCCAGTAGGGGGCTGATTTCTGACCCTTCCTGGCACAGCTTCCCAAGGTGAAAGAAAAAGTGTGTATATAACCTGAAGGACTGGGTGCAGGGCTGGCTTCTAGAAAGCCAGTAAGGAGGACAGGCCCTAAGAGATAACTCCAAGGAAGTAGAGTCAACTGAGATGTACCCTCCTGAAAAGAGCCACTCTGGCCTATGCCAGCATTCAACAGTGGCACCGTGTGGCTGTGAGTAGCAATGGCAGGGCAAAGACAGAGGCAGCCAATGGACAGACCCGGGGTTCTCGGCTGTTTGCAGGTGTCAGAAGTCTTCTTTCTTGGAGGAGCTTAAGATTGTTCTGAGGACAGAGGAAGAGAGCCTTAAGAAGATGATATTGGACTCTGAAAAAATCAGTGGGAGTAGAGGAAAAGGGCAGGAGATCGTTTTAATTTAACTGGAGGAATTAACAGATTATGGGAGAGTCTCAAATCCCCTCCTGAATTGCAAGCTCCTGGAGAGCAGAGACCACTTTGAATTCGGTGCTTCAGTGAACCCAACGTGAGTACACTAAATATAAATACTTTCACTTACATATCTGGGGACTAAATAAATGAGACCACAGACCCCAAAGGGGTGACACTATTGATTTAACCCTAACATCATGGGCTCTCCCCAAATGTCATTCACTTGTCTTTGAAAGTGATTACTTTGCTTCTTCTTAGATGTGCACCCTTCCCCAGACACACACACAAACACACCGTGTTTCATCAAGTATTAGCCAGTTGGTCAACACAGATATTTCCCATGATTCTCTAAGATTTAACCTCCATTGAATTCTAAATTGACTCAAGGTATAATTTCATCTTCTTAAGGTCTTCCCTGCTAAATTATCCCTGATCCACTAACAGCACCAAAGCAGAAGCCCATTTAGATCCAGTTGGGTCACTGCCAAAACAAGACCTCCGATTCTGGGCTCCTGCCATTCCTCCTTTATTCTGCAGCAGACTCAATAGCGTCCTCTTCTTGATGAGCCTCCCTAACACTTTCATCTCATGAATATGCCCTCCCACATCTTTCAAAGAGTTCATTTTCGCCCGGGGTGGCATAATGTTCTGCTATCACCCCCTCCCTCACTCTGCACTTCGTACACTTAGACCTCCTTAACTGATGGCCTCGATCTTAAGCAAAACTCTTTTCGAGTAGATGAGAGAAGTGAGGCTGGAAATATAGAATGTATCGTCATCTCCTCTTGCATGATAAAGAGCTGTTATGGTCATTTATTGTTCCCATGTTCCCAAATCTAAAACTGCTCTACAGATGTTCCTTAGCCCAGCTTCCTAACATCTGTGCAGGGAAGGGAGGGTGCAGAGTTACCAGCTCCATTCTGCAGATGAGAATAGTTACAGAAGGCCCAAGGGGCATGAACTTGACATTTTTAGGACGCTGTGATTATACATTATTAGCCTTTACTTGTAACAGGCTGGAGCAACCAGCAAATAGCACGTGTCGATGTCCAGTACGAGGTCATCCTATAAAGTCAGTAAGAGCTAGAAACAGAACCCAAGATTTGTGGACTTCCTATCTCAAGTTGCCTTCATTATTTTCCTACGGTAAAGGGGTATGCGTAAAACCCAAATATATACAGATACACCCTGAAACGGGACATCAAACCTCACAGATGCCACGTTGATTGTAATAACAGAGGACTTTGCTTTCCTTTCAAAAGCAAACCAGCCCACTCTGCGTCACTGGTCTCCTTTAGGACAACTGACCTCAATCCAGTGGATTGCCCCAAAGACATGGTCCCTTTGTAGGTACTATGTGTCTTTCGGGCTCCTAAAGTCTCTAACGAATATAAAATAGGACTGTACTCTTGTTGCATGTCATTGGAATCTATCCAAATAGGAATCAGGGAAAAAAAAAAAAAAGTAATACAATGTTATGCTGGGATTTCCACACCAACACTTCAGAGATAGGTAGATGTTCTCTCAATTTTTTTCCTAAATGAGCTCTATACCTAGAGGTATTTCCTGAGCTACGGTGATCTATTGTCTGTATGAGCACTGAGTACTTCAAAGGCCAGGTTTGGGCTGCACTGTGCAGCTGGTTGGAAAACCGCATTAACCTATGTCCCAAGGTGAAAACAGCAATGCTCCCTGGAAACGTTGGGAAAAATGCCCCATTTCTAATTATTTCACCCTTCCTTCCTCGGCAGGGGTACTCAGTGTTCATGCTGCCCTCCTATTTGAGAAGCATTTCCAGTGAGCCGTTCACCTCCACTCACCCCACATCATAAAACCCTCCCAGGCCTTGAGAGCTCTGCAGAGCAGGCCAAGGCACTCTCCAATCCACAGGTTAGAGACAGAGAGCCCCCTGCAGCCTTGAGAAAATGCCCACGTACTTTATCACTCTCTCATTATCTACTTCTAGGTGTGGTAAGCTTAAGCTCTGGGTCTATGACATTGCTTTCTAACTATCAGTTTGGGTTTGGGATTAAAATGATTTATTTCCTCCTACCAGTAGGTACCCTGCAATTAGGGTAGTTACCACCATGTAAGTGGGGGGTCCTTACTGTAGCCCCAGAATCTGAACAGACTTACCTTAGGCATGTTTCACCTGACATGAAAGAATGAGGACTCTTTCTCTTCCGTGGAGGAATCCTACTTCTCATCTGTTACTAGATGAATGTAGCCACACCAAGGAATGTGATGTTTTATAAAGAGGCGTAAGGGCCAACCCATGGCCTGGTGGTTAAGGAACTAGAACTCACATGGCTCACTGTGAAGTTCAAGTCCTGGACTCAGCAGCTTGAGAAACATGCTGGGCATTTGTGTGTTTGCGTGTGTGTGTGTGTGTGTGTGTGTGTGTCTGTGCATGTGTGCACGTGTGCCTTACGTTTGTCCAAAATCCCAAAAGGAGGGCGAGATGGAGAAGAAGGGATTGCAGTATGACATGCCCCATGGAGAGGAGGGTGCTTTCCCCTTTCTTTCTCTCCCTGTCTCTCTCTGATGAGTACACATAATATTAATAAAATCATAAAATAAAATAGAGAGACTTAAATGCAAAGTAACTTAGAAGGCAATAAACACCCAGGTATAATTTGGCTCCTTTTTTACTATTCCCTAACCCCTTTTTTTATGATTTAATCTAACCTTAATTTAGCTTCTTCTGTATCCATTAACTGCTGCTTCCTAACTCACCTTAAACATTCTCTTCTAATTAAGTCTTTACTGGGAAAGAAATACGCCAGGAGTTCTTGGCAGTCGAGCCCTGTTTAGTGTACATTGTCCAGGGTCGGCGTCATTCTCCGCCCACCCATGGCCCTTCTCTCCGCAGCTTTGACTATTGGGGAAGGCCCGGTTTATCTGAGATGGGGACAGGATGGCCATTTCTGCCAGGGGAGCTGTCCTCTCCTGCAAGTGAGGAAGCAAAACCACCTCGCCTCTACTTGACATTCTAAAAATCTTCCTTCACTTTTTTTTTTTTTTTATAATCCAAAGGACGTGTTTTTCTGCTCAGATTTAACAGGTTTCTAAGGGAAGTCAACAGTTTCATCATTGCACCCTGAAGCAAACATTTCAGAAAAGTTTCCTCTAGTTCTTTGTTAGTTGCAAAACAAACACCAGAGGTCAATTGCTTCTTTCTCTGGCACTCTGAGCCTACAGACGCTCTTGGCCAGCATTTACCCACAAGGCTGCGGGGGAGAGGGAGAGTCTCCAAAGGAGCCTGCAAGCGGCCATCTTGGACTCCAAATAGGGGATTTTCCAAGGTCTTTGTGTTACATTTTAAACAGAGAAGAAGCTGCTTAATGAATCTATTTTTTTTTTTTTTTGAAAGGGAGGAAAACCCATTAGTAAGTGACTCTAAGAAAGAAACCCTGTCTTTGTGTTCATAAAGAGATCCTATGAATATTATACTGAGTCGGTTCCTTGCATTGTCATCCCCACTACCCCCCAACATCACACTCATTTGCCTTCAGTGTCACACCCTGGCATCATAGAAGGACAAAAAAAAAAAAAAAAAAAACAAAAAAACAATGTTTTGGATCATAAGTAAAAGTCTAGCCACTTGAAAACTCCAATCTTCATATGATACAAATAATGAAGATTTAAACTTGTTGTGCTAAAACTTCCTCATGTTAGCACTTTAGTAGAAGCAAGGTGAGCAAACATATGTACGTATTCTTACTACATTGTCTGATAGCTGATTCACAGACTTCTGCAGATGTCTGTGAAAGGAAGGAAGGAAGGAAGGAAGGAAGGAAGGAAGGAAGGAAGGAAGGAAGGAAGGAGGAAGGAAGGAAGGGAGGGAGAAAGAAAGAGAGAGAAAGAAAGAGAGAGAGAAAGAAGAGCAAGATGGAATGGAGTCCTCTGAATAAAAGAGGTTAAAATGAAAAACACACACACACACACACACACACACACACACACAAAAGCGGGATTTCCTAGGGTCCTGTGATAAAAATGCTATTGATTCTTTCTGAAAGACTGTTAAATTTAAGAGTAAAAAAAAATGCTCTCCTCTGATTCAAAAAGGTAGTGGGTTCAGCTGTCATCTCTGCCTCACCCTACAGTCGCCAGGTTGGGTAGGAAACTGAGGACGAAAGTGGATGTCTATGGAGAGCTGACCCTTGGCTCCAGGAGGTTTGGTTTTGTTTCAAAGGGGAAAACCATCCTACCAAACAGAGTCAAAGTCTCTTGGAGTACCTAGGCATTTGCCTAGGAGGCTGAGGATGTCCTGACTTTCAGCTGTGGCCCTGTAGCTAAGGTCTGGACAGAAACGACATGAAGGGAAAGTAAGAGAGGGAGGGAAAGAAGCACAGGAAGGCACCTGAATCTAACGCCAAGACTCGAACCTTTAAGTAGTTTAGTTTATTGTTCACCACGATCATGGAAGGATTCACATGGCAAAACCTCCACAATTCACATGCCTCTCACGCCAAAGAGCAGTAATTCAAGAGCAGAAGTCTGTGTAAGAAAGAAGAAAGGAAAAAGGAAGGAGGGAAAGGGGAAGAGAAGGAGAAAAGAAAAGAAAGACTGTGGTCTTTGGGCCACTGCCACTTATCTGAGGAAATGGAGAACATTCTAGAATGCAGCTTTCTTCACTTCACCTCCTCTCTTCCCAATCCTTTCTCCTTTTTAGCTTCCTTTTCCTTTTCATTTGCCATTCTCCTTCCTACTCCCTTCTAAGATTTGAGCCTCAGAAAGCAGGAAAAAATTCTGATAAGGTTTGGGAAGAAAACCCTTCCAATTCTTGATCCTGGCCATGGAGCCTGGGAAATTTTTGAGGCGTTAAGTAATTAACCTCTCATCACCTGTGCATGTGAAGAGACCCGTGCTACTGCTAGCTCCCATTTTACAGCCGGCACAGCAGAGGCAAACCAAGTTTAGAGACTCGCCTGGAGTACCAGAGTCAATAAACAGGCGAGAAATGCACGCTCCCTTCCGCACTCACTACTCACTTCCAATAGACTCATTTATTGTCAAATGCTGGCTTGCTTTGTTTAGTTTTAATCCCCATGCCATTAACATGGGAGCCTGGACTATGTTGGTTTCTTAACAGCTCACAGGATCCCAGTCATTTAGGATGGAAAGTAAACAGCATCTTATCCCTAGAAGGGAGGATGGGAGGTCAGTGGAGAGACCGCAGCCTTGAACAAGCCAGAGAGGAGGCTGAAGGCCTGACTCAGTTTGGGCCTCTGGTCTGAGATGTTCTGACAGATCTTTCCATTATCTTCATCATCTAGATCAGTTCCTGGTATCAGTGAGGGAGGAATGACTCAGACCCCAAGGCAGTAAATGTCCCTTATTTTTGCCACTGGGCAAACTCCCCTGTGCC
Organism: Tupaia tana; assembly: GCA_026018925.1. NCBI lineage: Eukaryota > Metazoa > Chordata > Mammalia > Scandentia > Tupaiidae > Tupaia > Tupaia tana. Next base: position 176,649,232 of record JAKSZU010000002.1, on the reverse strand, counting down.
TATCCCTTAAAGTCCTATCTCCTGTAATCCAAGTTCAGAAAAAAAAATAATAATAATGCAGCCAAAAGGAGATAGGATTTGGAGTCAGGCTGACTTGCCTTCAGCTCCAACCCCACCACTCACTGTGGCTATACAAGGGAGGGATGAAGTCATGGAATCTGTCCTGTCTTTCGTGGGGAACATCATGTCCAGCATCGAGGGCCACTCTGTGGAACAAGATACGCCTGGTTCCTTTCTCACACTCAGTGTAGGGACTGAGTCCCTTCCAATTTCCCACATTTTGTTGAATAGTTAAGAGTACAGACCAGACTTGATTGACATTATCCAGTGTCCCTGTTACCTTACCCTCTAGCTGTCGTTAGCTGCTGAGAAACAGAATTTTACAAAAATAAATAAGATAAAATGACAAAATAAAGGAACAAAGCAATGAAGAAGTAGAGGGAGGAAGCTGTGAAGGAAAAAAGGAAAGGAGAAAGCAAGAAAGGAAAGAGAGCGGAGGGTGGAGCAGACTACTGCAGAAGTAAAACCCGATGTTCTGTGAGGCTGACCTCCTGGGAGGGTTCCTGGTTCATGTCTGGAGACCTCCCTGAGCACTGGGAGGGCACACACCCATGATCTGGGGCTAGGTGGGAGCTGGGGGTGGGTAGCAGCACCAAGACTCTACTGGGGTTCTCCCTCCCTGTCTCTCTTACTTATGAAGGGAATAAAGAAATCAATTTTTGCCAAAGGGCACGTACACTTGTCAGAGAGACAAAGAGACAGAAAGTGAGAGATCACCCCCCCCCCCAGGAGGGATGACCATGTCTCAATCCCTTCTTCTGCATTCTCTGGGGATCTTGGGCACACATGTACAGGCGTCTGGTGTAAGTTTCAAGCCGCTGGGTCTAGGACTTGAACCATGATCAGCCACATGGGAGTCTAGTACCTTAACCACCATGTTACCTGCTGTCCCCAAGAAATAAACTTTTTTTAAAAAATTGAGACAGAGAAGAAGAGGAAAAGGAGGCAGGAAGGCAGGTAACTATTGCCTGGTACAGTCTCTAGCAGCATGGCCTCCTAGAAACAGGTATGGAGGCAGAGAATCCGGATTGAAATCTTGTTTACAGAATATGCAATATTGGTGACCTTGGACAAACTGCTTAACCTCTCTTCAGCCTTTTAATCTTTTCAATAAATTTATAAGGCCTACCTCATGAGGTTATTTTGAAGATTAAATGTAGCAAAAGTCGGGACCAGCAGTTGGCATTATGGCTATGTCACTGGACTCCCAATTTGTCGACCGCAGTTCAAGTCCCAGACCTGATGGCTTAAACTCACAGCGGGCACGTGTGTGTGCGTGCCCAAGATCCTGAGAGGAGAATGGAGGGGAACGGATTGCAGTGTGGCCATCCCCCCTGGGGGAGTGATTCCTCACTCTCTCTCTGGCAAGCATACACGCCCTATAGCAAAAACATCTTCAAAACAGAACAAAAAAATGTAGCAAAAGTCATGAAGGTATCCAGCACAGTCTCTGACACTCAACAAATGCAAAAAAATAAAAAAAATTTAAAAATGCTGATTGAATTTCAATGTCAATCCTAAAAGTATTTACCTAGGCCTTCCTAGGGAGGATAACTCAGTTTCCTCATCAGAAGAGCCTCGCCAGCTCAGAGTGCGTAGCGCAGAATATCCTAGAGGGACCCGAAAGGCTCACTGTATACCTGCAATATTAAGTTGTTCTTATTGAAATAAGCTCACCAGACTGAATGGGGACACAATCCAATCCAGTCCATCTACACCAGGGCAAGAAGCAATCACCTCATTCCTCCTCAGCAAGAAACAATAAATAATTCAGCAAGACAGAGATACGTGTATTCTTCAGATTTTCCTTCTCCTGGTGATGAATCCTCCTCATACTTTCTGAAACCATATGTGAAATATGATTTTAGACACGGGGGTGGGGGTAATAAAGCATGCTGGAAATGCAGGGGTGTTAGGAGTATTTTTTGTCCCTAACAACTCTCCTCAGTGACCTTTTCCTTGATTTGAATTCCTTTGGCATTAGATTTATAATGTGCACAATACTGTCACTGAATGGGTTGTCAAACACCTCGGAAGGATTCTCTTCTCATTTTGCAATTGTTCTCTTAACAATATGCGTTAGTGCTTACTGTGCAGTTGTCCTGGGTCAGGCATCATTTAATCATTTCATTTTCACAACTGTGCTCTAAGTCGGAAGTGACGGTCATCCTTATTGCACAGGTAAGGCCTGAGGCCCGGAAAGGTTCAGTAGCTTGTCCAGTGCTCTTTGTTAATAGGGAGCACCACTGAGATCTGATCCCAGATTCACATCCTTCCTCATTCCTTGGTGCATGTTGCCAGAGTACTAACTTAGCAAGGGCCCAGGGTGCAGCTTGCACTAAATCTGCTTCCTCATACTTCCTCGGATAGCACTGAGAATGAGAAGGTGCAGAACAGGTGACTGGTAAATTCAGTTCAATGGGGACATTCACGAGAAGACTGCAGCGGTCATGCTTCACCCTCTAAGGCCACTGTGTACAAGTGCAGCGAGCATGCCTGCACAACCCACGGACACCTCTCAGAGACTGTATGAAGGGCTCCCGCCTGAACTAAGAAAGGCCATTTCCCCCTGCCATCCCAAATCTGAACCATCTTCCAACCCCTTCTTAGTGTACTCCAGTCTAGACGTACACCCTCTGCCAGAAAGGAACATTTAGACTCCTGGAAGTGGGCAGCAATGTTGCGTGTACCTTTTCTATTTCAATGTTCAGCTCAGGAAAGGAAAGAGGAGCCAGCCCTGGTTTGATGGCTGAGGCGACTGGATTGTATATGGCCACTCAAGCGGTTTGAGTCTTTGACTCTGGCTTGAAAAACATGCCGAGTGGGGACCAGCAGTTAGCGTAATGGCTATGTTGCTGGACTCCCACATAGTTGACCGCGGTTCACTTCCCGGACCCGGTGACTTAAAACTCACGTCGGGCATGTGTGCCCAAGATCCCGAGAGGAGAATGGAGGAGAAGGGATTGCAAGCATGGCCATCCCCCCTGGGGGGTGATTTCTCACTTTCTGTCTCTCTGTCTCTGTCTGGCAAGTGCACACGCCCTATAGCAAAAACCTCTCAAAAAATAAAATAAATAAAAATGCCGAGTGTATGTGCATGCATGCCCAAAATCCTGAAAGAAGAAAGAGATGGAGGAGAAAGGAAGGTGGCGTGGCAATGCCCCATGGGAGATGCTTTCTCCTTTCCTTCGTTCTCTCTCTGTATCTTTGTCTCTCTTTGTCAAGAGCACATGCCCCTCTGGCAATTGAAAAAAAGAAAACAAAAAGAAAAATCCTGTCTACTTCTTGTTTTCTATATCCATAAATGAGTTTGGAGTAAAATAGAGAATGTTTACAGCTTTGAAGACACTTTCTCCTGTGATCAAAAATAAGCACCATGCGGATCATCTAAACATGGATTTATTTTTAGTCACATCAAACTTACTTAAGTTGCCATACTTGGCACCAGTTTAGCTGAGGGCCTAAAATCAGAACAGTAACCACACAACCTACTGTGTGGTGTGGAGCTGTCTGCCAGTTCCATCAGAGAGGAGGGGACAGCAAAGTCGGGCACAACTGAGTGAGATCATATTGCACCACCAGCCAAACCCTCCTCAGAAAGTCCCCAGCACTCCTGAATCCTCCAAACACCACCTTAAACCCAGCACTAGTGAATCCTCCAAATACCACCTTAACACTGTGAGGCAGGAGGAACCCAAGAGGGAGAACATTGGTGAACAAATTTTAAGTAGTACTTGAACACCTTACAAACCACAGACTGAGGGGCCAGCAGGTGGCGTGATAGTTAAAGGGCTGGACTCCTACATGGCTAGCCACAGTTCAAATCCCAGACCTGGCAGCTTGTTTTCTCACTTTCCCTCTCCTTCTCTTCCTGTCTCTCTGTGGTCAAATTAAAAATAAATAAATAATCAATAAGATTTAGTAAATATTTAAAGAAAGACAGAAAGAAAAGAAAAAAAGGAGAATCACACTGGGTGCACGTGTGCCCAAAATCCTAATAGGAGAATGGAGAATGAATTGTGATATGGCCTCTACCACCATGCCACCTTCTGGCCCCAGTATTTCAGTTGGAAAATATCAGTTGGTGAGGACCAGCAGATGGTATAATGCTTATGTCGCTGGACTCCCATGTAGTTGAGCACAGTATGAGTCCCAGACCCTGCGGCTCAAAACTCACTCTGGGTGTGTGTGCATGCATGCCCAAAATCCTGAAAGGAGAATGGAAAAGGGATCGAAGCATAGCCATCCCCCCTAGGGGGTGATTTCTCCCTTTCTGTCTCTCTGGTGAGCACATGTTTTTTATAGCAAAAATCTCTAAAAAAATAAAATTAGTTGATCTTAAAAAAAATATTGAGTATGCAATAGTGAAGGTGGTGTATTTACGAATGAAGACAGGAAATCACAGGGAACAACCTGTGAAGACCAACAGAAGTTAACACTAATGACAGAGAAGGAGGTAGTGGAGGAAGCACGTGAAAAAGCTTAAAGGATTACACAACTGAAATCTGGACTCCAAGGGTCTGAGTTAGGGTGCAGGAGGGCAGACCATAAAAGGTGAGTATTGGGACCAGTAGTTAGTGTAATGGCTATGTCACCGGACTCCCATGGAGTCGACTGCGGTTCGTGTCCCGGACCCAGTGGCTTAAACTCACGCTGGGCGTGTGTGCATGCATGCCCAAGATCCTGAGAAGAGAATGGAGGAGAAGGGATTGCAGCGTGGCCATCCCCCCTGGGGGGTGATTTCTCGCTTTCTGTTTCTCTGTCTCTCTCTGTCTGTCAGGCGAGCGCACATGCCCTATAGCAAAAGAAAAAAAAAAAAAAAAAAAAAAAAAAAAAAAAAAAAAAAAAAAAGGTGAGTATTACCTCCAACCCTGCACAGAGACAGGCAGCCTCAGGAGCCCCAAGGAGATGGCTAGAAAGTGGGGAAATGATGAAACGTCTGGAGAAATAGAAAAACTCTGAGGCTCAGTTGCAGACAAGCACTGTGTGGAGGCAATAAGCCCACAGTTAGAAAGCTCTGGGGCACCAGGGAGAGAGTACTGAACTGGACAGGAGAGATTTGGGTTTAGTTCCTACTTCCTGGTCTTCTTGTGCGGCCCAGCACGAACATGCTTTCTGGGTTCCAATTTCCTCACCTGTGAAACATCTCATTCTCTGATGCTACATTTTTTAACAAATACATCACCCAAATTTCTGATTTAGTATTTTGGAGATACAATTTAAAAGAGACAATATGGGGACCGGCCGATGATGTAATGGTTACGTTGTTGGACTCCCATGTAGATGACCGCAGTTCAAGTCCCAGACCCAGTGGCTTAAAACTCACGCCAGGTACATGTGCATGTGTGCCCAATATCCTGACAGGAAAATCGAGAAGGATTGCAGCATGGCCCATCCTGCAGGAAAATGGAGTAGAAGGGATTGCAGCATGGCCCATCCTGCCTGGGGGGTGGGGGAAGGATTTCTCACTTTCTGTCTGTCTGTCTGTCTCTCTCTCTCCAAGTGAGCACACATACCCTATAGCAAAAAATCTCTCTTAAGAAAATAATAAATAAAAATAAAAGAAAAAATCTGTTTGCATCAAGAATATTCTGTTCCCTAACCAACCTTCCCCGGATGCAAGCACACACACACACATAACTGCATTTAGAATTATAATCATTTGACTGTTAATATAATCACTGGCAAATGTTGGTCATAAATATTAAGTGCTAACGGGGTCAGATTCCCTGGTGGACATTGAGAAATGTGCCTAGTAGGCGGTAGAGAGAGGCAAGCCACTTATCCAGGGCAGTCCAGGGGGATTAACCACCAGCCCATACATACCCCTGTGTCCTTGCAAACACCAACGATCTCTTCATGCCCACCTCTATGAGTCCCCCTTTACTTCAACTAAAATTTTAGCAAATGTATCTTGAATTTTCGTGTTGGGAACTGCATTTGGCCTACAAAATCACAACTCTTCTCTTTTGAGAATTAAGAAAGCAGAAAGGTAAAGCATGGAATTTTTGTCTTGGTAAACTGAGGTTCCAACATTGCTTTTATGAGACTCACCCAGAAAAAGTTTCCCTGTGTCTATTGCTCATAGAAAGACTACGGCACTGCCATAGGGTGTTGAAATGGGACATTGAAAAAGAAGTAGCAGGACCAGCAGATGGCAGAATAGTTAGGTTGCTGGACTCCCACATAGTCGACCATGGTTTGAGTCCCAGACCCAGTGGCTTAAAACTCATGCTGGACGCATGTGCATGCATGCCCCAAATCTCAAAAAGATAATGGAGGAGAAGGGACTACAGTGTGGTCATCTCCCCTGGGGCATGATTTCTCTCTTTCTGTCTCTCTGTCTCTCTCTGTCTCTCCGGCAAAAGAAAAGGAAGTAGCACAAAATAAAATCAAACTACCATGGGGGCCAGCAGGTGGTGTGGTGGTTGGGATGCTGGATTCCCAAATGATCGACTGCAGTTTGAGTCCCAGACTTGGGACTTTCTCACTATTTCGGTCTCTCTCTGATCAAATTAAAAAATAATTATAACAGATAAAATTAATAAAATAATTCTTTTAAAAAAATCAAACTACTGGGACTAGCAATGGTATAATGGTTACATCACTGGACTCCCAAGTAGTCAACCACAGTTCAAGTGCTAGATCCAGCTTAAAACTCACATCAGGTACATGTGCCTGCATGCCCAAGATCCTGAGAGGAAAATGGAGGAGAAAGGATTGCAGCATGGCCATCCCCTCATGATTTCTCACTTTCTATCTCTTTTTCTCTGTCTCTCTGGCAAGCATACACATCCTATAGCAAAAATTTATTTCTAAAGGAAAAAAGAAATCAAGCTACCACAAATATTGATGAATATCTACTATCATTTGTGCACAGAAGGGTTAAAACATGGTTCCTGGCCTCAAAACGCTTGTAATCAGGCTGCAGGACTCCGTCTATAGAAGGACTAGACACAGAAAACCGCATGTCATTGAGCACAGTTGATTTCCACTTGAGATAATCTTCACTTGCACAGACCCACCCCAGCTCATGTTCCACACCTCAGGCAGTCACCTTCCAGAACACAAATGCAACATACCACTTCTTTGCTCGAAATATTTCCACAGCAGGTGACATAGTAGTTAAGGCACTGGACTCCCACTTGACAAACAGCAGTTTAAGTCCCAGACCTAGAGGCTTGAAACTCACCCCGGGTACTTGTGTGTGTGTGTGTGTGTGTGCCCAAAATCCCAAGAGGAGAATGGAGGAGAAGGGATTGCGGTGTGGCCACACCCCTGGGGGATGATTTTGTACTTTTTCTCTCTATCTCTTTTTCTCTGGAAAGTGAATGTGCCCTATAGCAAAAATCTTTACTAAAAAAAAAAATTCTTTTTTTCACAGCTCTGCCTCCGGAGGAAGTCCACATTCCTTGCCCTGGTGTTAAAAGCCATTCAGGGTTGGGTCTCTGCTTACCTCTGGGTTCTCACTTCTTCCTATTCTCCTTCCTACCTGGTCCTCCACGTGGGCCCGGAAGTTTGTACTGTTCTCAGAGCATTTGGGGGTGTTCCATGCAACTGCAGGACGGGAATGCATTCCTCTATCAGCATGTGTCCTTCTCCCTTGCCACCATTCAAGCCATTCCCTCTGCCTGGAACATTTACACACACAGGCCCCCTGGCTGACCACCACTCATCCTTCAAGTCCTGGCTTACGAAGCATCCACTGGGACCCCCTTTCTTGTTCCCTCTGCCTCCCATCCTCCTACGTCACAGCATTTACTATGATAGTTTGTAAGCATTTATATAAGAGAGTACTCAAAAAGATCGTGGAAAAATGGAATTAGAGTACAAGTTCACTTTGGTTCAAAATCTTTTTTTAAACTCCATGCGGTTATAGTATATAATATACACTTCCCAAAGACTTCTCATATTTAACTGGTTGGCAACCATTATACTTCCAGATCCATGGGGTCAGGAACCACGATTGTCTTAATTAACATCGTCTCCTCCCCGCAGCATACTGCCACTTTAAACATTCCTTCAGTGTCTGAATGAATGAATGTGTGCTGTGAATAGTTAGAGAAAATGAAGATTAATAAGGGACCAAAATGCAAAGAAAGAAAGATGGCATGGGGGAGGCATGACTCAATTTGGACCTTTTAGAATGAGGAGGATTTTGAAAAGGGAGAACGAAGATTAAATCATGGTCAATAGGAGAGGTAGAACACTTTGAACTCTAACACAAGGAAGGTGTTCGATAAATGGTAAGTAAATTAATGAATAAATTAATGTAATGAATAAATGGCTTTCTTGATGAAGAGCATAACAACATGAATTAAAGGCATTTTTCTAAAAACATAACTAGCTCCCTTTTCAAGGCCCCCAAACATGGAAATTGATTATGTATATGGAGGTGTGAGGGTTATTGACAGATCAGAAATCACTAGCACATTTCCATTGTGTCACTTTGAAATCCTCTAACTCCACCTTCCCCTGTTGTTTTGTTATTATTTTTTAGGAAGTCCAGAAACCTAGAAAAACACCATCTAGTTGCTTTTGGGTTTTTATATATGTTCAGTGAATTTTTCTCCACAATTCTCACCTGAATACAAAAAGAAATAGCAAAAGTATATCCAAAACCGAGTAGACTGACAGCTACTCAAAGTCAATCTCAAAAGCATTTTTTCAATATGAAAGGTTCTAAGATTTACCCTCTTCCCAAATGCTGTGGATTATCCTGGAATTTTTTTGATTTCATATGCAATTTTCCTGACTAACAGCCCTGATTAATAGGGGACAGGGAGCCCTGTTTAGAAAAAGTCAATACATTATGCTCTAGTCCAATATATCCTAAGCAACTCTTTTGCAAACCTACATTGCAGCTTGCACGTTGACTCTCTTCTGGGGGTTGAGGGGCCAGGGAAGGGAGAGTGAAGAGAAAGAAACCAGCTTCTTGGCAGTTTCTCAACAAGAGCTCCAGCTCCCCACCCCCTCCAATAAAAAAATAAATAAAATAAAATAACTTTTACATAGTTGTTCTAACCAAGAAAGTATGCATAGCTTCCTGACAGATTGGATAATGTGGAGATTTGAGAAAATTGTGCAATTCCCCTCATTTTCATTTTACCCCCACATGATCTGGGTGCAACTCTACCTTCCATGCACACATAACACTTGCATTTTCTTAAACTGAAGAGCCAGAACGGGCAACAGGAGTTGAGCAAAGGCCCTTGTTTAGCAGGGGGGACACCACCAAAATGACGCCCAAGTTAGTTCGGAAATGCTTTGCTGGTCAATGCTTGATTTGAATCCGGCAGCAGCACCAGCTGACCCAGTTCACTGAGATTGGAAATTAATGGACAAGACAAGGAAACCTTCCAACTTATAAGTTAGAGAAACACAAGGAACCTGAATCCCAGTTCACAGTTGCCAAGAAACTCTATATGATGCAGGTGCAAATCATTTTTTTCTTTTAAATTCAGACTCATTAAAATATGTATTTTGCAAGGGGATTAAATTCAAACATCTGGGAGAGGGGGAGAAAAATCCAGCGCTCAGATATTTTTTAACATGGTTTCAGATTTTGATTGTTTCATTTCTTTTAAGTTGGGGATAAGAGGCTGCTTGGTGGTGGGATGACAGAAAGGAGCAAGGAGAGAGTTCGAAAATTACTTCGAAGGGCCCCAGACTTCATCAGCAGCCATAATTGTGGGAAAGGAACCTGAAGATGCCAAGCAACAGGAAATTACCAGAAGAATCTGTCAGCACAATCAGCTGCTATTTTCATTGTTCTTTGGCAAATTTATACACAGTCGGGAACACCTGGGCTGGCCTGAAGCCCAGGTTTGACTAATTGCCAGGGGAGAGGAGTCGTCATTTGTCTTCGGAGGGATTTCCTCCATTCGCTCCTCAAAACATGTGGTTTCACTTTTCCCCTCTCTCTGCAGGAAATGGCAGGACAGTGAGACGCAAAATAAATGAGTTCACTTCCAAGAGGTCGCCTCCTAAGAGGCCACTCCAAAAATAACTGTCTTGTGAGAGGTTGTTAATAACCACGATTCTATATACTGTCCTCAGAAAACAACATTTCAAAGGCGCAGTGATTTCCACGCCACCCCCTTCCCTTCCACCATGCAGTACACATTCAAAATAAAAGCCATGAGAGACGAGAAAGGGAACCAAGTCCTTGTCTTCTGGATGGAGAGAACGTCGTTCCTCTCAGTCCTTTGCAAAGGATGTCACTCCCCGAACGTTCTTCCCTAACAAAGAACGGCAACAGATGACACAGCTGGGTCTCCCTCGCTCTCCCCCGCTGCCCATCACCAACGTTCCTACCTTAGCTCAACCTTTAAACTTCCTGCTGGGAAACAAGAGACTCCTCGAAGGTGTGGACCAAGTCCTGCCCACCCTTGTGGCCTTGAGCCTGGCCCTGAGTCGCTGCTAGGTGATTATCGGTCAAATGAAGAACAAACACTGCGGTGTCTACACAGATCACCTGCCTGTGGCTTGCTGCCCAGCAGGGCGCGTAGGCATTTTTAAAGATCTTGAACTTCAAGAGATCACTTCTTTACAAGAACCACCTGCCAGAATGACAGCCCTCTCCTCTAACCTCCCTCCATATTTTTATAGGTTAATATACCACTACACATGCATGCGTGCGCGCGCGCACACACACACACACACACACATATACACACACACGACTTCTGCCTCATACCCCTCTCATTATTTAAGCATAGCTCTCGCCAAGATATCCTACTTGGGTAGCAACGTCATGTTTTATAGCCCTTCCTGAAGCCAATGGAGCTTTCTAACTTAATTGCCTAGTATTTTCAACGTGCTGATTGGGACATGTCACGGGGACAGTATGTTTCATATTGAAATGTACATCCGCCTTTGGTGTATTTTCACCTGGGTTGTGTTCGGCCTCTGCAGTGATTTAGGGGCTCTGGCAGCACGTCAGCGAAGAATCAACCGCTTTTGCTTGCTCTCCTTCTTTCTCTTTCAAGCATCTCGAGCATGCAGCAGATCATTACTACCTTAGGTGGAGGCAGCAACATTTGGGTTTGATTTGGTTTCAGTCGCAGACCCCTTTCTCAAAGTTGAGCTGCGCTGTAATTCTAAACTGATCCACCTTCCCCTAGCAAAGGTGAAAAAATGTTATGGAGCGTTTTACAACCCACAGCCCATCATTTATGCCGAAACACTGGGAGAGTTCAGACTTGGCTTATTTTCCCTAAATCAGAGATGTTTTGACATGTTTATTTGTTTAATTTGCTTATTTTGACTAGCTCTGATTATAACTGGCAGCAGTGTGTAGAATTAACATTAGACAGTGTCTTAGACTTGTCTGTTACAATAATGCAGAAAGAATGTGAAGCGAAATCTACCCACTACATGACAATAGCAAGCAGGCGGGAAAACTACGAGTGGTTTCTTTCACAAAAAGAAATGAAACCCTGGTTTTCAATTTTATTTTAAAATCGACACTGAGAATGGTACAAATTATTCTAGGACACCGCTATTTCTTTGACTTCATGCCTGCCCTACTGCTAACAGACTTGTGTCACAGTTACTCAAATTTTTTAAAAAATCTATTGAACCTTTGGAATTTGATTTTCTTAATTTTTTTTTTTTTATCATTCTGTCTAGGGATTCTTTAAAAGCAAAGGCACAGTAACTATTCCTCACATTGCAGGAATGTTGGCATGATCCTACAGGATCAGATGCAGTTGTATGGCTGAAAATGTACTTTCTGAATTCTTTGTCTAAAAAAAAGTAATAAATCCCTGAACAATGAGATTTATATCCCAAAATGAGAAGTTTGTCTGACTGAGGCCATTTCTCCTGCCTCTGTTCACCAAACAATGCTCACATCATGGCGACTTTTCTTCTTGATGCTCACAAAGGTCTATACGAAGCTCATTTCACAGGCTCGATCCATGCTCCATACACTAAAAAATATATAATCCAGTTTTAGAGGGGTGGGGGGAGAAAGTCTGTGCTCATTGTCCAGGCACGTCCCCCACGGGGTCCTTGTGTTCTTTACAAAGCATTCGTCCTAAGCCAGTGAACGGTGTCCTCCTTCCCAGCCCCATCCCTTGTCCGGGAGCAGAAAGCTGTGCTCTGAGGCATGTCTGGGAGGGCATCTGGCCTTGGGTCCTTAAAGAGGAATATAAGAAATCAGTTCATCTACATAGCCTACTGCCAATTATGCACACAGCACAAACACGCTTTGCTCACGTTGATTATCCCATAAATATTTTCCCCATGCGCAGTATGGCATGTTGCTGTGTGTGATCCTGACGTGGAACACCATATGCGCTCTGAGACAGGGGCCAAGTTGAGGTTGCCATATCTACGCCAAGCAGCCAGAGGTCTCTGCGATGCAGTATTTGCTCTGAGAAGCCGAGAGTCCCTAGACAGTTGATAACAGCTTCTATTCCCCTTAGCTTCAATCGGACTACTTTGGGGTAAGAAAAATCACCCTAGGATCACAGGAGTGGCCAGTGACATGGTGCTTGCTGCCCCTGAAGAGCCCCTTGATGGACTCTGTTTGAAGCATCAGGTCATGTTGCTGAAGGGAACTGGGAAGACAGGTTTCTCCTAGGGGGCATTAGAACATTCTTTATAAGAGACTGAACATTTGTTATTTTCCTCCTAATTTTAACGATAGATAGATTTTGCAGATACAGGCACGGGGTGTGAAATCACACAAGGGCGATTTTTTAATTGCTTGTAAGGATACAATGTGAAGGGTAGCAGTTGTGGCGTGATAACACAATGCTCTGTGCTCCTAGACCCATATGGGAAGGTCCCAGGTTTGTGACTTTGTGTCTTTCTCCATGTCGCTCTCTTGGAATAAATACATAAATAAACTTTTTTTTAATGCAATACGGAGAAAGAAAGGGCAGTCTCAAGTTTTATCTTTCCCAAATTGCATCCTGCATTTTCTGGAAAGGAGTACAAAGGACAGATAGAGGAAGGATTGAAAGCCCTGGTGGACAATTTGCAGTGACCATGGCGCTCACAGACAGTCCCCACGCTCCACGTGCCCTTTCCCTATAATGAACACTTACTGACTTTGGAGTCACCCGGCTGAGACTCTGGGAGAATGGATTTGGAGGGAGAGCAAAATCAAGCCAGGGGCTGGTCAGCGTCAAACACCCAGGAGTGGGTCTCCGGTGCCTGGGCTGTATCTGGAGACCGGAGCATGCTCATCCCCATTTCTCTGAAATCTCAGCAGTTCTGACCGACATGAAGAGCCCCTCTGAGCAGGGAACTCAGAGAACCTGAATCACCAAGCAGAGAGGTGACCCATCTCTCCAGACATACCACAAACACTGGAACAGGAAGGGATGACTACCTAGTAACGCTCACTGACTAGTTCATTTAAATAACTAAAATGCCTCACTTCCTGTTGCACTGGATTACTTGGGACCTCAACACAGACAATGTTCTGCATTATTTCTGTCAGTGTCTAAGGAGAAATAGCTAGGGCACAAAGATAAAGGGCCCAGCCTCACATCCAGAAGCACAGACAGGGGTAGAAGACCCTTTTCCAGTCAAGAAAAAAAATGAAAGCGCACAAGATTTGCAAGAAGGAAAAACAAAAGGAAGCCACCCTCCCCCTTTTTGTTCTTTAATTTGCCATCATCATATTGGTAGCCAGAGTTAAGGAATACTGATAACACAGAAGTTTCATCTCTACCCCCCATTAAACTGTGGTGCCTTAGACCAAGTTCCGGCTTTGTCTCTTCTTTCTATTCTCCAGTAGTTTCATTGTCCAAATTACTTTGAGCTTCTTGGAAGAGAACTGTGTCATACAGTCAAAATGCTATTATTATTACCTGTCTCCAAAGGGAGAGCTTAAATTTGCTAATATAAAATGGCTTGACTTTCTTTTTGGTGGAACTAAGTAATGAAGCATGGGTCATTAGTGTTTTTAAGCTCCTTAGATATAGAGGTTATATAAATACAATGCAATATTATTGAAATGAAACTTCTTCAGGGCATTTGCCAAGGGACCCACTGTTAAAAATATTTTACACGAGAAGATTAAATGAGGGATAGTCTAATGAAGTCTTGCTGCCGGAGGTTCCATTAGGGCCAGTTTTAAATCCCACTGGATATCTGGGTGATTTAGAATAAGGAGAAGGAGAGTTTAAGAGTTTAAAACTTAAAGGAGAGTTTAAAACCATTTCACTGCCTGCCAATGAAGTTCTATGGCTTCAGAGATTTCCCAAATTCATTACATTAAAAATTACCAAAACGTTTTCGAAATTCTTTAGGATAATAATACCTTGATATGTGTTCACCTTTAAAAAATTATTCCGTCTTCTAATTGCCAGGTAATAAAAATCTGACCAGTAGACATCTGATTCCATTGCTTGACAATAAATTCGTTTAGTTTCCTGTCTCATCGTTTTCATTCTAAGATACAACAAAGCTGGATCTTACATACATGAAACCATTGTCATTAAAGAAATATTGAATACTGGATAGGTGCAGAGTAGAGCCTTGTTCCAGGACTGAGAAAGGAGAACTGGTCCACAGTTTTCTCAGCGCCAACCCCTGTCCTGAAGTCTTGCCTTTTTATAAGTTTATCTGCCACACACGTAGTCAAGGGCCATAATGGGAAATCATGATACTTTCCCTTTCCTTTTTATTTCTTTTTTCTTTTTTATTTATTTATTTTTTTTAATGATAGTGCATGTGTATGAATGGGAAAGACAGAGAAAGAGAGAGGCACCTTTACAGGGTTTCTTCACACTATGACTCCTGTTCCCAAGGCCTCCAGCTGCTCAGGATCCTAAATTCTCCTGCAGGTGCCCGGCATATTTTCTGGCTGACCTGGGGATTGGACATCATGGTTGACCATGTCAACAGTAGCTGAACCCATGACACTTTTTCTAATGTCACAGATTCTGGTGTCACTTTGCAGAATAACAGAAAGTTGAAAATAAATATGAAGTAAAAAAATAAAATAAAATAAAAATAAGAAATATTTAATCAAGTATCTTATACGCATAAATACAATATTCTGTAAATAGATAAAAAATAATGGTCACACTAAAATGTAGAATAAATACTAAATAAATACTAGACTACTCTTGTAGGTTACTTTGTATAAGCCACCCAATTCTTTTTTTTCTTTTGGAGAGGTTTTTGCTATATGGCACATGCGCTTGCCAGACAGACAGAGAGAGACAGAGAGACAGAAAGCGAGAAATCACCCCCCCAGAGGGGATGGCCACACCGCAATTCTTTCTTCTCCCTTCTCCTCTCAGGATCTTGGGCACGCACGCACACGCGCCCAGCATGAGTTTTAAGCCACCAGGTCCGGGACTCAAACTGCGGTCGACTACGTGGGAGTCCAGCAACTTAGCTATTACGCTAACTGCTGGTCCCATGCCATCCAATTCCTGAGTCAACATATTTGCACTTGGCAACTCAGGACTACTAAAAGCCCCCTCCCCATATCACAACTTCCGCAAGAATCAAATCAGGTTACGGGCATGACCCTGCTTTGAAACATGCTGAGCCTCATACAAATATATACCGTAGTATCTTTGCTGAGAGTTGAAGCAAACAAAACCCATTCAATAGTCAAGTCAAAACTATCAAAACACCTGAGAGAGAGTTATACCCTGACCTCAATGTTATCAGACGTGAAACGGTCAGTAAATCTACAATGCTTCGAACACAGTCAATGGGTATGAAATGCCTGTTAAATATAAAAACGGTTTCTTATTTATTCCAAAAGCAGAATAAATCAGTCATCTCTCAAGAGAAATCCTGTCTTGTCTTTCCAATACATTCTTCACTAAGAACATTTCTCTTTTGTTTTGTTATTTAACATTATCTAAATACTAATGTTATTTGAGTCTACATGAGATTATATTCAATTTTATACACAAGATATCCCCAGAGAAGTTCCTCCCTCCATCCTGACGTCTGGCCCTCCCTACTTGAGAGTCTCCCAAACACTCCTGCTCCCTCATTCAGACAGACTATCACAGACCTCCTTTGTCCTCCATCTTGTCCTCTGTACGTGTCTCCTCAGACCACGCCGCATGTCCTGCTGCCTCTAGAACCTTCCCTTGGTGCTCCAGGCTACAGGGATAATCAGTGGTTGACACGGTGAGAGGGAACGTGTGCAATCCTGCTTGAGTGCCCTGCTAAATGAACACTGATTTGGGGTGTTTTCTGGACTTCCATTCTGAGCCCCAGGTCAGGAGATTCTTTTTTTTTTTTTTTCTTTTTTTTGGAGAGGTTTTTGCTATAGGGCGCGTGCGCTCACCAGACAGACAGAGAGAGACAGAGAGATAGAAAGCGAGAAATCACCCCCCAGGGGGGATGGCCACGCCGCAATCCCTTCTCCTCCATTCTCCTCTCGGGATCTTGGGCACGCACGCACACGCGCCCGGCGTGAGTTTAAGCCGCCGGGTCCAGGACTCGAACCGCAGTCGACTACGTGGGAGTCCAGCGACATAGCCATTACGCTAACTGCTGGTCCCAGGAGATTCTAAACCTACACATCCACGGCCCTCTTGACTTTCCAGCAGTCAGAATCTGGCTCTTGGTGTGTCCTACATGCAGCCTGGGCAGAGGGCCAGGCAAGTGCCTGCTGGCACAAAGAACGAGCCCAACTAGGGTCGTACTGTAAACGTTAGGTGGCGACCTCTACCACGAGACCATGCCATCATTCTTCCACTCACTTCCTCTCTCCCTCTCCTTTGTCTTCTCTTCTTTTCAAAGTGATAGGCGAGCCAGTGGTACCTATAGTGCATTTTACTAGTTGGGCTCAGAGTCAGATTCCTGGCTGTCTCAAACTGCAGTATGGCTACAAGTCCATGCTTTTCTCTATCTATCCACCTTGCTCCGAAGCCTTCTCATCATTTTTTTTGTTTTGTTTTTCACAACAACACCATCAATTAAGCCTCAGGAGAGCATCAACTCCCACAGGCCCCAGTGTTCAACGGATAATCCCGGTTTCCCCTTCCCTGGGCAGAAAGCCTTTTCAGCTTCCTAGCTCTTTTCTGGAGCCTCTGACAGAAACTTACAATGCCCCTTGGTGGTGAGATCAGACCAGGCAACAGTGGTTTCCCCAAGGCAGGCAACTCTTAGCCTGGTGTCTAATTGTTGTCTGTGGAAGAAGGCAAACACATTCATGCCCAGGAATGCTGGCCACTATTTTTCTTAATTTGAAAAAAAAAAAAAAAAAAAAGTAGAGGGCTGGCTCTGTGGCACAGCAGTAATGCACTACTCAAGCGACGTTGGGTTGCACTTGGCAACAGCAGTTCAAATCCCCAGTCCAGTCAGCCTGAAATACACCATATGCCAGACACACACACACGAGTGTCCAAGATCCCAGAGGCTAGAGGACTGGAGGAAGGAGGTTGTGGTATGACCAGACTCTGGGGATGGTACTTCTCTCTCCCTCCACATACACACACACACACACTGACACACACACATACCATGCATGTGCACACATTCTAGCATTCATTTTTAAAATTTCTAAGAAAATAAAGCAAAGAAGCTGTGATTAGGATGTGGCATGGTAGTTAAGGTGCTGGATTCCACATGGTTGACTGCTGTTCAAGTCCCAGATCCAGGAGCTTGAAATCACTCCAGGTACCTCTGTGTGTGTGTGTGTGTGTGTGTGTGTGTGTGTGTCCAAAATCCCAAGAGGAGAATGGAGGAGAAGGGATTGCAGCATGACTATTCCCCCTGAGGGATTATTTCTCACTTTCCCTCTCTCTGTCTCTATCTATCTTTCTGGTGAGCACACCTACCCTACAGCAAAAACCTAAAAAATATTAAAAAAAAAAAAAAAAAGCCTATAAAAGGGTATGTAGTATGAGCAAGGAATAAACCTAAAATAAAATTAATTTCAAAGAACAACACATGCTCCTGTCTGAAAGAGAAAGGGGGAAATGTCTGGCAGCTTCCTCAGGAGGTTAAAGTATGAATGACAGTACATATCCAAACTTTTGTTCATAAACAATGAAAAATAGAAATGTGGCCATGGTTGGATATAAAAACACAGGGTAAGGGCCAAGAGTGGGAAAGGAGGGTCTAAACAGCCAAGATTCAGACATCTCTTGGGCAAATTTCGTGGTATTGTTTCATTCAGTAGAGATTTCAACTTCTCCCACATAGAGGTGAAGCGATTCCAGGAACAGGGACAGAGGCATAGATGGCTCTCGGTTGCCCTCCAGTGGTAAAACGCTGCATGGCAGCGAGAGTCCGCTGAATCCAGTCTGCAAAGAATCACTTATCTCCTCCAAAGAACTGCTAAGGCTTCCAGAATGTCCCCTCTCCTTCTCCCAGCCTCCCACCTCCCTCATTAGCTGCTTGCGTTTGTCTTTGAGATAAAGGGATCTTGGCTGGCCTCTCCTTGTTGACTAAAAAACTCAAAACTCTTAAAAAGAACAGCTTTTGTGGCACTTGGACCAAATCTACACTTCCCATAATTGGTTTAAAAGATGGGGGCGAGGGGTATGGAGAGAATAAAAATGAGAATCAGGGAGAGTGAGAGACGCTGGCTTCATCTGAGAGCCAAATGGCAAATAAGCTCTTTTTATTGACTCATTTGGTCTCCCTGCTACAAAGGCTTCCCTAATTGGGGAGGAAGCAGACTGCAAGGCAGTTTTTAAGTGACACTCAATTCTTTCTGAGGAATGCCAAGGTTTGTGGTTGATCTGGAGAACAGATAACGGGGATTCTCAGTCACCCTTTAAGCCCATGAGTTAGTTAACCCAGAGCGTTTGGTTAAATTTGTCCTGGAATTTTTTTATTTTTTTTGTCCTGGAATTTTTCATTCGAGCACATACCTGGCTTTTCCTCCAATGGTCTCTCATCCTCCGATTTACGCTCTGATGCCGCTGGTCTAAGCCCAGAGCCAGGTTCCTTCCTGTCCATACTGCCGGCCTGCAGGCCGTGGTAGCTGAGCCAGACTTGTCCACGGATCAGCTGTCAATGTCCTGGGAGGCGTGAGGAGCCCCAAGATAGATCATGGGTAGTTTTAAATTGTGTATCCCTGAATCCCAGCTTGCATGGGAGATCCACAAGTATTTGATTATATTTTCTATTTTTTTTTTAGAATTACTTATTTTAATTTTAAGTATTTTTATTATTATTATTTTTTAATTTGACCAAAGAGAAACACAGAAAGAGAAAGGAGAAAAGTGAAAAAAGCAAGCTGCCAGGTCTGGGATTTGAACCACAGTCAGCCATGTGGGAGTCTGGTGCCTTAACCACCATGCCACCAGCCAGTCCCTGATTCTATTTTCTTTAGAAATTAGTTTTACCTTCTGAAAACAGTTAAATGCACTATTGAATATCTCGTATGTCAAATTTTAACACCTTAGGAGGCTGTGTGTCTGGATTTACTACAAATCCTGGCCCCTGAGTGACTCCTCATGCAACAATGGACATGTATGCTATTAGCATGAACTGACCATGCTCACACAGACCTGCTCAGAGGATGTACTCTCCGAGCAGATGGTAGTTGTATAGTAACCAGGAAAGAGATGACAAGATGGTGATAACATCGCATGACAAATAGCATTAGCATTTATTATACATTTTGGATGCCTTTTTATTGTGCTTATCACTCAGTGATAAAGAATATTAACAGACATTAAGTATTGGTAGCAATTCAACCTAAGTTTTCTTTTATAAATCCAACTACTCTTCTTTTGGATTCTGCATCAATGTATTTGAAGAGTATCCAGAGGTTATGATAGGAGCTATTTATTTTAAACTGTTATCATTTACAAATACTTACTCAAAGAAGTTAGCATTTCTCCAATACAATTCTATCAGAATAAAGCAAATACTATATTAATAGAATCAGGATAAACTATTTTTTGTACATTGATGTTTATGAACAAACTTCATGAACAAACAAGAGTAGACTTCTATTGCCTAAAAACAAGTGTATGGGGACCAGCAGTTGGCATAATGGCTATGTCTCTGGACTCCCGTATAGTCAACTGCGGTTCAAGTCCCAGACCCGGTGGCTTAAACTCATGCCGGGTACATGTGTGTGCATGCCCAAGATCCCAAGAGGAAAATAGAGGAGAAGGAATTGCAGCGTGGCCATCCTCCCTACAGGGTGATTTCTCCCTATCTGTCTCTCTGTCTCTCTCTGTCTTTCTGGCAAGCGCACATACCCTATAGTAAAAATCTCTTCAAAAAGAAAAAAAAAAGTGTATGTAAAATAACAAGCTGTGGAGTCTGTTACGACTGAATCATGCCCCACCAAACTGTCTGTGTTGAAGTCCTAACAACCAATACCTCAGAATGTGACTGCATTTGGACATGCAGTCTTCAAGAGGTGATTAAGTTAAAATGACATTAGTGTGGGCCCTAATCCAATATGATTTTGTGTCTTTATGAAGAGATTAGGGGCCAGCCCCATAGAGCAGTGGTTAAGGGGCCTGATCCAAAATGGCCTATTGCGGTTTGAATTCTAGCTGCACAGCTTGAAAATCAGGTCAGGGTCATGTGCGTGCCTGCCCCAAATCCTGCTGGGAAGCAGAAGTGGAGGAAAAAAGATGACAGTATGACCACACCCTACGGGGAGGTTCTTTCTCTGTCTCTCTGGCAAGCACACGTGCTTTATAGCAATTAAAAGAAAAAAAAATTGTCCAAAGAAGAGATTGACACACATAAACACAATGGGAAGACCAAGGAAGACACAGGGAAGGGAAGACAACCACCTACAAACCGAAGAGAGGCCTCAGAAGAAATCAAACCTGCCATAACCTTGACCTCAAACATCTAACTTCTAAAACTGTGAGAAGATAAATTTCAGCTGCTTAAGCCACCCTGAGTATTTTGTCATAGCACTTTACATAAACTAATACAAAGTCAGAAGCAATTAGGTCTGAAATTTTCCTACCAGCATGTCTTTTTAAAAATAGTTCATTGGGATCAGCAGATGGTATAATGGTTACATTGTTCAACTCCCACATAGTCGACCACGGTTCAAGTCCCAGACCAGGTGGCTTAAAACTCACTCTAGGCACATGTGTATGTGTGTCCAAGATCCCAAGAGGACAATGGAGGAGAAGGGATTGCAGTGTGGCCATCCCCCTTGAGGGCTGATTTTTCACTTTCTGTATCTCTGTCTCTCTCTGTCTCTCCAGTGAGCATGTGCACCTTATAGCAAAAAATAAATAAAAATAAAAAGGTTATTAGCATATAATTTACATATCATTGAATTTATCTATTTGAAATGTACAATTTGATGAGTTTTAGTATATTTACAGAATTGTGCAACCATCACCATAATACCTGCATAATCTGGGGAAACATACTTAACCTCTCTGGGTCTCGATTTCTTCATCTGTAAAATAGGGGTAATGCTTTTTACATGGGTCTTTTTCAACAATTGAATAGAAAAAGCATAAAGTATGTGACACATGTGTTTATTTCCTTCCTTCTTCCATCAGTCTTAGGATGCTGTTGTTGTAACCCAGCAGAGTCTCAAATTCTTGAGCCTGAAAGGCTCCAGTACTATCATAACTTGGCATGGAACAGCCTTACTTCTACTCACTACCACCAGCCTAAAGGTGTAATAGTTGGCTTTGGGTGCCCAATTACAGAACCTCCCTCCACAATAGGCAGCCTCTGCCATGGTGCCATGATTCCTGCTCCCTAGCACACATGTCCTTGGATAGTCCCCTTCCACTGAGTGCGGGCTGGATCTAGTGACTCCCTCCTATGAACAGAGCACAGAAGTGAGGGGAGTCCACTTCTGGAAGGAGGTGACAAGAAGCCTCTGGCTTTCTCCCTGAAGCCTGTCTCTGGCTCTCTCAATTACCCACACACTCTGAGAGAAGCCAGCTGCTACATATGAGCTGCCCTGCAGAAAGCCCATGTGGCAAGACACTGCTGCCTCTGGTCCACAGCCGTGTGTGTGAGCTATGATGCAGGTCTCTCTCCAGCAGAGTCTAGAGAAGGTCACAGCCACTGCCAACAACTTAATGGCAGCTGTATGTGAGCCAGAGGGCCTGCCTAAGCTGCCCAAGGATTCCTGACTCCCAGTAACTCCCAGATAATAAATGTTTGTTGGGTCAGCTCCATGGCACAGCAGTAATACACTACTGAAGACTGGCTGGATACCACATGCTGGGATCAAATCCTTAACCTGGTCCTGCCTGAAACACACCAGTTGTGCACACAAGTGCCCAGGATCCGACAGGCTGGAGGACTGGACTGGAGAAGGGGGATTGCAACATGACCATACCCTGTGGAAGGTGCTCCTCTCTCTCATTCTCATTCTCACTCTCACGTGCACCTATTTTATTGTCGCAGAAAAATAGATGCCGAGGAACGAAAATGGCACTCAGGAGAGAAAGGAGAACACTTTATTATGTTGGTAGGCATGGAGGTGTTAACACTCTGAATCTCTGGCCCTGGCTGAGAGTTGGACACAGTCTTTTCTGGGTGAATTGGGGAAGGACAGTTTCAGCATTCTTGGAGTGTCCTATCAGGGAAGAGGCTCAGTGACTGCCCTAATGCAGAGCTGGCAGAGAAGCAGGGAATCCAACCTGCTCAAGGCCTCCAGCCACTCAACAGTTCAGGAGAGTGGCAGCTAGCTCGCAGGGGAACAGAAAGCCCAGGCACCTATCAGCTGTGGGTTGCTTCAAGATTGCTCACAAGTTCCTCCGTATCAGAATAGAAGCTTCAGGCAGTGATCAGCCTTGGGTTGCTCCACATCACTATCATTAATAAAGGAAAAAATCATTTAAAACATTTAAATATTTGTTGTTTTAAGTGGGTGAGTGTTGGGGAAATTTGTCACACAAAAATAACCTATACATTTACTTTCTAGTACTCCAGAAAGAAAAGGTCAAAACCAGCCTGACCACTTTAGAAAAGACTATACTTGGCCATACTCAGCTCTGCCGTACTCAGTTCAGTAGTCTGTCTACCTTACTTACTACGATGGAATAGCTAATCCCTCCAACAGATTCCCCCAAATTATTTCTTGGAACTTTTGAAGGGATTTTACAATGCACAGAAACAGCCCTGATAGCCAGAGAATGGGATCCAATGTGCCCAGCACACTCTCAATGGTCAAATAACTAACAAGTTTGACAGGACAAAACAATCAACTTGGATTTAGATCTAATTTTTTGTCCAGTATCCCACCAAATGAGTGCCTTGGACAATTCACTCCAATTATCTGTGAATCAGTTTGCTCATCTACTAAAGAAATTTCTAGGTGATGTTTCTTATAACAAAATAATGGTTACATTGCTGGACTCCCATGTGGTCAACCATGGTTCACGGCCCAGACCCAGACGCTTAAAACTTACTCCAGGCACATGTGCATGCATGCCTAAAATCCTAAGAAGAGAAGGGATTGTGGTATGACCATCCCTGGAGGGAGGGGGTGATTTCTTGATTTCTGTCTTTTTGTCTCTCTCTGTCTCTCCAGTGAGCACACACACCCTATACCAAAATTCTCTCAAAGGAAAAAAAAAATGAAACTAATTGGCTAGAAAGAGGTGTCTTTTCTCCTCTGACTTGCATGTGTGTTATTCTGGACTCCTTTAGATGATTGCATTGTTACATTGGGCTCTAAGCAGATGAGAAACTTGTCAGTTAAGTCTTAGGGAAAGTTAAGGAGAACTTCAGTAACTGTTATGTTGTGTGCATACTTCCCACTCCTTATATTGTCATACAATTTCTCTGCTTTCCCAACACCAAACACATGCAAATAAAACTACAGGAATGGATACATGGCCTAGATCTGACCAATCTAAGCAGTAGACTTGAAACCTTCACCAAATAATGTTTGGTCTAAGAAGTGACAGAGGAGACACTTTTTCTTGAATTAGTGCAAAGATTCTGGAGAAGGTAATTGTCCCATTGAATTTGCTAAACCAGGATTGCATTTGGAGAAGTGGGCTACCTACCATGTAGAAAGAAACTGCAGAACAAAGCCAAGCCAGAGAGAAGAAAAATAATGAGTGAGAGATTTCTAGTAAAGATGTGTCCCCATTCCAATTTCTGAGTCTCTGATTCCTGCAGCTCTTCTTTATATCCTGTGAGCAACTTCAATACCCTTTCCAGGTATGTGAGTCCATAAATAAATTCAGTTTGAGCTGAATTGCTCATAACTCAGTCCTGAGAAATACAGGGATTGGTAGGGTGTGGAGTAATGAAAACAATTTCTACAGGATGAAGCACAGAATGAAATGCTTCTAACTAAAGGGAGAGGACTCTTCAAAGAGGAGGCTTGAGGTAAAGCATCCAAACTTCATTCTATTCCAAATGGACATGGCTGTAGATTACCAACTACTTCTTAGAAGGTGAAAAAGAACTGAGGCTTGTTTTAGGGATGATCCCAGTCAAACACCCAGGCAATAGGGTAACCTGGCGTGGTTTATTTCAAGCTTATATTTGTCTTTGATACAGACTGGTAGAACAACCTGTATCCATTGCTATGACACGAATTTTGTGCAGTCCTTCATACAAACAGTCTCTACTATTTAAGTGCAATGGGGCTCTGGGGGCAAGGCCATTGATTACCTTGTCATGTTACAAAAGCCTGGGTACCAACGTACTCGGAGCAGTGGCATTGTGTTAGAGGGAAATGCATTAAAGTGGGTCAGACACCATACTCTCTCACCCAATCTCCACTATGGGCAAGGGTGAAGGGTATCACTCAGACTTGGAGCTGTGAGACACTCATAGCTCCTATGGGGATAGAGCCAATGGCCTTGGCCTTTGTCTCATTAGCACCAGGCTCTATCAGCTGAGTCAATCACAGGAGCTAGTACTTGTCCGTCATGCACATTTCCCAGGACATTGAGACCTGGGGTTAAAGGGAAGTTACATTAACAGCAATAACTCATATTTTACTGAGTTTGTCAACCTTACTTGCTAAAAGGGAATATCTAATCCCTTCAACAAAGTCCCCCAAATTATTGCCTGGGACCTCTGAAGGGATTTTACAATGCACAGAAACAGCCCTGATAGCTACAGAATGAAATCTACCTCCATACTCTGTACTTCCATTCTCCCTTTTGCTGTCCCCTTGTGTCATCAGAAGGAGCTACCATCCTCCCTTGAGCTGCCAGCATTGCGCCAACACCATACCCTATGGATGTAAGGGAAAAATCTTCTCACTACTAGTACCCACATAAAAAAAAAGCCTGACCACTAGCACCATACCCTGTGAGTACATGCATACACATATACCTCACAGTGACAAGGTCTGTCAAAATAATCCCAAAAAAGTGATGTGTTATACCCTTAATCTTAAGGGAATCCATTACACAGAATGCTTTTTCCATTACCCTAAGTAGTTCTTTTCTTTTTATTTCCCATGGACCCAGACATCAACCCAGGGTGTTGATAGAGAACCAGGCTCCAAGAAAACTCCAGCACTGTCCTTCAAGCCTGGGCCTCCCTTTTTTCCACTTCCCACTGCCTAACACGTACCTCCCCTACCAAACACTTCTCCCCTCTTGTCAACCTAAACCTCCCTGGGGTCCCATAATCAATTCCTAGGTCATAAGCCTGTGCTTCACTTTGATATTTTGGCTACATGTACATAATAGCTATTTTTTAAGCGATTTTCGCTGTAGGGCATGTGCGCTTGCCAGAGAGACAGGGAGAGACACAGAGACAGAAAGTGAGAAATCACCCCCAGAGGGGATGGCCATGCCACAATCCCTTCTCCTCCATTCTCCTCTCCGGATCTTGGGCACACACACACATGCGTCCAGCGTGAGTTTTAAGCCACCAGGTCCTGGACTCGAACTGCGGTCAACTACATGGGAGTCCAGCGACATAGCCATTACACTAACTGGTGGTCCCTGATAGGAATTATCTTGAAATGACAGACTGAATTTTTTTTCTCTGCTCCTTGCCTGCCATCTTATGAAGTTCGTGGATAAAGGGAATTAAAGTAGGAATTTATTTTGATGCAATTTTTTTCATAATATGCATTTTCTTTCTTTCTTTTTCTTTCTTTTTTTTTTTTTTTTCTTTTTGGTAGATATTGGCTTGCTGGAGAGACAGAAAGTGACAAAGAGACAGAGAGACAGAAAGCCAGAAACCACCCCTCCAGGGAAAATGGTCACACACCTTCTCCTCCATTCTCCTCTGGGGATTTTGGGCATGCATGCATGCACACATGCCTGGCGTGAGTTTTACACCGCCACGTCCAGGACTTGAACCACAGTCGACCACATGGGAGTCCAGGAACACAAACATTACACCATCTGCTGGGTCCATAACATGCACTTTCTGTGAACATTTTGAAGGCCCATTACGTGAGCCACTAAAATAGAAAGCCTAGCAACCAAAGGGAAGATAGAGATAGTGGGCTGGGAAACACACAATTTACTCACTGAGAAAGTCAGTCTTTACTAGAGAGGGCTAACAGTTCTCGGACTACAGGATAACATTTTACATTCCAATTCAAATATTAGGTTCCTAGGCCCCCTTATTTTTTTAATCCTGTGTTAGGGACGTTCTTATACATTATTCCATCTCATCTTCATGACAAATTATGACAGCTATGTTATATGAAACAAACTATATTGATTTGGGGGCCAGCAGTGTAGTGGTTAAGGCGCTGGACTCCCACATGGCTGACTGCAGTTCGAGTCCCAGAACCTGTAACTTGAAACTCATGCCAGGCATGTAAGTGTGCATGCCCAAAATCCCAAGAGGAGAATTGGAGAGGGGATGACAGTATGGCCATCCTCCCATCGCCCTTGGGAGGTGATTTCTCATTTTCTGACTCTCTATCTCTCTCTGTCTTTCCGGTGAGAGCATGCTCCTTATAGCAAAAATCTCTCTCAAAAAAAAAAAAAAACAAACAAACAAAAAAAAAAAAACCTGCTTTTTTTTTGGTTCTCCAAGTAATATGTGTTCACTATTTTTAAAATCTGATAAAAATATATTTTTATTTATAATTCCTATATCTAAAGAAAACTATTTTAGCATTTTGTTATAGGTGATATATATACTATTCTAACACATACATAACTTACAGTTTTAAGGCTAGTTTTTCCTAATAAAATATTATTTTTCCATGATATGAAATGGTTTTTCTAAAACATGCTATGGTTGCATGAAGTTCTATCATACACCAAACACCATGATATATTTAACCAATTCCCCATAGCAGGAGACTAAAGATGTTTTTAATTCTTAGTTATTATAAAAACGCTTTGATCAACATTCTAATAGCAAAATCTTTGTACATATCCATGATTATTCTTCTCAAATTGATTCTTACAAGTAGAATTGCCGGGTCATACCCCATGCAAAATGTTAAGAATTTTCTTCTGTATTGCCAAATAACCCTCCAGAAAAGTTACAGCAATTTACATGGCTACAAGTAGTATAAAAAGTACTAAGTTTTATGCAGTACTGCCAGCATTTTTACTTCAATCTTTGCCAATTTTTTTAAAGAAAAACTAACTTTTGGTTATTTAAAATGTGCAATTCTTGACATTTACGAGAGAGGGCAAATTTTTTTTTATGAATTTATTGGCCATTTGCCTTTTTTCTTATGTAAAGTGATGTTCATTTCTTTCATCTGTTTTCTATTAAGTTGTTCATCTTTTTCATATTGATTTCTAAATGCTTTCTTATTTAATGTTGCATATGTATTTCAAATATTTGGGAGTTGGGACCAGCAGATGGCATCATGGTTACATGGCTGGATTCCCACATAGTTAACTACAGTTCGAGTCCCGGACCCAGTGGCTTAAAACTCATGCCAGGCAGATGTGCGTGCGTGCCCAAAACTTTGAGAGGAGAATGGAGGAGAAGGGGTTGCGGAGTGTCCATCCCTCTGGGGGGACAGGGTGATTGCTTACTTTCTGTCCCTCTGTCTCTGTCTCTCTGGTGAGCACAAGTGCCCTATAGCAAAAACCTCTCTAAATATATATACATATATTTAGGGGTTAACTCTTTTGTAGGAACTGAAAATATTATCTCTTAGTTTACCTTTTAATATTATTTAATATTTGATATATATTAATACATAAGTTTAGATGATACATTCCTATAGGGTAAAATTATTCCATACACACTTAGAAATGCCTTCCAAGATTATAAAATAATGTGTTATTTTTTATAATCCTAAAGTTTTATTTTCACATTTAAATCTTTACTTTGGGTGATGTCTGAAGCAGAAATCTATCAAATAGCTGGTTGTTATTATTATTATTATATTATTATTATTATTATTATTATTAGGTAATCCATCCTCGTCTCACTGAGTTAAGATGCCAGTGTTACCATATACGAGATTGGTTATATTTTGAGTCTTTCCTGTTCCATTTCCTTGATGTAGCACACAGCGTTTCTCATCATTCTGGTGTCTATCTTTTTCTTTAATTCTGCTTCACTACTGGGGAACCAACTCATTTTCTACACAAAACAAGGTCTAGTCATCTCTTTTTAGATCACCTTGAAAAGCAAAGGGAAAAAATGATTAACTACAGACGTCCTCTTAGATTTGGATATTTTCAAATCAGTGCTGTCTCAAAAGAACTTCTTCCCTAAGTAAAGGACTTTAATTCTAGTGTTTTTATTACTATTAGTCATTAGCAACTGGAAATACACACACACACACCACACACACACACACACACACACACACACATATATATATATATATATATATATATATATATATATATCCTGTTAAAACACTGTCTCAGGGCCAGCAGATGGCATAATAGTTACTACATGGCTGACCTCAGTTCGAGTCCCGGACCTGGCAGCTTGAAACTCATGCCAGACACGTGTGCATGCATACCCAAAATCCTGAGAGGAGAATGGAGGAGAAGAGATTATGGTATGCCCATGGCCCCGGGGGCGTGATTTCTCACATTCTGTCTCTCTGTTTCTCTCTGTCTCTCCAGCAAGTGAACACGTCTTATAGCAAAAATCTCTCTCACAAACAAAACAAAACAAAACAAAAAGAAACACTGTCTCCCTTTATTAACCCTTGAGTTATAGGAAGATCCAGTTAAAGGAAAAGGAGAGTCGGCCTGAACAGCAAGGCTGAGTAACCCACATATTTGAGGCAGAGAGTAGCAAGCTATCCATTGGGCCATTTCATCTGCTACTGTTCCCCTAACGTGAGGAAGTAAGTATCCACTTACACTATTGGGTAGTGTAAATAGGCCTTTGACCCTGCACCAAAGACCTCTATCACTCACTGCTTTGTGTCTGTTTCTAGTCAACTCAGTTGGCCTGAATGCAGCGCTAATGAGGCCGAGGTCATGAGTTCAATACCAGTGTGGTCTAATTACCAATAAGTCAACTGTTTTCAGGGCCTCAGCTTGCATTTCTAAACCAAGCCAGCCATTTTGCATATGCTCAGCTTTGGTCACACAGGGGCCAAGGTGCAAGACCAGAGATAAATCAGAACAAATCTCCCACCATACTGGGACATGTATGCCATGCATACTGCTGGCCGGTCAGCAGCATGACTTTGGATGAGAGCAACAAGAGCACATTTTTATACTGGCACTAGGCTGTCAGTAATTGGCGTATACTCCACCCCATCCTGTGGAGAGGCTGCCAGACTCCTGTCTCAAAGGACTTATTATTCTAATTTAGAGGATGGGGGGA
Source organism: Tupaia tana (assembly GCA_026018925.1). NCBI lineage: Eukaryota > Metazoa > Chordata > Mammalia > Scandentia > Tupaiidae > Tupaia > Tupaia tana. Next base: position 176,619,550 of record JAKSZU010000002.1, on the reverse strand, counting down.
GGGACAGGGGTGTCCAGTGTTTGAATGGGAATGTTTTCAGTTACCATCGATGCCAAGGGGACTTCCATCGAAATTCAATGGAAAGGTAACACTTCTTTTTTATTTCATTATGAAGTAAATAAAAATGTGCTAAAGATCATTTGCAGAACGAGCAAAAGAAGAAAAGATCTAGTCTTACCAACACAATACATGTGAAATGATCCATCTTTGTTTTTTCAGACTTAGGACATTTTCATAATTATTTGAATGCATTGCACAAATAACGTTGCATGAGAGGAATAAACACTTTCAGATAAGATGAAAATTACCCATCATCTCTAACAAAGGAACTCTTGTAAATTTCCTCTAGAAACTTCCAGCCCTGACCCACAGAAGCACTGCATTTAGAGTGAATCCTCAAATGCAGACGTCCTCCAAAGCCTCACCCCACCAATTGACAGAAAGCTCAGAATGAAGCTCTTCCAGCAAACAGAGGACACCTCAGGATTCTTGATACCACACACACTCCACACACCAGAGAAGTTTCTAATAACAAGCCTTCAGCACAGAATCATTTGGAAAACATCAAGAGGGAAAAAAACTCCCCCTGCCTAACGTGAACGCCGTGGAATTGGGGCTCCCCGTTGGAACGTACTGTAATTTCTCATGGAAACACTTTGTGAAAAGCCGGTCATATATCGTAGCCCCTAAGTATGAAACCATAGGTCCATCGAACCACACGAAACAGCTGTGCCCTCGGAGGAGAGGTCATCTCCTGCAGTCGTGTTTCTTTTTACTTTTAAAGAAATGTCAGACCATGTTTTATGCGGTCCTTATGACAGGGTGCTGTTTATTGTATCACCAAGCTGCCATAACTTCAGGACGAGGAAACTGCCATTATTTGGAGAGTATATATCTTTCTGACTTGTAGGAAAGATGAAAATTAAGAACGGCCCTTTTTTTTGGAGGGGGTATAAGTATTCTTTGACAGTCTCCTACAATATTTCAAACATCTTCGTCAGACCCATAAAACCTGATGCTTGACTCCCTTAGCCAGCTGAGGCTGCGTGAGAGTGGGGACGTTGATCCTGGGTGGGGTGCCAGTGCTGTCCCTTGGCAGATGTTCTGACAAGGATTTTAAACCAGCTCACCTGAGTCCCCCCAAAACACCAAGGTGTACATAAAGAATCACAGGACCTTAGGAAAGAGCCGTGAGAGCTGATGTGTGCCGTGTGCCCGGTGCTGTGCTGAGCACTGCACACACATTAGCTCAACTTGTTCTCACATCTGCGACAGAGTCACTGCTGTGTCCCGGGGTTACAGATAAGAAAACTAAGATATACACCCCAAGATCACACTGCTGTAAAATGAGGGTGCTAAGTGTCAAACCCAGGTGTATCAAAGCCAGGCATGTAATCAACATGTACGAAGCATGTGGTTTCACTTAATAACGACTGTCTTCATAGGCCTTACACGCTGCTCTTACTACCTACATTGGACCAGAGAGGGTAAGTCCCTCCCCCATGACCACACAACCACATGACAGCTTGCATTTTAAATCAGCTCTGTATGACCTCAAACTCCATACTCCAAGGCCACAGTTCTTTTTGTTGTTGTTAAGATTTTGGGCTCGCGTACACATGCGGCCAGTGTGATTTTCTCTTTTTTTAATTAATTTTATTTATTCATTCATTTTATTTTAATTTGACCAAAGAGAGACAGAGAGAGGGTAAGAGGAAATGCAAGCAAGCCGCCAGGTCCAGGAGCCGAACTCTGGTCAGCCACATGGAAGTGTCCAGTGCCCCAACCACCGCACCACCTGTTGGTCCCAAGGCTACAGTTCTTAACTTGGAGAGTTTTCTAGAAATGAGAAGTAAAGGAAATGGGAAATGCTTTCAAAACCTGCTCTAGGGACCAGCAGTTAGCATAATGGCTATGTCACTGGACTCCCATGTAGTCGACCGTAGTTTGAGTCCTGGACCCCGTGGCTCAAACTCACACCGGGTGCGTGTGCGCACATGCCCAAGATCCCGAGAGGAGAATAGAGGAGAAGGGATTGTGATGTGGCCATCCCTCCTGGGGGATGATTTTTCACTTTCTGTCTCTCTGTCTCTCTCTGTCTTTCTGCAAGCACATGCACCCTATAGCAAAAACCTCTAAAAAAAAAAAAAACCTGCTCTAGCTCCCAATTGTCTAGGACCCCAAGGGCATAGGTGGGAGAGATTGATGTAATCATTTGAGAGTTTTGTTTAAAATCCTTGTCAATGGACCCAGCTGGTGGCATGGTGGTTAAGGGCGCTGGGCTCCCATATGGCCAACTGCAGTTCAAGTCCTGGACTTGGCAGCTTGCTTTCTCACTTTCTCTCTGTCTCTCACTCTGTCCCTCTCTGGTCAAATTAAATAAATATATAAATAAATAAAGTTAAATTTATAAAAATAAAATCCTTGTCAAATCCTGTTACAATATGTTTTTATATTCTAGGGTATGTAAAATTTTAGGAATGCCAAGATTATTTCAGAAAACCGTTTGGATCTGGATTGAGCAGTTTTGGGGCACGTGGTTACTAAGGTAAGTGCCACCTGTTAGTGTGAGTGGATCAGCACTACCTCGGCCAGTAGGAGGGTAGGGCATCCAGCTGGCCCTGCCACCGTGCAGTCCAGTCGTGGTCCCTTGCCAATTACAACTCTCTGTTGGGATGGGGAAACCGTGAAGTTTAGACCCAGTAAGTGAAACGGCTATAAACTTTCTTCTGCTTAAAGAAAGTCCCAAGGGAGACTGACAGCCAACATACGAATTTACTTTTCCTCCTCCTTAACTCGCCTGCCTGCGCCCCATGCTCTCCTCTTTGCCCTTCCTCTCCCCTTCTCCCCCTTCCTCAGCCACCCAGAGAGGGGAAGGCAGAGGTGTGGTGGGAAGTCGCTGGATAGGTGGGCTGGCTCCTAGCCTTCGCTCTCACACTCACTGCTTTGTAACTCTAGACAAGTCGCTTAACCTGTCTTTCGACCTCAATTTCTTCATTTTTTTTTCAGTAGATTTGTTTTAAATGCCAAATGAAATGCTCATATTTCATTAGGGACATGAAGGAGTTAGGCCAGGCAGACTCTACAGTTCTTTCTGAGTTTGAAATGCTGCGACTCCCCCTCTTCCCTCTCCCCCTTTCTTCCCTCTCCCCCTTTTTTCCCTGCCTCCTTTTTCTGTGACCTGGGTTCCAGCTCGCCTCTAAGTTCATCTTGAAGGTGGATGCAGAGAAATGATGAGAAAAATTCATGAGTGTACGGGATCAATCTGTCATCGATCTTTCTCTCTTTCTCTTTCTTTCCTTCTTTTCTTTTCTTTTTTCTTCTGCCTACCTCTAGGGGGCTCTGCTTTGATTTTTCAAGAAAGCTTTTCTAGAGGGGCTAAAGAAATCTCTCTTGGGCCAGCAGGTGGGGTGATGGTTAAAGTGCTAGATCCCACATGGCCACCTTGTGGTTCTAGTCCTCGACACAGTGGCTTGAAAAATCATGCCAGGTGTATGTGCATACATGTCTCAAATCTTCAGAGGATAATGGAAAAGCGAATATTACCTGGTCATCCCCCCCGGGAGGTGATTTGATACTTTCCCATTCTCTCTGTCACTCTCCGGTGAGTGCACACACCTCATTACAAAAACACGAAAAAGAAACCTCTCTTTATTCTTTTTTGCCTTTTTTCATCCAAGCTAATATTTGAGCTTCGAGTTTATTTTGTGAGGCATGGTCATTGGAAAGCCACCAGTGGGATCTGGGAAATATTCACCCACATTGGTTTGCAAACAGATTCCTTGGGAGAACAAAAGAGACTTTATAAGAAGTGCCTCACCCAAGCACATGGGCCACCTTAAAGTGGCCCACCTTAAAAGCCTCAGAATTCCAAGGCAATGAAACCCAAGGGATGACTGTCAGAGCCACAACAGACATGCAGGAATGATCCCAAAGGCCTGCAAGGGGCCAGTGGGTGGACTCCAACATGGTCAATCACGATCACTGTTCGAGTCCCAGACCTGGTGGCTTATTTTCTCCTTTTCCCTCTGTTCTCTTTCTGGTGAGTGCATATGCCCTATAACAAATTTTAAAATAATAATAGTAATAAATAATTATTTTTTTTAAGAAAAGTACCACCAACTCTGTATGTGTCAGATGAATCTAGCCTTCCTCCTTTGGGCTATAGGAATATCTAGACAGCGCTGTCCAGCGGAACTTCCTGTGATCATGGAAATGCTCCATATCTGCAGTGTCCAAATGGGAAGTCACTAGCCACATGGTGACTGAGCACCTGAAATGTCACTAGTGTGCCTGAGGGACTGGATTTTAATTTTTGCTATTTTAATTCGTTAAATTTAAATAGCCACATATATAGCTAGCACTTATCACATGAGGCAGTGCAAAAAAATAAAATAATAAATAAATAAAAGAAAAACTTACATGAAAGGACAGAGGACTCCTGGGCTGAATAAATGATATAAAATGGAAGTTAAGTAATATATAAGATATCGAGGCAGTTCAAGATAATCAAAGCATGAATTATGGGATTATAAGAAAAAAAATATCAAAAAGAAGAAAAGGAAAAGATCTTATTGTGTCAGGTGTCCCTGGTACATGGAAGCACTCTGTAACTTGTTGGGTGGATAAATGGTAAATTCATGGTTCTGATTGGACTTCTTTGCTTATTTTTTTTTTTAGAGGTTTTTGCTATAGGATGCGTGCGCTCACCAGACAGAGAGAGACAGAGAGATAGAAAGCGAGAAATCACCCCCCCAGAGGGGATGGCCACACCGCAATCCCTTCTCCTCCATTCTCCTCTCGGGATCTTGGGCACGCACGCACACGTGCCCGGCGTGAGTTTAAGCCACCGGGTCTAGGACTCGAACCGCGGTTGACTACGTGGGAGTCCAGCGACATAGCCATTACGCTAACTGCTGGTCCCGACTTCTTTGCTTATTATAAAGAACAAACATCCACTCATGTAAGCTTAAGCAAATGATGGAGGCATTGGAGAAAGGCAATACTTGCTCTGTGGAGGGTTAGGATATTGTGGCTCTCTAAAATCAGAAGCTAAATAGAACTAGGCCTCCCAGTGACTGGGTGGTTCTGGAATAAACTTTAATCATCATTTTTAAAAATAAAAAAAGGGGGCTGGCAGGTGGCGTGGTGGTTAAGGGTGCTGGATTCCCACATGGCCAACTACAGTTCAAGTCCCAGATCTGGTGGTTTGCTATGTAATTTTCCTTCTCTCTCTCTTGCTCTGGCCCACACTGGTCAAATTTAAATAAATACATAAAGTTAAATAAAAATATTTTTAAAAAAAGAATAAAGTATCAGATTCCTATAAAAACTGTCTAAGCACTTTTCTGTGTTTTAGCCCACATGAATACCAATGATAACCAAGAAAACAGGGAAGGATTTAAAGGTATGTGAACGATAAGTCAAGTCTTACTCTTAGGGCAAAGTTTGAATATTAATTGATCATGCATAGAAATACAACTACTCAGCCCCAGCTTATTTATTTACTTATTTGTTCCAACTTATCTCAAGGTGAATGAACTTCATATTAAAAAAGACAACACAAACATTGTAAGAGGAAAGCCAAACTTGGTTACCATTGAACTCAATGAACTCAAGTCTTGAAGTATAAACGAATTAAACTACCAGGGTCTTTTAGAAATGATGAAAGCTGAAATGCTTTAGATTCTTTCTGAACAACGACAAAGAATGAGAGAAGTCTCCGTAGGCTACAAAGCATGAACTATTTTCCCAATTTTCAAGCAATTATAGAAAAAATTCTATTAACTAAAGATCCAAGTGCTTAATCATAATCTCTAGAACAATTTCAAAGTGGGTTTTTAAAGGATGGTGTGTAGACATCTTTTGAAAAGAAAGCAGCGATCACCAAGAGTCAGAATGGGTTCATTAAGATTATGCCAGTCTAACCACCCTTCAGCTGTTGGCACAGAGAATTGCAAAACACATAACAAGTGGCACTTCAGCAAAGGATTTGACAGAGTTTCTCATTAGACTCTTCTAGACAACATTTAGATTGTTAAGCTAAATGCTGGTACCATTAGATAGCAAGCATTTGGATGGCCATCCTCCAAGAGTTGTGATTAATAGATGACTGTCAACCTGAAGGGAGGTTTTCATATCACCACAGAACTATCTGTCCTTGGCCTCCTCTGCTAAACATTTGCAGTGACTTAGATGAGTACGTTGATGGCGAGTTCATTAAATCAACAGATGACAGGAAATGAGGAGGGATAGATAGATTTCAGGCCCCAAATCTGCTCAGTCTGAGACAATGGGCCAACTTTCATAAATTTGTAATCTGAGGATCTGCCTGGTCCATATTGACAAATATCCCTTCAACTCCTTAAAAGATCAGATACAGTGAAGCCTCTATCTGAGTCTCAATTACTCCTTGCCTGAGTAGTTAGAGACTCAGCTTCCACAATTTTCCATGATTAGACCCTCAGAAACAATCTCTTCTTGACCTGTTTTGTTTCATGATCAGTATGACATGCACTTGTTATTTCGTCCCTTGAATCTTGTTAGGACCCCCAAGAAGATTCCTCAGTCCTTTGTATTGGTACCTGCTCCCCAGGGAGAAGTTTCTAATTCTCAAGCCAGGTTACAGTTCCCAGTACTTTGTTCTCCTGCCTAGTGGGAAAACTCCCAAGATCAGTTCTTGCCATTTTCCTTATGATAGGGGTGGAGAGGGCTTCTGTCCTTGGTGAACATCTTGAATTTGTTGTACTATTCTTTTTTTATTTTTAAGGTCTGCCATAGGGTGCACGTGCTCTCTGCAGAGAAACAGAGAGAGACAGTGAGATGGAAAGTGATAAATCACCGCCTCCCCCATGGGGGAGGTCCACGCCACAATCCCTCCTCCTCTCTTCTGAGATTTGAAGCATGCATGTACATGCGCCTGGTGTGATTTTTCAAGTCACCAGGTCTGGGACTTGAACTGCAGTTGACCGTGTGGAAATCCAGCATTGCAACCACTACACCACTTGCTGGCTCCATGTGGCATTCTGTATGTTCTGCTTAATCTCTGAAGTCATTTGAAAGTCACAGGCAACTGTGACTTTTGCCCCTTATCATTTTGAGAGTGAGGACCCTGTGAGATACTGCAAAGTTTTCAACTCAGAGACCAGTAACACAAGCACTGTAATAGTGGTAGCTTGTGTTCAGTTCATTATGAACCCAAAATTCAATGTCATCTCAAGTTCTGCTATCAGAGTAAGTCCATTATAAGAGAAGTGATGGGAACCAGCAGTTAGCATAATGGCTATGTCGCTGGACTCCCACGTAGTCAACCGCGGTTCACGTCCCGGACCCGGTGACTTAAAACTCACGCCGGACGCGTGTGCATGCGTGCCCAAGATCCCGAGAGGAGAATGGAGGAGAAGGGATTGCGGCGCAGCCATCCCCCCTGGGGGGTGATTTCTCGCTTTCTGTCTCTATGTCTCTCTCTGTCTGTCTGGCGAGCACACGCACCTATAGTGAAAAACCTCTCCAAAAAAGAAAAAAGAGAAGTGATTACCTTCCTCCATTTGTGCAGAGGCGACCATGCTGAATACCACATGGAGAAACATTAATAAATTCAAACCTCCTTGGGGGAAACAGCTAGCAAACTTAAAGGCTTAAAAACAATTAAACAAAAGTTGAAGAGTTTGAATTTTTAGCTTTTTTTTTCATGAATAATTACAAACTTTAGGTCTGACATGTGAAGAAGGATTGGAGTTATACTTTGAGACAAAGAAAGCATCAAAAGGTGAAAGCTATAGGAAGTTAGATTTCTACAACAATCTCTAAAAATTAGAATTTTCTAAGACTGTCCAGGGTTACCTTAGGACCTTCTAATTTCTCCATTGTTAGAAATGCTGAAAAAGAGACTGTTACCCTCAGTATTATGGCTAGAATGCATGAACCAGCATGCAGTTAACTAGAAAATCATCAAGGCTCTTTATACTCTAGACCCATGATTTTATAACGTTACATTTGGTTTAACTTGGGCTACTTTTTACTTCTTGTCCACTATTTAATTCTTCTCATCCACTATTCCAAGAATATATTCCAAAGATGATATATAGCCTTTCTCTTTTTAAGTCTGTAAGGCCAGATAGAGGAAACTTGGGGAAGACCAAGATTAATTATATTTTTGAGGATACAGCTGGTAAATATCTACTGGGGTCTCCAAAATGTTCCTCATCATTTGTAACAATCCTTGCCCCCACCCTGGTTCCCTTGGGTCTTTGAAATATGACTTCAATCCTATCCTGTTATCAGACTGGACTGGAGAGCAGATCAGTTTCTCTCCCAAGCCTTCCTCTTCAGAGATGGGAACTTCTCCAAGACGCTGTGGCCAAGCTTGGTGGAGGAGGCCTCCCTCAGTCACTGAAAGCCACACCAATGGCTCGATTGGCTCTGGTTTATTCCAGGTTGAGAAGGATAACAGAGAAAGGAGGGAATAATAACATGGAAGATGTGAACCAAGCTCATCCATTTTCCTGTGTCAGACCATGGCCATTCTACTGCTTCCTTCTATCCCAGGGTCTGTCTCTCTAGCCAAATAGTGTCAAGGTTGCCTCTCTCCCATGCCTGTGGGCCATCCCTCCCAGTTGAGCATCTTGCCTGCATCAGTTACAACCTCTGTCTAAAATCTTTCACCTAAAAAAAGATCTGGCTCCAACACTTGCTTTCAGACAGGGAACGTATGATCATTTTAATTGTCATTGTTATCATCTCTGCTTCCTGCAATGTCAATACTGGAAGTACTTCCTTTAACAGATAAGGAAACAAGCTAAAATAAAGAATATCAAGTATTCAGGTAGTCTGAGCGCATGCTCTATAGAGAAACTAAATATGTGATGGCAGGTGAAATCAGGTGACAATAAGAGATCTTTCCTTTTAAATCTAGATTTTGGACTCTGTGATTTTCCATTTTTAGAAATATTGGGACTAGCATATGGTATAATGGTTACATTGCTGGACTCCAATGTAGTTGACCGTGGTTCGAGTCCTGGCCCCGATGGCTTAAAACTCATACTGGGAGTGTGTGCGTGCATGCCCAAATCCCAAGAGGAGAATGGAGAAGGTATTACGGTGTGGCCATCCCTCTGGGGTGTGATTTCTTGCTTCCTATCTCTCTGTCTCTGTCTCTCCAGTGAGCACACATGCCCTATAGCAAAAATATCTCTGAAAAAAAAAGTATCAGTACATAGGTAATATGGTGCAGTCCACAGGATATGAGATATGAGTATAAATAGATGAGGAAATAAGGAGGAAAGCCCTCTAAGCTGGAAAGCCATCATTTTTATGGGTAAGAATGTCCTTAGGACCAGCAGTTGGCATCATGGCTATGTCGATGGACTCCCATGTAGTCGACCGGGGTTCGAGTCCTGGACCCGGTGGCTTACACTCATGCCAGGCGTGTGTTCGTGCGGGCCCAAGACCCTGAGAGGAGAATGGAGGAGAAGGGATTGCAGCGTGGCCATCCCCCTGGGGGGGGGGGGGGTGATTTCTCACTTTCTGTCTCTCTGAGACAGAGATCTCTCTCTTTCTGGTGAGCACACATGCCCTATAGCAAAAACCTCTCCAAAAAAAAAAAAAAAAAGAGAGAATTTCCTTACTCAGAAATTAGACACTCAACTGCCACCTCTCCCAGCCTTGGTTTGCTGGATTCTCAACCTGCAATAGATTAGGTGTGGCATATATGAAGAGAGGAGGATATGGCAGTGAAGATATGTTGGAGGAAGACAGTGTCTACAAAGATATTTAATTAAAAGCATATACAAAACTAATAAAAGTGAACAAACTGAGGCCATTTAGTGCTGGAGCTCTTCACAGCCCAAAAGGCCCTGAGGGCTCAGAACAGTAACTGATGCTGACAATAAAAACATCAAGGCATTGTTTTAAAACATTAAATAGCCTGCAATATTCTTAGATAATGAAACCAAAAAAGTATAAAATACTTTGAGAAATATTATCATAATATGCTTTGTTTTTTTAACTTTTGCTGTTTTAAATGATAAGCGTTCACTTGTCTCAAAGATTCTCTGTCATAGAACCTCTCATTTTCAAATGACATCTCTGATAAACACTGGGGTGCTCCAGAAAGGAGTAGCAGAGAGCTCCAGAAAGCTCTAGATAATGCCATTTACACTGCTGTACTGCACCCACCTCTTAATAATCCTCCTAGAGTCCAATCTTGCCTTGATACAGTCCATTCTTCACTTGATAGCAAATCTGATCTTTTAGATTAGAAATCTAAATCCAATTAGTCCACATCCCTGCTAGAAAACCTTTCTGTGGGGACCAACAGATGGTATAATGACTATGTCACTGGACTCCCACGTAAGTTGACCATGGTTTGAGTCCTGGACCCAGCGGCTTGAGACTCAGGCCAGGCACATGCATGTGCGTACCCAAGATCCTAAGGGGAAAATGGAGAAGGGATTGCAACATGGCCATCCTCCGGGGGTGGTGATTTCTCACTTTCTGTCTCTCTGTCTCTCTGGAGAGTCCACACACCCTATAGCAAAAATCTCTCTCAAAAAAGAAGAAAGAAAGAAAGAAAGAAAGAAAAAGAAAGAAAGAAAGAAAGGAAGGAAGGAAGGAAGGAAGGAAGGAAGGAAGGAAGGAAGGAAGGAAGGAAGGAAGGAAGGAAACCTTCTATGACATCGTAATGAATTAGAAAAAATATCCGCACTTCTTCCTCTGGTCAAGTCTCTACAGGACCTAGCCCCTGCCTATCCCTAACCTTATCTCACACATTCTTTCCTTCATTTCCACACTGGGTATCTTGTTAGTTTCTTGACTATACCAAACTCCTTCCACGCACAAGGCCATCACTCGGGGCTCCCCCGTGTAGGAGGCTCTTTCTAATCATGACCATGTGACTGGCTCCTTCTTGCCATTCAGGTCTCAGTTTTAGTGCTATACTAGAACCATAGAGAAACCCAAGGCAAAAGGAAAAATATGCTCCCCTCTACAGGTTTTAATGTATCTTTTAAATGGTTAACATTTTTCCAGAACATCAGAAGTAGTTGAAAACTATTGACAATTTGAAAAGTATATGAAAACTCATGACACCATGTTAAGTTTCAATTATTTATGCCAAACTCAGAATTTATTGTAACTTTTCTTTCCTAGTTTCATCTGAAGCAAACTCATCAATATTTTCAAAATCTACTTCTTTGCTCATCTTATTGTTGATAGAGTAAATTGCCATATTCGACAATATCTCTTGACCAAGTGATGATCTCAACTGATCTTAATTCATTTTATCTTACTGATCCTTTCCTATTTAAAATGCTATTACTTTGTGACTAATGCTTTTGGCATTGATTTTGCTCTTTTTAATTATTGCATTAAAATAGTGTTTAATTTGCTGAGATTTGGGTAGTCAAAATCATTTTGGTGCCCTAACTAGTCTCAGCTAGTCTCAGCCCTACCTATCTCCTTAAAAAGGCTTTCCCAGACCCTTCTATCCAAAGTAATCCTTCCAATCCTGTACCTGCCCAGTTACCTTCTCTTCTCTTAAGCTGATTGGTTTAACAGCACCAAATTTAGAATTATAATAGAATCTATTATTCTAAATTATTTTAGTTAGCTTTTATATTATTTCCTTATTTTTTTTTTCATGAGACTATGCCCATCTTAATCACCACTCCATCCATAGCACTTAGAACAGTAGCTAATATGTCTGATGTAGCAATATATTTGGGAATAATTGGTTTATAGATAGTTCTGGAATCCATGGGTCTTAAAGAATGTGTGATACAAAAAAAGAAGGTAGTCTAGAGTGAAATACTGAAAAATAGTGACTTTTTCTTTTTTAAGGTTTTTGCTATAGGGTATGTGTGCTAACTGGAGAGAGACAGAGACAGTGAGAGAGAAAGTAAGAAATGATCCCCCCAAAAGAAGGCCATGCTGCAATCCCTTCTTCTCCATTCTCTTTCTGGGATTTTGTGGGGGCATGCACATGCACCTGGCATGATTTTCAAGCTGTTGGGTCCAGAACAGCAGCTGGCCACATGGGAATCCAGCACCTTAACTACCACTCCACCTGCTGGCCTTGAAATAGTGATGTCTCAATGAACATAAAAAGAGGAGTCAAAGAAGGTAATTGAGAGAGCATACAAGAAAAACAAGATAGTCAGACGAGTAGTTCTTTGTGCAAAAAAGCAGAACGACTGTTTCAAGAGGGAAGTTGTGGCAATGACTGCCTAATGCTGCCAAGAGTTCATCTAAGATAAGAACTAGAGTCTCTTGACTTTATCAACAAGATCATCCTATATATTAGCATGAGTAGTTTCAGTGAAAATTTTTGAGTGGAAGCCAGATGGCGTGGATTGAAAATTGAATGCGTAGTATGGGGGTGGGGGTAATAGTAATGATGACTCAAGATGTTTGGCAGTGAAGGAGAAACAATACAGAGGAGTTTCTGGAGGGGACAAGGGTCAGGGGAATATTTGTTTTTAGATTGGGAGAGAATTGAATATGTTTATATTGATGGAGAAAAGCCAAGAGAAGGAGAAATAATGATAATCTAGGAAGGGAAAAATTTTGTGTTCAATTTTCCTGACTAGGTTGGAGTGGGTAGAAACCAGGACCCTGGTCAAGAGATAACTTTGAGGGGCTGGGAGGTGGCGTGGTGGTTAAAGGTGCTGGTTGCCCATATGGCTGACTGTGGTTCAAGTCCCGGACCTGGTGGTTTGATTTCTTGCTTTCCCTTTGTCTCTCTCATCAAATTAAAAAATAATAATAACAAATGACATTCAATAAATAAGTGTCTGGTAAGAGCCCGATCTCTGCTTCAAGATGGCACCTGAATGCTACATCTTCTGGAGAAGAACACAGTTCCTCATGTGGCAGATGAACCAAAGAGAGCAAACCCACTCTTGCAAACCCTTTTCATAGTGACTTTAATCCATTTTTGGGCCACAGCCCTCATGACCTAAATACTCACCTCGCAACACGGTTGAGACCATAGCAGGTAGCAGGGGGAGAAGATGATGAATAGTCATAATGACAGAAAATTGATGGTGCTCCCTCTGACTATTTCTATTTTTTTCCTGTGGAATTGGAAGTAAAATCATCTGCTGATGATGAGAAGTAAGATGATTGGGTAGGAGGTCTTCTTTACTCATTCAACACTCACTTATTTGACACCTACTATATTCTGGGCACTGTCTTGAGTACTTGGAATACACTAATGAACAAAGCAGACGAAGATCCTGTCACTGTGGAGCTTATATTCTAGTGTGAGAAGAAGGATAATAAACAAAAAATATACTAAATTGGTAAATTCCGTAATATCCTAGAAGGCTATAAGTACTATGAGAAAATAGGACAGGGTAAGGGAGATGAAGAATGCTGGGTAGGGGGAGGGTAGAGGGCAGGTTGTAATTTCATACACAGAAGGAAAGGTAGACTTTCTGTATCAGGAAACATTTGAATATGGTGAAGGAGTTAGCCAGAGGGATATCTGGAAGATGTGTTTGAGAAGGAAGGAACAGCTGGTACAAAAGTTCTAAGATGGAAGCATATTGGGCTTTGCCTCCCATTGCTGATGTGACAAATTACCATAAACTTTGTTCTTTAAAACAAGACGGACTTATTTTCTGACAATTCTGGAATCCAAAAGTTCATGGGATTAAAGTCAAGCCATCATCAAGGCTGGTTCTTTCCGAAGGCCGTAGGGGATCATCTGTTTCCTCCGAGACGACTACCTGCATTTCTCAGCTTTTATAACTCCTCCTTCCTCTTCTATAATCAAATCTCCCTCTGCCTTCCTCCTATAAGGTCACTTAGTGGCCACCAAGATAATCCAAGACAATATCCCTGTCTCAAGATCCTGACTAATTTGTGTCTGCAAAGTCCCTTTTGCCATGTGAGGCAATAGTTATGGGTTCCAGGGATTAGAACCTAAATATATTTGGAGCCATTCATCAGCTTACCGTAGGTCACCTCCCGACCCTCAAGGATTCACATCCATCCAACGCTCAAATCACAGCCACTCCATTCCAACATATCCCACATTTTCAACTCAATACAGCATCAGTTAAAGTCCAGAATTGTACCTAGGTATCATCAGCTCAAAATTCTCAAATCTTTTCACTTAAATCAAATATAGGTGAGACTGTGGATATGATCAACAGTAGGGTAAAACGCCTCTTCACCTAACAACCTGTGAAATAGAAAACAAATCATCCAGGCTAGCAGGTGGTGTGGTGGGTAAGGATGCTGAACTCCCACATGGGTGACTGCAGTTTGAGTCCAGGACCCGGGGAAGCAGGGCAGGGGTATGCTTTCTCACTTTCCCTCTCTGTTTCTCTCTCTCTCTCCACGATCCAGTGAGTGTTTTGTTTTCTCATACCACCCCGCCCCCCCATCATTCAGTCCCTCTCTGGTCAAATTTAAATAAATAAATAAATACAAACATAAAATAAAATTCAATAAAATAATTATTATTTTTATTTTATGTATACATTTATTTATTTATTTATTTTTGGAGAGGTTTTTGCTATAGAGCGCATGTGCTTGCTAGAAAGACAGAGAGAGACGAGAGACAGAAAGTGAAAAATCACCCCCCAGGGGGGATGGTCATGCCGCAATCCCTTCTCCTCCATTCTCCTCTCGAGATCTTGGGCATGCATGCATATGTGCCCGGTGTGAGTTTAAGCCACCAAGTCCGGGACTCAAACCACAGTCGACTACATGGGAGTCAGTGACATAGCCATTATGCTAACTGCTGGTCCCAATAAAATAATTATTTAAATTTTAAAAAAAAGAAAACAAGTCATCTGTTTCCAAGATGTGATGATGGAAAAAGGATAAAATGCCAGCTGCAGACATTTCCATTCAAAGAAGGATGAAAAGCACTGCTGGTATTAAATAAATTTTAAATCCAGCATCTTTCTACATGCAAGCAAGGCCTGTTCTGTTGCATACATTGATTCTGGTCTACTAGAAGAAGACAGTAATACAGGGCCAGCAGTTACGTTGCTGGACTCCCACATGGCCAGTCGCAGTTCGAGTCTGGATCTGGGAGCTTGAAACTCACACCGGGCATGAGTGCATGTGTGTCCAATATCTGGGAAGGAAAATAGAGGAGAGGGGATTGCAGCGTGGCCATCCTCCCCTTGAGGCAGGGGGTGATTTCTCACTTTCCCTCTCACTGTCTGTCTCTTTCTGGTGAGTGTACATACCTTGAGTCAAAAACCTCAAGAAGAAGAAGGAGAAGGAGAAGGAAGAGGAGGAAGAGGAGGAGGACGAGGAGGAGGAGGGAGGAGGAGGAGGAGAAGAAAGCAAAAACCAAAACTGAAGACAGGGGCTATTAGTGTCCTGCAGAGGTGGAACTGAAGGAGATGTGGAATCCCATATATATCGCTGACTACTTAGAAGGAAGGTCCAGCAGAGAGTCAAACCATGAGACAAAGAGCCATAGTTATAAATCACATCTACATTTTTATATTTCTCTTTGGGTGCTACCAATATCGATGCATAAATGCAAATTGAAGGTATGAGTATGGAGGAGAAAAAGTGTCAGCCAGAGATACCATTGAAAATAATAATAATATGGCCAACTCCATGGCATAGCCATAATGTACTACCCAGGAGATGCCGTTCCATGCACCAGCTGGTGGTGTAGTGGAAAAGGTGCTGGACCCAACATGGCGGACTGTGTGGCTTGAGTCCCAGACTTGGCACCTTGAAAAAGCACACCAGGCATGTGTGTGAGTGTGCCCAGAATCCCAGAAGGAGAAATGGAGGGAAAGGATTGCATTGTGACCATTCCCCGGCCGGGGGGGGGGGGGGCAGCTTTCCCTCTCTGTCTCTCCGTCTCTCTATCTCTCAACATGATCCAGTGAGTGCACACACACTCTGACAAATTAAGAGAGAGAGAAAGAAAGAGAGAACCCAATTCTCACGTGGCAACTACAGTAGGAACCCCTGGCCCCGTCAGCCTGACACATGCCAGGCACATGCCCGAGTGCTCAGGGCTTGACGGGTTTGGGGACTGGATGAAAGGGATTACAGCATGCCAAGAACTATGAGGATGCTTCTCTCTCTCTCTCGCTCTCCTTTCTCTCTGTCATGCTCATGTGCAAACACACATGTTCTATTATGAATTGAAAATAAAAAACCATAATATTTTCTCTATGCCAGCCACTGTTCCTAGCACTTACTACTACGTATTCACTTAATCTAAACAATACTATGAGTAGGTATTAAAAGTTCTCTCACACCACAGGTGATGTTATAAAGCTTACAAATGATGGTGCTAACTCCAAGCCCACATTCCTTTTCCCAATCTTATACCACCATAAAAAATTAAAAATTAAAAAATTAAAAACAGAAGATAAGAACTGGAGATACAAACCTGGAGAACATCAATAACTATGAACACACCTCAGAAAAGATGTAGGAAAAGTACATGACAGGGAGACCTAAGGGATCCTCAATGTGGTACGGAGAGAGAACTGTAGAGTAAGTTCCTGCTAGCATCTTGTTTTCTTGCCTTTGACTCTTTTCTTGAAAGTAGAAGGCAGGAAAAAAATGAGTTCAATTTAGTTGGGTTTCAATTAATGAAAGTTTTGTGGTATCTGCTTAGTGGGTTAATAAAAGCAACTTTAGCACTGGGAAAATTTCCTCTGGTCTTTCTGTATTCCCACAAGAAATTTTTATTTAAAAAATAATCATCACCACAATAATAATAATTTTTCTTGTTTCCTAAAGTGGACTCCTTGGACTCTACTGGCTCAAGCAGTCACTGAGGAAGGATCAGAGGTTAATTTCAGTTCTCCTGGGTTATGAGACTGGCTTGGGACTTAAGAAAAACCTTCATCTAATTTTTTTCCAAATTAAATCAAGAGCATTGATAATTAGTTTCTATCAAAGACATCTAGTGGGAAATGAAAGAACTGAAAAAGCCATAAGCTGCTTTTACTTCTTCATTAATATTTTCTCCCAAATGCAGGTCAAATAAACCACACTCATAGTTTTAAATGAGTTGCTTTAAAGTTGATGAATTATTTTTTCTCTTTGGATTTATACACCCATTGTGGCTAATTATTCCCACTACATCCCCTTTTTTTATTTGAGGTTTTAGTTGAACAAAGAAAACAAAGCTTGGCTCCATAGAAATGGAACTCCATTTTGCTTCAAAAATTTCTCTCAATACATACACAATCTCACATGAAATAACTGACAGAATAGTTTTTGCAATCAAAATTCCTCCTGGCTTTAACAGATAGTATGTGAGGTGAACTGATTTATGGATTTCAGAACTCCTTGAACAGAAATCTGAGCTAGGAAACTGAAGCCTATAGGAGCGAGGGGAGCAAATTCGACCCTGGCCATTATCATACCAATTTTCCTTAGCTGAGGCTTCTTTCAGTCTACTGTGCCGCAGTATGCTCATTGGTAAGGTAAGAATAAAACCAATGGTAGAGGGACCAGCAGATGGCGAAATGGTTATGTCGCTGGACTCCCATGTAGTTGACCCTGGTTCAAGCTCCAGACTTGGCTGCCTAGACTCACACCAGGCACATGTGTGTGTGTGTGTGTGTGTGTGTGTGTGTGTGTGCCCAAAATTCCAAGAAGAGAAAGGATGGTACCATCACCATCCGCCCTGGGAATGATTTCTTGCTTTTTGTCTCTCTGTCTCTCCAGTGATCACACACGAACTAAAGTAAAAAATCTATTATTAAAAAACAAACAAACAAACAAAAACACTGGTAGAGGAGCAGTAGGTGGCCTCCTAGTTTAAGCACTGGGTTCCCACATGGTCGATCGTGGTACTAGTCCCATACCTGGCAGCTTGTTTTCACACTTTCTCTCTTTCTCTGTTTCTCTGGTGAGCACTCATTCCTGCAGCAAATGTAAAAATAATATTTAATTTAATTAATTAATTGAATTGAATTATTTTAAAAAACACTGGTAGAGACACCTGGTTGGCCACGAGAAGTGAAGCTTCCTCTTTCCTAGTGTTGTTTCTGAGAAGTAACCATTTAGTACAGAATTACATTCCCTCTCTCCCATTGTAACCAATGGCACCATACAACCAGTTTTCACCAATAGAAAGTGAATAGATGCGTATGGCTTTAGAGAGCGGGCAAGCTCTCACATCTGGGGCTCATACAGGGACTAGATTTACTCTCATGCATGAAACAACTAAACACCAGACAATATACAGGCACACCTCACAGTATTGTGGCTTTAACTACAGACCACTACAATAAAGCAAATATTGTAATAAAGTAGATATTGAAAAAAAATCATGTAATTTTTTAAATTTCCCGGTACATACAAGTTATATTTATCCATAAGACAGTCTATTAAGTGTATGATAAGCTTTGTGTCTAAAAAAGAAAAGAAAGAAAAGAAAAGGAAAGAAAAGAAAAAAAGAAAAGAAAAGGAGAGGAAAGAAAAGAAAAGGAAAAAGAAAAGAAAAAGGGCCAGGTCTAGCACAGTGGTTAAGGGAGCTACAGGGTCAACTGTGGTTCAAATGCTGGCCTAAGAAACATGCCAGGTGCTTATGCTTATATGCTCAAAGTCCTAACCGGAGGAAGAAATGGAGGAAAAAGGATTATATGCCCCATTAGGGGATACTTCCTCTCTTTCTCTGCTAATTAACAAACAAACAAACTTTTTTTTAAAAAAGAGTGTACATACCCTAACTAAAAGTTCTTTATCCCTAACAATGCTAATGATCATCTAAGCCTTCAGTGAACTGCAGTCACTTGCTGGTGGACAGTCTTGCTTTGATGGTTGTGGCTGCTGATTGACCAGGGTGATGGTTGCTGAAACTAGAGATGGCTGTGGCAATTTCTTAAGATAAGACAACAATGATATTTGTTGTCAGTTTGATGACAGATCTGCTATCATTCAAGCTTTGTTGTCCCATTTATACAGCACAAAGTGGATTTAGCAAAATTCTTAACAGTCCTGGGATTTTTGGACTAGTATATTAACATTGTCTTCTACTGAAAGTCACCAGTTGCATTGACTCTTCCTTTCATGAAACATATCTTTGTAGCATGCAATGATGTTTGGTAGCATTTACTCATAGTAGAACTTATTTTTTTTAAGAGTTATTTATTTATTATCATTATTTTTCCATTTTGACCAGAAATAGACAGAGAGAGAAACAGAAAGAGAGAGAGGAAGAGAGAGCAAGCCTCCAGGTCCAGGACTCAACCACAGTCAGCCATGTGGGGGGAGTACAATGCCTTTAACCACCAAGCCAACTGCCAGCCCCAACCTATAGTAGAACTTCTTTCAAAATAGGAATCAGTCCTCTCAATCCCTCCATTGCTTTATCAACTAAGTTTATGTAATATTCTAAATTTTCTTTTCTTTTTTTTTTTTTTTTGGCTATAGGGTGTGTGGGCTCATCAGAAAGATAGAGAGAGACAGAGAGACAGATAGCGAGAAATCACCCACCAGGGGGGATGGCCATGCCACAATCCCTTCTCCTCCATTCTCCCCTCAGGATCTTGGGCACACATGCACACTTGCCCGACATGAGTTTAAGCCACCGGGTCCGGGACTCGAACCACAGTCGACTACATGGGAGTCCAGCGACATAGCCATTACGCCAACTGCTAGTCCCAATAATGTTCTTTATCTTTTGTGGTCATTTCAACAATGTTCACAGCATCTTCACTGGTAGTAGTTTCATCTCAAGTGATTCTATCACCTTTTTGCTCATCCATAAAAAGCAATTCCTCTTCCATTTAAGTTTTATCATGTGATTGCAGCAATGTAGTCATGTCTTCAGGCTCCACTTCTGTTTCTCTTGTTATTTCAACCACAACTGCAGTTACTTCCTCCACTGAAGTCTTGAACCTTTCAAAGCCATCCATGAAGGTTGAAATCAACGTCTTTCAAACTTATGTTAAAATAAGGAGTTCCTCTTTCTTCCATGAATAAAAAATGGTCTTAATGACATCTGGAATGGTAAATCCTTTCCAGATGATTTTCAGTTTATTTCGTACAGATTCACTGGAGGAATCACTATCTCAGTTATGGATTTCTTAAATAATACTTGAAAGTCAAAATTATTTCTTGGGACCAGCAGTTAGCATAATGGCTATGTCGCTAGACTCCCACGTAGTCGACCATGGTTCGAGTCCTGGATCCGGCGGCTTAAGCTCACACCGGGTGCGTGTGCGTGTGTGCCCAAGATCCCAAGAGTAGAATGGAGGAGAAGACATTGTGGCATGGCCACCCCCCTTGGGGGGGTGTCTCTCTGTTTCTCTCTGTCTTTCTGGTGAGCGCACGTGCCCTATACCAAAAACCTCTCCAAAAAAAGAAAAAAAAATCAAAATAACTTCTTGATCTATGGGCTGCAAAATGCATTTTTTTTCCTAAGAAGGCATAAACACAGTATTTATCTTATACATCTCTATCAGAGCTCCTGGGTGACCAGGTGAATTATCAATGAGCAGTAATATTTAGAAGGAATATTATTTTCTGAGCACTAATTCTGGTGGGTTAAAATATTCAGTAAACCATGCTGTAAACAAATGTACTGTCATCCAAGCATTATTATCCCATTTTCATAGCACACAGAGAAAGTGGATTGAGTAAAATTCTTAAAGGTCCTAGGACTGTCAATTTTAGTCACCAGTTATTCTAATTCCTAACAAGAGAGTCAGCCTGTCCTTTGAACTGAAATGTTCTCCGTATCAGTAATAGGCTATTCCACTTTCTTATCATTATTTGTTCAATGGATTAGCAATTTTAATTTCCTTCAAGAACTTTTTCTTTACAGGCCTCATTGTCACAAGAGGCCTGACTTTTGGCCTGTCTTGGCTTTCAACATGCCTTCTTCACTAAGCTTAATTATTTCTAGATTTTGAATTAAAGTGAGACCAGCGAGTCTTTTCACTTGAACACTTAGAGGCCATTAAAAGATTATTAACTGACCTAATTTCAACTGTTGTGTCTGAGGAGATAAGAAGCCAGAAGAGAATGAGAGAGAGAGAGAGAGAGGTGAGGAAATGGCCAGTCAGTGGAGCAGTCGCAACACACATTTATCAGGTAAGTTTGCCATCTTATACAGACATGGTTTGTGGCATCCCAAAACAATTACAGTGGTAAAGTCAAAGCTCACTGGTCACAGGTCACCATAACAGATATAATAATGACAAAACTTGAAATGTAGAAAAAATTACCAAAGTGCAACACAGTAGCAGAAAGTGAACACATGCTTTAGGGAAAATTATGCTGATAGACTTGTTTGATGTAGAGTTTCTAGAAACTTTCAATTTATATATAAAAAAAAATGCAATACCTGTAAAGCACAATAAATTAAAATACAATCAAATGAGGTATGCAATGGTACATGAAACAATGGTTCTCAAGTTGTAGGACATCAGAAAACAAAAGGCAGTGATCCCCAAGTGATGAGAAAGAAATGAAGCGAGCTGTGTGACACTTACTGCCTAGAGAAAGCTTCTGATCTGCCTCACAGGGAGGGGGAATCCAGGAAGAGCCCTGTGGTCCCCCTGAATTGAGGAAATGGAACTGGGAGTTTGGTCAGAGCAGCTAGAGTTCACAGGACAGAATACCAGAGATGAGAGAGCTGCAGAGAGAACTCTGGAGATCTACAGAGTCCCCCCATTGAATATTCAGGTGAATATTTTGTAAAAAAAAATTACCTGGGCCAGGAAAAGAACTACCGAAAAACAAAACAAAACAAAACAAAACAAAACAACCCAGAGAGAATAATTCCCAGAGCACACACAGAGATAAGAATAGTATCTGTTTCAAACAACCTGAGGAAAAAAAATCATAAAGTACAGAGGACATCAGAGGACTAAAAGGGGTCTTGCCTCTCTACTGGAGAAAAGTTATTCTTAGAATAAACACTATTCTGGTCTCACCTGAAGAAGCTTAAAAGCAAAACCCAGAAAGTTTAACAAGTTTTTTAAAAATTTGCCAGAGGATGTGTGTACTTGCTAGAGAGAGACAAAGAAATGAGGGAGGAGGGTAGAGAGAAAGCAACCCTCTCAGGGTGCTTTCACAATCTCTTCTCCTCCATTCTCTTGGGATTTTGAGCATGCATGTATACATGTCCAGAATGTTGTTTAAGTTTCTAGATTCAGAACTTACCCACACATGTGGTTAAGTTGACCATGTGGGATCCAGCCACCTTAACCACCATGCTACCAGCTGACCCATGGATTAACAATTTCTAAATAGCTTCACTGTATTCCCAAATAACACAAAGCTATTTGTTAGAATACAATACTTAATACCAAGTAATTTTAAGTCCACAACGTCTAGCATCTGGTCAAAAATTACCAGGCATGCAAAGAAGAAATATACAACTCATATGAGGAGAAAAAAATCCATTGAAACTGAACCATAAATGACACCTATAATAGCATCAATAGAGATGGACATTAAAAGCTTTCATAGGGAGATTCTCTCTCCACCTGTGGTGCTCAGTTCCTTCTGCGCGGTTGCTGGGGAGAACCTGCCGCTATGCTGACTGTGCTCTGCTGGACATGGTGCCCATGATGGACAATGTATTGCCAAACCTTCAGTGATCAAGTTGGAGCAAGGTGGAGATCCATGGACATTAGAAGAACTTCCCAGCTTGAGCCTCCCAGATGGATCTAAGGTCACTGTAGCTGAACATCCAAATACTATTAGGGTGAACATATTCCTCAATATCTACTGAATCTGCTGCACAAAGCAATCACAACAGAATGGCAAAGAGACCCCAGATCACCTCTTTCTGCTCGCTCCTGAACATTAAGATTGAACTTCAAGAATTAGGAAGAAACACATCAGCCATCAGATGACTAGAAATCACCACAGGACCACAGGAAATATGGGAAAGCAAGAAAATACCTCTCCTCCAAGGGAAAAGAGAACTCCTCTTCATCCACAGGCAGTTCAATGGAAATCATGGAAATGTCTGATAAAGAATTTAGAACATTCATAATGGCAAAGCTAACAGAGATGGAAGAGAAGAGATACAATGAACTGCAGAAGAGAAAGGAGAAAGAAGCTGACGAGTTCCAGGAAGTGAGGAAGATCTAAAAGAGGAGTTACACACTTTAAAAAAGAATCAAACAGAACTGTTAGAGATGAAGGCTATAAAACAGGAAGTAAAAATCTCCCTTGAAAGTATTAAAAGCAGACTAGATCATACAGAAAATAGAATCTCAGACATACAGGAGAAAATTGCTGGCCTAGAAAAATCAACCATGAAGACTGAGAAAATTGCCCAAAAAAATGAGAATAATATATGAGACATACTAGAAACCATCAAACGTCCAAACATCCGGATAATTGGCATTCTAGAAGGCGAAGAGACTCATAAGGGCATTGATAATCTATTCCATGAAATCCTGCAAGAAAACTTTCCAAACCTAGAGAGGCACTCAAAGATCCAGTCCCAAGAAATACAAAGGACTCCAAATAGAATCAACCCAAGAAGATCTTCTCCAAGACACATTATAGCCAGGTTGACCAAAACCACAGACAAAGACAAGGTACTAAGATTGGCAAGAGAAAAACATGAAGTTACCTACAAAGGATATCCCATCAGGTTAACAGCAGATCTATCATTGGAAACAATGCAAGTGAGGAAAAAATGGGAAAATATATTCAAAGTGTTAAGAGAAAAGCAATTTCAGCCAAGAATACTGTACCCAGCAAGATTATCTTTCATGTGGGAAGAAAAGACAAGAACATTCTCAGATAAACAAAACCTGAAAGAATTTACCAACACCAGACCAGATCTCCAAGAAGTTCTCAAGGGAGTGCTATATCAGGAAAATTAAATACAGACACACAGAAATAAGAGTTCAAAAACTAAGAAAATGGCCAACTTAATCATAGGGACAAGTCTGGAGTTGAATATTATAGCCCAGAATTTAATCGGGAAAATCGAACCACAACAGAAGAAAAGTACATGATACTGAGTTGGGGAAGTATAATTTTATGACTTTTGACTAAAACATTGTTGATTTTCTTGTAGACTTTGTTATCTGGTTGTAAGGATTTGTGTCCTGTCTTGAAATATGGATAGGTTCATGTACCCACCATTTGAACAGAATCCTAACCTGTTTCCTGGCTTTAAGTTTTAAGCAAAGTTTTTAGCATTTCTTTGATTTAAGTTAAAACTGGTTTTCTTAATAGTACCAAGTGAACTTACTATTGAAAGTAGTTAGATTATTTAAGAAATTGTGTGATCAATACAATGTGGGGGAGAAGGAATGGAAGACTACTGTAGACACCAGATACAGTGTGAGAAGAGGGTGGGAAAGGGCAGAGGGTCAGCAATAGGGGTATAAAAAAATACTAGAAACTAGAAATGGAAAATTTTTGATAATAAGATGCATGATTAAGCCACTATGCAGTATATTCTGGATGGGAGATCACATTTTGTATGCTGTGATGATACTTAGGGATTGAATGTAAATTAAGTTTAAAAAAAAAAAAGATTCAGAAAAAAAAATAACCTAAGACAGTTTTTCTTGAAATTAAAAAAATGCATTAAAAATACCTATTTGATGTGCAGTAAGATATATAGCCCCAGCTAGGTGCTACATTATAGGATGTTCATTCTACTCACTGAGCTTATGCCTAAAGTGGGACTTGTATTCCTGGAAATGTATATTTCAGCTGTGCTTGCTATGAAAATATTTAGATTAATTAAGATCTTTAGTGACTCAATAAAATGTGGGGGTAAAAAAGTATAGAAAGCAATCATAGATACTAGAGATAGTGTGGGAGGAGAATGGGAGATGGCAGAGGATAAGAGATAGGGAATCAAGGATGGGAAAAAAAAGCAAAATATACAGGAAAGAAGAAATGGAAAATTATTTGTTGACGATAACATGCATGTTGATGTGCTTGACTGAGCCAATATACAGTGTACTCTGGATGGAATATCTCATTTTGTATGCTGTAATGATGTACAGTGAATGAATGTAAATAAATAAAGTTAAATTTTAAAAAAGAAAGAAAAAAAGCTTTCATAGGGGCCAGCTACCTCAACTTCACCAGCCTGGAGGTTACATGAGCTGGATCCTGCATGGCCAACTATGTAGTTCAAGTCCCAGACCCAGCAGCATTTAAAACATGCTGACATATGTGCATGCATGCCCCCAATTATTTTTTTCTCAAGAATCCAATTGGACTTTATTTGAAACAGAATACAACATGGCTGCAAGAACAGCAAACTAAAAAGGTAAAGCAAAAAAATACATGGTTCTATCTAATTTATAATTAAGTTTTAAAAAAAGAGATAAAAGGTTCAGAAAAAAAAAAACCTAAAACAGTTTTTCTTGAAATTTTAAAAAATACATTAAAAATACCTATTCGATGTGCAGTAAGATATATGGCCCCAGCTAGGTGCTACAGTATAGGATGTTCATTCTACTCACTGAGGCTTATGCCTAAAGTGGGACTTGTGTTCCTGGAAATGTATATACCAGCTGTACTCGCTATGAAAATATTTAGATTAATTAAGATCTTTAGTGACTCAATAAAATGTGGGGGTAAAAAAATATAGAAAGCAATCATAGATACCAGAGACAGTGTGGGAGGAGTGGGAGATGGCAGAGGGTAATAGATAGGGAAGTCATTAAGTGAGTAACAAACAGAACAGTTAAGCTTGATAGAAGAATTCGTTGTCTAGTGCCCATACTTTTGGAATTCCCACTCTCTGTTGTCCAATGGACACACCTGCCCTGTTTTGAGCCAGCGAGAGATGCAGCGGAAGTGAAACGCGTGGTTACAGACTCCCCATGCCACAGTACACTCTTCGGAAGTCACAGATGCCTGGTTAGCTTGACATTCTATGCAAAGATCCATAATGTGGTTCCTGCAGATGGCACAGTTATCGACCAAATATCCCAGGCCCAGAGGGCCACTGCATTCCACTTTTTCACTTCAAAGCGCTTCTTGCCCGCGCTTCTGTTGGTGCCACTCAGGGTATCCACAACCACCGCTGCTGCCATTTTGGAATAGCACACGGTCCCCATGCCCACATTGTTTAAAGGAGGGAGAAATAGAGGAGAAGGGATTGTAGTGACCACTTCCCATGGGGGTGGGGGTGCCTTTTTTATTTTCTTAGTTTCTTTCTCTCTTTCTGTCTCTCTCCAGCAAATGCACACACCCTCTAGCAATTTTTTTTTTTTTTTGGAGAGGTTTTTTGCTATAGGGCGCGTGCGCTCGCCGGACAGACAGAGAGAGACAGAGAGACAGAAAGCGAGAAATCACCCCCCAGGGGGGATGGTCACGCCGCAATCCCTTCTCCTCCATTCTCCTCTCGGGATCTTGGGCACGCACGCACACGCGCCCGGCGTGAGTTGTAAGCCACCGGGTCCGAGACGCGAACCGCGGTCGACTACGTGGGAGTCCAGCGACATAGCCATTACGCTAACTGCCGGTTCCCACCCTCTAGCAAATTTTTAAAAGTTATTTTAACTGCATTTTATACATTCAAGATGCTAGAGAAAAAATAAAAAAGGCTAAATGGAGACATAGAAGGGTTTTTTTTTTTTATTTTTTTAATGCTTTTTTTAAAAGAGAGATTTTTGCTATGGGGCACATTTGTTCACCGGAGAGACAGAAAGAGAAATTGTCATATTGCAATCCCTTCTCCTCCATTCTCTCCTTGGAATTTTAGGCACACATGCACATGTGCCCAGCATGAATTTCAAGTCCCTAAGGTCCGGGACTTGCTATCTGCTGGTCTGCATAGAAGGTATTTTTAAAAGAACCAAAGCAAGAAAGCTACTAGAACTAGTAAATGATTGTAAGAATGTTTCAGAATGAAAAATTAATGCACAAAAATCAATTATATTTCTATATAGTAGCCATGAACAGTCAGAAATTGAAATTAAAAATCAATATTATTTACAATAGCAACAAAAGTATGAAATACTTAAGAGATAAATCTAACAAAAGATGTGCAAGACCTGTGCCTTGAAAATAACTGTCAGAACATACCCCGCAACCAATTCAGAGTCAGCAGAAAGTATCTCCCCTGGACAAACTCTCTTTTTCAACTCCCTTATTTCTCCCTCATTTAACTTGACCCTTGCTCTCTCCTCCATTCCCAATTCCTGCACTCAGGTCTGAAACCTGTCCCAAGTTCCCATCTTCTTTTTGATTTAGATTTAGATCAACCTCTAGCATTCATGTCAGTAAAACATCTCTGCATCTGACCCAGAGCATCTAAAACACAATCACATCTTTCACGTGGTGATGATTAGTCTCCTGCTAGCTTTATCACTTTCTGTTGGACGATAGATGTCTTTTTAGCCTGGAGATATGACACCAAGGGCCTCCTTCCATTCCTTGGGTTACCAGGCCTTTACAAAGGGGGTGGATGAGAAGAAGAGGGAAAACCAGCTTACCAGGGTGCAACCAGCTCAAATACATTAGTAGCTAAATAAATATATAAAAAGTGCTTTAGGAATCAACTGAAATAACATGCTTTCATCCAGAAAGATGACTCCCTCAACCATAGGATGTTAATCCTAGACAACATTCAGGTCTTAGCTTTGGTCTTGGTTTTCTGAAGCAGCTCTCGCTCTATTATTCCCTTGATTTAGAAAGTCCCGGGGTCTCTCTACCTGCTGTGGCAGCAGTGTGAGACTAGAGTAAGAGTTGCATCTGCGGGAGTCATGGCAGGGCAGGCGTTTTGGAAGCTTCTTCCACTCTTTGATCAAGTATTGGTTGAAAGGAGTACTGCCAAAACAGTAACCGTAGGAGGAATTATGCTTCCAGAAAAGTCTCAAGAAAAAGTATGGCAAGTTACAGTAGTAGCTTTTGGATCTGGCTCTAAAGTTAAGGGTGGAGAGATTCAAACAGCATGAAAGTCAGAGAGAAAGTTCTTCTTCCAGAATATGGAGGCACCAAAGTAGTTCTAGATGACAAGGATTATTTATTTAGAGATGGTGACATTCTTGGAAAGTATGTAGACTGAAATAAATCACTTCTGAAATGGCATCACATGAATCTGCCCATTCCACTGAAGTTGTGGAATCTTTCATCATGTAAATAATTTTCACGTTTCTCTTTTATAATAAACTAATGATCTCTAATGTGAAAAAAAGAAAAAAGAAAAGAAAAGAAAAAAAGAAAGTCCAGTCACTACCTACAGACATTTGAGGTATTCCATTATCTGGCCAGCTTCACCCCCCCATTACTCCAAAAGACCCCTATTATTCTGACAAGATGATTTCTACTAATATTCCCCTAAACATACCAGGCTTGTTCCCAATTGTCAAGGTTTTGTTCAAGTTGACACCCTTGTCACAGGGTCTCAACACTGCCATCAACCCCCTCGCTTCAGCCACCCTGGATCACAGACATACACATGCCCAACCTCCTCAAAGAGGTCTCCAGGTACAAACCAGCAACTTTCCCACGTAAGTCTATCTCATAGGGTGTCACATTGTGCTGCTGCACCACTGGCCAACCCCTGCACATTGGATTCTGAGCATTCACTTTGGTCCCACTTTAGGTTCCTCGCATCAGCATTAATTGTGGCATGTCCCTAACCTCTGGCTGACAATTAGCTTTATCAAGAAGTGATCATCAATTTTGACAAGAGGATTATCTAAACTCATATGTAAGTGTTAAAAGAAAAACTTCAAATAATGTAATTTAGCAGAGTTGAATTGAGCAAGAACAGTTCAAATTGGGCAGCCCCCAGAATAGCTTCAAAGGAGCTCTGGATAGCCACGTGGTGGGGTGACATTTATGGGCAAGAGAAGGAAAGTGATGCACAAATACAAAAGTGAGGGAATGAGGTAGAGAAAAGATTCGATTGGTTATAACTTGGTGTTTGCCTGCATTAACCCAGGTTTGTTTTGTTTTCTGTTTTTATCTCCATAGGACCTGTGAGCTCGCCAGAGAGAGGGAAAGTGCGAAATCAGCGCCCAGTGAGCATGACCACGCCACAATCCCTTCTCCTCCATTCTCCTCTCAGGATTTTGTGCACACACACACATGTGCTTGGTGTGACTTTCAATTCTCTAGTCTGGGACTTGAACCACTGTAGGCCACACGGGAATCCAGTGCCACCTGCCCCTTACAAACGCAGTTTAAAGGGTAGGCTGTGATTGACTGAAGTGTAGCTGCCGTGATTGGCTGTAACTTAGCAACTTACTGAGGAAGCAACTTACTGAGGAAGCGACTTCCAAGTGAGATTGCGGTTTGCCTACAGACACTGAAGCAGGAGTATGAAGGCCATCTCAAGCCAGTACAATTTAACATAATACAAAAAAAGTTTCTTCCGAAAAGAAAAAAATAATCAATGGAGCTACAACTTTGGCTACAAAAGAAGATGACCTTGGACATTATTCTGCAGGACAACTTATCTCCTTAGCACCACTAGTTTATTTTTAAATGATCCCTTTCAAGTAGAAAAAAATCTTTAGATTAAGTTAGCTAAATTTGCCCTCCTACAACCAAGGAGTGTTTATCCTGCAGTTCTTTCAGAAACTCCATCTTTTACATTTTTTTTTCCCCCACAGAGTTTTCAAGATCTCAGGACTAATTCTTTGGCAGGGCTCAAGTTTATATGATCTGTTTCTGCCCTTTCACAACCAACACGGCAACAGTTTGTTCCAGAAGGAAATCTTTTTAAACCAGCATTCTAAGTCAGGAAGCTGCCTACCAGGACAAAGCTCGGGAGTCACAGCTTGTATCATATGATCCATACACACAAACACACTATATATAACATACATGATCTATCGATACATGCATTATAGATAACACATAATCCAGCACACGATTATTGACTTCTAGTTTAAACATGAACAACAACCTTTGCCTATGAATGGCTGTTTTGCCTCTCTTTCTATTCTCATCAAACTTCACTCTTAACAGTGAGACAAGGGTCGTTCTACCTAACATTTATGCTAACAGATAACGTCAGCATTCAACAAGTAAAGGAAAGAGTAAACCTACACTGTTTGAATTAAAGCATCTATAAATCTGTAAACATATGGATCCTAGTGATGTATAGTAATTATCTGACTCTCATATTGTAATATAGTTTCCGGGTCAAATTCATTTCGTGTTTTAATTAAGTAACTTTTTTGAGAGTTTTTTGGGTTTTTTTTGTTTGTTTGTTTGTTTTTGTTTTGTTTTTGCTATAGGGCGTGTGCACTCACCTGAGAGACAGACAGAAAGACAGAAAGCGACATATCACCCCCCAGGAGGGATGGCCACGCTGCAATCTCTTCTCCTCCTTTCTCCTCTTGGGATCTTGGGCACACACGCACATGCACCCGGCGTGAGTTTAAGCCACCAGATCCGGTACTCGAACCGCGGTTGACTACATGGGAGTCCAGTGACATAACCATTACGCTAACTGCTGGTCCCTAAATAAGTAACTTTGAGCATAGCTCTGTTTCTTGGTATAGGCGTATAATACACGCTATCCTGTAACATCCCCCAAAATATTTTTCCTCTCTATATTTTCCTACGACATAAACAGCAGGCAAAAATACGAGCTGCATTGTACAGATGAAACCATGTGAATGACAGAAAGCACATGGAACAGTCTCCTGAGGAGCAGAGCAGATTGTCTTTCCGCTAAGCAACACTGCCTTGCCAACGCATACCCATCTCCCCAATAAATAAGCAAAGAACCAGAAAGAGAAATAAAGAGAAAAGGAGAGTAATCACCCTTGCTCACCATCACTCAGCCTTGCAGACTAGGGATCTCAGCTTTTAGAAGACTTCCACTCTTGCCAGTTGATATTCAGTTATTTCTCAGAGGAAGAAAAAAAAAAAAAACAGAAAACCCAAAGGGATGTTTCAAATGTGCTATGCTTCTATCAATCAACCAAGAACTTCCAAACTGGAAATAAAGTATCCGAAACCCGACATTTTTCTTGCCAGCCTCCCAACCCTGCCAACGCTGGTGAGAGACCACCATGGTCTCTTGATGTGTCCCCTCCAGGGTTCTCTTACTGGGCTATGTTTAGTTAGAACTCCAAAAGAAACCGTAATTTCCACCCCGTTCCATTCCATTCTTTGTTAATAACGCTTCCCAGGCGTTGCGTTTCAGATTCGTGTTTACGTGGCTAGGCGGGTTATTTCCAGGCCCAGCTATTACCAGTGAATGCGGTGACATTAATATGAGTAAATGCAGGAAAAGGGATGAAATAAAACATATCCTATTGAAGGAAATGAGAGCTCCTTAAGAAAGGAAAACACACATAGGAAAAGACGTGGGCATATCAGAATACAAATAGGACCCAGGGGAACAGTGGATTCCACAGGCATGATGTTATTGAAGTATTTGATACTAGAGTAAGCACCTGCAGATATGAATTACATCCTTGTTCAGACCGCTAACATTAGAGTACTGACATCTCAGGAAGCGCTTATGTTATATTTCAAATCCCCCTGCCCACTGCATAAATATCCAGTAAATCAATCAGTGATAAAGGACACTAACTAAAAGGCATAAAATGCTGAACAAGCCACTTCTCCCTCCTCAGAGAGGCTGCCACCCTTAATTTATAGAGGGTTCCTCTAGTCACTCACACCTCGGTCTTAGAACACAGAGAAGGTGAAAGAGGCTGTTACCACCCTCCGCGCTGGATTGGGGGAAAGGCTGAGCATCTGGGGACTTTTCCCCCAAGTGGGCATTGGTTTGGAGAAGGCAAAGGGAATGCCCTGGTATCTTCTGAGGGTGCTAACATCCACCCTCCTCCCCACCTTTAACTGGTCTGCCATTTACAAAATGGACGAAAAACACGTCTGTCCTTGGGGAGACACAACGTTGTGGGCTCTATTAATTTTATTTGGTTATAATAGCAGTTTCTTTTATATATTCAAGGCAGATTTTCTTTTGCTTTCTTTTCTTCTTTTTTTTTTTTTTTTTTATTTACCAAAGGGCACATGCACTCACTGCAGAGGGCGATAAAGAGAGAGAGAAAGTGAGAAAGCACGCCACTGGAGGTGATCACGTTGTAATCCCTTCTCCTCCATCTCTCCTTCCTTTGGGATTTTTGGCATGCACACATTTGGCCTCATGAAGGATCCAGCCTCGTTAACCACCACATCACCGGCTGGCCCTAAGGCAGATTTTCTAATAATCATTTTATAAATGGAAAATCAGAAATAAAACGGAAATCTCTGTGACTTTCCCAAGTAAATAAGAGACAACATGAAATCCCCAGTTAAATGAATGAGAGATTTAAAAATTGATTTGCATGAGAACAGCAGACAGTACAATGTTTATATTGCTGGACTCCCATGTGGTCAACTGAGGTTTGAGTCCCAGACCTGGCAGCTTAAAACTCATGCCAGGTGTGCATGCGTGCTGAAAGTCCTGAGAGGAGAATGGAGGAGAAAGGACTGCGGCGTGGCCATCCTCCCTGGCAATAATTTCTCGCTTTCTGTCTCTCTGGTGAGCACATGTGCCCTATAGCAAAAACAAAAAACTCTTAAAAAAATCAATCTGTGATACATTTTTTATAAAGGAAAAAAATTCTAATAATGGTTACTTTTGGAAGGTAGAATTTAGTTTGTCTGTTCTCCTGCATTCCCAAAATATTGGTGTGATGGCGAATTTTACATGTTACCTGGGCCACAGGGTACCACATATTTGCTTAAACATTATTCTGGTGAGTCTGAGGGAGTTTCTGGATGAGATTAGCATTGGAGCTGTAGGTGGAGCAAAGGGGGTTGCCCTCCCTACTGTGGGCAGGTTTAGTTAATCTGTTGGAAAAGCCCTGGTAACAGGGAATCTCTCTTGACTGTTTCAAAGCTGGGATATTGGTCTTCTCCTTCTTTCAGATTTTGACAGACACATATACCATCTTCTCTCCTGGGTCTCTACTAACAACTGCAGATGGTTGGGACTTCTTAGCCTCCGTAATCACATAAGCCCAATTTTTTTTTATCATACATCTCTGCATATATATTCAATGGATTCAGTTTTTCTGGTGAATCCTGACTATTCAACTAGTTCTGCATTTACACTTACTGTCTTCTCTGATATTATTTCTATAATTACAAAATAAATTTAAAAAATCATCTATGCAAATGTAAGAACTGTGGACTATGCAAAGAAAAACCTGAATCATAGAATTAATCCCACCGAGAACATTAATATTTCATTTCAGGTTTAATTTTGATATTTATTCGTACCATATAAATCTCGGGCACCTGGGGAGTATTAACATCAATATTATTTACATAACATCACTTAAAGCCTTTCCTGGTGTTGCATATTTTTTGTGTTTAAAATTTTTGCATTCTAAATTAAATTAGTTTTCATTATATACCAACACTACTCTTCTTTAATGATTTTTAAATCAATAGTAGCAAAAGTCTTAGCTTTGTTCTTAAAACGGAGAGTTTCAACAGAAACTTATTGAATACTTCATGGTGAGAGGCTCTGTGTGAAATAAAAATAATAATGAATATCTTTCTTCTTTTTTTTTTAAAGAGATATTGTTGTAATAGGGCACATGCGCTTGCCAGAGAGACAGAAAGCAAAAAATCACCCCTCAGGGGAGATGGCCACACTGCAACCCCTTCTCCTCCATTCTCCTCTCAGGATTTTGGGCACACATGCACATGTGCCTGGCATGAGTTTTAAGCCACCAGGTCCGGGACTCAAACTGTGATTGACCATGTGGGAGTCCAGCAACCTAACCATTATGCCATCTGCTATCGCTAGAAATATCGTCCTTAAAAACCTGCTATACTGTATTAATTATGGTCATGTTGAGGCCTCCCATTAGCCCTGTGCTTTAGGTGGATCAGACCCATTTCATAGCAGAAGAAACGACAGATGGCAGAGGAAAGATGGCTCACTGTGAGTTATTGGGCTAGCAGTAGCAGAGCATGGGCTTGAACCCAGGGCCTCTAGTTCTAAATCTGAAGCTCTTTCCTATGAAGTGTGTCACTGTCCCTTTGCTTGAAGAGCTTGCTGTCAAGACAAGATAAATACACAGGAAACGACATCAGAGAACACGATTAAGCATTAAATCTGAGTGGTATTTTCAGCGACTTCCATCAATTACAGCAAGTCTCGTCTGACTTGTTCCATTTTAAAAACTAAAGTTCAAAGCTGGGAAATCATTCACCCACATAGTTAGTGGCGGGTCCAGAAAGAGAACCCTGGAATGATGGCTTATGTTCCAAATGAGGCGTAAACAGACATAGCTATGGCCCAAGAAGCTGTATTTTGAGGAGGCCCAAGCAAAAGCAGCCCTCTCTTCTACCCAGATGTTCAGGAACCACAGAATGTAATGATTCAGGGGGGAAAAAGCCTTTGTTTGATTGTTGACTTTTATTAAGCCTTTACGAAATCAGTGCTTCTCTTCAGGGTCCTCAACATCATTGATTTCTTCTACATGGTATGCCAAGAACTGGATGTTCTTTAATAATTAACATGTTCAGATCATCCAGAGTAGGTCAGACGGAGTGGGGATAAAAATGAGGAGAGTGTGGGAAGAAAAGGGGGGGAAAAAAACAGGAAGGGAAGAAAAAGAGCAAAGAAAACCAAAAACAAAGAAGGAAAAAAATCCGTTTTTACCCCACTCAAGATTATTTTTAATATAATTAGCCATCATTTTATGAGAATCTTCTAAGGGCTAGAGTCTATCTTAGGTGCTTTTCTTACATCATGTAGACCAGGCCAATAACGACAACAAAATCAAATAAACAAAAAACCTGAAAGGTAGATTTTGTATCATTTCAGACAATGAATTTGAGATGAACTCGCTCAGGGTCACTCAGCTAAGTTACGGAACTGGGATTTGAATGCAGGTCAGTCTGACCCCAGATCCTAAGTTCTAAACTATAGAGAACTGTTTCCTCATGCCAAAGCTTCCTAGGCAGAGGCCCCAAATATTTCCTGATGTGCTCTCTCACATTGGCCAAACAATGCTAATCCGTGGTTCCTAAGTGATTTTAAGTTCTTTATCTATTAAAATGCATGGTCTGTATGATTCTTTTCTCAATAAATTTTAATGCAAACTCATAGCCAGGACGGCTGATTCAAGCGTAGGATTTTATTTAAGTACAAGTAGTGCTGGTATCAAAGAGTCCTCTCAAACTTCCTCAGTTCTAAAATATCTAAAAAATAACATCTGGACCAGTAGGTGGTATTGAGATTAAAGCAGCTGGATCCCATGTGGCCTACTTTGTAGTTCAAGGCCCGGACCCAGTGGCTTGAAAATTACACGGGGTACATATGCATGCATGCCCAAAATCCAAAGAGGAGAATGGAGAAGGGATTGCAGTGTGGCCATTCCCCCAAGAGGTGACTTCTCACTTTCCCTCTCTCTTTCTCTCTCCAGTGAGCACACATGCCCCTCTCCCCCCTGTGTATGGTGTCTGTTTTCTGTTCTCTGTGAGTCAGCATTAAAGGTTAAGCCAGCCTAATTAGCTACTGTTAACTGGGAAATGAGAGAACAAATTGACAGCTGTCTTTTGCTCCTGGGACCTCTGAGTAGACCAAGATGCATGCCAACAGATGCCAACTCCAGGTTCTAAAGTTAAGTTTGATCACCCAAATGTTAACAATATCCTTGACATTCCCTGGGAAAGTAAACCTTCTTACCAAAGGTATCTCAAAATTAGAGGTAAAGTTAGAGTATCAGCAGATGGCATAACAATTACATCGCCAGACTCCTGTGTAATCAACTGT
Organism: Tupaia tana; assembly: GCA_026018925.1. NCBI lineage: Eukaryota > Metazoa > Chordata > Mammalia > Scandentia > Tupaiidae > Tupaia > Tupaia tana. Next base: position 176,583,873 of record JAKSZU010000002.1, on the reverse strand, counting down.
GGTTCAAGTCCCGGACCTGGCAACTTACAACTCACACTGGGCATGTGGGCATGCGTACCTAATATCCCAAGAGGAGAATGGAGAAGGGCTTGTGGTGTGGCCACCTGGGGTGTATGGGGGGGGGGGAGTGATTTCTTGCTTTCAGTATCTCTGTCTCTTTCTGTCGCTCCAGCAAGCATACACACCCTATAGCAAAAAAACTCTCTCTAAAAAAAAATTAGAGTTAGTTTTCTGCTACCAACAAAACTGCAAAAGGATTATGATTAATTTGAAATAAAGTTCTGAAGAACTTACCAGCATTAGAAAAAACTGTGAGAACAAACCCCTGAGACAGTTTGCTGGAGATTAGCACACACTGACTCAGTTGCTTATTTTTCTATTTTCACTTGTTTTCTTTAAACAGTTTTCTCATTTTTATAACAGAGGGTGGTCATCAATCTATTAGACAACAAAGAGCACTATTTTTACTAGGGTGAATTGGGTTCAAATCCCAGTTCTCTTACTTGTCTAAAGTCCTTTAGGCAGTTTCCTAACTTCCTTAGGTCTCAGTTGTTATGACCTCCAAAACAGTTAATATAATAACATCTGCTTCATCCTGCTGTGGAGAGACGACCATGGGATCTTTTCCAGAGCATCTAGTCCTATGCCTGGCACATAACAGATGCTCAGTAAACATTGGTTGCATCATGTTCTGAATCTGAGTTAGAGGAACACAGTGAAGCTGCTTCATGACTCCCATTGTTATAATTATGACATGGTAAATGGGTACTCACCTTAAGTAAGTTATCTTAGATCTCTGGGAAATAGGCACTGAAGTATTTAAGGGTAAAGGGGGTTATCATGTCTGTAAGTTGACTTAAGTGGTTCAGAAAAAAACATACCAAGGGACTTCAAAAAATTCATGAAAAATGGAATTAAAGTATGAGTACATTTTACAAAAATAGTTTTTTAAATCCATGCATAGTTTTTTTTCTTTTTTATAAAAGAATTGTTTAATTTTATTTATCTATTCATTTATTTACTTACTTTTAACTTGACAAGAGAGAGAAAAAGTGACTCTGGGACTCAAAATATGGTCAGTCACGTGGGAGTCCAGGACCTTAACCCTACACCACCTGCCAACCTGCATAATTTTTTCATAATACATATTTTCCACGAACTTTTTAAAGACCTCTTGGATAGCTAGATAGATAATAACCAATATAGATCTATATACAAATATATAGATAGAGAGAAAGCAAATATAGTAAAATGTTAATGTTTGGGGAATCTTAGATATGGTTATTTGTACTATTCCTGTACCTTTTAAGTATGAAATTATGGCAACATTTTATTAATGTTATCTTATTGGATCCCTATCACATGTCAAACAACAAAGAACTTTACAGGCATTATGACCACGCAATACAACCCTCACCATAATTGCAAAAGAAAAATACTGCAAGCATCTTCATTGTACAGATGTGGCAACTGAGGTTCAGAGAGGCTAGATCATTTAGCAAGCCACATGGTATTGGGGCACTGAATCTCCCACTTAGGTCTAACTTCAGATCCCCTCCTCTTGACTCACAGAACTCCCATTCGTTACTAACATTAAGAGAACGGGGGCGGGAAAGGGCGAGAAGGAGATGCAGTAGTAAAATGCAACACTCTGTGAGGCTGACCCACCTGGAGGGGTTCCTGGTTTGCATCCGGAGACCTCCCTGAGTAAGCCAGGTGTGCGTATGCCCATGATCCAGGGCTGGCTGCAGTGGGAAGGTAGGTTGTGTTGTTGCGATCCTGTGGGAGTGCTGTCTCTTTCCTCTTCTCATGGGAGAAATGAACAAGTAAACATAAAACAAACAAAAGGACTAAGCAAGGTTTACCAAGGGTTTAGGGAGTAGAGAACCTAGAAGGCTTCTTGGTATCAGGCCAGCAGGTGGCATGGTGATTAAAGTGTTGGACTCCCACATGGTTGACCACAGTTCGAGTCTTAGACCTGGCAGCTTGAAAATGTTGAGTGCACGTGTGTGTATGTGACCAAAATCCCAGGAGGAGAATGGCAAAAGGATTGTAGTGTAGCCATCCCTCCAGGTGATGATTTCTCATTTTTGTCTGTCACTGGTCTCTCTGTCTCTCTCCTGTGAGTGCATGTGCCCTATGGCAAAAAAAAAAAAAAAAAAAAAAAAAAAAAAAAAAAAAACCTTAAAAAAAAACTTAAAAAAAAAAATAAGCTTCTTTGGATCAGTGTGTCCCAAGGTCCTGGGGATGTTTACAGCAGTAAGTCACAAAGGACACTGTCCTCAGGTAAAGTGTTGACCCCAAGTAGGACAAAATTCTTTTCACTTGCATTTTAATTTTTTTTTTTTTTTTTTGGAGAGGTTTTTTTGCTATAGGGCGCGTGCGCTCACCAGACAGACAGAGAGAGACAGAGAGATAGAAAGCGAGAAATCACCCCCCAGGGGGGATGGCCACGCCGCAATCCCTTCTCCTCTATTTTCCTCTCGGGATCTTGGGCACGCACGCACACGCGCCCGGCGTGAGTTTAAGCCGCCGGGTCCGGGACTTGAACCGCGGTCGACTACGTGGGAGTCCAGCGACATAGCCATTACGCTAACTGCTGGTCCCTTGCATTTTAATTTTTTAAGAGAGATTTTTGCTATAGGGCATGTGTGCTCGCCAGAGAGACAGAGAGGCAGAAAGCAAGAAACCACCCTCTGGGGGAATGGCCATACCACAGTTCCTTCTCCTCCATTTTCCTCTCAGGATTTTGGGCATGCATGTACAAATGCCCAGCGTGAGTTTGAAGCTGCCAGGTCCAGGACTCAAGCTGCAGTTGGCATGTGGGAATCCAGCAACATAATCATCACACCATCTGCTGGTCCCAAGCATTTTAAAATAACTTCTCTGACTGCTGAACATGGGTCACACTTTAAAAATACTAGAGTGAGTAAGAGTGAGACTCCTCTCCAGCACTCTGCCCATCATGACTGTCCCAAGGATGTAGAATGTATTGGGATCACATGCTTTTACAATGAGAATCATTGTGGTGGCCCCTGGAGCGAGTACATCATTGTAGTAATGTAGCCCTCACTCTCTCACCCAGCACTTAGTAACTGTGCCCTCCCTGTCCAAGTCCAGCCGGAAGCACATTGCTATGGTTGGTACCCAATAAAAAACCTTATTGACTTCTCTTCCAAGGTGATTAGACGCTGGTTACCCAAGAGCCTCATGTACTGCACACGAGCAGCGTGGAAGAAGAGAAGACAGCACTCTGTGGCCAGGAGACCAGGTCCCAGGTTTGCCATTAGATGCTGTGTGACACTGGACTAGTTAGCCCAAGTCCCAGGTTATCAGTTTCCTCACCTATAAATAAGAAGTTTGAAAAAAACCAGCCCCAGACTTCTTGGCTTTTTGTCTCAATCATTCTGTGATTTTATACAATTGTCAGGAATTTTCCAAACTACAAGTCCCAAATAATGCATATCCTGAGACTTTGCAACTGATGCTTTGCCGTGTCAGTGTCAATGGCTCAGAACCGTGTTACAGATGAAATGAGGTGTATGAGAAATGAAATATAAGGTACATTTTTAAAAAGATCAATTCCTAATGTGCTTTCGAGAAGCTACTAGGGGAAAAAAAAAAGTAGCTTTCTCCAGATTTGGAGACTAATTTCATCAGGAGGAAACTTCCTCTCCCCAAATGTCTTGGTACTACAGTTAGAGGAAGGAGCCATAAGAACCCCTTAACTTCAATAAGCCTCTCAACTTAAAGCTAGCATGCCAACCAAAATCCTGTCCTACTCACTGTCTGCTAATTAATTATCACTTAATAAACATTTCTTCTGGCACTCGCTGTCCTAAGCCCTGAAACAGGACCTGTGCCAACTTCCATCCAGTGTCTGTGCCAGGTCTATCCCCGGGCCTCCCGACAGAAATACCAGCGACAGCTGCCCACTGCTTGGATGGATGTCTCCCTAGAGTCGAGGTCCCCAGCAGCAGAGGGGTGGCTATTCGACTCGAATAATCCCAACTGTCCAGAGGACAGGGTGAGACCCCTTGATGGAAATTCTGTTCTTTGGCCAGACTCTGGTGAGAACCTCTTGGCAATCTTCCTGTCCTTGGCTGAAATGCACATCTGACCCCTCCTGCTAAACCACAGGTGAACACATTTCGGGCGGTGAAAAGATTCATGTGTTTGATTTCCATGGCTAGGAAGAAACAAGAGCAGGGTTATGAGTTTCAAATGATACTTAGCCAAAGCTGGTATGTTCAACGCAGGATTACACAACCAACGACCTCATGGTTACCAGACCTCCTCGCAATCTGATAAAGCAAAATCGAATCTAGGACTGAGGGGCTGTGCAGTAACTACCATGTATGTACTAACAGGACTGACTTCCTGCTGAAGAAATGTGGGATGAGACTGTGGGCTAAGGACGGGAGAGCAAGCCTGGAGGTGGGACGATGCCTGCCAGACAGAGCAAAGAGGCCATTGTGGGTTGGCTCCATGGTGCTTGGAGCCAGAAAGAGTCAAAAGTGAAAAATGGGCTCTCAGTAAACAGCATTCCACACTCTCCTGCAAGTGGTGGAATTTAAGGAGATGCGGAATCCCATGTATCATTGACTACTCGGAAAGAGAGGTCAAGCAGATAGTCAAACCATGGGATAAAGAGCCACAGTTATAAACATATATGTATGTTTTTATGTTTTTTCTTTGGGTACTACTAATATTTGGATATAAATGCAAGTTGAAGCTATAAATATAGAAGTGGAAAAGCACCATGGCCAGCACTGTGGTTCAGCAGTAATGCGCTGCTCAAGAGAAACTGGATCCCACATGGTGACCATGGTTTGACCCCTGGCCTAGTGGCCTGAAACATGCCAGGCTTGAACATGACTGCAACATGGTGGTGTGACCAGACCCAGTAGAAGGTGCTCCTTTGTCTCTCACTCTCTCACACACACACGCACACACACGCACGCACACACACACACTCACACTCACACCTCTATCATCAATAAAGAAAAAAGGACACGTGGGCCACAGTATTGCAAGTCACATGGTAGAGGGCAGCTCTCCACCAAGGGCATTTCTGGTAACATTAGTAAGTCTAGCACAGAGAACATTCCCATCTTCCCTGCATGACTCTTACTCTTTCACAACCCCCAAATCTTTGCCTCTCCAGCTATAACATTTCCATCCAAGGTGAATGGACCTGAGAGTAGGGAGATTCCTGCTTCAGCTCCATCACTGACTAGCTATGTCCTCTTAGGTAATCACATAACCTCTTAATACCTCGGCTCCCATATTTTGTCAGGACAGTCATGAGGTATCTTTCTATGCAAAAGTGCATCATGCCTTTTCCCACAGCCCAAAGGAGGCATGGGGAAAACACTTAATACAGTGAGTGTAACAACTTGAGATGAACAATGCGAGAAAAACTTGTTTTCTTTGAGTTACACAGGATCTACAGGAATCCATATCTGCAACGAGGTGTAGGATACTGGCTCAGTGAAAACAAGATGCACATTTGTATTGTTCGGTTTTTCATAGCAGCCACATAAAGTAGCTATTACTAATATTTTCATTTAGTAGATGAGGTAAGTGAGACCAATAGAGACTTTCGCTATTGTTTTCAGCACTTCACTTACTTTTTCTTTTATTGCCAGATGGTGTCTGTGCTTGTCAGAGAGAGAAAGAGAGAGAGAGAAAGAGAGAGAGAGAGAGAGAGAGAGAGAGAGAGAGAGAAATCACCACCCCCGGCCCCCCCAGTGAAGTGTGGTCATGCCATGATCCTTTTCCCTCTACCTCTCCACCCTATTGGTATTTTGGGCACCCATGTACCCATGCCCAGCATATTTTTCAAGCTGTCAGGGCCAGGATTTGAACCACGTTGGCCATGTGGAATCTAGCTCCCAATGCGTAGTACTAAACCACTGTGCTGTGGGAGTAGATCACCAATTTTTTTTTTCCTTTTTCTTTTTTTGCCATAGGGCATGTGCGCTCACTGGAGACAGAAAGCAAGAAATCACTCTCCATGGGGATGGCCATGCTTTATCCCTTCTCCTCTGTTCTCTTGGGATTTTGGGCACACACGCACAAGTACCTGGCACGAGTCTCAAAATCTGCCAGGACTGGGACTCAAACTTTGGTCAACCAATGTGGGAGTCCAGTGCCTGAACATTATGTCACCTGCTGGACCCAATCACTTTATCTTTTAAAACATTTAAAAAATAATTATGGATTCAGGGGTCAGTAGGTGGAATAGTGGTTAAGACTCTGGATTCCCATGTGTTTGACTGCGGTTCGAATCTTGGACTCAGTGGCTTGAGACTCATGCGGGTATGTGTGTATGTATGCCTAAAATCCTGAGAAGAGAATGGAGGAGAAGGGATTGTAGCATGGCCATTCCCCCCACCTCGGAGGGGGGTGATTTTTCACTTTCTGTCTCTCTGTCTCTCCACTAAGCACTCATGCCCTATAGCAAAAATCTCTCCAAATTTTCTTTTTAAAGTTCAGGATTCATATAATTGGCAAAAACAGTAGAGAGGTCCCATAAACCCTTCACCCAATGTCCTTCCTGGTTATATCCTACCTAGTAACAGTCTAACAGAAGCTTTTATCTTTCCCTCAGGTGCACATGTTAGAACTGGAGTCGAACCTGGAGCTGGGTCAGGGGCCTGGCTCAGGTTGTTGGAGGGCTTCTATTAGGATAAAGGAATAAAACTATATGTTCAGTGTCCTGGGGAGTCTGTGCATCTGATTGTGGACATTTCTGAGACAAGAACTAAGAGTCACTGACAATGTGAGTGCTTCTGCCTCAGAGAAGGACACTGGCCCCACCAATCCAGTTTTCAACGATCCTGCCCATGGGGACAGCCACTTGCTTCATGGCCCTACAATCTGTTAACTAGGCTCTGGACACTGACAAGCTTCCAGTCACCAGCTGGGCATTTGGTGATGAAAGGCTTTCTTATTAACAATCCCTCAGCTTCATCAGCACTTCCATCTCTTCTATCACCATTCCAAGTTACACGATCTGAGGCCAGCAGATGCACCCAGCCAATTCTGCCCTGCCCCTTCTCCACTCCAGTTAATGAACTTGGAAAAGAAAATAGCTCCCACATTTCTTACTGCACTATTCATTAGATGGAGTTATTTCATCAGTCATGAACATCTTTCTCTGGGAACCATTCCCCAAGAAAGAGGAAACTCGATCCTTTTCTTCAGTGTGGACATGGCTTTCAAGGTCATACTACCCGCAGGACCATGGTGGTTTCTTCCAAGTGCTCTTGGTCATGTGAATGCCCCAGAGGCCGAAAAATTAAGGAAAATCAAATATATCGAGTAACTGTCCCCAAGCCAATTGCCCGTCTCCTCTTTTTACCACTCTCTGGCAGGCACGCTTACATACTGAAAGGACACCCTTTGGTGGGTGCTGTGCCCCAACCTGTTCCAAAGGTCTGGTGGCATATCCTGGCTCATGAAATTGAGCCAGTTTGGATAATGGCAAAAACAAAGAATAACTGTATTCCTTAAAAAAACAAACAAACAAACAAACAAAAAAACACGGAGAAATGGTCTCTCTGACCCCCACTAAAACAAAAACCTTTACAGAATAAAGCTCAGCTGCAACAAGGTGAAAGGTTAAATGTGGACAGAGTAGTAATATATAAGCAGTTTCTTCGTTTTCTGGTGGGAATACTTAACAACCTAAGTATGTTTCCCCAGGAGGTGATCTATTATATTTTGTCCAATTTCTTCCTCCAAGAACTGAATCAATTCATGATGTAATGCCCAGGGGAGAACAATCTTCTGGAAACAAGAGTATCTTTCTGGGGACAAGGTTGAAGAAAACATCTTAATATTGTTACAGCTTTTGGCCTGGTGGTAACAGCTCTTTGCTTGCCATGGCAGAACAGAACAGAAGGCTTTGAAATGTCAAAAGGACAGACGTCTCAGAAGTTGTGGTCCTTCTGGAGAAGTGCAGGATAGAAACCCACGGGCACACACGTGAGGGACAGGGTTCGGAATGCTGAGTATTACAAGTGCTGGCCTCGGAAAGCAGAAACTGTCCCAACTTCTAGTGTAAGCAGTGCTCCTTCCGGCTTCTTCCCTGTAAGCCCCCTTTCCTCCGCCCATCTCCAAATAAAATATTAGAGAAGAAAAGGTAAATCAACATTCATCATCGTTCATTTTTAAGAAAACAGATGTAACTTCTGATTATTTCTGAGAGATTCTGGATGACTTCACAAACCTGGTGGTAGCTCTTGATTTCAATGGCTCCCCAACAGAATCTACAAGAACAGCCAGCGAGTGTCCAGATGGCCTGAGTGTCTGGAGCCTGCTGGTGCTGGAAGAGGCACTACTCAAGAGGCCACTGAAGCAAGTGAAAGAACCACAGGCTGAGTGCAAGAAGGCTTTTCCAGGTGGCTATTCCAACCCCTTCCCTCTGCTGATCTTCTTTACAAGATGGGAACAACTGAACATCTTGCTCTGTACTTCCAGGGCTACCAGGCTACTGATGGTATCTTAGAAGGAGTGCTCTGTTTGCTTTACTATATACAGTGTGTGACCAAAAAATAGGGGGAATTGGCTCACTAACCCACTGCTCAAGAGAACCAGACTCGCCTGAGGACTGCCGTTTGCAGGCCTGGGACACACAAGTGCCCTAAATCTAAAACAAGCTGGAGATCTGGAGGAAGGGGATGCTGGTATGGCCGGACCCCGCAGAGGGTACTCCTCTCTCTGCCTCTCACTTTCATGAGTGTGAGTGCAACTGCTATCATAAATAAAGAAAAAGAAGAGAAATGAGGAGAGAAAGGCTAGATTAAGGGTTATAAGTAGGTGGGCTTCCATTATTTATTTAAAGGAAAGTGGGCTGTTTCTCAGAAAGGAAAAGAAGCCTAGTGGGAATTAAGAGACTCCAGTTTGATTGGAGAAGGTAAATTATTTTCAAATCCAAACATAAGTTTACTTAGGTTAAAAAGAAACATTTTGGAGCCTAGCAGCAGGTGGTGTGGTGGTTAAGGCATTGAATTCCCACATGGCTGACCATAGTTTGAGTTCTGGACCCGGTAGTTCAAAAATCATACCAGGTGTGTGTGTGTGCGTGCGTGCGTGCGTCCATGCATTTGTGTGTGTGTGTGTGTGTGTGCCCAAAATCCTGGGAGGAGAATGGAGGAAAAAGGATTGCAGCCTACAAGCACATACGCCCTATGGCAAAATAATAAAAAACTTAAAAAAAAAGACAAACAACCAATCCTTCAGCTCTCACAGGGTTTTGAAAAAGGTACAACTGGATAAACCAGCGCGATTATTCCTATTATCCAAAGACAGAAATTCTATGTATTTACCACATTTAAGATTGAATACTAAGAACTTAAAGTAACATTTAAACACTGAAAAGAGCCTATTTTTTTCCCCAAGAAATTCCTAATGCCCCTCCCTCTCCTTTTGAATCTCACATTCACATTTGCTTCTTTACAGTCTGAGAGCAAGAGGCCTTAGCAATACCCACTTATCCACTCAGGATGAGCTACAGAATGAAACTCCCAATCCTTAAAACAATTTACATGTCCAAAACATGCCAGCCAGGCTAGTGTATAGGAATACAGTTGGACTTTACTCAGGGCTTGGGAGGTAGAAATCTTTGCATCAATATGCAATGTTTCCAACTGAAATGCAAGAGGTGGGCAGTGTTTCATCTGTAGTGTTTATTATAGAGAAAGTTAACTGCCAATGGAATTATCCAAAGCTTATTTATATTCACACAGATGTGTGATACCGTTCAATAAAACACTCAGGGAAAGCTAGAATTTTTATATTTCAAAGGGAGAGCCTGTAAGGTGGGTTGAACTCATTATGGCCATGGGGGCAAATTGCCTGGTTGACGGATTTGTTTCCAGTATTTCTTGGTTAAGATACAAACCATGAGGCTATTGATCATAGGCAACCATAAATTAAAGGTATTATTATGACCAATAAATATATTTTGTCAGGGTTATGAAGTACAATGGCACATTACAAAATGAATTACCTTGACTACGAGAGTATTTTCTCCCCACAGATCCAAAGTGGGGAACACTTAACAATCTAAGTGGGGGTGGCTGGAGTCAGTACACAGTGCTGGAGGCCGCACCATAAAGGAGCTATTGATGCTTCCTAGAGCAGAGTCTGTGGGGGCTAGGGAAGGCTATTATCAAGGGGGCTTTAGTGCATACTTGCTGGGTCTGATATTCCTAGAATTCTCAGATTCTTAGTCCTCTCTAAATGTTTAAATACTTAAATTCAAGCTTTTATCACTCTTTAGGGACCTCTGTAGAATTTATTTACACTTGGAGTTACTATTATCAGAGAGTTCATTTTAAAAATATTAGTAAAAAGAGTAGTCTATTTAAAAGTATTACCACACATGCAATTCCTTAAGACAAATCTCCCAACTTTTAGGGGGAAAAGAATGCCACCTGCAAGCTGTAAATATGTGCATTAATTTTCCCCCCACAGTATTTGCTTTGGCTGTGATCTATCCTAATATTGAGTTGAACGAGGGCTAAAAAATTGTCAAACCAAATTCTTGTTTGAGAGCTGAACTCTACTGCCAGTTTGAGAGCAACACACATCCAGGTTTAGGGAATTTGTTTTGTTTGTTTTGGCTGTGACACAGGGCAGAACAGTTTCCATCCCATTCGCATGCATTCAGGAAAGTTTGAAATATTGCACAATAAAAGTCATTCATTATATCTGTCTCCTCTCCCTTCCAAAAACAAAAATGGCTGCCCAGTTCCAGATCTACACAGGGGTCAGGAAGAAGGGAGGCAGAGGGTCACTGGAAATCACCCAAGACTAACACCAGGGTTTTCAGGTTTGAGTTTGGGAATATTGTTCAAATCTTTATTCCCAACATATACTTAAAACAAAAAAAGACAAGCCTAGTGGCTTTGGGCTTTTACTGTTGTGAGCAATTTGAAAATAGACACGTTGTATCTGCTCAAATGTTAGGTATTAATTTGTACATTTTACATTCAAGCACCCAGCATATGAACTAGACTTACATGAATCGGAAAAAAAAAAAGAACCCTCCTTTATTCATTTTCTCTATAGGGTTTCAGTTGTTTGTCATCAATTTTACAACAAAAACAAAATTATTCTACTCTTTGAATCCAACATTTGGAAGAATCTATTTGAGCAAATACTCCATCGATGCTTAAGTTACCTGATGTGCCTAAAAGGGGAGAAATTCCTTGTTTACCAAGAAGCACCCAGGATATCAGAACACTGGAAATGCTGTTTGTTTTTAGATGACAAAAAGAAAAGCACCACTAGCACATCGCCATATTTAACATCCTGAAACACTACCAACGTGGAAGGGTTTTTTAAAGCAAAGAATGAATGAGGCCGTGAAAATAAAGAAATTATTAGATGTAGCCAATAAATCTAAAGTAACCTTTACATTTCAGAATGTAAAAAAACATGCACATACATCTAAAATTTGGGAACTTTAAAAATGTATGTCATTTGATTTTTCTTCAGTCACATCTAAAACCAAAATACCAGTCACTTGCCTCTGTGTACACTTTTATCACAGCATATAAATCTAAAATTGTGTCAGTTTGTGTGCCTGGATAAATGAGAAAAAGGCATATGTAAGAAAGCTCTTCAACTAGACGGTGGGAATTCTGTGATAACATTACACCAACCTACCTACACCTCAGAAAATGCATGTTGGTATTTCTCCTTAATGCACATGGTCACTTATTTTCCCTTTTCATATAAGTAATGTAATAGAATATCAACAAACAGTAAGTAGCTCCAGAAAATACTTGGTTCTCAACTTCTTACAAACTTATGAAAACCTTTCTAATAAATCTTTAAGGTTCCAACCAGGCAAAGAATGATCTTGTTTGAAATGTGAAACAAAATTATGTATGTGTTGAATGGTGGCAATCGTTCAGCTTATTTAAGCTATCATGTTACTTGTAACCTATACCACAATTTCATAAAAAATAGGAAAGCATCAGACCATCAAGGGGCACAGAGGTTAAGGTGGCTGGATTCCACATGGCCGACAGGCAGTTGGCGTCTCTGACTAGGTGGCTTGGAAGTCACGCTTGGCATATGCGCATGCATGCCTAAAATTCCGAAAGAGTAACAGAGAAGAAGGGATTGCGGTGAGACCATCTGCCCTGGGTGTGATTTTTTACCTCCCTGTCTCTCTTCATCTCTTTCTGATGAGAGACAGGCCTTACAGTAAAAAAGTTTTTTTAAAGTATCAAAGGGATGTGCGAAAAAAAGAAAACCAACAACATGCCAGTACAATATTAAGCAAACGTGCAATTTTTAAGCCATGGCACATTAGCAATTAGTCTGTTCTAGAGCCAAGGTAAGGCTATGCAATAATCCTCATTAAAGACCAAAAAAACCTACTTGTTTTGTATGTATAATTACTTATTGCAATTTAATTTTATTCCAATTCTACTCATTTGATCTAGGACTCCAAACCCAATCAAAACCTTCAGATGTTCTACAAAGAAACCACATAGAAGAAAAGATAGGAAAGCATAGGCATTCAAGAGATTTTTTTTGGAAAAAAAATTTTTAAGGATTATTTTAACTTTAGTCACCCACTTATTTTAATTTGACCAGAGAGAGACAGAGAAAGAGGGAAAGGGAAAATGAGAAAGCAAGCCATCAGGTCTGAGACTTGAACCATGGTCGGCCATGTGGGAGTCCAGCACCCTTAACCACCACGCTCCTTTTTTGAAATTTTGCATACAAGTCACAACCTTAGTCTAGTTTCAAATCTAGTACAGATGCATTCATAGGTTAGAATATAATGTAAGTTAGGAAAAATACTTAAAGACTTCTATAAAGTGAAGCCAACTTACATCACCTAGTCTCAGGGAATAATAGTAAAAGGCTGTTAGAAATGGAATGTGCCTTTTAAATCCCCATTCCTCTTAAAACTCCTATTAGTGAACCTTGTTTAAGCATCACTTCTTTCAGAAACAAAGAAAACACTTACTCATCTGAAGTTGGTGCCATCTGGTGGGCTGAAAGGTCTGGGCATTCCTTTATGATCATGCTGTGTTGTAATTCTGCCACTTAGCATCTCTGAGTGTCTTGGAAGCAGTGATAAGATTTAGAAACTGGTTGTTGACAAAAGCCTGGCGAACGTAACTATAAATCGGTAACTGACTACCTGGAATGACCTCTATAGGGAAATTTTCCCATGTTAAGAAATCATTCTGGGGTCAGCAAGTAGCATGGTGGTTAAGGGCACTGGACTCCCACATGGCTGACCATGGTTTGAGTCCTGGACCTGGCAGCTTGCTTTCTTACTTTCTCTCTCTCACTCTGTCTCTCTTTGGTCAAATTAAAATAAATAAAGTAAATAAAATAATTATTTTTTTAAAAAGTCTCAGATGCTACAGTTACTTTTTGAGTAAAGAAAAGTATCATTTTTTATATTAAGCCAAACTATAAGAACCTTAATTTATAAAGAAATCAGGCTTATTAGAATATTTTTTAGCCATCTTAATTTTGAGCCTTATTTTATCTTATTTACAGAAGACTGAGCTGAATATACAAGTCTCTTAGAAAAGTTGATTTCCTTACCTTACGTATCTTTGATAGCTTATTAGTACTGATGGCTTCTTGCCCCCACATGGTAGTACAGGTCTGGGTATAACTGAAGTCCCCAGATAGATATGGTTGGTCAACTTTTTCCTTTTACTCATCACTCCCTCCCCCTGCCAAAAGACAGAACTTTAAACATGACAGTGATGTACAGTAAAGAAAATAAAAGTTGTCTCATGGTAATAAGATGGTGTTATAGCGGTATAACAGACATATAGATCAATGGAATAAAGTCCAGAAATAGACCTATTAATATAGGTTCAAATGATTTCAACAAATGTGCAATATAATTCAATGAGGAATGGGTAAGTTTTCAGTAAGTGGTGCTGGATGATTCTTATTAAAAACAAAAATACCCATCCTCATCTCGTAAAACACAAAAATGAACGAAGTGGAGACTTAAGTGAAAATAAAAACTACAAGATTTATTATTATTATTATTATCGGAGAGGTTTTTGCTATAGGGCGCGTGTGCTCACTAGAAAGAACTAGAGACACAGAGACAGAAAGCAAGATATCACCCCCAGGGCGATGGCCACACCGCAATCCCTTCTCCTCCATTTTCCTCTCAGGATCTTGGCACAAACACACATGTGCTTGGTATGAGTTTAAGCCACCGGGTTCGGGACTTGAACTATGGTCGACTACATGGGAATCCAGCGACATAGCCATTACTCCAACGGCTGGTCCTGAAAACTACAAGATTTCTATGGAAAAATCTAGAACAAAATCTTTATGTCCTTGAGTTTAGAAATAGTTTTATTTTTAAAAATGAACCATTAAAGAAAAAAAATGCTAACTTAGACTTTATCAAAATAGAAATCTTATTCTTCAAAAGATACTGCTAAGGAAATAAAAAGACAAACTACAGAATGAGAAAAAACTGTTAAGAAACACATGCAATAAAGAACTCATCTCCAAATAAACGCAGAACTGCCCCAGTCAGTTGGTGTAGTTGGAAACATGCTGGATTATGGTGCTGGCAGCCATATGGCTGACTGTGGTTCAGGTTCCTTGCCTGGTCCACCTGAAAAACCTGGGTGGTGTATGGGCCCCCACTGTACTGAAAGAGTGGAAGGCTGGGGATAGGAGACTGCGGTGGGTGCCTGTCTCTTTTCCGTGCACATGCGCTATCATACACACACACACATATGTATAGAACGTTCAGCTTAATAATGGTAAGACAATAACAAAAACTTGGGCAACAGATTTGAACACACACCTTAAAGATTTAAGAATAGCAAATAAGCACAGAAAAATGTGTTCGACATCACAGTCATTAGAAAAATAGAAATCAAAATCACAGTAAGACACTATTACATACCTACTGAAATAGGTAAAATGAAAAAGACTGAATAGTAGATGCTGGTGAAGATGTGGAGCAAATGTAACTTATGCATTGCTGGGAGGAATAAAAAATGGTGCCACCACTGTGAGAAAGCTTGGCGATTTCTTAAAAAGGAACATACTATCATGCATTCCCAGGAGTCCTATCTCAAGGTATCTATCCAAGATAAATGAAAACATGTGTCTATAAAAAAGATCCAGATGTGACTGTTTATAGCAGCTTTATTTGTAATAGTCAAAAACAAATAATCCAAATATCCATGGAGTAGTAAATGGATAAACAAACTGTGGTACATCTATGAAATAGAATACTACTCAGCAATAAACAGGTTATCAACATAACATACAGCATAGATCAATCTCAGAAACATTATGGCTAAATTAAGTCAGACACAAAGGATATAAATTGTTTCATTCTGTTTCCATAACATTCTGGAAATGGCAGAAATATGATAGAAATCAGATAGCAGTTGTGTAAAGGTGGGGTGGGGTGAGGGGACTTATGAATCAGGCATTATTAATAATTTCTCCTTGCTATGGTAGGTCCTGGTCTCACCCTCAACTCTATCTTAAAGAAAATGGAAATCAGGTGGCATAAAGTGGCAGGAGGAGAAAATGAGACAGAAAGAAGGCAAAGTGGCTAAAATGGAAAGAATTCAGTTAAGATCTATAGAAGAGACAAACTTATTTTAATTTCAAGGAATTTTATGTTTGTACACAATCCCATGTAGCATAATTTTCTACAGCAAAATGACTTTCGTCATTAATAAGATGACTACCTAAATTGCAGATATTGAAAGTATATCATTCTAGGGACCAGCAGTTAGTGTAATGGCTATGTCTCTGGACTCTCATGTGGTCGACTACGGTTTGAGTCCCGGACCCAGTGGCTTAAACTCACGCCGGGCGCATGTGCGTGTGTGCCCAAGATCCCGAGAGGAGATTGGAGGAGAAGGAATTGCAGTGTGGCCATCTCCCCTGGAGGGTGATTTCTCGCTTTCTGTCTCTCTGTCTTTCTGGTGAGCGCACGCACCCTATAGGGAAAAACTCTCCAAAAAATAGAAAAAGAAAAAAAAATTAGGAAAATATATCATTCTATGCAGGGGTTAAAGATAAGGAAGAAGTAGGGCTGTCCATACTAAGACTGAAGGATACTTGTGTGGTATCTTGTTGAATAAAAAATTCTAGTTGTGTGTGGGTCAGATGCGGGGATGCACACGGGAAGATTCTGTGTCTGTGTCTGGAGACCTCGGTGAGTATGTCAGGTATGTGTGTGACAGTGATCTGGGAATGACTGAGGCCTGGGTGGATCATGGTGCAGAGACCCTGTTGGGGGTGCTGTCTCTCTCTCTCATGGAATAAATAAATCAGCTTAAAAGAGGGCAATCAAGTTGTAGGATGGCACACAATGATGCCATAGAAAACAACAAAAAATATACTCATGCTTATATAAAAAAGGTCTAAAAGATATATACCAGTTGTTAACACGGTTTACACATAGAAAGCTGGGGAGAGGTCAGTGTGGCTGCATGGTGGTTGCATGGAGTGGGGGAAAGAAATACATTGTCAATATTTATAATTCTAAATTTTGTAGTGTTCTCTTTTTTCAATAGACACATTATGTTTTTGTAATAAAAATGAATAAAAACAAAGGAAGCAAAGACAATTAAGAATTGCCCTTTTAGGAAAAAAAAAAGAAAAGAAGCCCTGATTTCTAGAGTAAGCACAGAAGAAAAACTTCAGATGTCACACTGCCATCTTCTGGAACAACCAAGAATCTACAGAAACAGAGGATGTCACTAGGAGACTTCCTATGACAGAACATGGGTTATTACGGTAGCAAAAAAGGTAAGGCAGAAAAGAGCCAAGTTTTTGACTTTACTATTTATGAAAAGCGGCAGTAAAACAAAATACGCAAGCATGATCAAACATAGAAATTATTAACTTTTTGCAAATCTTTACAAATGAGACTTGGGTGGATAAAACTGCATCTACATTGCTTTGATTTTTCAGAACTGTTCTATTTAGGAAAATTAACAGTTGTTATTTACAAACATCAACAAAATATTTATAATGAAACATTTAGAAACCAACAGACGCCATAAAATATGCTTACACATTTTTAACTGTTGATACCGGAGAATGAGAACAACTTTGCATTTGCAAAACCTAAGTAAAAAAAAAAATCACAGATAAAAACGCTTCTCTCATCTTTGTGACTTTTTGAGAAATAAAGCATGTGAAATTTTAAAAATTCAAATAGTTGAGATCATGTATACAGTAGAAGGGCAATCTTCATATTAAACAAAGGAGCTGGATTTAAAAATACACACACACACACACACACACACATATATAAAACTTCAAATTCTCTAACAGCTTCTCAAAGTTTTCTTTTTAAATGACCAATACCAAAAAGCTTCCGAAGAAGTTAATTGAAGTTAATTTGTTCTTTTGTTTGTTTTCAGTGGTTTACCAACCACACCAAACTATCAAGGGCAAAACAAGTCTGTAAATAATTTACACTTAAAGATAAAAGAATTTCTTAAACAATCTACCCTTGAGTAGAAGAAAATGGGGATCACTTGGAGTGTTAATGTAAAATACATTAGTCTTTAGCAGCAGGAGTTCCAGATCTGCCGGTGCCAAAAAGGTAACAAATAGTCTCTATCTGAGGAGGGGGAAATAGGCGCCCAGCAGGAGCCCCCTTCCCTGTTGTGTTATTTATAGAGAGCTCTATTTGTTAACATGTTCCTGCTATCATGGAGAGGGAGAGTTTAATGATTTAAAGGATTTCAAAGACAATTGTTTAATGATACGATGATTTATGGACATTCACGAATTCCAGACACAGTATACAGCAATTCAGATTTTCAAACTGCTCTCACCAAAATCAGTCAAAGCATAACTGGAGAAACTGAGACCAGTGACAATATCCCATATTACAAAATGACAAGTTTGAATAGCTGGAAGATGCCCCACGGAAAAAGAAACCAGTGACCTACCACATTTCATGGGAAAAAAACAAATTTCCTAGGGTCCCTTCAAGTGAGTGTCTAGTTTAAAAAAAAAGAAAAAAGAAAATTTATGATAAGCCATGAATTAAATTCTGAGTTAGGGACTATCTGGGAGTCCAGTTTTTCACCCTAAACCAACTGCCCACCCACTCTCCCCTGAGAAAGCACATAGGAATCTTGTCTAACAAAATGAATACTCTTTGATCAGAGTTATTTATTCACTTACACACTTATAGAGACAGATTTATAAAAGTCTGGTTATTTAAAGCATTTTGTAAAATTGCGTATTTAGAATTGATTTTACTTTTTAACACTTCCTATTTTAAGTCCTGATAAAGGTCCTAGTTCTATCCATATGTCTTTTATAAAATAAACAACTTATCACATTCAAATATGTATCAGTCAATTCTAAAAGATGCTTTATATAACACAGGGTCTAAACTTTCGATGGTCAATACATTCTCATGAGATATAAAAATTCAGGGACATAATGTTGAGTCTGAAAACAATCCATCTGGCAAAATACTAATAAATCACCATTTGGGGGGAGGATGTATTTAATAGAATGTTTTCTTTTTGAATGATGAAAAAATACACTTATATCTACCTAAAAGTAGATTTCAACTCAAATGATTTTATTTATTTGAAAGTTTAAAACACTGCGGTTGAACAGAGGATGGGAACGAGAAGAATCTTTTATGCATGGATGGTTATCTCCCCTCTCTCAAATGCTCTGCAGAAACATCCAGTTACTACTTGAGTTCTCCAATATGCCCAATACTTTCCAAATCAGTCAGGGAGCTTTCTGCCTTCTCCTTGAGAAAACTGTTTCTAGTGTATCGACTTGGTAGCAGTTTCAGTATTTGCGAGTGTAGACATACAAAAGCTGTTCCTCCTCTTCCTAGATAAATTAGAATGAGCAGGGTTCTTGTTGTTTTCTCTACCTGAGTCAGAGGGCGCCACATAGACTTTTTGCCCAAGGGACACAATGTCTTTTCTTGGGGACAAATTTTCAACTCCTCTGTTGTCAAATATGGAGATCGTTCTCCTTTTGTTTTTTTGGGAAGTGGCAGGAAATGGAAGGGAAATCCATACAAGCCCTTCACTTTCAGAATTGTACTGCAGCCTTGTGCTACGTCGCACTTTGGTTTCACTCTTTGCTCTCTGAAAGCTTTGCTCTATAGTGTCAGATAAATCTCTATACAGTTCGGAATTTTCTAAACTACTATCTACAGAGCTTGCCATGCTGGAGGAAGAGCTGTTATTTCCATTTTTTCCCAGGTGTAAACTTTGACCATCAGAATAATTCAGAGAGCGTCTTCTGTATTTCCTTTCCCTACGATTCACAATGCTGCTATTTTCTGTGGATCTTCCTAAATCCTCACTGCAGCTTTTAAATTCTTTTATATTTTCAATTAAGACATCTGAATGATAAAATTCTTTTTGTGAGTCAGACATTAAATAATTGTCCTGGAGTTCTGTCTCTGTAGCTACTAAGTCATCCTGTTTTTCACAACTCATATTTTTATCTCCTGAAATGTTAACGATTTGACTAAGGTTTTCCATATTTTGATCAGCAGCCCGAAATTCTTGCCGTTGTAGGTTAAAATCAGGTTTTGCATTATCCAATATAGTGTGTTCTGCAGTCACAGAAGCGCTAGAAACAGGACTGTTTTCATTCTCATTCCCACTTTGTGGTTCATTTTCACTTTCCAACTTATTTTCTGCTTTTGGAATATTTTTATTTTCAATAACATCTATAGTACTTGTGTTTTTATCACCAAAAATAGCATTACCAAGCGATGAGGAACTTTTTATGTGAGAGCGGCAGAATTTAGATACGTATTTCTCAAACCCTTGATCCATATTCAAATCTTCTGGATTCTGAAGCAAAGGATTCTTTCCCTTAACTTGATTTTTAGGAGGCTTCTCTTGTTCAAGTTTACCAATTGAGTTGAAATCTATGGGTACATAAATAAGTTTAAATCTAATTAAAAAGTAACAATGAAAATAAGATTCAAGTTTATTAAACAGCTGCCCTAATATATAGTTAATTGGGCCCTATTATATTGTGTTTTAAGCTCTCAAAAGTCTTAGGACCTACGAATGTCCTCCTCCTCTTTTAGTGAGTTACGACAATAGGTATTCGATGCACATAACCTGAGACCATAAAAATGGAAATGCTTTCCTAAATTCCTTCTTTTGTTCTAATGAATTTCCTATACTATGAGGTCAATTAGCATGGACAGTCACATTCCCCAATTTCCTAAAAATCAATTCATGACAATGGGCAACATCATGCCTCTAAACTTTTCTATCAAGGTATGGTCTGAAATAAAGGAGAGAAAAATCCAAAATTCTGGGCATAAAAGGACTTGGTAGTTGAAAGGACACACCTGAAGACATCCAGGTCTCAGGCTCTCTGTTAAAAAATTACCACATGGTATAATGTATCCTCCAATAAAGTCATGTCTGTCCTAATATTCTAAAAATATACCCCATATCCCTCAATTTCTGACTAAACCTCATCTTCCAGGAAGATATACCACATGTAGACTTTTCAGGTGTTTCTGGCATACAGTTACAAAAACCATCAAGGTTTTTAAGGTTGATAATTAACACAATCTAAACGAATTCAGGCTATTCATGTTCTAAATCTCACAACTATAAGATGACATCTCGTTTGTTTTCTCAGATAATAGCATTTTTAATTGGTTAGTCAAATGAGTACAAACAAATGTTCTAAGCAAAAGCGAAATGGGGAGACATACAAAATATAAGTTAAGCCAAAAGTCTCAAAAAACAATGTTCAATCGGAAAGCTATATATTCACGATTATGGCTCTTTAAGTCATGTCGTATACAGTTATAGATTAACATACGGTCTACTCATGCCAACCAAGCAGTTAGGCTCTTTAAACTGCTTTAGAATTTTATATTTATATGTTTTTCATGACATGTTAAAACATTCAATATGCTAGAGAAGCAAGGTAGAAAAGAGTGAGGGAGAAAAGGAGAGAGAGTGAGAGAGAGAGGACAGAAAGAAGGGAGGCACTGAATTGCTTTAAATCCTTGAAGCAGGTAACACCATTGGTTGTAGATAAAAAAATGCTTGAAGGGACCAGCAGTTAGCATAATGGCTATATCGCTGAACTCCCATGTAGTCGACCATAGTTCAAGCCCCGGACCTGGTGGCTTAAATTCACGCCGCGTGCGTGTGCATGCGTGCCCAAGATTCTGACAGGAGAAAGGAGGAGAAGGGATTGCGGCATGGCCATTCCCCTGGGGGGTGATTTCTCGCTTTCTGTCTCTCTGTCTCTCTCTTTCTGGCGAGCGAATGTGCCCTATAGTAAAAACCTCTACCCCCACTCCCCCCAAAAAACGCTTGAAGTATTTTTAAAAAGAAATTCTCTAATAGGATGCAAGTTGGAAACTTATACTAACCACCACTGTTCAAACATCTTTCAAAAACCTCCTATTAGAAACTAAGGACAGGGGCACCAGCAGTTGGCGTGATGGCTATGTTGCCGGACTCCCATGTAGTTGACTGCGGTTTTAGTCCCGGACCTGGTGGCTCAAATCCATGCCAGGAGCATGTGCGTGCCCAAGATCCCAAGAGGAGAATGGAGGAGAAGGGACTGCGGCATGGTCATATCCCCTGGGGGGCTGATTTCTCACTTTCTCTCTCTGTTTTTCTGGCGAGCGCATGCGCCCCATAGCAAAAAACTTTCAAAAAACAGAAACTAAGGACATAATGAAAATAAGACTTAGTTTTCACTCTCAGGGAGACTGCAGCTTGGGTAGGGAGAGGTGTGGACAGAAGATACATGATGATTAACCAGGCCACAAAAGGGTAATGCAAACAAAGGGTTTTCCTGGAAAGGTAGACAGCACAGCAAAATCTTAAAATACAAGCAGCACTAGGCCAGATCAAAAAGAGAGGGAGCAGCAGAACCTCTGTTCCAAGACATGCCACAAAAAAAGCAGGAGCCCAAGAAGGGTGTGTGCATGATAGTGGGGTAACTGCTTACTTAAGCTCTCTCACTATTCTGAAGTTACAAAATACTCAGAAGCCAAGAGTCAGTAGTGGCATGAACCTTACTCACCTTGAGTTGATTATAAATACTGCACAGTATATTGTGAACAGAAGGCAGGCTATAAACAGCTGATAATCAGCAAAGGCAGTTATTTTAAAAATTATTCTATACAAAATCAACATATACCCTTAGTATTGTCAATGTGATGCAACTAGTTTAAAACTCAGGAGTTACAAACCCCAAACAACTGCAATTCATTTTTTATTTAACTAGGAAATTGACCGACTTGATCTTTATTTATAAATAAAGGTGAATCAAGGTGAACGAAACTCAAAGTATAAATATAATTTTTAGAAGACACTTCGTAGAGCCGAATCTAATAAAACATCATAGGGCAAGCTTTTTCTTTTGAAAAAATTCTGACAGTTTCTTTGAAAAGCAAAACAAAACAAACAAACAAGCAGGATAAAGAGGAATTATTTCCTCTGAAATTACATGTGAAAGCTTATCTGAACTTTTCTGGGGAGAAGATCCAGAACTTCTATTAGATTCTGAAAAAAGTCTAAGTGAGCAATCCTCAAGCCCTGGGCCACAGACAGTTGGCGATCTGCCAGGCTGTGCACTGTGGGTTGGGGTGGGGCAAGCTCCATCTGTTTGCAGCCGCTCTCCAGAGCTCGCACTACCACCTACCACCCGGCGTCTGCCTCCTGTCTGATCGGCAGTACTGGAAGCCCATCGGAGCGTAAACCCTATGGTTATGTGGTTGTTTCATTGTGTACTGCAATGTGGTAGTGGAGGAAATGGGGAGTACAGTGGATGTAGGATGATTGGGTCATTCAAGGGCCAACACATCCCCCTCCCCAGCCCAATCTATGGAGGGACTGTCTTCCTTCCACAAGGCCAGTCTCTCGTGCCAGGAAGGTTGGAGACCACTTTTCTAAGTTACTAAAAAGTT
Organism: Tupaia tana; assembly: GCA_026018925.1. Classification (NCBI taxonomy): domain Eukaryota; kingdom Metazoa; phylum Chordata; class Mammalia; order Scandentia; family Tupaiidae; genus Tupaia; species Tupaia tana. Next base: position 176,560,898 of record JAKSZU010000002.1, on the reverse strand, counting down.
ATAAACTACTTGGAGCCCTGTAGCCTAGTGGTTAAGGGAGCCAGATCCCACATGGCTGGCCACCGTTCGAATCCTGGCCATAGGTGGTTGAAAAACACCAGGTGCATGTGTGTGAGTGACCAAAATCACAACAGAATGGAGAAGGAAGGATTGCCGCTTGACTATGCCCCTCAGTGGGATGCTTTCTCCCTCTGTCTCTCTTGTGAGCGCTCTCTGGCAATTAAAAGTTACAAATTAGGACTAACAGATGGTATAATGGTTACCTCGCTGGACTTCCACATGGCCGACCATCGTTCAAGTTCCAGACCTGGTGACTTAAAACGCATGTCGCGTGCATGTGCATGTGTGCCCAAATCCCAAGAGAAGAATGGAGCAGAAGGGATTGTGGCGTGGCCATCCCCGCTGGGGGATGATTTCTCACTTTTTGTCTGTCTCTCTGGCAAGTGCACTAGCCCCAGAGCAAAACTCTGTCTCTAAAAATAATTACACACTGCTTCTTTTACTTAGAATTCTCATGGTTATAGGAGACAATTTTACTATTTAATTTGTGTACTCTTGATGTAGTAAATGGGAAAAAGGGTAAAAAGTAAAATAGCAACAAAGAAGTTGAAGAGAAGAGATAAAATATGACAAGAAAAGCACAGGATACCTGAACACATCCTTCGGATTCCTGGAACTGACGGTGTCATCTCAGAGACTTCGGGCAGCTCAGGAATGGGACTAAGGAGGGGCTTCTTGGAAGCAATGTCTCTTCCTCCGTATAAAGACTTCTGAACACTCTTCTTTCCCTTTCCCTTCTTCTTTCTGCAACTTTTTAAAACCTAAGAAATGTAACAAAATACTGTAATTGAAAAAGATGTAGTACCACATATGATTCTGACTCTCTAACTTCTAAAAACATCTCTTTCATTCATTGTGGGTTTTCCTGCTATAGGGCAAGTGCGCTCAGAGAGAGACAGAGAGAGGGAAAGTGAGAGATCATTCCCACAAGGGGGATGGCCAAGCTGCAATCCCTTCTCTTCCATTCTTCTGGGATACTGAGCACATGCACACATGCGCCTAGCGTGATTTTCAAGCCACTAGATCTGGACTCAAACTGCGGTCAGCCATGTAGGAGTCCAGCACCTTTACCACTCTACCTTCTGGCCCTTCATTGTGTTTATGGGTGTGTTTTTTTTTTTTTTAAGATAAATTTTTGCAGGAAAAATTAAGATAGGCTAGTTATTTCATTGTGAGTCAGAGGTAGGGATTTAGGTAACTGATACCAATTCAATAAAATCTGAAGAACTGAGTTTTTAAATTGCATAATAGCTTTCTGTATTTCCACAAAGCATTTGCCGAAGTAAGTGCTGGATAAATGATAAAATAAATTAGATGCTATAGGGTTGGACAGATATATTTGTAACTAGGATGTAGCCATGACAACCCAGGATTAACCTAGCCTGAGTTATCTATTGGAATGCCAGGGAGACTGTCTTCTGTTTTTAGGTTTGGATAAAGAAACAGCAGGATAAAGAAACACCTGAAAATAACACAAAGCCAACTCAGCTGATTCGAACAATAAATGGTTAAATGAATAAGTTAAAACAAGATGGGTTTTAAGAAGCACAGTAGAAGACAGGGGACAAAGGTTTGGTAATAAGTGATGGAAAACATGGGTTTTAAAGTAAAAATTAAAAAGTTGCTTTAATAATATCCAAAAGGTAGAATTATGCTCAATTCTGACTGTTGTATCAGCAACTGAGAAATCACGTTCTAGGTTAGAAAAAGCTTCAGTGACACTCACTGTATTAAAATACTAAAAAGACTGTTGTGAACAAAATAAATGAAACATTCAACGTGGTAATGTCGGAGACACCAGATTTCAGGTCAACATAAGACATGTTTCAACAATGCTTCCAAAAAGTAGAATTCACTCAAATATTCACTGAGAAACTGCTCTGTGTCAGGTAATAACTTCCTAGGTGTGGGACCTAGAAGCAAACAGGATGTGGTCTTGCAGGCCTTCTGGTCTAAAGGCAAATAATTACAATACATGCTTACCATAGCAGACAGTGTGGACTGAGATGGGAACCCGGCCTACGGAAGGTGTTCAAGACAAGATCCACAAACCTCAAACAGGTAAGAAGTGTTTTAGCTGATGATGGGAGTGGGGCAGAGGGCTCTTCAAAGAGAAGGAAGTGGCATATGCAGATTCAAAGACAGCACAGAAGGGCTGCAAGTAGCAGTCTATGGTCAGTGAATCCACTGAGAGCGGCCAAAGCTAACAAAGCAGGCAGGATCCTTGTTTGCCATGAATCAAAGGCAAGCACTGAAAGCACACTCGTGGTGAATTAGAGCTTAACAACAGTGGATCTCACATTTATGAAAGATCATTTGGGTGAGGGCATAGAAGACTTAGGGGAAAGTAACAGTGTGAAAGAGTGGGTGAGGTTGAAGAATACAGAAATGGCGAAGAACTGTGTGTTCCTCGAGATCTATAGATAGCCTGCAAAACCAAAACAAAACATTCCAGGGGAAAAATAATTTTAGAACTACACAAGATGAATGTTCCTCTTGGCAATTTATGATATACATTTAACATTAAATTCACTGAGAAGTCTTCAGTATAATTAATCTATTAGGAAAAAGCTGGGTTAAATATTTTTTTTCCACTACGTATTTTTTCCATGGAACATCTATTGATATTCCATGAAGCAGTTGGAAGACTGCTGGACTGGTCAAAGGACATAGAAGCTGAGATAAAAGAAAAACCTTAACTTGGAGATTATATATAAATTGCAAAAGAGAAACTTTTTGCCTCTGGCGCAAGACACCCTGTGTTCTAACCCTGACTCTGCCACTTAACTGCTTTATAATCTTAAGAAAGTCACTTCACCTCTCTGTATGCCATTCTCTTCTGCAAAATGAGAATCACAGCAGCACATACCACATAAAGTTGTGTTGAATATTAAATAAGTCAGCATGCGAAAAGGTTCTCCTCTCAGGATTTTGGGCATGCATGCACATGCACCTAGAAATTTTTTTTTCCTAAGAGAGAGTTTTTTTGCTGTATGGTTCGTGCGCTTGCTGGAGAGAGAAGGTGGATAGAGAAATAGAAAGCGAGAAATCACCTCCCAGGGGGGATGGCCACGCCACAATTCCTTTTCCTCCATTCTCCTCTCAGGATCTTGGTCATGCATGCACACATGCCTGGCGTGAGTTTTAAGTTGCCGGGTCCAGGACTTGAACTGCAGTTGACTATGTGGAGTACAACAATGTAACTATTATGCCACCTGCTGGTTCCACACCGGACATATTTTTTAAGCCACTGGGTCCAGGACTCCAGCTGTGCTATCGGCCATGTTGGATTCAGCCACCTCAACTACCATGCCACCCCTCCAACTTTTGGTTTTTATTGACAAAAATTGTATATATTTATGGTGTACAACATGTTTTGATATATATACATTGAGGAATGACTAAATCAAGTTAATTAACATACCCATTACCTCACATACTTTTCATTCTTTCTTTTTTTTTTTTTGGAGAGGTTTTCACTATAGGGCGCATGCGCTCACCAGACAGACAGAGACATAGAGACAGAAAGCGAGAAATCACCCCCCAGGGGGGATGGTCACGCCGCAATCCCTTCTCCTCCATTATCCTCTCGGGATCTTGGGCATGCACGCACACGCGCCTGACGTGAGTTTTAAGCCACCAGGTCCGGGATGCGAACCGCAGTCGACTACGTGGGAGTCCAGTGACATAGCCATTACGCTAACTGCTGGTCCCCTTTTCATTCTTAATATAAAAAGAAGCTACCAGTATTAGTGTAAGGCAGTCAGTTAATATACTACAGTCTTCGTCAGCAGATTATAACCTCTAAATTTAGTTTCTAATTTACTGCCAAGAAAAGATATATTACCTTTTAGTATAATTTCAAAACTCTTTGTTTTACAAGATGTCCTCTGCACCTGTAACACTACCTGACACACAGTAGCTACTCAGCAAATATGAATGAATGAATGAGTGTAAAAGAAAAAGAAGTACAGTTAAACATACATAAAACATGTTAAACATGATTGAATAACTAAAATTCTGGGTTTTTTTTTCATGGTTATAGGCAAACAGAAGTATATTTCTTTTTTTTATTTTTGGAGAGTTTTTTTTTTGCTATAGGGCATGTGCACTCGCCAGACAGACAGAGAGACAGAAAGCGAGAAATCACTCCCCAGGGGGGATGGCCACACCGCAATCCCTTCTCCTCCGTTCTCCTCTCGGGATCTTGGGCATACATGTACACGTGCCCGGTGTGAGTTTTAAGCCATCAGGTCCGGGACGCGAACCGCGGTCGACTACATGGGAGTCCAGCGACATAGCCATTACGCTAACTGCTGGTCCTGAGAAGTATACTATTAAAATAATGACGACAACTATGGCACTTCAGTCTGTCCAGAAAACAGCAGTGCTTATCTTACCCATAAGATTTCAGCAATGGCTAGTAAATTAACAAAATTTAAATTTCCACCTAAAGTCTGGCTTACAGTGTAATAAACAAAAGCAGCAACATGACTGAAACTGGAAGAAGTCATGTGATCCAGAATCCCAGGTTGGTTTATGCCCTGGAGCAGACAAAGGACAAGTGAAGCTTGTTACCTCTTAAGTAACCCCACTTACTCCAGTACCACATGTCTCACTTAGTGAAAGAAATCACAAAACTGAAGTAAACGTTTATTTTTTTAGTTGAACAATTAAGACTTAAATTGTTTTCACAGGATACCTTTGTAATTATTTAAAAATCTTTTGTATACATGGCAACAAACCAAAGTGAACAGGAAAGCTTATAACGCTAAAGTCCATACTTCCCTACCCTTAGTGTTTACTTATTTTCAGATTCCATTTTTAGCTCTTGTGGCTAGCTCTTAGTCTCTAAATAAGTGGCTATATTGCTATATTTTACTTACAATAAAAAAGTAAAAAATCACTATAGGGTATGTGCCCTTGCCAGAGAAACAGAGAGAGACAGAGAAAGTGAGAAAGCATCCCCCTATTCCCCTGCCAGGTGGAATGGCCACCCTTCTCCATTCTCCTCAAGATTCTGGGCACACATGCACATGTACCCACCATGCTTTCCAAGCTTCTGGGTGCAGGACTCGAACCATGCATTGCCCAGGTAGGATCTAGCTGCCTTAACTACCATGCCACTGGCTGCCCTATACTGCTATATTTTAAGCTGTTTATAATGGAAAATTTCAAACACCTAAAAAATAGACTGATGAGTACATTGAACCTCATATACCCATCTACTAACTTCAACAATTATATACGTAAAAATCATGATTTATTTATAATCCCTTTCCTCCATATTTTAAGGCAAATCTCAAACATTACATCATTTCATCTGAAAATCCTGCAGTATCTCTATGTGATAAGGGCTCTTTTTCTTCTTAAAATAATTACAAATATGATCCAGTAATGAAAGGGTATTAACTATTCATACACGTAACAACTTGGACAAACGTCTAGAGAATTATGCCAAGTACAAAAAGCTAGTCCTGGGGGGGGGGGGGGGGGGGCAGGAGGGAAGGAATCAAGGGGGAAAAAAAAATAGGAAGCAAAACATTTAACACTCCCCAAAGTGGAAAACTATTTCTTGACGATGTTGTGTATGGGAGTATCTTTGACTAGAACAGTATGAATGGGAAGATTCATTTTGTATGCAGTAAAGATATACAGTGAAAAACCAGCAGATGGCGTAATGGCTATATCCCTGGACTCCCACTTAGTCACCTATAGTTCGAGTTCCGGACATGGTGGCTTAAAACTCACACTGGGCATGTGTGCATACATGCTTAAACACCTGAGAGGAGAATGGAGGAGAAGGGATTGCAGCATGGCCATCCCCCTGGGGGGTGATTTCTCACTTTGTCTCTCCAGTGACTGCACATATAACTATACCAAAGATTTCTCTCTCTCTAAAAAAAAAAATTATATATATGTATATATATATTTATTATATTTATTTAAATGTAAAAGAAGGTATGACTCCATTTATAAAAGTCTTCAAATGATACAATTCTAGAAATGGTAAAAAGATTAGTGGTACCCAGCGGTTGAGGTGGGGTTACCAGTGATAGTGCCTACAAAATGGCATCAGGAGAGCCCTTCGTGGAGAGGAAAATGTTCTATAAACAATGTCAAGCCACCAGGTCCAGGACTCAACCAAGGTCAGCCATGTGGGAGCTCAATGCCTTAACCACTATGCCACCTGCTGGCCACAGTTGGAGTCCTCTTAATATGATGAACAAGGCTAGTTGAAAATTTGGGGGAGTTTAAGGGTCATTTTGTATCTCTTGGAGATTTTTCTACAGTTGTCCATAGTATTCTTGAAAACTCAGATACGTAATATTAATCCTTTGTGCTTGATATGAATTACAAATGTTTTCTCCAAGTTTGTCCTTTGTCTTTTAAATTTTCTGATGAAGGTCTTTTTCTTCTATGTATATTCCATACTGTTTGGTGCAAAAGAAGTCAAATTTACCTATGTTTGGTGTGGGGTTAAGGTGCTGGACTCCCATATGGCTGACAGAGGTTCAAGTCCCGGACTTGGCAGCTTACTTACTCACTTTCCCTTTTTCTCTGCCCGTCTCTGGTAAAATTTTAAAAATCTTAAAAAACAACAACAATTTACCTACCTTTGCCCCATTTCTGGTTTTTGAGCTGTATTTTCGCTATTTATAGGTTAAGAAGAAATTGAGAACACTAATGTTGCTACTTAATTAGCCAGAAGGCATGCGTGATCACCAGAGAGAGAGACAGAGGAAATGTGGTCACGCTGCCATCCTTGCCCCCCATTTCTACATCCTGTTGGAATTTGGGGTAAGCACTCATATGTGTTCAGCATGTTTTTCAAGCTTCCAGTACCAGAATGTGAACCCCAGGGTCAGCCATGTGGGATCCGGCTTCCTTAACCACTAGGAAACAGAGTCAGCCCTTGTTGCGACTTTTAATTTAGTAACTTAGGTATCTGTTGACTCACTACTATGAAAGACGAGGACACTGCTAACTGAAATTACATCTTTCCTATGTTAGTTTTGGTTCTTTTGTCGGTTAACTTTGATCTATAGTTGTATTTCTTTCTATCAAATTTAAAAATATAAATTGAATTCCTAATTTGTAAAGTGATAATTATGAGAAGAGACATAATGCTACAAGGGTCAGGCACTTTCTAAGAGTTCTATGTACACGAATTCATTAATACTAACATCATCTAATGAAAGTACCGTTACTCCCGCCGTTTTACAATACAAACAAAGTAACAGAGGAGTCAAGAATTGTGCCTATCATTCCACTGGTTGGAAGTGGTAAATGCCAGGATTTAAAACCCAGGTAGAATCCAGAGACTGCACTTATACCCACCACACTGCAGTTTCCCCTTACCCATGGATTTTGTCTTCCATGGTTTTAGTTAACCAAAGCAAGCCATGGTCTGAAAATAGTGATTATTTATAGCATAGGAAGTTATGTTGAGAGACCACATTCACATAACTTTTTCTGTTTGTTTGTTTTAGTTCTTTGCCATAGGGCTCATGCTCTGGCCTAGAGAGACCTGGAGAGGAAACGGAGAAATCACCAACCAGGAGGACGGCCATTCCACAATCCCTTTTCCTCCATTCTCTCAGGATTTGGGACATACATATCCATGTGTGCCCAGCATGATTCTCAAGCCACTGGGCCCAGGACTCAAACCTCGGTCAGCCATGTGGGAATTCAGTGCCTTAACCACACCACCTGCTGGCCCCCACATAACTTTTATTAGAGTGTATTGCTATGAATGTTCTATTCTTAGTTGCTGTTTTAAATCTTACTGCGCCTAATTTGTAAATTAAATTTGATCATAGGTATTTATGTATAGAAATAAACATAGTACATAAATAGTTCATTATTATTAATGATTTCATTATATACACTGGAAGCTCTGAATGTATTCCTGCAGGTAAGAGTGGAAGTGGACTACGGTACCGTCGGCGATAATACCCTAGCTTCAAACTTGCTTTTCACCGTTTGCTAGTAGATTCAGTTTTCCTTTTTTTTTTTTTTTTTGGAGAGGTTTTTGCTATAGGGCGCGTGCGCTCGCCAGACAGACATAGAGAGACAGAGAGATAGAAAGCAGGAAATCACCCCCCAGGGGGGATGGCCACGCCGCAATCCCTTCTCCTCCATTCTCCTCTCGGGATCCTGGGCACGCACGCACACGCGCCCGGCGTGAGTTTAAGCCGCCGGGTCCGGGACTCGAACCGCGGTCGACTACGTGGGAGTCCAGCGACATAGCCATTACGCTAACTGCTGGTCCCTAGATTCAGTTTTCCTTTAACCAGACAACATTTATAGTGTTCTGCACACACACACAAAAAAACAAATTGTTTAAAGCTTTCTTCTTAGCTGAAAACAAATTATGACTGTGTAAACATTTTTCATTTCTGTCAAGTCCTATTCCTGTTCTCTGCTCTGAGCCAATTGTGAAATGATTTGCAGCACTACAAAATACACTTTCCCTTACACTCTATTATTGCTTGAAACCACACTGACTAAAGTTTGCGTCATTATCTGCTCCCAAACTTTTTATACAGACTTTTCACTTAAGTGGTCTATAATGACCTATTTTCCTTATGTGACATACCTTCCATTTTCTCTATCAGAGGTCTCTTTGTCCCCCACCCCATGCCCCAGCCCTTCCTCCTGGAGCACCTTTTCTTCCTACTCCAATTTGGACTCCTTGCTTTTCTGGGCTGGATGAATAACTATAATCAGTGATTTCCCTCGAGCTGCTCTCTTGGATTGTTAGATCCACTGTGTCCTGAATGCTCAAGCTTGCTTCCTCACTTTGCTAGAGTATTGCTCTAGTAACGTGCAAAAAAATGGAGAGTAACTTTCAGAATTCTTGAATGTCTAAATGTCTTTTCATTTTTCCTTTAAAGAGTTTGAATGAATGTAGAATACTGGGCTAAAATCAAGTTTCCTTCCAAGCGTTAATGTCCAGTTGAATGATCTCCCAGAATTCAGGCTACTACTAAAGCTGACATCACTCTGGTTCGTGTTTCTTTGTAGCAAAATCAGCTTTTCTCATTACCTTTACTGTTTAGTTTCATATTGACAAGTCCAATCTGGGCCTTTCTCACTGTACCAGGCATGCAGTGAAATCCTTCCATTTGAAGACTCCTTTCTTCAGTTCTGAGAAAACTTATTCTTTCATTGAGATAATTTCTTTCATTCTATTTTTGTCCTTTCTCTTTCTGAGATCATGTCAACATTTCCTAGATTGGTTTTTCCTGTCTCTTGTAACCAGTCTTTTTATTTTTTGTTCTACATTCTATGAGATTTGCCTTAATATATTATTTTCCAGTCTTAACTACTAATTTTTAAAAATTTTGCAATGATTTTTTTTTCTGTTCATTTTTCATGGCACTTCCTTATCCATTTTTTCCACGTATTTTCTTAAGAGTATACTGGAACGGTTATGTGTTTGTTTATGAATATACACAGAGGGACTTGAAAAATTTTGTGTAAAAAATGGGGGCCAGCCGAGTGTCGTGGCCGGGGCCCTGCTCCGTGTGCCGTGGCCAGGGTCTGTCCCCGTGTGCCGTGGCCGGGGTCTGCCCCGAGTGTTGTGGCCGGGGCCCTGCCCCGCGTGCCGTGGCCGGGACTCTGCCCCGCGTGCCGTGGCCGGGACTCTGCCCCGCGTGCCGTGGCCGCGGTTCTGCCCCGCGTGCCGTGGCCGGGGCTCTGCCCCGCGTGCCGTGGCCGGGGCTCTGCCCCGTGTGCCGTGGCCGGGGCTCTGTCCCCGCGTGCCGTGGCCGGGGCTCTGCCCCCGCGTGCCGTGGCCGGGGCTCTGCCCCGCGTGCCGTGGCCGGTTTCTGTCCCCGCGTGCCGTGGCCGGGGCTCTGCCCCGCGTGCCGTGGCCGGGGCTCTGCCCCGCGTGCCGTGGCCGGGGCTCTGCCCCCGCGGGCCGTGGCCGGGATCTGCCCCGCGTGCCGCAACCGCTGATGGCCGTCTCTGCTTTCCTGAGCCGCGTTCCTGAAACTGTGTTCCATGGAGATTCACCTACATTTGCGGGGCTGCACGAGACCCACCCTTGGTCCAGCCCTGAGTGCAGTCTACGTTTCCTATTGTTGGGAACTTTATGATCTGATAATTGGAAAAAAAAATCATGTTTATCATAAAAAATAATTAGAAAAATAATAATAATGATTGGGGGAAACATAGGAAAGATATTGAATGTTGAAGCGGGGAGATTAATGTCTCTGTACTGACTGACATGCATGGCATTCCCTTTTGAAAAAGCAATGTAATACACTGTAAAGTTGTATGTAATTCAATGTAATAAAAAAATAGATAATAACAAAAAAAAAAAAAAAAAAAGGGGGCCAGCTGGTGGCATGGTGGGTAAGATACTGGATTCCACATTGCTAATTATACAGTTCAAGTGCCAGACCCAGCAGTTTGAAAAACATGCTGAGCACATGTGTACATGCCCAAAAATCCTAAAAGGACAACGGAGAAAGGACTATGGTGTGACTACCCACTCGGGGGTTTGCTTTCTCACGCCCTCCCCCCACCCCCGCCATCTCTCTTGTGACTGCATGCACCCTATAGCAAATTAAAAAAAAAAAAGAAGAACTTTACATAAAAATAGAATTAAAGTACATGTTTTTAAAATTCATGCATTTTTTCACAATACACATTTTCTATGAGCTTTCTGAAGGCCCCGTGTGCATGTATGTGTGTATACGTGTGTGTGTATACATGTGTGTGTGCGTATATGCACATATGAATATTTCCCTTCTAGTCCATGAATAACTTAGTTTCTTTTTCTTTCTTTTTTATTTTTTAAAGTTCCTTTCTGGGGGTCAGCAGGTGGCAAAAACCTTTAGAAAAGTTTCTTTTTTGAGAGTGAGTGTGAACATACACAAGAAAAGAAACAAGCACATTCACCTGGATCTGACTCTGTGATTCCCCTCCATCCCCTCATCACCCAGAAGCTTTCCCAGACAGCAAGAATCATGGGCACACACATCTGGAGTGTACAAGTTGACTGAGGAACCGAACCTATGATCTTCCAAATGGCTCCAGCTTTATTTCAGTAGCACATTACCACTGTACCACTGGATAGGGCCTGGGGTCAGTTTTTAAATATTCTTTTTCCTTTTTCATACAATTGCTCTACTTAACTGTCTGATTTTTATTTAAGAAAAGATTGGATAAGGTGGTGTGGGTTTCCTGTTTTTCCAGCTCACTCTCATTCCTGTATAGAAATTCTACCGAAGAACTAGGTTTAGGGAAAGAGAACTGAGAATAGGGAGTGTCAACTGTCAGGCTTTGCTTTAGGGCAAGAGTTGGCTGTCAAGACTAGGAATTTCCCAACGCCAGAATGAGGGCTTTAACCTAGATGACGACATCTGTTCTGAGCATGAGGGTGAGAGAGATGGGTGGCATGCCAACTGGTACAAATTGTTCCATACGCAGGACTTCAGTTAATCTGTTTTTCAGTACTCCTCCTCGCTCTCACCACCCATTGTACCTGCCAATTCGGAGCCCAGTCTCCTGGGACTCCTATAAGCAGACTGGTTTGCGGCTCCTCTCCAGCTCGTTCCTAGCACATTCTCAACTGTAAATCTTTCCACCTCTTCTGTCAACATGTTCCCATCTGCTTTGTCTTCTAGAAATTCATTGAAGGCTATCATCTGTTGCTTAATATTTCTCATTTCCTTCCTGTTCTCATTGCTAATCTAAGTCAATTCCTTTTATTACATTAAGTACCTAAATTCAGCAGAGGCCTGGAAGAGGCTGAAGCACATAATGCTCAATCCTTCTTGAACTTTCTGGCCACTGACTTTGTATGAAAATGTATGTAATAGTGTAATTTTTGAGAGTGTATATATTAAATCAATTTCTTTCTTTCTTTTTTTTTTTAAGGTTTTTGCCATAGGGTGAGTGCATTTGCCATAGGGCATGTGTGCTGGCCAGAGAGGAGAGAGACAGAGAGGGAAAGTGAGAAATCACCCCACAGGGGGTATGGCCACGCCACAATCTTCTCCTCCAAGCTCCACCTGGGATTTTGGGCACACATGTACCTGGCGTGATTTTCAAGCCACCAGGTCCAGGACTTGAAACAGTCTGCCATGTGGGAGCCCAATGCCATAACTACCATACTATCCGCTGGTCCTAAGAAATCAATTTCTAATGAAATACATTGTATGCACATTTTTGAATATTAGTGCATTTTGTCAACAAGTTGATGGTTCATCATTTTATCAAAACAATGGGTAACTTAGGGGTCAGTGAGTAGCACCGCAGTCAAACACCTGGACCCACACAGGAGATGTCTTCGATTCATCTCCCAGGACTTTTCTGAGCATGCCAAGGGAGCCCACTTGTGGCCAGGCTAGCTGAAACTGGAAGTGGAATGCAGCATCAAGAGCCTGTTGAGGGGTGCTGTCTCTCTCTTGTGTTCATAGAAGAATATATGCGTGTGTGTGAGTGTGAGTGTGTGTATAAATATTATATATAAATTATATGTAAAAATTATATATTCATACATATACACACACACACACACACATATATTTAAAGTGTAACCTAAAAATAGGAACTGAATCCTCTTCTTCTTCCAGAGTTAACAACTGAAGGATATTCATGTCAATAACTAAGAAAAGAAGTGACTTTTATTTTATGGAGGGGTTAAGAAAGTTTATGGAATGTTTTGTGTGGTTACGTATGGGTGGCAATTTGAGGATATCAGTTTTGGAATGTTGATTTTGAAGTATGTATAGGATGATATAAAAAAGTTATCTAGGGACCAGCAGTTAGCGTAATGGCTATGTTGCTGGACTCCCATGTTGTCGACCACGGCTCACGTCCCGGACCCGGTGGCTTAAAATTCACACTGGGCATGTGTGCGTGCGTGCCCAAGATCCCAAGAGGAGAATGGAAGAGAAGGGATTGTGGCGGGCCATACCCCCTGTGGAGGTGATTTCTTGCTTTCTGTCTCTCTGTCTCTCTCTATCTGGCGAGCGCACATGCCCTATAGCAAAAACCTCTTAAAAAAAAAGTTATCTAGTAGGTAGTTGAACATACTTTTTTTTTTTAAGAGAGAAATTTCTGACATAGGGTGTGTCAAAAACTCACTGGAGAGATGGAGAGAGAGACAGAAAGTGAGAGCAAGAAATCACCCTCCTGGGGGGATGGCCACACCACAGTCCCTTCACCTCCATCCTCCTCTTGGGATTTTGGGCACACACACTCGGCATGAGTTTTAAACCACTGGGTCAAGGACTCAAACCACAATCTATTACATGGGAGTCCAGTGATGTAACCATTACACCATCTGCTGGTCCCAGTAGTTGAACACACTTTCAAATATCAGGTAGATATAGTCTATAAATGTTGACATTAACCATGCTGCTACACTGAAACTATACAGAAAACAAACAACTTACAGGGGCCAAAGTAAAATTTTGTAAAAGATGAAAAACCTAAAAAGAAGTACTCTGACTATGTTAAATGCTACAGAGAAAAATCAAGTGAGAACAAGACTTAAAAGCATATATTAAAATTTAGTAACTACGTTACTAAACCTAATGATATTTCCAAAGTTTGTGGAAAACACAATTAAAATGTACAAATAAAAAAACATCAACATTATTTCTCAATATAATTCCTATCTAATTCAAGACTCTTTTTAAGGGATACTAGCCATTTAGTCCATCCCTAAATGACTGAGGGTCCTGAAAATTAAACCATGTCAGTGTAATGCTTTTTAGATATGAACTGAAGAAAAATGGGTGCTCTTTAAAATGTGTTAGAATTAGGAAACAAAAACAAATCAAAAGGAGCCAAATTAGGATTCCAAGGTGGATACTGCATGATTTCTCTCTGAAACGCTTGCAAAACTGCCCTTGTTTGATGAAAAGTAGGAGCAATGTCATGGCGTAGAAGGACTCTCTCTGGTGAAGCTTTCTGAGGAGATTTTCTGCTAAAGTATCAGCTAATTTTCTTTCTTTTCTTTTTTTTAATTACAAGAGGGCATGTGTTTACTAGAGACAGAGCGAGAGGGAGAAAGAGGTGGAGAAAGGCTAGGGCTGGGATTCAAACTATGGTCAGCCATGCGGGATCCAGCTCTCTTAACACTAGGCTACAGGGCTGACACAAGCAACAGTTACTTTCTTAAGACACTTATAATAAACAGATGTTATGGTTCTTTGACCCTTCAGAAAGTTTAACAAACAAAATACACTGTCCATCCCAAAAAATGGTTGCCATGACCTTTGTCACTTCTGACTACACCACTATGACTACTATCACCTCTTGAGAGCCATGTCTTTGAGTGTGACTTGTCTTCAAGATCGTATTGGTAAAGCCATGTATCATCTCTTGTTAAAATTCTTGAAAGCAATACTTCAGGATTTTGACCTCACTTATTTTCATTTCCATTGAAAGCTCTGCTTTTGTCTGCAGCTGGCATGGGCAACGACAGTTGGGTGCATGGTACATAGGAGGTATGCTCCACTTAAATTTTTCAGTCAGGTTTGTAAAAACTGAACCCTTTGAGATGTCTGTGGTGTTAGCTATCATTTCCGCTATTAACCCTCAGTCCTCTTCAGTTAGGGTATGAAGATGTAAACAGAATGCCATTAAAGGCTTCATTTTCAATGCCATATATTTCCTTCTTGAAACAAGTTATTCATTTGTTAACTGCTGATTTCTTTGGGTGTACTATCCCCATAAACTTATCATAATGCATCAGTGTTTCACCATTCTTCTACTCAAGCTTCAGCCTAAGTTTAATGCTCACTCTTGCTTTAATTTTAGCAGAATTCAGGGGGCTCTCATAGGAGCTCTTTTCAAATTGATGTCTTATTCTTTTTAGTGCCTCAAACTAGATCCTGTTTAGATGTGTTGTAACAATTTGGTACAAGTTTAGTTTGGTGCAAAAGAAAAGGACGAGTCCATGCATACTTTTTCATAATATGTATTTTCCAAGAACTTTCTGAAGACTCTTCATACATTTGAAAAATAACTAAAAAGTGAAGTAGCAAAATGGTGAAGAGTTAAACTAGACTGCAAATAGTATACGAAACAATGAATCTGTAGCAATACGACCCTCTTGTACCTGTGTCTCTCCAGATAGTGGATGAGAGAAGAGACAGAGCTGAAATTATGCTGGATAGATAAAATGAAATGTAATTGACATTCTTAAAAAGAGTTGTTCAGAACATTTCATTCAGTTCAGGATTAACAAGAAAAGATAAAATGAAGGGGTACTTGAAAAGCTGAGGTAGAGGGGCCAGAAGATTATTAGTACAATGGACACATGAGCAAAGGAGTGAGTAAACTGGAGAGGAGTTTGAAGTGTGAAATGAGCCACATAAATGTCTATTATCAGATGTAGGAAGGTGTACTAGGTTGTAGGTATGGAATGGGGATTAATGGGCTTCAGAGAAATTGAGTTCAGATCAATGAAATGGAGAGGGAAAAAGAATAATTTCTCCCTAAATATGGGAAAGGGATCGAGCAATTGGAGGAACAGAATCCAACGAGTGACAGATGATACACTCATCCTTCTCTAAGAAATCAGAGGGACCAGCAGGTGGCATGGTGGTTAAGGTGCTGGACTCCCACATGGCCAACCGTGTTTGAGTTATGAACTTACTGACTTGAAATTCATGCCAGGTGAATGTGCGTGCATGCCCAAAATCCCAAGAGGAGATTGGAGGAGAAGGGACTTTGACATGGTCATCCCCACCAGGGGGATAATTTCTCACTTTCCCTGTCCTCTCTCTGTCTCTCTCTGGCGAGTCCATATATCCCAGGGCAAAAACCTAAAATAAATAAATAAATAAATAAAATAAAATTTAAAAGAAAGAAATAAAAGGATACCCAACAGGGTGAGATGTTAGATTATTTCAAAGATAAAAATAAATTTCATATTTAAGCGCCTAACATTCATTGTGCTAATGTATGGAACACAAAGAAAATGATGATGCAAAAATGCCCCTCAGGTAATTAATAGCTAAATATATAATCTCTCACGACCTGTTTTAGTCTAGGACAAGATGGATTTAATAATCTTGGTCCAGTGTTAACTAGAGAAAAATTTGTCTCTACATTTTCTTACTCATATAACAAAGAAATGCATCACTTCTACTCTTGATTATATCTAAGTATACACTTACCTGATTCTTTTTAGGAAGTGCCCTCTTTGTGCCCTTGGTTTCTTGAGACTTCCTCCTATTCATTTTCTTTTCTTTACAAGGCTGAGCCTCGGTATTAAGTAAGTTGCAAACATTCTCTTCTGCAAAACTGATCAATTGCTATAAAAAAATAGTCAAAGTAAGGATATCATAAAGCATAAGCTTTAATGTACACTTTTATATTCATTTGGATGCACAACTCTCATTTCTGTTCATCTTCCCATGATGCTTCTACTGTTTTACATCCCATTTCTTCTTATCTCACTAATTCCATGAGAAGCATTTTAACAGAAAATTCAAATGGAAGAAATCTACTGACTGCAGACCCAGAACCATATATGCACTACCCAAATGTATTAGGGAAGAAAAATAATTTAAGAATTAGTTGATTTATTGGGACTGGCAGGTAGTGTGGGGGTTAAGGGCACTGGATCCCACATGGCCAGTCACAGTTCAAGTCCCAGACCCGATAGCTTGCTTTCTCAATTTCTCTCTTTCTCTCTCTCTCTCTCTCACTCTCTCTTTGGTCAAATTTAAAATAAAGAAAGAAATAAAGTTAAATTAAAAAATTATTAAAAAAAAGAATTAGTTGATTTATTTATTCATCAAATATTTATTGGGAGCATATAATTTGAGACTCAATTGTGACTGGCTATAGGAAAAATAAATCAAGAACTGTTATATTATCTATGTTTATGTTCTGGGTTTACCATTCCAACTAATCTGTTAAAAATCCTACGATAATACAGTAGAACATGTTATACATTATGATGCTACAGATACAAACCCAACTTTATGTAGAACCACAATGAATATCTTTTGCTATTTAATTGAATTACATAATTTCCCAGTTGATATTCAGTGTTAAAATATAGACTGGGGCCAGCAGGTGGCTTGGTGGTTAAGGCACTGGATCCCATAGAGCCAAATCCATGGTTAAGTCCAAGATCCAGACACTTCAAAAACATGCTAAGTATGTGTGTATAAATGCCCCAAATCTTGAGGAGACTGGAGAAAGGACTGCAGCATGGCCATCCCTCTGGAAGTGGATTTCTCACTTTCTCTCTCTCTCTGGGGCAAACATATGTGCTCTATGGCAAAAAACTAAATAAATTAAAAAATGAATAAATAGATGGCAAAAAAACCCAAAACTACCAAAAACAATTAATTAAACAAACGCACAAACTGAAGCAGAGTTTACAAAAGGGTTATACAAGGCCAGCTCCGTGGCCTGGTGGTAAAAAGACAATTTGATCTTACTGGCCAACAGTGTGGTTTGAGTCCCAGACTCAGCATACGTTGGCTGAGTGTGTATGCATGACCAAAATCCCAAAAGGAAAGATGGAGAAGGGACTGCAGCATGACCACTCCCATGGGGGTGGGGGTTTTTCTCCTTTTCTTCTCTCTGCTCTTGTCTGTCTATCTCTGGCATGCACACATGCCCCTTAGCCATGAAAAAAAAGGGGTGGGGGCTACAGTTATGTCATTTTGAGGCTGTTAACTGCATGTGATCTCCACTTTTACCCTAATAAAATCTGTGAAATCATACATCTTAAACAAGCCTTTCAAAAAAATTACCTTCCACATTAACGCAAGTCTCAAAGTACTTTGTTTTACCGGGGTTTCCTTCTAACAGAATTAATCAAGAAAACAACATTAGCCTGGGTTACATGCTAGGTAGGAATAAGATATTAGCGCTTAATGACACTGATGAAGCCAAAATATTATCCATTATCATTTGCTCATGGAAATAGGAAAAACGTGATGTAAGATTTAAAAAAATAATAAATTGTGCTAAATATAAACACTTACTTTTCTTCTACTAGATGTTCGTGTTACTCTACCAAGCTTATTGGAGGGTATTTTCTCGTGGTTATTTGGAGAACTAAAGGTATCAGTGCCTAATAAGCAAGATACAAGAAAAATCATAACAGTTAACACAAAATTACAATATGTGTCATATTTGGGAAGTATTGTCTATTTGGATACATATCTTGGCTATCAATATAATACCTAAACACAAATAATTAAGTAATAATAATTTTTTGGATCCAATAATTTTATTATTTTTTAAATTAACTTATTTATTTTACATTCATTCACTGAACATCATCGCAACATACAAAATGCTATTTCCTATCCAGAATACACTGTAAAGTGGCTTAATCATACATGTTACCGTCAACAAATAATTTTCAATTTCCTGTTTCATATATATATATGTATATATATATATATATGTGTGTGTGTGTGTGTGTGTGTGTGTGTGTATGCATGATACACACACACACACATATATATATACATACATATATATTCCCATTTCTCACCCTTTGAAATTTCTCACCCTCCTCCCACACTGTCTCTGGTATCTGCAGTTGCTTTCCATTTCTTTTTTATTTTTTTCCACATTTCATTGATTCATGAAGTATCTTAATTAATCTAACTACTTTCAATAGCAAGCTCAGCTAATACATACGTATCTGTGAATACATGTTAACTTTAGGCATGAAACTGTGGGTAGAATGAAATATACTATAAAGTAGCACCTAGCTAGTGCTATATAGGTTACTGTGGTCATTAAATAGGTATTTTTTTAAATATATTTTTTAATTCCAAGAAAGGTAGTTTTAGCTTTATTAAATGAAAGTAAAAAAATGTTGAGAACTTTGCTTAAGACTTCAAGCCAGGAAACAGATTAGGATTCTGTTCGAATAGTAGGTACATGGACCTGTCCACAACCTGAGAGAAGACAAAAATCCTTAACTCTGGAAAACAAAGCATAGAAGATCAGTAATGTTTTAGTCAAAAGTCATAAAATTCTATTTCACCAGTTCAGACTCAGATACTTAATCTATCTTCTGTTGTGGTCCAATCTTTCCATTTAAATTCTGGAAGATAATGTTCAACTCTGACCATTTTTTGTTGTTTTAGAACTCTCATTTTTTATGTGTCTGACTTTAGTTTTCCTGAGATAGCACTCCCTTTAGAACTTCTTGGAGAACTGGTCTGACGTTAGTAAACTCTTTCAGGTTTTGTTTATCTGAGAGTATTCTTGTCTTCTCTTCCCATATGAAGGATAATCTTGCCA
Source organism: Tupaia tana (assembly GCA_026018925.1). Taxonomy (NCBI): domain Eukaryota; kingdom Metazoa; phylum Chordata; class Mammalia; order Scandentia; family Tupaiidae; genus Tupaia; species Tupaia tana. The sequence continues at coordinate 176,541,575 of JAKSZU010000002.1, read as the reverse complement.
GATATAGTATTCTCAGTTGAATTTGTTTTTCACTCAACACTTTGAGTATATTTTCCCATTCTTTTCTTGCTCGCCTTGTTTACGATGAGAGGTCTGCTGTTAGCCTGATGGGATAGCCTTTGAGGTAACTTGATGTCTCTCTATTGCCAATCTTAGTATCTTGTCTTTGTCTGTGGGTTTGGTCAACCTGGCTATAATGTGTCTTGGAGATCTTCTTAGGTTGATTCTATTTGGGGTCCTTTGCATTTCTTGGGTCTGGATCTTTGAATGCCTCTCTAGATTTGGAAAATTTTCTACCAGGATTTCATGGAATAGATTATCAATGCCCTTATTAATCTCTTCACTTTCTGGGATACCATTTATCTGGATGTTTGAACAATGGGTGGTATCTAGTATTTCATTTTTGGGGGCTGTTTTCTCAGTTTTCGTGGTAGATTTTACTAGTCCAGTGATTCTGTCTTCTACATCTGAGGTTTGATTTTCTGTATGATCTAGTCTGCTTTTAATACTTTCAAAAGGAGGCTTTGACTTCCTGTTTATAGCCTTCATCTCCAACAGTTCCATTTGATTTTTTTTCTTTTATGGTGAGTATCTATTTCAGCTCTCTCAAGAACTTCCTTACCTCCTGGAACTCATTGGCTCTCTTTTTTCTGGTGTTCATTGTCTCTCTTCTGTTCCCCATCTCTGTTAGCTCTGTCACTATGAATATTCTAAATTCTTTACAAGACATTTCTGTGAGTTCCGTTGTACTGACTATGGATGAGAAGAGTTATTCCTTCCCCTTGGGGAAGGAATTTTCTTGGTTTCTTGTATTTCTTGTGTCTCTGCAGTGATTTCTAGTCATCTGGTGGGTTGTTTCTTCCTAATTTCTAGAAGTTCAATCTGAGCACATAGGAGGTGATCTGCAAACTCTTTGCCATTCCAATGTTCTCCCTTTGTGCTGCAGATTCAGTGGAAATTGAAGAATATGTTGACCCTAATAGTGTTCGGATGCTTGAATACGTTTCACTTAGACCTGTCTAGACACACGGTGCACAGAGGCAGGGTGACTTCTCAGCAGAACATCTTCATTTCTCTTATTCCCCGAAAGCCCTAGATCTCAGCTCCAGATTCAATCATTTTCTTTTTTTGGGGAGAGGTTTTTGCTATAAAGCGCATTCGCTTGCCAGGAAGACAGAGAGTGAGAAATATCCCCCAGGGTGGACGGTCATGCCGCAATCCCCAATTCTCCTCTCAGGATCCTGGACACACAAGCACACGTGTCTGGCATGAGTGTAAGCCACCGGGTCCGGGACTCAAACCACCATCGACTACATGAGAATCCAGCGACATAGCCACTATGCCAATTGCTGGTCCCAAGATCCAATAATTTCAAAAGCTTTTAAGTTTACTAGTATCTAGAAACTTTCACCACTTTTCATGGTGGCTATTTGACAATATTAACATATTAAGATAATAAACTAAATAATTTTTATAATAAATAAATGTATTTTCATAAAGGCTCATTTATTTCAAGTTCTGCTCTGTAAAATGAAATGGCATTAAAGGCATTAAGATAACTGTGAATACACTTTAAAGTTTTACAAAGTTTAGAAAAATTCTTTTTTTTTTCTCTCCTTTGTACAATTATTTATTTAATTTTACTTAGAATTTTTTTTCCAATTTGCTCCAGGGAATACGTACTTACAAGAGACAGATGGGGGTGGTGGGGGAAGTGAGAAATGATGCAGGTCCAGGATTTGAACCATGTGGGTGTTGGCCATGTGGGAGTCCAGCACCTTAACCATCATGCCATCTCTAGTCCCTAGGAAAATTCTAATTGATCACTTTTTGTTTATTTCTAATATTGCCAGAGGGTGCATGTGCTTGCTGGAGATAGAGAGACAGAGAAAAAAAGGAAGAAAGCACCCTCCCATAGGGCATAGTCACGCCGCAATCCCTTCTCTCCCTATTTCTCCCTCCTTTTCGGATTTTGGGTGCATATACCTACATACCCTGCATGTTTTTCTTTCTTTATTATTATTTTTAAAAACATTTTTGACAAAGGGAATGTGCACTCACTGGAGGGAGACAGTGAGAGGGAAAGTGAGAAACCAACCCCCAAGGGGATGGCCATGCCAGGGATTTTGGGCAGGCATGCACACCTGCCAGCATAATTTTTAAGCCACCAGGTTCAACATCTGAACTGTGGTTGGCCATGTAGGTGTTCATATGTTTTTCAAGCTACGAGGTCTAAGACTCAAATTGCATGGCTGAATATTTGGGATCCAGCCACCTGAACCACCAGGCCAAGGGCTGGCCCATCTTTTTTGTTAGAGGGTGTGTGTGCTTGTCAGAGAGAGACAAAGAAACAGAGATAAAAAGGGGAAGAAAGTATCCCCTAAAGAGCATAGTCATGTTGTAATTCCTTCTCCTCCATTTCTCTATCCTGTCAAGATTTTGGGCATGCACTCACATGTGCCTAGTATGAGCTGCCAGGACCAGGATTTGCACAGCAGTCAGCCATGTAGGATCTGACTCCCTTAGGCCATTATGGGGCTGGATCGATTACTTTTAATAGTATAAATACAAGGCAGACTAATAGGCTTAAGAGTATAGGCTTTGGTGCATTATAGACTACGGCTCAAATCTTAGCTCAAACTTGGTAAGATATGGTTTGGATTCTGTCCTAGCAGCTTAATCTGTGTCAATCATTAAACAATTCTGACCAGGAAAGATACATGAATAGAAGTTTCCATCCCAAGTATTCATCTCATGACATTTGCCAGCCAAATTATGGTTAGTTAAGAAAACTAGGAGAGGGACCAGCGGGTGGCATGGTGGTTAAGATGCTGGACACTCCCACATGTATGACCATCCATGGTTCAAATCCTGGACCTGGTGGCTTGCTTTCTCACTTCCTCTCTCTCTCTCTCTCTTTCTCTGTCAAATTAAAAATAAGTGAATCAATAAAGAAGATTTAATAAATAATTTTTAAAAAGAGAAAAAGAAAACTAGGAGAAATCTTCACTGTCTGGTCATGACCATAGAAAGTGTAAGTATACATCTCTATAAGTATACGTGGAGATTAAGCTTCACACACACACAAAAATTAAAAAACATTTATAAAAATAAGATAGAGAAAAGTTGCTACCTGAGAGAGGCTCAGTGATTGAAGGCTTATTAGGACTCAGAACTGCAAATGATACCTGAAGTGGTTCTATGTTTTCCTAAACAAAGAAGAAATAAGAAAGAGTAAAAATTAAATAACCTTAAATTCAGTGAATTATAATGTCCCCGAAAGAATAATGGCAAGGATTCATTTTGATAGGAGCAACTGTAATATGTACAATGCAAAATGTTTTTTCAAAAGTCAAAACTTGTTACAAGATATAAAAATACACATATTTTATAATATTCACCAATCATCTTCACAATGAAACCATGTTTGCTAACTGTAATCCACCAAAACAAAAATAAAATTTGAAGTGAAAGTAGCTGTAATGATCCACTGAGAAATGACTTTTTTGGCTTAGTTAAAATCTTCTCCTGGCCTGGCTATGGTACTATGTGTTAAGATAACATGCTCTGAGACCAGCAGATGGCATAATGGTTATGTCACTGGACTCTCATGTAGTTGACCACAGTTCGAGACCCGGACCCGGCCATTTAAAACTCACGCCATGCACATGTGTATGCGTGCCATGCACATGTGTATGCGTGTATACCTGTAGTTCCAGCAATTTGGGGAGGCTGAGACAAGGAGAGATAGTAAGTTCAAAGTGAACCTGGGCAACATAATAAGACCTTGTCTAAAAAAGAACCAGGCATGATAGCTTACACCTGAAGCCTTAGCTGAACGGATGAGATAGAAGAATCACCACTTGGTGGACCCTGTTAAACAAACCTCATGTCCTAACTCCTACAAAGTAAATAAAAGATAATCCACTAATAAACACAATCTAACACTACAGTATTATTCAGGAACTCCAGTGTAAAACAGCACTATGAACACAGATACCAAATCTCCTTTCCCACCTCATTGCCAGTTTGAAAAAATTCCCCTTTATCACACTCTTGCTTGGGGATTTTTATTATTGTTGTTCTTTTTGTTTGTTTGAAATCAGAAATAGAGGCCAGAATTTTTAAAATGATGATCGATATCAATAATTTCCTTAGTCTATTAATATGGTGAATTATACTGGTTGTTTTTCTAACATTAAACCAACTTTGGAACCCTGGGTTAAGTCTCATGCGATTATATGATCTTTGTATATATTTCTATGCTCATGATCATTTTCTTTCCTTATAATTTATCTGATTATAGTATCTGTTTAAGGCAGACAAGGGTTATCTGGTAAAGACGAATTAGGACGTATTCCTATCCCCTCAATTTTTGGAAAAGTATATATAGAATTAGCATTGTTAATATGCTTAAGTAGGGAGGCAAGCAGGTAGTGTAGTGGTTAATGTGCTGGACTCCCACATGGCCAACCACGGTTCAAGTCCTGGACCAAGTGGCTTGAAATTCATGCCAAGTGCACATGTGTACATGTCCAAAGTTCTGAGAGAAGAATGGAGAAGGGAATGTGGCATGGCCATCCTCCCTGGGGGATGATTTCTCGCTTTCTGTTTCTTTGTCTCCGTTGATCTCTCTGGCAAGCACCTAATAGGAAAAAAAATTCCTCAAAAAGCTGAAGTAGGTGGTTAAATTCATCAGTAAAATGATCTGATGCTGGAAGATACTTTTGTGGGAAAATCCTGACTACAATTTAAATTTCTTTAGTTGAGATTAGGCTACTGAAGCAATTTATTTCTTCCCGACTACGTTTTGATATTATATGATATTAAAGAATGTACTTTAACTAAATTGAATCTATTGGCATAAAGCTGTTCATAATATTCTATTATACTTTTAATACTTGTTAGAGAGACCAGCAGATGGTGTAATGGTTATGTCACTGGACTCCCATGTAGTCGACTGCAGATCGAGTCCTGAACCTAGTGGTTTAAAACTCACACCAGGCACATGTGTGTGTGTGTGTCCAAGATCCTGAGAGGAGAATGAAGGAGAAAGGAGTGCGGCATGGCCACCCTCCCTGGGGGGTGATTTCTCACTTTCTGTCTCTGTCTTTCTAGCAAGCACAAGCGCCTTATAGCAAAAAAAAAAAAAACCCTCTCCCTTAAAAAAAAAAAAAAAAGAGCAAAAACTAATACTTGTTAGAATATGCAGTTATGACACCTCTTTCATTCTTGATATTGGTAATCTGAGTACTCTGTTCTTTTTTTCCTGGATCATGGTGCACAGACCTAGCATACTCAGGGAGGTCGGTGGACTCAAATCTAGAACTTTCACATAGAGGTCACATGACATGTTTTATGCTGTGTGACTACCTGGCTCTCTTGACTGACTTTACCAGGGTCTTGCCATGGTTCCTATGCATAAGTCTTGCAGCTAGTTAGAACTATAGGCATATGCCACCACACTTGACCTGTGAAGGACTGGGCTAGAACTGAACCTGAGCCTCCCATGTGGCCTCAGTCTTCAAGCATCAGTGTCTTAGCAGCATGTGCCACCAAGGATAAGCCCTTTTATCTAGTTTCTTAAAGTGGAAGCTGAGCTACTTCTAGACCTCCTTTATTCTGAATTACAGGCTTAAAAAAAAAAACACCTAGACGCACTGGTTTAATTGCATTCCACACATTTTTTAGCTTGTTTTACAGTGCTTTAGATTTATAATATACATCCTTAATTTTCTCCTTTGTATACAGAATCAGCACTCCTCCCGGCCTTAAGTTGCTGTTTTTCTTGTATACTTTACGCATAGACTGAAAACCAAATAACACATAGTTGTTACTTTTGCTTTAAACATTTATCTTTTATGGATTGAATGAGAAAAAGTCTATTGTATTTGCCTACATATTCAGAACTTTCAGTGGCCTTCATGCCTTTGTATAGATATAGAGTTCCATCTGGAATTATTTTCCTTTTGATTAAAAGACTTCCTTTTGGGCCAGCCAGTGGTGTGGTGGTTAAGGTGCTAGACTCCCACGCATCCGACCACAGAACTGAGTCCCAGACCTGGCGGCTTGAAAATCCTGCTAGGCATGTTACATGTGCGCCCAAAATCCCTGGAGAATGGAGAAAAAGAGATTGCATCATGGCCATCCTCACCCCAGGAAGGTGATTTCTCACCTTTCTCTCTGTCTCGTCTCTCTCTGGTGAGCATATGCGCCCTATGGCAAAAACCTTAAAAAAAAAAAAAAAGGCGGTGGGGAGAAAAAAGGCTTCTTTTCACATTTCTTTAATTTTTTCTTTTTCTTTTTTTGCTACTGGGTGCATGTACTTGCGGAAGAGAAACTGAGAGGGAGAGTGAGAAGTCACCCCACCCCGGGAAGATGGCCAAACCATAATCTGTTCTTCATTCTCCTCTTAGGATTTTGAGCATGCATGTACATGTTCCCGGAGTGTTTTTCAAGCCACCAGGTCCAGGACTCAAACTGCATAGCCAACCATGTGGGAACCAGTTGCCTTAACCATTATATGGTTGGCTGGTCCTCCTTCACAGTTCTTACACTGCTAACTTTTTGTGGCAGTGAATTCTTTCAGGATTTGTAGTCTGAAAAATCCCTTATTTCATCTATGATCTGATAAAGATAGTTTTCTTGGACAGGGGTTGAGTTTTTTTCCCCTTCCTTTAAAAACTTCAAAGATATTACTGCACTATCTCTGGCTTGCATTGTTTCTGATGAGGATCTTCTGCCTTTCTTGTGTTCTTTTTAGTTGTTAGAGAGTGTGTGTGCTTGTCAGAGATACACAGCTAGAGTGGATGGGGAGCAGAAAGGGAGAAAACACCATTCATAAGGGAACAGTCATGCTGCAAATCCCTTCTCTTCCATCTCTCCATCCTGTCTGGATTTTAGGCATGCACATACATGTCTGACATTTTTCAAGCTGCGGGGGCCAGGATTTGATTCATGGTTGCCAACGTGAGATCCTTCCCCCCTAATGACCAGGACATGGGGCAGGCCCTTTGTCTTCTTTATGTCATTTTTTTTTTCCATTGGCTGCTTTTAAGGATTTCTTCTTAACCATTGGTTTAAGCAACAATATGCCTTGGTGTAGTCTCCTTCATGTTTTCTGTGCCTGAAATGTACTGAAATTTTGGATATTTCTATGGGCTTATAATTTTGAACAAATCTGCAAAATTTTCAGGCATTATTTTTCACATATTTTTTCTGTTCTTTCTACTCTCTCCGCTCTTTGTTGGTCCTCTCAGGGATAACTGTTCTGGGCTTCTTAATGTCCGTTGCTTGAGAACTACTACTTCGTATGGTCTCTGACTTTTTAGTTGTCACGTTAGCACTAAAAAAATTCTTAACTTCACTGATGAACTAAAAAGGCTCAAATCATCTTTTGCTATTACACAATTTAAAAATTTTTAGTTAATACATACATTTCATGCAAACATAGGGTATAATAAAAACATTTAAACTGATATGAATCTAAACTGCTACATATTTTCTAAAAGGTTAATTTAGCAATATGTATCAAAAAGTTCAAAAACACTGACATTCTTTATTCTGAGAATTCATTTTCCAAAGTCACTGTAGGAGAAAATACAGGATTTAATTTATACTATTTCAGTTTTAAGATGATCGCTCTTTCACATATTCACACCTCGAAAATCTGAACACCTCCCAATTCGTGGGGTATCAGTGTTTCATTTAAAGTAGCATAAAATAGAGGAAATCATAGTCCCTCTCACTATTTCAAAGCATAATTATTACTCATCAGGTAAGGCATGACCAAAATATAAACACAAGCGAGTTTGCTGCATACTTTCACACTTACAAGATTCTCTCCCTTGTCATCGAAATTTGGTTGAGACAATGGCTCAGGAACTGGGGACTGCTCGAGCTGCAGGGGACTGGTTCTACCGCAGTCCTTTTTACAAACAGGCGTTCCTCCTTTGCGCAATGGAGTATTTGCTGGCAGAGATTCATCAAACACTTCAGGGCTTAGATCCTCTCCGAAAGTAACTCTCTTTCTCTTCCTCTTGTTTAGAAAGGCTGGTGACTTAAAATTTTCTTGATCTTCTATAGATAGCGAAGGGGAATAGATTTAAAAATTAAGCTCTATTTACTGCCTATAGGGCATATCCTAGAATTTTTTATTTCTTCCAAGTTTTTTTTTAAAGTTTGTTCATTTTATTCATGATAGAAAGCATGCGTGTGAGGGAAAAAAGGAGAGAGAGTGAGGCCTCTAGAAGGGCAGGTCACTCCATGATCCTCTTTCCCCAGCCCTTCAGCTCCTTAGGACCTTAGGCACATGCACATGTGACTGACATGTTTTCAATTTGAACAGAGGATTCAGACCCACAGTCGGCCATACTGGCTGGCAGCCCTAAAGTTCAGTTTGCAGTTGACTGCATCTCCAGGCTGGGTCTACTAGAATCTTTTACAGGATTATATTCACCTATTTTTTGTATAATAACAAGCATAGTTTGTAGAACAAATTCAAAATGGAAAAATATAAGAAACATTCCAATATGGTAACAGATTTAAAAGTAAAATTTTATATAAATTCTGTAAAAGTTTATAAAATTAGAATATAGGTTGCATTTACTAGTTCTACCATTAAATAAAAATGAATAGGTGAAATGGACAGACCAGCTTTGAAGCTGTCCAAAAAGTTGTATCCCTCAAGTAATGTCAGAAGCATGAAGGCACTGAGAGATCCGGGACCAGCAGATAGCGTAATGGTTACATTGTCCGACACCCACATAGTCAACCATGGTTCGAGTCCTGGACCTGGTGGATTAAAACTCACGCCAATCACATGTGTGTGTGTGTGTGCCCAAAATCCCAAGAGTCTAGAATGGATGAGAAGGGATGGTGGCGTAGCCATGCACTGGGGGGGTGATTCCTCGCTTTCTGTCTCTCGGCTAACACAGGCGTCCTATAGCAAAAATCTCTCTCTATGGAAAAAAGAGAGAGATCACTGAACACTTTATATACTATTGGGTTTTTGGGAAAGTCATGACACATTTTTGTGTAAAAGATCAGAAAAACACACCATGACTTTCCTGATGACCTTATTAATAAGAAAGGATATCCTCAAGCTTAAAAATGAGTAATTTCTTACCTGCTTTTTGTTCTGTGCAAGAGTTTGCAACATTTGTGATTAAGCTTGGCTGAGTTCCATCATCACAGAGGTTGCTGCAATGTTCCTAGACAAAATAAACATTGGTGAGTAACCTTAGCTATATAAACATATATAATGCTCATTAAGAAAGACTTTTGGGGGACCAGCAGATGGCACAATGGTCATATCGGTGGACTGCCACATGGCCCACAGCAGTTCGAGTCCCAGACCTGGTGGCTTGAAATTAGCCATCCCCCAAAGGGTGACTTCTCACTTTCTCTCTGTCTTTGTCTCTCTCTCTCTGGCAAGCACATGTTCCCTAAGGCAAAAACCTCAAAAACAGTCTTTTTTTTTTTGGAAGGTTTTTGCTATAGGGCACGTGCACTCACCAGAAAGAGAGAGACAGAGAGACAGAAAGTGAGAAATCACACCCCAGTGGGGCTGGCCACGCCACAATCCCTTCTCCTCCATTCTCCTTTCGGGATCTTGGACATACATGCACACAAGCCCGGCGTGAGTTCAAGCCACTGGGTCCGGGACTTGAACCACAGTCCACTACATGGGAGTCCAGTGACATAGCCATTACGCCATCTGCTGGTCCCAAAAAAGACAAGTTTTGATCCAGCGGGTGGTGTGGTGAGTAAGGAGCTGGATTCCCACATAGCCAATTGCATTTGGAATTCCAGGCCCAGAGGCTTGAAAAATCACACTGAGTGCATCTCAAGCATGCTCAAAAAAATCCTGAGAGGAGAATAGGATAAAATAAAAGCAATTTTTAATCTTCAGTATTGAAGTTAACCTTTATTTTCAAAACTGTTCTTGCTTAAAACACCATACCAGACACAAAGAAAAACTGGGTTCCCTACTCACTTAAGAAAACAGTGCCTTAGGCCAAAATTAAAGAATAAAAATCCATTAATGTGGGTTAAATTCATTCTATCTTTAACCTATCAAATGAAGTTAAAAATATGAGTGGCCATGCCGGGTGCGTGTGCGTGTGTGCCCAAGATCCCGAGAGGAGAATGGAGGAGAAGGGATTGCGGCGTGACCATCCTCCCTGGGGGGTGATTTCTTGCTGTCTGTCTCTATGTCTCTCTCTGTCTGTCTTGCGAGTGCATGCGTCCTATAGCAAAAATCTCTCAAAAAAAAAAAAAAAAAAGAAAAAAAAATATGAGTGGCTAGAATTATAGTATATTACAGATATGTATATATATGTACACACACACTATATATATATAATGTGAGATGAGGTAAATCATATACAGTCTGATGTATAAAAGCTGTTCTAGGGCCAGCTGGTGGCATGGCGGTTAAGGCAGCTGGATCCTACGTGGCTGGCTGGGCCGTATGAATCATGAACCTGGCAGCTTGAAAAACACACTGGGTGCCTGTGTGCTCAAAATCCTGAGAAAAGAATGGAGGAAAAGGGATTGCAGTATGACCGCTCCCCCCTGGGGAATGTTTTCTCATGTTCTTTCTTTCTATATATCAAATTAAAAAACAAAAAGAAAGAATTGCACTAAAGAACCCAGATAAGTAAATGGTGATTAACAGGGGACTCTGACCCAGTCCACAAGCCTGGCTCTTTTCTGGCTCTTCCTGCTAAGCCCCAGTGGCTCTGTATTTAAGCTCATTTTGTCTTTTTCCATAGAGCTTACAATAATCACTTTCCTATTAACTTGCCTACTCCATTAATTTTTCTTTTCGTTGTTTTTAAAAATTCATGGTAGAGCATGTGCAGGTACATGAGAGAGCGAGAGAAGGATCCTCCTTGGTCATACTGATATTCCCTTCCTCCAACGCACCAGGACCCCTGGCATGAAGGCAGGTGTCTGGCATGTCTCCAAAGTTCTTCTAAATTTTTACATTTATTTTTAATGAAAATAATCACAAAAATCAACTAACAACTCAAATTTTAAATGCCTACCAATTTCGGCCAGCTTATTAAAAAAAAAAAATTAGTCGTGAACATTTTCATAGGATTCTGGCTGGAGGACTTGATATTTATTGTGTCATATTGTTAATTAAAAATGAATATTATCCTCTTATAGATCAAGGAAACCAGAAGACAAAAAGGTTAAATATTTGCCCAGCTATTACGTTTCCAAGTCAGAATTTGCAACCAGGCACTCTGACTCCTAAGCTGACACTCGCAACCTCTCTGAGACTTACAGCCTGTCATGGATTTCGGATTTATGTGGGTTCACTGAACAGCCTGCAAGCCTGAGTGTATGTGAGATGGAGCCAAGAGCTTTCCTGGAGAATGACTGCCATATAAATGCCCTGGCTGTGACAGAAACGACTCAGCAAATGCCAGCTAGTGCCCATCAACTTCCTTCTTCTTCAGATTAACTGAGGTAAAAGAGAAAAAGGATGGCTGTAATAGGTACTTTAAAAAACAAGGGCCAGGGCTGGCAGGTGACATGGTGGTTGGGGTGCTAAACTCTCACATGGCTGACTGCGGACATGTGGGGTGCTGAACTCTCACATGGCTGACTGTGGACATGAGGGGTGCTAGCCTCCCACATGGCTGACTGTGGACATGAGGGGTGCTGAACTCTCACATGGCTGACTGTGGACACGAGGGGTGCTGAACTCTTACATGGCTGACTGTGGACATGTGGGGTGCTAGACTCCCACAAGGCTGACTGTGGACATGTGGGGTGCTAGACTCCCACATGGCTGACAAGCTAACAAGTAACCCAGGCCTGGCAGCTTGCTTCCTTGCCTTTCTCTGGTAAAATTAAAAAAATAATAAAACAAACCAAGGGCCGGCCTTTGGCCTAGTGGTCAAGGCAGTTGACAACAAGGTCTAAGTCCCAGATGTGGTGGCTTGAAAAACACACCAGAAAGATATGTGTGCATGCATGCCCAAAATCCTGAAAGGAGGCAGATATGGAGGACAAGAAATTGTGGTATGACCATTTTCCCTCTCTCTGTCCAGTATACATGCTCTTTGGTAAAAAATGAAGATTAAAAGGAGAAAAAAAAAAACACCAAATATTTTGAGTGGATAGTAATATTACAGACTGACATATTAATCATGACTATTGGGACCAGCAGGTGGGGTGGTGGTTAAGGCGCTGGATATTCCCACCTGGCTGACCATGGTTCAATTCCTGGACCTGGTGGCTTGCTTTCTCACTTTCTCTCTCTCTGTGTGTCTCTCTCTGGTCAAAATAAGATAAGTAAATGAATAAATTTTTAAAAAATTAAAAATAAATAATTCTTTAATCATGACTATTACCGTAAAATTATATAAAAATCAATAAAACAAAATTGTTACTGCAATTGATAATTATAATTGATTATGAAACTTTAAGTTTTCAAAGAATGAAAAGAAAGTTATAAACACTGCTGTAAATGAGAAAAGGAGAAGAAAATAAAATTAGGATAAAGCATTTCCTTTTTAAAAATCTCTTTCTTAAGAGAGGGGATATGGTAGATATCCTTAAAAGCGTCTTGCCAGGACCAGCAAGTGGCATAGTGGTTAAGGAAAATCATGCCAGGCACATGTGCATATGTGTCCAAAACCCCAGGAGGAAAATGGAGAAGGGCTTGTGGCACTGCCATTCCCGTGGGGGGGAAATGTGACTTCTCACTTTCCCTTTCACTATCTCTTCTCTATGGCAAGTGCACACATCCTATGGCAAAAAACATTTAAGAAAGAAAGAAAGAAAAGAGAGAGAGAGAGAGAGAGAGAGAGAGAGAGAGAGAAAGCCTTACCGTGCTGTGCACCTCTCCTCACCCTCCCAAGCAGATAGGATTATGGGTGCACAGAGTGTGCCTGGCATGTTCAGGATGACTCAAGATCAGAAGTTGGGCATACATGTACCTCTAGTATCATGCACTGATACTCAATTGTCTGCACGACCATGGCTGAGCTAAGACAATTCCTTGTAAACCAGTATGATATGAGATATTCCACAAGCATTGCTCTCAATCAAAATGAACTTTTATTACTTTGCTTTAGGAAATGTTCACACTCTTCTTACCTGTAAGCTCTCTACCAACAGCTTAGCAGAGGGTTTCTTAAGTACGGAACGAAGTATGAAGGACTCTGAGGATGGAATGTCCTTCCCGCACACTGGAGTAGCTGCTGCTCCAACTTCAGAGGCTATGTCTGACTGACCTTCTGCTGTAAATGTGTCGAGTGAAACAGCATCATTTGATTCTTTGCCCTCTACACAGCCAGCACCCTTGAGTCCTTCAAGATAAAAATATAAACATGAAAGGTGAAAGATGTCTAAATCCATTTATCCTAGACCAGAAAAATTTTATATATTTGCAAGGAGAATAGCATGCTATTAAGAAATTCAACCGGGAACCAGCAGTTAGCATAATGGCTATGTCGCTGGACTCCCACGTAGTCGACTGCGGTTCGCGTCCCGGACCCGGTGGCTTACAACTCACGCCGGGCGCGTGTGCGTGCGTGCCCAAGGTCCCGAGAAGAGAATGGAGGAGAAGGGATTGTGGCATGACCATCCCCCCTGGGGGGGTGATTTCTCGCTTTCTGTCTCTATGTCTCTGTCTGTCTGTCTGGCGAGCGCACGCGCCCTATAGCGAAAAACCTCTCAAAAAAAAAAAAAAGAAATTCAACCTTTGGCCAGCAATGGAGGTGTAGTGGTAATGCAACTTACTGTGATTCTGAAACCTTATGGGAAGGTCCCAAATTCATGTCCAGAGAGCTCTCTATCCATGCCGGGTAGGTGTAGGTGCCTATGATACTTACTAGCTGGGGTTGGGGATGGTTATCAGTAGAAAGACCCTGTGGGAGGTGCTTCTTTCTCATGAAAGAAACAAATCAAGCTTAAAAAAAAAAAGAAAAAAGTCAACCCTATTGTATTCTGCCTAGAGAATAACATTTCTGGACTACTGTTCTCTTCCCAAAGTATTTGCCTAACGTGCCCAACATACCCAGGAAAGTCTCCAGACACTAAGAACTTGCCTATGTGAAACTGCCTAGCAGAGAACCACGTTCACTGCTGTGCAACCACCTGACCCGCACAGTTTTTCATAGTATGTATTTTTCATGAACTTTTCGAAGACTCATCATGTGAGAATGTCTGAAATCACCCAAGAAGACAACAAGGAGAAAAATGATCCACGCACTGGACCCTAGCACTCACAATTCGTACATTTAAAGGTCAGGATGCATGAGGAGGGGTAAACAAAAAATATATAGAGAAGAAATCGTCAGTTGACATGGGAGAGAACAAGAGAATGATATCCCAAAACCCAGCAAAGAAAACATCTTTCACAAGAGGACATGGTCAGGTATGTCCGTATTTGTCCGTAATGCAGCCGAGACAGGAAGGAGAGGAGTACATTGAGACTGACTACAACTAGGATGGTAACAAGGAGACAGCTGATCACAAAGGCCTACCTGGATCTAGATCAAGAACAAATAAACAGCAAGAAGACAAGGCTGCAGCCTTCTCTTAAAAGGAGATCTGCCTTGGGACCAACAGTTAGTGTAATGGCTATGTCGCTGAACTCCCACGTAGACGACTGCAGTTCGAGTCCCGGACTCAGTGGCTTAAACTCATGCCAGGCGCATGTGCGTACGTGCCCAAGATCCCGAAAGGAGAATGGAGGAGAAGGGATTGCAGCATAACCATCGCCCCTGGGGGGTGATTTTTCACTTTCTGTCTCTCTGTCTGTCTTTCTGGTGAGTACACGCACCCTACAGCAAAAACCTCTCCAAAATAAAAAGATCTGCCTAAAGGAAAGCAAATAAATGGGATTCTGGTTGGAAGGAAATTCTAAGTGAAGGGCAGGTTTAAGATGAGAGATATTATAGCATATTGTATCATAAGGGAAAAAAGTGAATTCAGCAAAAAGAGGACAACCCAGACACAAAGTCCTTGTAAAGGGAATGAGTGAAAGAAATCAGCCCCCAATGAAGAGGTTGGTCTTACTGATAAATAAAAATACTGAGATTCTACTGTCATAGCAAGAAAGGCAGACACTGGAACTGAGATGCAGGTTTTGTGACCAAGAGGACCAAGACATTTGCTTCTGATACTGTTCATGTTCTCTGTGATAGAAGCAGCAAGGGACTGCGAAAGAGCTCCAACGAACTTGACCTCAGATCATCCATCAATAGGGTTGCTGGTTTTAGCACATAAAAGATGCAGGTGGTCCAGTTAAATCTGCATTATATCAATTACTTATGCAAGTATTATCCTATTTAGCAAGATCATTTTTTCTCTTTCGGAAGGTGAATTTTCTGAGCTGTACCTCTGGGGTGCCACCAAGTAACCAGACAGTTTAAAATACAGAAATCAACATTAGGTTCCTTTAATCAAGACCCCAGGGAACCAGCAGTTAGCGTAATGGCTGTGTCGCTGGACTCCCACGTAGTCGACCGCGGTTCGTGTCCCGGACCCGGTGGCTTAAAACTCATGCTGGGCGCGTGTGCGTGCGTGCCTAAGATCCCGAGAGGAGAATGGAGGAGAAGGGATTGTGGCGTGACCATCCCCCCTGGGGGGTGATTTCTCGCTTTCTGTCTCTATGTCTCTCTCTGTCTGTCTGGCGAGCGCACGCGCCCTATAGCAAAAACCTCTCCAAAAAAAAAAAAAAAAAAGACCCCATCATTTATGGTAGATCTTTCCCTGTCTTCGCACTGTATTTCTGGGTAGAACTTTGTGGGGCACGCAAATGATATTTTAGCTTTTGTTATGGTGCTGCTACCAATTCAGATCGTATCATAGTATGAAGTGTTTGGAAAGATGACAATTTTTAATGATAACACTTCATACAAACTATAGTTATTGTTAAAGAATACATCATTCCTAAGCAGAGTCCCAAGAGCAAAGCAAAACCAATTGGTAAGAAACGTTGAAGAACTGGTAAGAAATGTTACCTTATTTCATCGTGGTGACAGATTTATAACCTGGCTTTGTGCCTTAACCATACTAGTAGCGGGGTGAGTAGAGAAGGTGAGCTATGATGTAACTAAACACATGTGTTGAGTCTCAGACACCCACCTAGCAAGCCTGAGATTAAACTGAAAAGCAGACACTTACTACAAAAATAACAAAAACAGGGACCAGCAGTTGGCGTAATGGCTATGTCGCTGGACTCCCATGTAGTCAACAGCGGTTTGAGTCCTGGACCTGGTGGCTTAAACTCACGCTGGGCGCGTGTGCGTGCGTGCCCAAGACCCCGAGAGGAGAATAGAGAAGGGATTGTGGCATGGCCATCCCCCTGGAGGGTGATTTCTTGCTTTATGTCTCTCTGTCTGTCTGGCGAGTGCACGTGGCCTATAGCAAAAACTTCTCCAAAACAAAACAAAACAAAACAAAAAAACAGTTCTTTTTCAGACAGAAGAAAAACAGCAGATGCAAATCAGGTCTTTGGAAAGGAACAAACAATATCAGAATCAGTATATATCAGAGTAAACGTAAAAGACTATTTCCTTCTCTTAAATTATTTAAATTGCTGATGACTTTTTAAAGCACAAATGCTAACATCTTATGAGGTTTATAACAGTAAATGTAATGTATATAAATGTAATGTATATGTATGTACACTGTGCAGGTCTATAAATGCGATGGTTGGGAAAGAGGAAATTAATCTACAAGGTTTATAAAAAGTTAAGGATTTAGGGGCCAGCAGGTGGCATGGTGGTTAAGGTGCTGGATCCCACATGGCCAACCATGGCCTCAGTCCTAGACCCAGCAGCTTGAAAAATCACACCAGGTGCATGTACATGCATGTCCAAAATCTTGAGAGGAGAATGTAGGAGAAAGGATTATGGCATGGCCATTCCCCTTAGGGTGTGATTTCTTGCTTTCCCTCTCTGGTGCGCACACATGCCCTATGGTAAAAACCTTAAGAAGAAAAAGAAAAGTTTTTTTTAATCTTTAGAAACAACGAAAAAAGGATTCATAGGTATACTTGAAAGAGTAACAGACAAATTGAAATGGAATTCTAAATATATTGGGTTGTTAGGAAAGTCATGATGCCTCTTTGCACAGAAAAATATGTCATGACTTTCCAGACAACCTAATATATTAAAACAAGCCCAAAGAAGGTCAGAATATAGAAGCAGAGGAACAAAAAACCAGGAAGAATAGAAAACACATGAAAAAATGGTAGATATCAGTTGAACTATATTAATAATTAAAATGTTAAGGGCCTAAATGCTCCAATTAAAAAGCAGAAACTGGGCCAGCAGATGGCATGGAATGTTAAGGCAGCTGGATTCCACATACTCGACCCTACAATTAGAGTCTTCAACACTGCAGCTTAAAAAAATCACACCCATATGAGTCCCAAGTCCTGAGAACAGACTGTGGCATTGGTGATCCCCCTGGAGGGTGACTTCTCACTTTCCCCCTCTCTCTTTGGTGGGTTCAAGTGCTCTCTAGATTTAAAAAAAAGAAGGAAACAAAAAAGACTTAAAAACAAAAGGTGGGAATTAGTAGACTAGATTAAAAAAATCTAGCTATGTGTCTATAAGAATTCCACTTTAAAGATAAAAACACATGTAGAATAAAGATAAGCCTGAATCCATGCTAATAATTTTTACTCAATATAACCATTCTAATTTTGATAAAGGATGAACAGTCTGGTAAAACCTTTCCACACACTTAAAATAGAAATAAACAAAAAAAATTATGTGTAGTGTTTTTCCAATAAAATATATTCATTAATATAGTCACTGGTCCTACTTCTCAAACTACACCCTACCAGGAAATAGAATAAAACCTAATTCTTATAGATAGTAGCTCAAAAAAAGGAATTTCCCTCACATAACAAGAATTCTCAAATATTTTTTCTAGGCCATGATCTTTTAAAAATCTCATTTTAGTCTCCCCACATTTTAGCATGCAGGTACACATACCATACATGCTACGGATTGGGGCAACTGGTAAACACACTAAGGAAAAATTAAGTACTTACCATTTGAAGCCTCTGTGAGCTCTGAAATGGGAACAGATGCTTCAACTAAACATCCAGACTGTGTTAAATCAACTTCAGATGATTTCTTAGGGAAAACATTGAAAGAGTAAAGAAGTTTTACTTATGGTATTATGATATCATAGTGAAGATCTGAGAAAACATTATGGATTACCTGAATTCTAGTGTTCAGTCAGACTGCTTCATTACCTAAGGTATACAGCAATCTAGCAATAGAGACTCATCCTAGCTACATCCTAAATAACCCCACAAAATCATTTTCATTCCCCTAGCAAAACCTTTTATCACTTATTTTTGTTGCCTCATTGATGGCCTAGACTGCTACGTCATCTGTTATGTTTTAAAGAAGAAACTCTCAAAATAAATTAGTTATGTAATTACTAATCAAACACCAAAAAGATATAAATAACTAGGAAAGGAAAAAACAAACGGCTATGATAGAAAACACACTCATATTAATTCAGAAATCACTTCTAAACCACGGCACATGCCTAAACAATTAATCAAAGTTCTGATTAAAAAGAAAAAATTACTGTTGCTCTGTGAAATGATTTCATACTAACCCGACTGAAAAAGAGGAAACAGGGATTATAGGTGACTCTTAGATATCAATGAAATCTGCTGAACCCTGAAAACTTTCTAAGGACTATCAAATACCTGTAACCCAGTCCAAATACGATGAATATGACAGGTACCAGACCTACATGACAACGAAGGTGCACAGAAAAGCTCTAACCAGGGAACCAGCAGTTAGCGTAATGGCTATGTCGCTGGACTCCCACGTAGTCGACCGCGGTTCGCGTCTCGGACCCGGTGGCTTACAACTCACGCCGGGCGCGTGTGCGTGCGTGCCCAAGATCCCGAGAGGAGAATGGAGGAGAAGGGATTGTGGTGTGACCATCCCCCCTGGGGGGTGATTTCTCGCTTTCTGTCTCTATGTCTCTCTCTGTCTGTCTGGCGAGCGCACGCGCCCTATAGCAAAAACCTCTCCAAAAAAAAAAAAAAAAAAAAAAAAAAAAAGAAAAGCTCTAACCACAACGTCTTTAGGTGCCTCCTCTCACCAAGAAAATAGGAACCTACTATATTAAACCAGAGCTATCAGTATGACACAAGAGAAGTGAGTCAGGAGAGACCAGTTCCCCATCTACATTTGTATAAGTATCAATAATCTTCAGTAGTATTATTTTTCTCCTCCTTTAGTAAAATTCATGTCGGTACTAACTTTTCATAATGGTGACAGGCTTTAGGCAGACACAAGCTACAAAACTTCCTGAAGTATCTTAAAAGAAGTGAACAAAGGAGGATTCGTAAGTAGCACCCTGCTTCCTTACCAGAATTTAACAAGGTATACAAAACCTAGACCTGAGAACACATCCTGAATATTGGGTAGTTGAAAAAACTATGACGTATTTTTGTTTTTCCGTGCAAAAATGCGTCATGACTTTTCCGACGACTCAACAGAGTTTTGACCTTCTCAGCTAGGTTTAAATGATCTGTTTCTGTGCCTGCCTTCCCCAGTAGATAAAAAGGTGCTCAACAGTAAGACTGGCTGAATCGATGAAGCATCGCCATCTAGAACAGTATCTCATCTGCAGAAGACCACAGGGCTTAACCATCTCCCAAAGTACTGGGTCGTCAGAACAGTCATGACGTATTTGTTTTTACATTTATCTACTCAAAAAAATGTGTCATGACTTTTCCAATGACCCAAAACATTTCATTAGGTTAGTAGTCAAAAGCAACGTATCTAGTCAGAAAAGTTTCTAATGAGCAGTAAGTAAATAATAAAATGAACATGGAGGAAATACACATGGGCTTGGTTACACACAATTTAAAACTCCAACTACCTTTGTCAGAACAAGGTATTAAAATTGACAGCCTTGGCAGTCTTAACATGGCCTATGCAGAAAACCAAAGCTTCGTTTTCCAATGTGTAAAGTAAATGAATCACCTCAGAAAGAGCTGCAGAATGTTCAACATCCCCAATCTGATAAGTTCTGTCTGTGTCAACACTGAGTATCTGGGAATGAATCACTTTTCCTTCCGTACTGGTCAGTATTTCATCAGAGTTGCTCTGCAAGGTTATTCT
Organism: Tupaia tana; assembly: GCA_026018925.1. Taxonomy (NCBI): domain Eukaryota; kingdom Metazoa; phylum Chordata; class Mammalia; order Scandentia; family Tupaiidae; genus Tupaia; species Tupaia tana. The sequence continues at coordinate 176,521,428 of JAKSZU010000002.1, read as the reverse complement.
CCGACGTTTGGATGATGACTTTGTCGCAGACACAGACTGCTGACATTGACCAAGACCTTCCCTTTGGGCTATAAACGAGAAACAAAATAAAACATTACATAGGCATAAATGTTTACAGTATCATTTAAAACTCTCGTACATCACAGTAATTTTAGTACTGTTTAGTGCTTGAGTCTAAATGAATCATCAACCAAAAGAAAAACATAGTATATACTCTTTGATTAAAAATAAGAAAGTCTAAATAAAAGGCACAAGTGAACAGGACGGGAACCAGCAGGTGGCATGGTGGTTAAAGCGCTGAACTCCCACATGGCTGACCACGGTTTGAGTATCAGACCTGGTGGCTTGGAAATCATGCTGGGCATGTGTGCATAGGTGTGAAAGGGCCAAGGAGGAGAACAGAGGAGAAAAGACTGTGATGTGGCCAGCACCCCCGGGGGGGTGATTGCTCACTCTCCCTCTCTCTCTCCAGTGAACACACACACCCTATAGCAAGAACTAAAAAAAAAAAAAAAAAAAAAAAAGTGAACAAGACTATTACAAATAAATTTAGATATTACAATAAAGTTTTTTTCAGGCATCAAAATGTACAAAGATGTATTAATATACATTTGCATATCTCATTAGTATCTCCTAAATCTGCCAAGGAAATGTTTATTTATAATATATTAAAGAATGTGATTACATCCTAATACGGTTCTGTTTGTACATGATTTTTAGGGAAAAAAAAAAGAACAATGTACCTCAGTTCTTTCTGGCTACAAAGAAAGAATTACTTGCCTGCCGAATTATAATGATTTTAATAAAATAATTTTTAAAAGAATTATTTATTTAAATTTATTTATTCGTTCATTGATTTTTAATTTGACCAGAGAAACACACACAGTGGGGGTGGGGGTGGGTGCGGGTAGAGAGAGAGAAAGCAACCAGGTCCGGGACTTGAACCGTGGCTGGTCATGTGGGAGTGTCCAGCACCTTAGCTGCCTTAGTCACCACACCACCCTGCTGGTCCCAATAAAATAAATTTTAAAATGCAGTTCAAGGTCTGACTCTGTGGTACAGCAGTAGCACAGTGCTTAGGAGAAGTAGGATCCCACATAATGACCACACTTTGAACCCCCAGCCCAAAGAGAGGGAAACCCGTCAGACACACACGTGAGTGCCAGAGATCTGACAGGCTAGAAGACTAGAGGGAGGACATGCAGTAGGACCAGAATCTCCACAGGGCGTTTCTCTCTCACACTCTCATGTGCACATGTACGTGCATGCAATAAACCAGAATTAAAAAAAAAAAGTAAAAATTGAAACAATATGTAAGATAACAGATTACAAACACAAATGAGTATATCTAAATGGGTCATGTACTGCAGAGGCAGAAGAATCCAACTTGCCTTTGGTTAACATCACATGACCCACAAGGAGATGAAGAAATGAACCTGAAGATGGTTTCAGAAACGAAAACATCATTTGAAACTGCAGAGTGTAAATTACTAGAGGAGAGATTATGATGAGTATAGCAGGGCTACAGTTTTGTCAAATTCTGGTGCTTGAAATATTTTGTAAGTGAAAAAAATCAAGTGACTGAATAATGAAATAAATGACAAGAGTTATGGTAAAGAATGTGGCAAACTGTGAAGAAACAAATCAGGTTGGACATACCTGTTCTTAATGCCAGGATTTGGTGTCTAGTATTAACATAAATCTTTGCCAAAATTAATAATAATTCTATAAAAAAACAAGGTTTGCACATTCAAATCAGCCCCATGACATATTCCACAGCTGTAATTAGCTCTGACATTATAAAACTTAAATCTTAAATTGTGATCATGTGGAAATTGGAAATGTAGGCTCAGGAATGCCTGATCTTGAAAGGATTCTTCTTTTTTTATTTTCCCCCTTATGAGAGAGAAGAAAGGAAGAAAGCAGGGGGTAAGGGGAGGTAAGTAGAGACATTTTTCTGACTGGGTCTGTTTGTGTGGTGACTCTCCTGAGCCAATCTCCCAATTAACTAGGATTAAAGGGCATGCAACCATGCCTGGTGGGTTCAGGTTGGCCCAGGAACTGGGCCCAGGTCTCCCATGTGGATTCCAGCCTCCCAGGTGATGCAGTTACCTATGTACCTCTGCAGCGGAGCCAAAAACAATTCTTTCTACTCACTCAAGTCTGTTGTCTCCAATGTTCCCTCTGCCTCTGAAAATTCTGGATAATCAGCTATTTTCTCGTTTTCCTTTATAGACAGAAAGGCCGACTGGAAGGCAGATATTCGCTCTTTTAATGAATTAACATTTCGATACAGTACAGGGCTGCCCTGTTAAAACACAAAAACACAGAGGATTATTATAAATCAAATTAAATACAGTTTCCATAGTCCAGACCTATAATCACTGAATCCAAAACTAAATACACAAAGGCTTTTTGTCAACCAAAGGAAATGAATTAGTGTAGCAGAATCCCTTCTTCATGGAATTACACAGTTTCAGTTTGAATATTTGGTGTGCTGTAATTATCTTAGTTGCTCCTCTCCAAGTTTCTTTATTTATACACATATATTTTGAAATATGGATATATTTGCCAGAGGGCATGTGCACTTGCCAGAAAGGGGGGGAGAGAGAAAGAGAGAAAGTACTCCCCAATGGGCTATGATTCTCCATCTGATTAGGATTTGGGACAAGCATGCACCCAAGCCTGACGTGTTTTGTAGGCTGCTGGGACTGGTCATCTGTCATGTGAGACTTGACTCACCTAAGCACTACAGCACATGGCTGGCCTGCTCCCCCAGTTTTTAGCAAACCCTGAGCAAATAATAACTGATTAGGATATATAGATAGGATATATAGAGATGTGTCACTAGTGATATGCTGGATAATACTGATACTATTGAGCCTACAGATCATGCTAAGAGAAGTCTGGGCAGGTGCGTATGTGTGTTCAAGATCCAAGGGGAGAATGGAGGAGAATGGACTGCAGTTTGGTCATCTCTGTTAGGGGATGATTTCTCACTTTCCCTCTCGCTGTTTGTCTCTCTCTGGTGAGTACATGTGCCCTATGGCAAAAACCTTTAAAAAAAAAAGAAAAAGAGAGAGAGAAGAGAGAAGGAGAGAGGGAGAGGGAGAGAATTCTGAGGGGTTTAAGGATTTTTCTTTCATAACTCATAATCCATTACATGAGACAGGCTCAGCAGATAAAAAATTTTTTTTTTTTTTTTGGAGAGATTTTCACTATAGGGCGCGTGCACTCGCCAGACAGACAGAGAGAGACATAGAGACAGAAAGCGAGAAATCACCCCCCAGGGGGGATGGTCACGCCACAATCCCTTCTCCTCCATTCTCCTCTCGGGATCTTGGGCATGCACGCACACGCACCCGGCGTGAGTTTTAAGCCACCGGGTCTGGGATGCGAACCGTGGTCGACTACGTGGGAGTCCAGCGACATAGCCATTACGCTAACTGCTAGTTCCCAGCAGATAAAATTTGAAAGGGAAAAGGACAAAAGCATTTCTGAGCCTAGCCTAAAAAAATATACAGAGAACTCAAAAATGTCATGAAAAAAATGGAAGTAAAGTACAAGTTTATTCTGGTGAAAAAAAGTCTAAATTCATGCATAATTTTTCACGATACAGACTTTTCATGAACATTTTGAAGACCCTTTGTATAGCGGGCACAAAGAAAGCACTGACTCCTGCAGCTGGGCAAGAAAAAAGGAGAGGAACCTGCCTATCTAGAGATTTTACCAACGGCTGTGCTGAAAGCATCCCTCGGAAGTCACCTTTGATGCCTCTGAAACACTGAAGTCTCACCCAACTTCCTTCAATCTGAGCAGGTCTCTCCTCACTGCCAGCCCTCACGTGCCTTCCATCCCAGGAGGCCAGAACAAGATACAGAAGGTTCCACGCTAGCTCAGACATCCACTCTCCCCAGCTAAATTTTCCTGATTGTATGGGACGTGGAGGACACTAACTTCCTTAGGGCTGAAAGCCAGCTTTTTGCTTGAAATAAAAAGTTAGATAAACCAGCACAGGTATCCTCCCCAAATACTGCTAACGGAGTTCCAGTCAAAGGCTGGTAAGATGTAATTTATACTAGCAGCAATAGACGTACCAGATAAGGCAAATAGCAGAAAATTTAAGCGCTCTGTTTATATACAAAATAAATTATTGATTACATTTTTTATCTAAGTTTTTACTTTCCCCTTTATTATTTGGGATATTAACATATCTCCACCAATACAGGGAATTTGTGGCAATTTAAAAATCATACCAGGAGCCTAAAGTAAAGTAAAAAATGTCTTCCCTATAAAATATCACAGGGAGAAAAAGCATTTAAAATGGTGACCTTGGGGCTGGCAGGTGGCATCGTGGTAAGGGTGCTGGACTCCCACATGGCCGACCGCGGTTAAAGTCCTGGACCTGGTGGCTTCCTTTCTCACTTTCCCTCTCTCTCTTTCTCTGTCTCTCTCTGATCAAACTAGAAAATAATAATAATAAATAAAGTTAAATAAAATAATAGTTTTAAAAAAAATTAAAAAGAAAAATAAAATAGTGACCTGTTCACACATTTGATTCTACTCCTACACTTAAATATGTTCATAAAGCCAAATTCTATTACATAACACAACATTTCAGTTTCAAGATAAATACTTATGACATAAACATTTAATATGCATAAAACGTTTGTGGTCAATCCATTCATATGAGTAACAAAGATTATCTTAAAGTCATACAATTTACTGGGTTAAAAATGCATCTGACAACCTAATACCTTATATATGCTTTTTGCACTCATATTTGAGTTTGGTATAGGATAGGTTTAGTACCTAAGGAACATGGAGCACTTTGAAATACTGCTTAAGACAAATTGTTAAGTTTCCCTAATCAAAATGATTTATTTCTGCTTTCCATTGGAGGAAAAAAAGTCATATTCATATACGAAGAAAAGAAATGTGGCTCTCTTAGATCATGAGGCCAGCCTTCTGTCAAACTTTATTATTGTTATATGTTATGGTAATCTGTCATCAGCAATCTTTGATTTTGCCAGTTAATTATTTTGGGGGTGCTACAAATATCCCCAAGTAACATAGCAAACTGGTTTTTCTTTTATTCCTTCCATGAGAAAGAGAAACAGAGATAGAAAAAGAGAAAAAGACAGCACCCCAGTAGGGTTCCCATGCCAATCCCATCCTGTCTTACCCAGCTGGGACCATGGGCATGTGTGCATTCCTAGTGTGAAGAAGACCCTGGGATATGAACCCGGACTTCATATCCCTGTGGATCTAGCTGCACCACCACTGCACCAACTGGCCCCCAAATGGCAAACTTAATAAATGTGAGTATTCTGACTGCTCCACTGACTAGCAGTTTTCCCAGATCGCTCCTCCTCTGGTTCTAGTCCCAAAGACACAAATTTGAAATTAGGGCAGTTAATAATCCCAAAATGGCCTCTATGTGTTCAACTGAAAGCAGTTTTGGTCTCTTGCTTTATTTATTTATTTATTTTTAAGAATTATTTACCTAACTTTATTTTAATATTATTATTTTAATTTGACCAGAGAGAGGGAAAGTGAGAAAGCAAGCCATCACGTCTGGGACTTAACCATGGTCAGCCATGTGAGAGTCCAGCACCTTAACCACCATGTCACCTGCTGGCCTCAGATTTCTCACTTTAAATCATAAGCTGGACATGATTCAACTCATCGAGAGGCATGTCCAAAGCTGAGACAAGCTGAAAGCTGGGCCTCTTATGCTGGTTAGCCAAGAAGTGAATGCAAAGGGAAAGTTCTTAAAGGAGATTAAGAGTGTTATTCCCTTGAACACATCAATAATATGTGAAAACTTTTTATTGCTGATATGGAGAAAGTTTCAGCGGACAGATTAAATCAGCTATAACATTCCCTTACTCCAAGGCCTGATCCAGAGCAAGGACTTAACTCTCTTCAATTTCATGAAGGCACAGAGAGGTGGAAAAAGCTGTAAGAGAAATGTTCAAAGCTAGCGGGGGCTGGTTTAAGGAAAGACTCCGTCCCCGTAACATAAAAGTGCAAAGTGAAGCAGCTAGCGCTGATACATTAATAGAAGTTGCTGCAAGTTATCCGGAAGATCTAGCTGAGATCACTGAAGAAGGTGGTTATACTAAACAACACATTTTCAATGCACATGAGTAGCTTTCTGGTGGGGAAAGTTTCCACCTAGGACTTTTGCAGCTAGAGAAAAGTCAATGTGCCTGCTTCAAATTTCAAAACGTATCCTGACTCGTTAGGGACTACCCAGCTAGAGACTGTAAGTTGAAGACAATGGTCGTCTATCATTCTGAAAATCCTCTGAAAGTCTTCAGGAATTATTCTACATCTACTTTGTGCTCTATAAATGGAACAATAGAGCCTGGATGATGGTATATCTGTTTATAACAGGGTCTACTTATTTTTTTCTTTTTTAAAATTTTGCTAGAGGGCATGTGTGTTCGATGAAGACAGAGAAGGAATGAAAGAAAGCTTCCCCTATGGGGCATAGCCACACCACAATCCCTTCTCCTACATCTTTATCTCCTTTTGGGATTTTGAGCACACATGAACATGTGCCCAGGGTGTTTCTCAAGCCTCCAGGTCTGGGACTTAAACTGTACAGTTGGCCATGTGGGATCCAGTTGCCTCACCTACCAGACCACAGGCTGGCCCAGTTTACTCACTATTTGAAGCCCACTGTTGAGACTTACTGCTCAGGAATAAAAAAACAAAAGATTTCTTTCAAACCAGCAGATGGTATAAAGGGTAAGGCAGCTGGATGGCACATGGCTGATGCACAGTTCCAGTCCTGGACCTGGTGGGTTGAAAAACATGCTAGGTGTGTGTGCATGCACACCCAAAATCCCAAGAAGAGAATGGAGAAGGGACTGCAGCATGGTCATCCTCTCTGGGGGTTGCTTTCCCAATTTCCCTCCTTCTCTCTGTCTCTCTCAGGTGAATGCAAGCTCATGATAGCAAAAACAAACAAACAAACAAAACATCTCAGACTATCTTGCAATTGAAAGAATCTTTTACTCATGCATGATTTTGTAACAGAATGCTCTAGTCATTGAAAAAATATTGGCTGACCGAGTTATGCACATCTTCCATATGTTGAGGTATTTTATTAGGTAGTATCGAAGCTTCACATTGATTAATAACCCCACTGATCAATGAGAAAAGTCTAACTATTGGGAAGGTATCAAGCTCATGGTGGTAATACATTTTCCCAAATTCTAAAGTTTTATGGAAAATGCAAATTTTCTCACTAGTAAAGAATATTTCAGTTTTTGTAGCAGATTGAGTTTGTTTTTAAGAAATGTGGCTATCTTCCCAAGCCGTGCTAATCATGACTTGTTGATCAGATGTTTTTTCAAATAAAAGTAATGTTTCACCAAAAAAACCCAAAAACAAAAACAGTGCGCAGTTCAGCAAACAGCTCAAAATTAAAAAGAAAAAAGCATACCCATGATTTTCCTAGAAACATCTACCATACTTCTATATATACTTCTCAAGTGTTCGGTATATATTCCCTGTTTAATCATATATAATACTCTAAGGGTTGAGACTTGATAAAATTTATAATTTTAACTGCTTCGTCAAGGACATTTAGAAAAACCGGCATTATTACTATTTCCTGCAAATGCCTAGCAGCAAGAAATACAATGACAGCTTGATGTCACTGGCATGACTTATGCTTAGACACCAGCAATTTCCCTTGCCACTGGTTTAGTGCCGAGAGCAAACACCAACACAGTAAAAAGCAAATGTCTAAGCAAATTACAAAAGTAGTTTTGACCTCCTGAAAGGGACTACGGGACGATCACGGGTCCTTTTTGCTGCCTGACCAACTTTCAGAACCACTGTCTCATGCATAGATAGTGCCTAAAACTGAAAAATGAAATGGCAATATAAGTAAATTATTTTAAAATAGGAAGGTCAATGCTAAGAGTCAATGACAGCCTATCTGTTCACAACATGGTTTACTGAGGTTGTTCTTCAAGAAGGGTAAGCTGGGGCTTACATCTTCCATAATGAGCATTGTGCTATTACTTGACTTTTTAAGGGCATGTATTATTTTTGGTTAAAAACTTGAAGAAAATAGCTAAATACATCCTTATCAGCAGACAAATAATTTGCTCCTTTTTTCAAGGGTGTCCCAAGTACTCTGTGTTCTGGGAGACCCCAAACTCTTCACACCACAGAGTAGTCATGAAAAAATCAGAAACTTAGTGATAAGCTATTATATTAGAAAGCTGGAAAACAGTGCCTCATCTCATTAGAGAAAAATAGATATTAACTAGAAAAAAATTTGCAAACTAAAGCAGAAAGCTCCTACAGAAAGCTACTTCTGCATACGTTTTCATAACTCTTTATACGTCCATGCTTGACATCACCATTTACACTGACTACATACTTTCCGTAGGACACACAAAAAATATTTTCTCTCAAGATCCCAAACAGGTGAAGATGCACTAGGAGGCAGAAACACTGCACAAAAACGTCATAACGAAGCTACACATTTCCTAGGGGAATTCATGATAGAACTTAGAAGAAAATCATACCTGATAAGGGGAATCCTGTGTTAAACGAGATCTCTCAGAATTCTTTAAACTGCGCTGCTGAGCAATGAAGCGAATCAGATGGTTTGTTTCAGGAGAGCCCCGAGCACCAACTGTGGAACGTCGCCTAGATTTTTTAAGGTAGGATGATGATTTGCCTGTAATGAAACTCTCTTATGAATTAGAACGGACCAAGGCAATCATCAGCAATCACGCCTAACACCTATGATACGTCAGCCCCAGAGAAGCATAATTAAATATGTTATAGAAATCAAAGAATTATTGGCGACGTTGTTTATACGAGGGAATATCAAAGAGTTGGTGGAAAAATGGAATTAATGTTAGAGTTTATTTTGGTGCAGTTTTTGAAATCTATGCATACGCTTTTCATAATATGCATTTCCCGTGAACTTTTTGAAGACTCCATGTATCAGGTGGATACAAACCTGTGTTTTATTCTGATTTAGCTACTAGAACAGAGCCTCACACATAGAAGGAATAATTAAAGAGTTGTTGAGTAACTTCGTAAATATAATTTTCATTTTGGTTCCATGTTTGCTGCACATAGAGGTAGTTTGCCTTTGACTAAGAACTTCTTTTTCTAAATTAGTCTTATCCTCAAGGATTGAAAGGAAAGATCTCCCCCAGGTACATGTAATCTCATGTTCCTAATTCTTCAGATTTGGTTTCTCTTTGATACCCACTGTCCTGTAACATAAAATCCTGAATTTTGGTCACATGCCTAAGTACAAAAAATGAATCCAGATTTTTAAAGTTCTCAGTGATGCTCTTAAGAAGGGAACACAGAATGCTGTCCTACCCTGGCCTTGTTTCATTTATGCATGACCTGGTCTAGTGCCCTTTGACTCAGTCGCCCATGATCCTCCATTTCCAAATGCTGTTCTCTAATCCATTCCACTCCCCTATTTCTTTCTTCTTCATCTAAGTCAGACTTCACAAGTGAATCTCATTTCTACTATTTGAAGGCCCTGAGTAAATTTTCTCTTTGATATTTGCAAAAAGAGGCACACCCCAATCTTTTGATGTTGTATTTTTCTTAATTGTTCTTCAACTTTCTCTTATTTTGGCTATTCATAAACATAGAATATATTATTATCTGTATCAAGCACCTGTTCATATTCCATGTGTTAGGTCAAAAATGAATCCCATACATACACATTCTTTTCCAGTAGGGCTGGAGCAAAACTATTAGGTACATTATTACCCTAGGGACATGAGACACTGTCACCTCTGCTCCACTAAATGAACTGTATATGACGTGCGCACAGAAGCATCCCTAAACAAGCAAGTTTGCAGGTGTCAATCAAGCAGTATGAAAGTGTAAATGAATAAAATTCAAGTACATTAAAGTTATGTTATGAAAAGCATCTACTACAGAAATGACAACTTCACTGACCTGAAGCGTTCTTAACAAAACTTTCAGGCGTAATTCCCAGTTGCTCTACTGTTACTGTGGAAAAGTTCAAAGGTGATTTAAAAGGATCTGGTGTACAAAGATTAGGAGTTAATTCTGCTGCAGGCTTCTGAGGAGTCACCAGCTTTCCAGTTCCCAAAATGAAGGAGACGTTTTCTGAAACCGACATGTTTAAAGAGCTAAACGTCATCATCAAGACAAAAACTTAAACTTAAAATTTCACAAGGAGGAAGATCACTACATACCTGCATTATTAATAGCAGACTCCTTAGTTTCAGAGTCCTCCAGAGCTTTTAAATTGGTATCCATCTAAGATACAGGGGGAAAAAAATCGCATAAACAAAATTAATGTGATTTGACCAAGAGCCTCATTTAAGACTGAATTCTAAATCAATACCGCCATAAAAATACATGTCATGAAAGTACATTTGGAGAACAAATTAAAGCGAAATAAATTAAAGAAACTCCTCTTTAGGACGAAACAAAACAGATCCCATAAACAAGCCAGGGCTTTACAATTTTAGCAGATAACCAAATCATCAAGTACCCCGTCAAGGGTGCAGCTTTGTACATTTCCAGAAATTCTGTTTCAGCAGGTCTGGATGGGCCCAGAAATCTGCATTTTAAGGAGCACCCCCCCCCCCCCCCCCGGAGGCCTTAAGACCACCACTATCTGCTTGTGGGCGGGATCAGTCGAACGAGCTTCGGAGAAGCAGTCCGGTGAGCAGCACTGTTGTGCTACCGTTGAAATCCGAACCAGGACACTAGCCTACCTCTCACGCGCAACTCAAGTGCTCCGACGCCTCGGTTTATCCGGAAAGCTCCGCAGCAGACTGCAGTCGCGGTTGTCGTGCCTTCCGAAACCCGGATCTTGGGTTCAGAAGGTTAGGCTTGATGTAGTATCTGCTGTCTGCTGTCAACCCGGGAGGTGCTGCTCCCCAGCTCCCCAGTCCGGTGTCCAAGCTGTCTAGAACCTGACCTCAGCCCGCGCTCAGCCCACCTCGCCGGCTCCGCCGCCTCCGCCCGCCTCCCGATTCAAATCGCCGGCCCCGCCTTCACCGCGACCGCCAGTACTCTTCGAATCTCTACGCCGCTGTCCTCGCACGTGTCGGTGCGCACCCCTACCTCTCTCATACCTCTGCCCCGCAGTCTGAGGCACAGGAACACCTTCCTGAACTCCTTGAGGAGCCACCTTTAGCTGCAGGTGACTCACTCAATGGACATCACGCGCCTAACTTGTGACCATGGGGACTATTTTACCACGGAATGACGCGGAGCAACCTTTCTGTTAGTGTTTGAACCGCCTCCTGCCTGCTGATTGGATGTTGCAAACTTCGAAAAGACTCATTGGACCAATCCTCACAAAACGACGGGGGCTCTTACCCAATCAGCCAGTCCCGACGGCAGCCGTTTCTTCCGAAGGTTGGATAGATGGGCGGGGCTAAGGCAGAGGGCGGTGCTGACTGGTGTGAGGGTCAAGTCTAGCGCTCCACCTTCTTCCTCTAAACCCCGCCTCCGTATGCAGATAAGCGATACCTAGAAATGAGTGTGCGCTTGCTCAGTAACGTTCCGAGCCGTCGTTCGGCTCCAGGTTCCGTTCTGATTGGCGGACACTTCTTCCCGTCTGCTAGTGTAGAGTCACTCTTCCCTCCCTCCACCCATCGGGCCTAGTCTAAGCCTACCCAGTGCAGGGCGTTGATTGGCTGAGTTCGGGCCGCCTCCGCGGGCTGATTGGAGAAGCTCAGTGTCAGTCTCGGAGAGGTGGGGGAAGGGCCACAGGCAGTCTGAGGAGCCTAGGGGCGGGGTGGGAAGGAGGACCGGCCAACCCGGGGGTGTGGGACCGAGAGTGCGTGTGGTGTGTCCACAAGAGAAGGAAGGTGGCGAAGGGAGGAGAGCTCGAGTGGGTGGAGGGAGGGGAAGGGCGGGAGGAGAAAAAGGTGGGAGGAGGACAAGGTGGGAGGGTGGCGGCTCACTCAGGACCCAGCGGGGGCAGCGCGATGAGGCGGGTGACCCTGTTCCTTAATGGCAGCCCCAAGAATGGAAAGGTAAGGGGGTCGGGAGGGGGCGCGGCTGGCGGGCCGTGGGGGCGAGGGCAGCGGACGCCGGCCCGACTGCTGGGCAGCGGGCTGAAGTTGGGCAGCGGCTGAGAGGTGGGCGTGCGCCGGAGTCCCGGGCGCCCACGAGGGGAGCATCGGGTCCCCGCGGCCTCCTTCCGACCCTCGGATCTCACCCCCGAGCCTGCCCTTAACTCAGCTGCCTGGGACACCAGCGCAGGTGCAGCTGCTGCTCCAGGTTCCCGAATCCAGGGTGCGGGTCCAGAGGGACGGAGGGGACGGAGGGCCGCTGTCCCCGGAGCGCTCGGTGTTGATGTACGTCTTCCCCTAGTGCGCCAAGACCCCGCTTCCTCCACCCCTGCTAGAGAAGGCGCCTGTGTCCACCTTTCGTGCTGAGTAATGGTGAGCTCGGGAAAGTGGTAGTGATAACTTAAGACATGTAAGAGTGCTAAGGTAAAAAGAAATAAACTACCAGTGATCGAATAAAATATTCTTCCATCCGAGGTCGAATAGAGAGTTTAAAAATTGAGACTTTTTCTTGATGATTTCCCTCCCTTTTAGGTGCCCCAAATCCTCCAAGCCCCGCCGCCGCCAAACTCTGTACTCGTTCTATTATTTTGTCTTATTTTGGTTCCTTAGAGGACTGTGACAATAGACCGAAATGGATCGATTTGACAGTGGCCTTTGCTGTGTTAGGCCTTTGTTGAGGGCGTGGTGCTAAATAGTTTTCCAATGCTGGAGCAAGCCCAAATGACTCCTGATCCTTCTCAGCCTCTTGCCCCACCCATGAAAGTTGTTCTGCTTCTTTGGAAAATTTTGACTGTTCAAGGCATGCACGTTTATTCTCTGGCTTAATGATACTCAAAGTAACCAAGCCTTTAGAGTCTAAGGTAAAGGTTGGCCTCATTCTATTATTTGCCAAAATACTCTGCTTCTGCATATTCTGGAAACATTTTAAGACTTTAAATAGCAAAACTATCCAACAGCATGAAAAACAGCTTTCCAGCTACTTTGCAGTTTTGAGTAAACACACTCTGAACATTTGAACCAAATCTGGTTTGTGGGCTATAATTTTTGTGTTCTCCTGGTCTTAGAGATTTAATACTCAGACAAAACAGAACTGGTATAAATTCAAATTCTTGAATTTCATGAACGCTGCATCAAAAATGTGCTTCACAAACTTTACATTGCTTTTGACTTTTATTAATCATTTCTAAGGCAGTTTTGTTGTTAGCTACTACTCAATCTAAAACTTTTATAGTTATAGGAAGAGAAATTTATTGATAGTATTTCTTTTTTTAAAAAGAATTGTTTTGTTTTACTTTAGTTATTTTAACTTGACCAGCGAGGGACAGAGTGAGAGTGAGAGAAAGTGAGAAGGCAAGCCACCAGGTCTGGGATTCAAACCATGGTCAGCCATGTGGGAATCCAGCGCCCTCCACCACCACGATACGGATAATATTTCTTAAGCAAAGTTACAACTCTATGTTCTCAAAAGCAAACCTCTGATTGACCCTTTTTTCCCATCTCTGCTAAGTTATTCCATGAGACAAAAATGTGTAGACCCAGCCAGCCAGAAATATTTATGCTGTAAATCTCTTCTGAGTCCACTGAATTTTGCTAGCAAAGATGGCTGAGTTGATCTTTCCGTATATTTAATATTTTAAACCTATCTAGTTTTGAGTAGGTTACATTTCATTATTATTTAAATTTTATTTACTTTAAAAATATTTTGCTAGGTAGGCCAGCAGGTGGTGTGGAGGTCTGCTGGATCCCATATGGTTTAGTACATGGTTTGAATCCCAGACCTGGTTGCTTGAAAAATCACATTGGGCATGTGTGTGTGCATGCGCAAAGTATGGAGAGGAGAATGGAGAAGGGACCCCCCCCCCCACGGGATGATTTCTCACTTTTCCTTTTTCTCTCTTTTTGTCTCTGGTGAGTACATGTACCCTATAGTAAATCTAAAAAAGGTTTTTTATTGCTAGAAGTCTCAGAAGATTTGAAAAAAATGCACCTCAAATACAGATAAGTATGTTTATTACAAAGATCATTAAAAAATCAAAACTGGAAAATACTAATAGGATTTGGTGTTAAAAGAAAACAATGCCATCATCCTTACTACTCATCTGGAGAACATATTTTAAGCCAGAGTTATCGATTTGGTTTCCCTTCAGCTGATTTAAAGATATTGTTATAAATACTCATGACAAAAGAGCAGAATAATACAGTAATGATAGTATTTTATACACAAATACATATGAATTGATTATATTTAATTGGATTAGCTTGATCGTGACATGACTGGCCATTAAGAACATGCAGGGCCAACTCTGTGACTTCAGGGTTAAAGCAGCCAGATTCCACATTGCTAACACTGGGTCCCTGCCCCAGTCCCTTGAAAAACATGCCAGGCATGTGTACTTGAGTGCCTAAAATCCCAAAAGGAGGGAGAGATTGGGAAGGTTTGATCATGCCTCATCAGAGGATGCTTTCTCCCTCTCCCTATCTTTCTCTGTCTCTTTCACTCTCTGTTGAGCAGCCCTCTTTCTCACATGCACATACAATGCAGAAACAAAGTGCTACTCTGAAATATACTCTGATTTTCCATCTACCAGTTGGAGTATCTGTGTCACATTATCTTCTCATTTGCCTTCTTTCTAGTTTTGTTTCCAGGTCTTAAGAATCATGAAATAAGTATCCTCCCTATGGCTTGTTTAGTGGTTGCCAGATTATGACCCATGAAGCCCCAGGTGGAGAGGTGAAGAGTTCTTACAGGGTATTACATCATATGCTTGCCATGCATTTTCTGTATGTCGTAATGAATAAATGTATCTAATCAGTATTTTTTTGGGGGGGGAGATTTTTGCTATAGAGCACCTGCACTCACCAGAAAGACAGAGAGAGACAAAAAGCAAGAAATCACCCCCCGGGGCGATGGCCAAGCCACAATCCCTTCTCCTCTATTCTCTTCTCGGGATCTTGGGCACACACACACACACACACGCCTGGCGTGAGTTTAAGCCACCAGGTCCGGGACTCAAACTGCAATCTACTACATGGGAGTCCAGCGACATAGCCATTACGCTAACTGCTGGTCCCGCTAATCAGTTTTTTTTTTTGATGTTGAAAATAGGACTATGCACACAGAAGGTATGTCAGATGATCCAGGAAGAAAATATACCTATTATTTATGTGTTTTACTTAAAAATATAAAATAATATGCAAACTTGATTTTTCTAATCCAGAAAGACATAGATGCCTCCTACCACTGAAAATGTCAGTTGGTCTCAAGTCTTCTATGAGAGGAAAAGGCCTTCACATATGAGAAAGTTGATAGTGCCTTTGTCACTAATTGATTCATGTTGATTGTGATATAGAAGCTTACAGGTGCCACATTAATATTTGTATCATCCAGCTTTAACTAAATTAACCTTAACTAAGATGCTAAGTAGCTTTAAAAGATTCTTTAAAGGAAAAAAAAAATTAAAAATGAACAAAAAAAAGATGCCTTCAAAGTGGGCATGGTGGTTAAGGTGCTAGATTCCCACATGGCTGAATACAGTTCGAGTCCTGGACCCTTGAAAATCACGCTGGGCATGCATGCATGTGTGCTCAAAATCTTGAGGAGAATGGAGGAGAAGGGACTGTGTGGTGTGGCCATCCCCTGGTGGTGGTGGTGGTGGGGGGGTGATTTCTTACTTGTTCTCTGTCTCTGGCAAGTGTGCATGCCTTGTGGCAAAAGCCTTAAAATTCTTTGGAAGAAACTGCAGATTGAAGACAATTATGCAAGCACGAGTAAACAAGAAAATGGAAAAGCTGCCACCTCTCCTACTATAAACATGAGATTAAAATAAGTGGATCTCTGGTCTGGCAGCAGTAGCACAACGCTCTGTGATGCTGGGCTACATGGAAAGATCTTGGACTGGGAATCCTCCCTGTATATATGTAGGGTGGACAAATGCCTACCTTTTATGTGGCCTGGCTGGCAGAGGCTGGGAGTGGATCTCAGCATCAAGATCTTCACGGGAACGCCTCTCTCTCTCTCTCTCACACATACTCTCTATCATAAAAGAAAGAAACTATAAAAACACTTGGAGAAGATTCAAAGGTTAAAAAAATCTTTAAAAAAAAAACAACTAAACTCTTTGGATCTGAGAAGTCAAAGGTATCAAGTTTAAGTCCTGTTTAATAATTCCTATTAACAGTCAACCTCTATGTATATATGAGGGACTTTAAGAACCTTGTGAAAAACAATGGAATTGAAGTAGGAGTTTATTTTGGTGCAAAAATTCTGAAACCCATGGATAGTTTGTTTTTATTTTTTATTTTTTTGTAATACTCATTTTCCGTGAACTTTTTAGCAGACTCCTTATATTGTTCCTTAAAATATTAGCCAATGATAGGAT
The DNA here is from genome assembly GCA_026018925.1 of Tupaia tana. NCBI lineage: Eukaryota > Metazoa > Chordata > Mammalia > Scandentia > Tupaiidae > Tupaia > Tupaia tana. The sequence continues at coordinate 176,504,975 of JAKSZU010000002.1, read as the reverse complement.
GAGGTCATCACACTTAGCAAGATATTTAAAAATATTTTCCAGTACATGGAGGAAAAACGGCTTCAGACTGTATTTGACAGGATCTCACTAGAATTAGTAATATTTAAAGAGAAGTCTTACTGGTCAATAAATAGCCTAAGTCAGTAAAAGTTCTCATATCACTTGGGAAAACATGTTCTTTTTGGCAGTTGTATATAGTTTGTAAGTTGTATATAGTTTATGAGTGGTATGTAGTGTATAAACAATGTTTGAACACACGCCCCAAAACGTCTTATTTTTTTTTTCTTTTTTTTTTTTTTTTGGGGGGGGGAGAGGTTTTTGCTATAGGGCGCATGCACTCGCCAGACAGAGAGACATAGAGACAGAAAGCGAGAAATCACCCCCCAGGGGGGATGGTCACGCCGCAATCCCCTCTCCTCCATTCTCCTCTCGGGATCCTGGGCACGCACGCACATGCGCCCGGCGTGAGTTTTAAGCCACCAGGTCCGGGACGTGAACCGCGGTTGACTACGTGGGAGTCCAGCGACATAGCCATTACGCTAACTGCTGGTTCCCTCAAAACGTCTTATTGATGGAGTACGTAGTCAAAGGCATCTGAAGCAGATAGTTCTAGAAAATTGGGATCTTTAAATTTTGGGGTAAATTTTTGGTTGTAAAGATTGTTCCAGGGATGGACCAGCAGATGGTGTGATGGTTATGTCACCGAACTTCTGTGTATTTAAGTCCTGGACCCAGTGGCTTAAAACTCACGCCGGGCGTATGTGCGTGCGTGAGTGCCCAAAATCTCAGGAGGAGATTGGAGGAGGACTTGCAGCTTGGCCATCCTCCTTGGGATGGGGTGGGAGATAATTTCTCACTCTGTCTCTGTCCAGAGAGCACACATGCCCTATTGCAAAAACCTTAAAAAAAAAAATTAGCTCTGAAAGTGTCAGTTATGCTTGCACCTTTCATCCTTTCTTCATCTCAGAATTCCCATTGTTTCTTTCTCTCTCTTATTTTTTTTTTTTTTTTTTTTTTTTTTAATTTGAGGTTTTGTTTGTTTTAAGGCAGGATCTTGCTGTCGTGATCCTGAAAAGCTGGAGGGCTGGAGAATGAGCAATGTGATCAGATCCTTTGAAGGACCTTTCTTTCATGTGCACCTGTACCCTCTATGAGTAAAAATTTTTAAATACTAATACTTAATTACAGGAGTGTAATTTAGATAGCTATATTAAATTTGCGTCCATGTTATGGTATACATAGAGAAGTGAAAGAAACACGGAGGGAGAAAGTTGCTGGTAGGGTAAGGAGGGGATAATTAATATCAGGCCAAAGAAAGCCATGTAGGATAGACATACAAGAAGCAGAGATAAATAATAGGAGAGAGAAACATTTAGAAAATTCTTAATATAATAGCAACTGTAATATAAAAATGGTGGTATTGGAAAGGAGAAGCTTCTTACCCTCCCCTTACCGAACCTTACACCCATAAAAGTAGTTTGGCATGTAATTTGGTCAATCACTTTGTCCTTCGCACTCTTGTTTCTTGCCTTACTCTTTGTGTACTCTTTGCCTTAAAACAATGAGGTTTGCTGTATGTGGTGCTCTCTGTGCTTTATTTCTCCTCCTTTTCAACCAGGAATATGTATATGCAATAACAATTCTAGACTCTTGCAGAAGTGAAAAATGACAGGAAATATGGAGTTATAGTCATTTAAAAAAAAAAAAAAAACATGTTTTAAGGTTTTGCCATAGAGTGTGTGCACTTGCCAGAGAGAAGGAAAGTAAGAAATCACCCTCCAGGGAATCTTGAGCATGCATGCACATGTGCCAGGTGTGAATTTTTAAGCTGTCAGGTCCAGGGCTCGAACTACAGTCGGCCATGGGGAATCCAGCGCCTTACCTATCGCACTACCTGTTGACCCCCGTTCGAGTTTTTGTTTGAGAGAGATTTTTGCTACAGGGTATGTGTGCTCGCCAGAGAGACAGAGACAGGGAGACAGAAAGCAAGAAATCACCCCCCAGTGGGGATGGCCACGCTGCCGTCCCTTCTCCATTTTCCTCTCAGGATTTTGGGCATGGAAGCACATGCACCCAGAGTAAGTTTTAAGCCTCCGGGTCTGGAACTCAAACCACAGTTTACTATATGGGAGTCTAGCGACATAACTGTTACATCATCTGCTGGTCCCCCCATCCCCATTCAAGTTTTAATTATTTATGGTATACCTGCTACGGACAAGACAATCTACCAAGTGTTTTGCAATTTTTAAAAAAAATTTGGTAAAATATATGTAACACAAACTTTACAATTTTAACTATTTTTAAGTGTATAATTTATTAACATTAAGTACATTCACAATGTGTGTGGCCATCCTCACTATTTATTTCCAGAACTTTGTCATCATTCCAAACAGAATGATTAAGCAATAATTTAGCAATAACTTCATTCCCATGTCTGTCTTGATAGCCTTTATTCTACTTCCTGTCTCTAAGAACTTGCCTTTCCTTTATTCTACTTTCTGTCTCTAAGAATTTGCCTTTTCTGAGTATGTATTATTTGTCCTTTTGTATGTCTGGCTTATTTCACTTAGCATAACGTTTTCAAGGCTCATTCATTTTATAGCATGTATCAGAATTTCATCCTTTTCAGACCTGACAAATATTCCTTTGTATGTATATTTCACATTTTGTTTATCCAGTCATCTGCTTATGGACACTTGGGTTATGGCTTTGTTTCTTATATTTGATTTAGTTCCTTTTAAACTATACTTGCCCTTGGCCCTTCCCCAGAATGTTCCAGCTTTCGGTGCTCTCCTGGCCTTCATCTCAGATCCAAGAGAAAGAACCTATGTCGCTGGACTCCCACGTAGTCGACCGCGGTTCGTGTCCCGGACCCGGTGGCTTAAAACTCACACTTGGGCGCGTGTGTGTACGTGCCCAAGATCCCAAGAGGAGTATGGAGGAGAAGGGATTGCGGCGTGGCCAACCCCCCAGGGGGGTGATTTCTCGCTTTCTGTCTGTCTGTCTCTCTCTGTCTGGTGAGCGCACGCGCCCTATAGCAAAAAAAAAAAAAAAAAAAAACCTCTCCAAAAAACAAAAAAGAAAGATTGAATGCTTCCACATTAGCAGCAACTCTCCCATGCCCTGCTGTCTATTTATTCATTTATTTAACTGAAAAATTAAGTGTCCAGTGTGCTCTACTCACTGGTAGACAGAGAACCAGCCCAGATCCTCATTTCATATGGCATCTCTGTACAGTATTCTTGGGAAGTTAATTAGCTCTTCATGCTTCATGTTAGCTCTTCATTAGCTCTTCCTCATCTACTTTTGTTCATAACTTTCAAAGGTCATAACTAGTAAAGGTACAACCATATTAGTCAGCCACTGGGAACCCTCAGCGCAATTATGACCAGAGCTCAGAATTCACTTACAAGGAGGGATTTGCAACTCCCAGCTTAAGCAGTTACATGTTATCTTTCATACATACACATACACACAAACACACACATACACACACATACATATGTATGCACATTAGACTGTCTGATTCAAGGTAGGACAGATCAATTCATTGTCACCCAGTTATTTGCTATATTCAGAATGTTAGAGGAAAAAAAGAATGAGTCTATGTTAACTTTAGAACTAGAGCACTTTTTATCAAACCTTAAGATTATAGATTATTTTGTTCGGAGATAATGTCTTATTCTCTATTGATAGTTTTGGAATGCTTCAATATTAGGCAGTAAGTAAATATATGAGTCATAGAAAAAAAGGACTGTTAAGAATCTTTTGGAGGGGTCGGGAACCAGCAGTTAGTGTAATGGCTATGTTGCTGGACTCCCACGTAGTCGACTGTGGTTCGCGTCCCGGCCCCGGTGGCTTAAAATTCACGCCGGGCACGTGTGTGTGCGTGCCCAAGATCCCAAGAGGAGAATGGAGGAGAAGGGATTGCAGCGTGACCATCCCCCCTGGGGGGTGATTTCTCGCTTTCTGTCTCTATGTCTCTCTCTGTCTGTCTGGCGAGCACATGCACCCTATAGCGAAAACCTCTCATTAAAAAAAAAAAAAAAAAAAAAAAAAAAAAGGTAGAAAGAAAGGAAGGAAAAAAAAGAATCTTTGGAGGGGTCAGCACATAGTAGAGTGGTTACAGCGCTGGACTCCCACGTGGCTGACTACAGTTCAAGTTCTGGACCTGGTGGCTTGAAAATCATACCAGGTGCATGTGCATGTTTGCTCAAAATCCCAGGAGGAGAATGAAGAAGAGGGGATTGTGGCATGGCCATTCCCCCTAGGGGGGTGATATCTCACTGTCCCTTTCTGTGTGTGTGTCTCTCTCCGAAGAGTGCATGTACCCTATGGCAACAAAACAACAAAAAAACTTTTGGACTCTCCTTTTATAAATGATAACTTCATTTTTTTAGTCCTGTTGATATTGTGATGGTTTGTAATTTGTGCGTGGTGAAATTTATCATATAAGTTGTTCAAATTAATCTGGTATGTTTACAGGTGGTTGCTGTTTATGGAACTTTATCTGATTTGCTTTCTGTGGCAAGCAGTAAACTTGGCATAAAAGCCACCAGTGTGTATAATGGAAAAGGTGGACTGATTGATGATATTGCTTTGATCAGGTAACCTTACCTTTTGATAAACTGTCAACATTGTGTCCTTGGCTTCCTGATGCTCTGCTGTTTCCCCTAAGAAGTAGTTTCTAAATCATTGTTATGAATACAAAATTTTGGGGGCCAGCAGGTGGTGTGGTGGTTAAGGTGCTGGACACTCCCACGTGGCCAATCATGGTTCTAGTCCCAGACCTGGTGGCTTGCTTTCTCTTTCTCTCTCTCTCTGTCTCTGTTTCTGTCTCTCTCTCTGATAAAAATTTAAAAAATAAATCAATAAATGAATAAGTAAATAAAATTTAAAATAATTCAAAAAAAAGAATATAAAATTTTGGCCAGTGATTACCTAGAATTTAAGTCATTTGGACATAGGGTACATTGAGCAGATACTATATTCCAGTACATTGATAGACTTTCTGCATACTTCGTATATGGTTATGAAGAAATTTCTTTGTAGTACTAGCGATCATTCTAATTAGACCTACAGTTTTTAACATTAAAAATCTTATTGTTGTCTTTACTTTTATATGCCACTGCAGATTGTTAAATTACTTTTTAAAAAATGCTTTGAATTTTATAAACATTATAGAGACCGACTTTTGTGAATATTTGCTGAGTAAGCTACAATTTTAACTAGAGGTATCACCAGTGAACCACCACAATAGTGGAGGATTTTTTTGTTTTATCTTTAAATATCTCAGGCAGATTTATTTCTTTAAAACAAGCTTATGGTTCAACTCATTCCTTTCTCATAAGATCAAAGAATTTTGATTCAAAATGAGACTTAAAAGGGGACCAGCAGTTATTGTAATGGCTGTGTCGCTGAACTCCCATGTAGTCGACCGTGGTTCAAGTCCTGGACCTGGCGACTTAAACTCACGCCAGGCATGTGTGCATGCGTGCCCAAGATCCTGAGAGGAGAATGGAGGAGAAGGGATTGCGGCGTGGCCATCCCCCCTGGGGGGTGATTTCTTGCTTTCTTTCTCTCTGTTTCTCTCTGTCTTTCTGGCAAGTGCATGTACCCAATAGCAAAAACCTCTCAAAAAAAAAAAAAAAAAAAAAAGAGAGAGACTTAAAAGAAAACAAGACCAGCTGGTGGCATGGTAGTTAAGGTGGCTGGACCTCACATTGATGACTACACAGTTCAAGTTCTAGACCTAGCAGCTTAAACAAGCACTCTAAGCATGGGAGCACGCATGCCTAATATCCCTAGAGGAGAGGGTATTGTGGTATAGTCATCCACTATGGAGGGTGCTTTTTCTCTTACTTTCTTTCTCTCTACGGCATGTGCACACCCCATAGCAATTTTTTTAAAAAATAAAAGAAAGAAAAATTTTCATACTAATGAAAAAAAAAAGTTAAAAAGCAAGTAGAAAATAGTTCAAATCCAAATAATTATTTCAAATTAGAAGAATTTCTTAGTTTTCAGTATCTATTGCCCTGCTTCTTTCAGCTTTAAAGGATAATTGAGTTCCACTGTTGAATGATCGCCATCATCTAATTTTCTACTTAACAACCACAGACTCTGCTTCTATGAAAAATTTAGTGTGTTCTTACCATGACTTACAGGAAATAAAACCTTCTGCAAACATAGAAAGTCATAACTGAAGCCTTCTGAGCTATAAAACAGCAACCTGCTTATTAGTTTTTGGTTCACAGTGCAGTCTTTGATCATTTATTTATACTAATAGTAGAACTCATTGGGGAGGGGAGTAGGATATATACTGATGATCTGGAATTGTGAGTTATATGCAATAATTTATATTTGAGTGTATGGTGGTATGTGGTAGACTAAGTATAGTAGAGTTACTTCCAATTACAACTTTTCCAGATGAATATAAAAATTTATTTTATTTTCAAAGCACAGCAATTAGTAGCTAATTTGGCAGAGCATCTCGATAATTTATTTAGAGGTAAAGAACGTTAAAAAAAAAAAAAAGAAACGAGGCCTATGGCTTCAATCAGATTCTTTAAGCTTAGTAGTACCTTCTTTAGTTGATCAGAAAGTTGAATTCACATCATTTGGGTAGTGGGATTTTTTTTTTCACCCATTTTATAAGTACTTTTATATGTAGGATCTTTTTTTTTTATTTAAATTGAGAAAGTTAAGCGAGGGGGTTAAACATAACACTGGAAGCTTAGCTTCTTTGCAGTATAGATATCAAAACATCTTTTTATACATAATTCTAAGGAATTTAGATTTAATAGGTAATTAATATGACTTCTAAATTTTGATGGCTTTTTAAATTTTGATTTCCACAGGGATGATGATGTTTTATTTGTGTGTGAAGGAGAGCCATTTATTGGTAAGTGACTTCCTTAAAAACTAATTTTGGAGACCAGCAGATGGCATAATGATTACATTGCTGACTGTCACGTAGTCTATTGCAGTTCAAGTCCCAGACTTACAACTCATGGCTTACAACTCATGCCAGGTGCATGTGCACCTGTACCCACCCAAAATCCTGAGAGGAGAATGAAGAGAAGGGATTGCAGCATGGCCATCCCCTGGGGAGCGATTTCTTGCTTTCTTTCTCTGTCTTTCTTTGTCTTTCTGGCAAGCACACATGCCCTATAGCAAAAATCTCTTAAACTAATTTTGTTTGCTGAAATAATAAAGATGAAAAGCCAGGTATTTTAAATGATATTACCAAGTTTACCATTAAAAAAATCTGTGACTGTATTCAGATATTTACAGTGTTTTAAATTCTGCATTGGATATGTGTTCTAAAGTAATTACATGATTATATTTTGATATGGATAGCGTGTCTTTTACATGCCTTTAAAATACTCTTGATGTGTACATATTCATTATGACCCAATAGAGCAGTTTTGTTTTAGAAACTACAAGTGTTTTGTTTTGAAATTTTTCTTTTTGATGGTAATTGTCCAAAGTTCTCTTAAGTATTATATTTAATACACACCATTATATACTATAGTCTCTCCTCCTCTTAGTTTTACTTCTTCAAATGTGTTTAATGCTGGCCTCCAGTTCTTTTGTTATATCTCTAGTGGTTGTCTGAAACTCATTCTCTAGAAGAGTTCTCTCATAAGACCTGTGAGAATAGTATTCTCTGACATCTTACATGTTGGTAACAGTTTATGACTTCTATACTTGAAAATCAGTTTGACTGGGTATAAAACTGTAAGTCAAAGCTTATCAAATTTTAAACTTTAAGTATGTATAGTTTATTGGATGTCAGTTATACTTCAGGGAAGCTGTTGAGAAATTCTTGGGTCCCATTTATGTTACTCCATTTTATTCTGACTTGAAGTGTTATCATTCAAAACATCTTATCTTTCTTAACTGATTACTTTTCCTAGATCATCCAAAAGATTTTTCTTCTTGAAAGTATAGTAATTTTAGGGACTAGGAGGTAATGACGTGGTTAAAGTGCTGGATCCCACATCGCCAACTCTGTGGTTTAAATCCTGGACCCAGCAGCTTATAAAACAGGCCAGGTGCGTGGATGCATGCCCAAAATCCTGAGAGGAGGATGGAGGAGAAGGGATTGCAGCATGGCCCTCCCTGGTTGGGGGGTGATTTCTCATTTCCCCTCTCTCTGTCTTTTCAGTGGCAAGCCATGCACCCTATGGCAAAAATTAAAAGTAAATAAATAAAAAGTATTTTTTTAGTAGAATATTTATTGGTGTTTTAGGTTATTCTGGGTCAGTTTTCTCAGGTTTCTAGTAGGTCATTTCAGTATATATATTTAACTTCAGATACATTTTCTTGAAATTTAAGTTATATATGTTTTTTGCCCCTTTTGCTTTCATGTCCTTCCTTCAGGGCTCCTGTTGTACGTATGTTGGATCTTAAATGTTTATCTTTTACATTTGAAATATTCTATTAAATTCTTTTCAGCTCTTTATTTCTTTTTTACTTTTAAAGCTTTCTGCTTTTTTCTCCTTTTATTTCCCCTAAGGTGTTATTTGTTGTTATTTTTTACAGGGAATTAGTTTTTCTTAATTTGCGAACAAAGGATTGACTTAGGAAAGATTTTATTTTTTTTCATTTTGGGACTCTACAGTTCCCCTTTCTGATTTTTTGTTTTTGTTTTTAAATGGCATATACATCACCTTCTGATATAGTCTGGTTGTTAGACCTTCTTAATTTTTATCTGCACTTCTTTTTCTTTTGTCTCTTTTGTCTCTATTCCTTCCAACTTGGATTTTTTTCTCCAGCATCTTGTCAGTAGTTTCAAGCCTTGTCCTTAGAAAAAGAAAGTTTGATTGGTTGGTTTTGAGAATTCATTTCCAGCCCCTTCCAATTTTACTGCATACTACTTACCTCACTCACTTTTGGGGTAGGCATACCACTCTCACTTTCAGTCTGCAGCTCTCAAAGAGCATGCTGTTTTTGTAGCTATTAGTGTCAGTGAGAATACTTTATCTCCTAGTTTTGCTTTAGATGCTATTTGCAGTTTTGAAATTTTGAAATTTGCTGTCCTGGTAGCCCTAGTATGCGATTATATATGTTACAGTTTCAAAACTATATCACTGCTATCTTTATAGAATCCTTAATGTTTTTATTATTTTTTACATTGCATATCCAGATCCTCAGACAGATTCTAAACCACCAGAAGGATTATCAGGATTGCACACTGACTGGCTAACGTTAAATGTTGGAGGGCGGTACTTTACAACTACAAGGTAAGTGTGTGTATCTGTGTGCTAGAGAGAGAGAGAGAGAGAGAGAGAGAGAGAGAGAAAGCAAAAGGGATACTATGTATTATTTGTTCTTTCCTTCAATTTTCAGAAGTCCTTAAAAGATATTCAAATGTTTAAATATGCTATGTGAGCTGAAACCATTTTTCAGAACCTTTTTATTTTTTGAAGAAAAAAGTAGAACATGGTTTACAAGCCACTCCAGAGAAAGCATACAAAATGTGAAATTCAAGTGTTTTAGAACCTGCTCTTTAGATATTGAGTAATATACATTCAATACAAGTAAAAATGAACAATATTGAAATTTGTAGAGACTTAAAACTGCTTTATGTTAAAGGAAAAAAAAATGTTAAATTTGGAATATTTGAAATATTGTGTATAGCTTGCTAGGAGGATAGAATAGTATTTAAAGGAAACTAAAACAATATTTAATCAAAGGAAGAGCCAGATTAGAAAGGATTCTGATAAATGGCAACTTATTGCACGTTTTTGTTTCCCAGCATTACTCCTACCAGGTTATAGCATGCATCTTTTTGAGAGAGCAGCTGGGATCCAGTATACTCTTGACTTAAATATGTTTGTTTATAAAGACAAATGGAGAAATCAATTTTTTTCCCTGAATTCTTAGGAGCACTTTAGTGAATAAAGAACCTGACAGTATGCTGGCCCACATGTTTAAGGATAGAGGTGAGTGTAACATTGTTTCTACAATGGGTGTGATCTGTTTATATCTGTCTGTATTTTATAACTCCTGACCTTACTTTTTAACGATAACCATAATTATCACAAGAGTAAAAGCTTACTGATTTTTTACACAATTTTTTAGTCCATATATTTTTAACTTTGTTTTGTTTTGTTTTGTTTTGTTTTGTGGTTCTCATAATGATAACCCAGGTGTCTGGGGAAATAAGCAAGATCATAGAGGAGCTTTCTTAATTGACCGCAGTCCTGAGTATTTTGAACCCATTTTGAACTACTTGCGTCATGGACAGCTCATTGTAAATGATGGCATTAACTTACTAGGTGAGTACTTAATATAATTCCTTACATTTTTCAAGTTTAGGATGTTTATTTTTATAAAAGTGAAATATCTTTTCCATGTTTAAGATATTTTCACACGGTTGTGAGTATATCGAAGTATAGAAATAGATGCAGGCACAGGCAGTCTTTTAGGTGATAGTCTTTGTACTTACAACCATATGTCTAATGCATACATTTCCATTTTAGTTTCTAAGTAGATTTAGATTCGATCACAAGGGACTTAGGAGGATTTTTTTTTAAAGGTTTTTGCCATAGGGTGCATGCGCACACTGAATAGAGAGAAAGTGAGAAATCACCCTCCAGGAGGGATGGCCATGTTGCAGTTTCTTTCCTTCCGCTCTCCTCTCGGGATTTTGGGCACAGATGTCCAAACACCCTGCACGATTTTCAAGCCACTAGGTCCAGGACTTGAATTGCTGTTGGCCATGCGGGAATCCAGCACCTTAACTACCATACCACACCTGCCAGCCCCTGTTGTTTTATTATTATTATTTTTAATTTAGTTTTATATTTTAGAGAAATAGGGCACATGTGCTCATCAGAGAGACAGAGTGACAGAAAGTGAGAAATTACCCTTTGGGGGGATGGCCATGCTGCAATCCCTTCTCCTCCATTCTCCTCTTGGGATTTTGGACACACACACTGCCGAGTCTAGGACTTGAACCGTGGTCTACTACATGGGATTCAGCGATGTAACCATTATGCCATCTGCTGTTCCCTGTTTTATTTTTTAAATTGAACTGTGACTATGTCTTGGTTTCAAGTCATGGCCATTCCCATTGTATTGACAAGTAGAGTGCTGAAGACTGGAAATCATGCTTTGGATTCAATAAGAATGGTTAGAGTCTCAATTTTCCAATTTAATTGAAAACTACTTTGGGTGTAGTTTCTCTGAGCCCTCTTAGAAAAAAATGGGTTTTAAAAATACTTTCATCCCAGGGCCCGCGGGTGGTGTGGTGGTCAAGGTGCTGGACTCCCACATGGCTGATTGTGGTTTGGGTGCCAAACTTGATGGATTGCTTTCTCATTCTCTCTGTCTCTCTCTGGTGAGCTCACATGCCCTAGAGCAAATTAAATATAATAATGATAATAATAATTAATAAAAAAATTTAAAAATACACTTATCCCTGCTTGAGTGACAAGATTTTGGTCAAAGTGCATGGAGGTCAAAGAGCCTTTATAAAGCAGTAGCTGCATATGCAGATGCTATGAGCTTCAAAGTGACTGAATTGGGTCTAACGGAGGTACTTAGGAGTGGTGGGGAGTGCAGCCATTCTGAGTTCACTTGCCTGCTCAGCTTTGGCTGATTATTGCCATGTGGAAATGTGGGATTAGGGTCCCAAAGCCTTGATTTTTAGGGGAAAACTGGATATATCAAATTTTATGTGAAAGTTTCTCATTTCGAAAACACCATATGCCAAATACATCCGCTTCAGCCAGAGGACTGCTAGCCTGCAATCTTATGAAGTAAAATACAAAATACTCAGTAACTTTTATATTGCTATATTAAATTTTATATTCCCTTTAAAATGTAGCTATTGAAACTTATATGACATTATTTGACTCTCTGAGCTAGCTCCATAACTTTTCCTAATGAAATTTCATCAACTGTTGCTTTAAATCGCTTATAGCTTGTTTTTAATTTAGTTATTCTGCAGAAATTATTTTTTAAAAAAAGTTCTTTACTCTGTACAAATTTTTCTCTCTTTAGCATCTGTATCACTCTGCAGTAGCACCCTCCTTTCCTGAGCTTATCACTGTGTGTGTGTGTGTATGTGTGTGTGTGTGTGGGGGGGTGTTTTAGACAGGCTTTTGCTGTGTTATAATCTTCCTGCCTCAACCTCCTAAGTAACTGGGACCATAGGCACACACCTGTATGCTTACCTTTTTAGGCTGAGTCAAGAATGAAACCCAGCCTGGCAAGCAGTGGCATCTATTGTGCACTACCAAAGTCAGGTCTTTTGATTTTTTTCCCCTTAGGTTTTTGTCAAAGAACATGTGTGCTTGCCAGAAAGAAAGAGAGACAAAGAAAGGGAACGTGAGAAATCACCCCCAAGGGGCAATGACCATGCCACAATCCCTCCTCCTGTGATTTTAGACATGTATGTACACATGCCCAGTGTGATTTCCAAGCCACCATTCTATGACTTGAACCACAGTTGGCCAGGTGGGTGTCCAGCACCTTAACCACCATGCCATGTGCTGACCTGCTTCCTCCCCACCCCCATGAGGTATTTTAAACCTCAACTTTAGATGTCCTGTGGGCTCTTTTATTCCTCTTTGATTTTTTCATGTATCATTGATAGCATTTTATATCTTCCCAGACTAAAAATAACATCAAAAATATATATACATGCTATCTTAGATTTTTACAATCCAAGCTATTTACCAAGATCACTTGTTTTTCCTTTTTCACATTTCTTAGCTATTAATATTTCCCTTATTTTTTCAGTTGTTCAGCCAGCAGGGCTCTTTCCTAGATTCATTTTATGAAGTATTTTAATTAGTTTAATTTTCATCCCAGCTTTTTACATTTACAAGTTATCCCAGGTGATTATATGCTTTAAAATAACCCACAGTAATTTCTCTAAGACTAAAAATGGTAGTGAGTGGCAGAGCTGGGATTCAAATCTAGTTTTACTGATGCTAGTAGGAAATACAGTAAATATTACTTGTGCTCCTCACCTGTCCTCCGTGTATATTATTTGTTATTGATAAAGCTTTTCTGGAAGTTTGTAAGTTTTCATTCTAAAGCTAGAAGTAGAAATCTTGCTTATCTCTTTACTTTGAAGATCTTGGAAAATTAAGAGCAAGATTTCAAGAACTGTTTTCATGATGATGGGTTTGCACTAGAGACATAGCCTAGTGTGGGTGCTCCTTCTGGAGGAATCCAAAGATTGACCCACCTAGGGGTGGATGGAAAGTGTATTTCAGAGTGGTTACTTGAGTGATATGTTATGGATGGTCATTGTTTCTTTTGGATTACTGGAGTTAAGAGTTTTCATGGAAAAGATTATATTCTTCCTAAATATGGATTGTGGTTTTCTTCTCTCCTTGTCTAATTACTCTTACTAGCTTTGAACTGTTTGAATTACTTTCTTTGTAATTCATGAGTCTTTTGTTGTTTGTTTTACCAAGAAGACTCAGCCAGCTGAACAGCTTACGTCTTCATCAGAAAGATAACACATCCAGATTTAGTCCCACATATTCTGATGAAGAAGATGTTTATTAATAGATGTGAGAAATCAAACATATCCAGTCATCTAGAATATAATACATTATTATGACTAAGTGAAGAAAAGTAAATGATAGGTGAAATTCTTTTTATCATTTAGAAATATTTTTTAGAAATTGGTTCTCCTATAAGACAGATTTCTGAATTTTAATTTTCACTTGTAAAGCCAACTTAAACTCTTACTCTTTTCTATCATTTTCTGATTCCGTAAGTAAAAGATATTTGTGGCAACTCTATTCAGAAGTGCTCCATTAAAAAAAGCTAATTAAATGTGAAAATTAAATGAACTAATTATTTTTTATTGGATTTAAAGTGAAATCACTAAATCTGTTGTTTTAGTGGTATTAATATTTCTTGTCTATGGCCTATTTAAAGTAATATCAGAAGTAATTTTGAAATATGGGAGGCTTTCATTCTGCTTTATTAGTTTTCTATTTTGTTTAATTTGTACAAAAATCCTTGAAGTATTTTTCAGTATTTTATGTTTTGTATAACGCGCATGCACTCACTGAAGAAACAGACAGGGTGAGAGAAAGAGAAAGTGAGAAAGCACCCCCTGCCCCCCAAGGGAGATGAACATGCTGCAATCCCTTCTCCTTTACTCTCCTCTCTGGATTTTGGCCATGTATGCACACCCACACAGCATGTTTTCCAAGCTGCTGGGCCACACAGTTGGTCTTATGGGATCCAGCCACCTCAGCCATCATGCCATCACTGACTAGCCCATTCTATTAACATATATGTGCACATGTATGTGTATGTATAAATACATTTTATATAAATATATATATATATATATATTAAACATTAGTTACTTTTGTTCTATATTATAGAAGTGAATTCAAATTAGTAAGGCCTTTGAAATTAATTAGGCCTTGAGAGGTATGCAGACTCTCAATATCAGCTACGCTTACTATGACTTTATAATTATGACTTACAAGGAGTTTAGAAGCCTATAAACTAACTCACATATTCTGGGCTGTGGAATGAGAGCTTATCGTCACAGAAACTTAATTAGAATTTGTCTTAAACATTAACAAATGGAAAGATTAAAACCACATGATCATATCAATTGATGCAGAAAAAGCATTCGATAAAATACAACATCCCTTCATGATTAAGACTCTCAGCAAAATTGGCGTAGAAAGGACATTCCTTAACACAATAAAAGCCATTTATGAAAACCTGTAGCTAACATTATACTCTATGGAGAAAAACTGAAAACCTTTCCATTAAAAACTGGAACAAGACAAGGCTGCCCATTTTCTCCACTTCCTTTTAACATAGTGGTGGAAGTTCTAGCCAATGCAATTAGACAACAGAGTCAAATAAAAGGCATCCAAATAGGAAAAGAAGAAATCAAATTATCTCTATTTGCAGATGATATGGTGTTAACCGTAGAAAGTCCAAAAGAATCCAAGATAAAACTCCTGGAAGTGATAAACGAATATAGTAAAGTGGCAGGATACAAAATAACATACAAAAATCTATAGCATTTTTATACACCAACAATGGATAAACTGAGACAAAATGGAAGAATGAAATCCCATTTACAATAACCAATAAGATATCTAGGAGTAAACCTTACCAAAGACATCAAAGATTTCTATAAGGAAAACTATGAAATACTTGAAAAAGAAATTAAAAATGATACAAAAAAGTGGAAAAACATCCCATGTTCCTGAATTGGAAGAATTAATATAATAAGATGACAATCCTACCCAAATTAATCTACAAATTTAGTGCAATCCCAGTCAAACTACCAGAGACATTCCTCACAGAAATAGAATAAACAGTCATAAAATTTGTCTGGAAGCATAAAAGGCCTCATATTGCCAAAGTAATACTGTGTAAGAGGAATAAAGTAGGAGGCATGTCACTTCCTAATCTCAATACATATTACAAAGCTGTGATAATTCAAACAGCATGGTATTGGCATAAAAACAGGTAGACCAAAGGAACAGAATTGAGGACCCCCAAATAAATCCCCAAAATACAGCTAACTGATTCTTGACAAAGGGCACAAGACAATCCAGTGGGAAAAACAAAATCTCTTTAGCAAATGGTGCTGGGAGAACTGGATATCCACCTGCAGAAGAATGAAACTGGATCCTTATCTCTCATCACTAACAAAAATTAACTCAAAATGGATTGAGGATCTAAACATAAGACCTCAAACTATAAAAATACTGGTGGAAACCACAGGAAAAACTCTTGGAGACCTTGGAGTAGGCAAAGACTTCATAAAGAAGACCTCTAAAGCACAGGCAATAGTCCCGAAAATAGACAAGTGGTACTATATTAGGCTGAGAAGCTTCTGCACAGCCAAAGAAACAGTAAGTAGAGTGAGAAGACAACCCTCAGAATGGGAGAATATATTTTCACATTATACCTCAGATAAGGGACTGATTACCAGAATATACAGGGAACTCAAGCAGCTTATACACACACACACACACACACACACACACACACACACACAAATCAGTCCGTTTAAAGGATGGGAAAATGAACTGAACAGAGTTCTCCAAAGAAGACATATGAACAGCCCCAAAACATATGAAAATGTGCTTGACATCTCTTATCATAAGAGAAATGCAAATGAAAACCACGAGATACCACTTAACCCCAATCAGAATGGCTAAAATTAAGGAAATAAATAATGATAAGTCCTGGCAAGGCTGTGATGAAAAGGGAACTCTCCTGCACTGTTGGTGGGAATGTAAATTAGTACAACCACTTTGGAGAATGATATGGAATTCCTTAGAAACCTACAAATAGAACTACCATATGACCCAGTAACTCCACTTCTAGGTATTTACCCAAAGGATAGAAAAACCCTGATTTGGTAAAACACTTGTACAGCCATGTTTATTGCAGCATTATTTATAATCTCTAGGACATGGAATCAACCCAAATGTCCAAAAATAATGACTGGATTGAAAAAAATATGGCATATGTACTCTATGGAATACTATTCAGACATAAAGAATAATGAAATGTAGGGAACCAGCAGTTAGCGTAATGGCTATGTCGCTGGACTCCCACGTAGTCAACCGCGGTTCGCGTCTCGGACCTGGTGGCTTACAACTCACGCCGGGTGCGTGTGCGTGCGTGCGTGCCCAAGATCCCGAGAGGAGAATGGAGGAGAAGGGATTGCGGCGTGACCATCCCCCATGGGGGGTGATTTCTCGCTTTCTGTCTCTATGTCTCTCTCTGTCTGTCTGGCGAGCGCACGCGCCCTATAGCGAAAAACCTCTCCAAAAAAGAAAAAAAGAATAATGAAATGGTACACATTTGATACAAAGCAGGCCAATATGTATCAAATGTTAGCATTTCATTATTTTTAATGTTAAATGAAGCAAGTTAGACTATGAAAGACAGACTTTGTATGTCCCCACTCAATATATACTGCTTATGTAGGCTCTGTGGCAGACACTGAAAGTTTGGAAGGTATAGTAGATGTTGGAGATAGTAAGGATAGGGATAATAACGGGGGTGGGTAATGGAGGGAGGGAGGGGAACAGGAAGAAAAAGAAAGAAAAGTATGTTTAATTGACAAAAAAAGTGAAAAGCTATTTGCTGATATGATGTGTATAGTAATTTCTTTGTCTTAACTGACATGCATGGTAGTCGTGCTGGAAAAAGAAATGTATACACTGTAAAGATATATGTGATTAAATGTAATATAAAATAAAGAATTTGTGTTTAAAATACTAACCAATGCAAATCCTTGACAAGAAAAAAAATAACTGTCTAAAGAACTAGGAGGTTTGGTTAAAACTGGCCTCACAAAGATTGGTGTATGAAGTCTCAGTTATTTCCTACTTACCTCTTTCTGAAATAATTGCTAAAGAACACATCTTAATGGAAAATGCGCTGACTAGCTGGAATTAAAGTAAAAGTACCTAAATTACCACAGACTGCATATTGCTCATCATAATCCTACTTCTTGCCTATAACCATGTAAACTAAAAGATATGATGTGTGAAGCAGCAGAAAGCCAATCAGAAACTTAGGCTGTTCTTGTGAACCAATGTTGTAAGTTCTTAGAGGAAAGTAGACTTTGTCACCTTCCTTCTTTCCCATTCTCCCTAAAATGAAAATCCCAAATGCTGATATTTTAGAGCACTGGTTACAGTTTTCTGGAGTCTTTGCTCCTATCTTTATGCTTTAGCTTGAGTACACCTTTGTGCTTGTCTGGCTAGCTCCGTCAGACATCATTTGACATTAAGTTGACAACATACCGGTAGCCTACTTGTTGAATTTTAATTCCATTGCCAGACTTTAACATAAATTCTTTTTTTTTTTTTTTTTTCTTTTTTTGGAGAGGTTTTTTTTTTTTTGCTATAGGGCGCGTGCGCTCGCCAGACAGACAGAGAGAGACAGAGAGATAGAAAGCAGGAAATCACCCCCCAGGGGGGATGGCCACGCCGCAATCCCTTCTCCTCCATTCTCCTCTCGGGATCTTGGGCACGCACGCACACGTGCCCGGCGTGAGTTTAAGCCGCCGGGTCCGGGACTCGAACCGCGATCGACTACGTGGGAGTCCAGCGACATAGCCATTACGCTAACTGCTGGTCCCAAATTCTAAAGGCCCATTATGGTAGCACAGGAGTGACATGGTGCTTCATGATGCTGAGACCACATGGAAACATCCCAAGTTCAAATCCTGAGGTCTTCCTGAACATGTTGACTGCATGTGTATGCCTGTGATCCTGAGGTTTACTGACACTGGGTGTGAATTGTGACATGAGGTCCCTGTTGGGGATGCCTGTCTCTCTTTCTCACTCTTTTATTCTTTTACTCACTCCCTCTGTCTCTTTCTTTTGGAAGAAATAAATAGATGGGCTTCAAAGAAAAAAATTCTATAAATATCAAAGTGGTTTTTTTTTTTTTTTTTTTTTTTTTTTTAAGTCAAATCATTTTTGTTTGATAGGTGTGCTAGAAGAAGCCAGATTTTTTGGTATTGACTCATTGATTGAACACCTAGAAGTAGCAATAAAGGTGAGACTCTTTTTACATTAGCCAATATTACATTAACTATATCTGTCTCCTAAATCCTCTACTAACTGATTATCTTTTTCAAGAACTCTCAGCCACCAGAAGATCATTCACCAATCTCCCGAAAAGAGTTTGTTCGATTTCTGCTAGCAACTCCAACCAAGTCAGAATTGCGTTGCCAGGTAATTAAAGCAGGCTTTTACATGAATTATTGGTATCAGCAACTCTGTGAGTAAAGTTTTACATTCTTCCAGGGTTTTTGTTTTTTGCCTTATTTACCTTTTTCATTTGAGATAAAATTTACTCTTAAAATAGCAAAAAAGAGATGCAATAGCTTTTTTTTTTTTTTTTTCCTTAATTGTCAGAGGACATCTCCACTTGCCAGAGACTGGGAGAGAAAGGGAGAAAGTACCATCCAGTGGGACATGGTGATGGTGGCATCCCTTCCTCTCCATTTGTTCATCCTGTTGAGATTTGGAAGGTTCCTGTATGAATGCCCAGCTTGTTCCTTAAGCCACAGGGACTGGTGTTCGACCCACAGTTGGCCAAATGGGGTCTAGCTCTCTTAACTACTAGGCGACTGGATTAGCCCATGCAGTACCTTTTTATTGTCTAATTATACCTTAGGTAGCATTTTTTGAGTTATGCATAACAACTGCAGTAGTTAGAAGTCAGTATTTATGTATTAGGTTGTTGGCAAAGTCATGACTTTTTTTTTTATTTTTTTCTATGCAAAAATGTATCATGACTTTCTTTCCCAACAACCCAATAGTTGCTATATGGCTAGTCAGTGGAAAATGTTTTTATTTTTGTGTATTGTAGAACTATAGATTTGAAAAAAAAAAAAAACCACAGTATCTACCTTTTCTTAATAAAGCTGTCTTAAATTATTCAATTAATAAAAATAATTTAAATATATTCCATTTTTAACTAAAATAATACTTACCAGTAGCCATAGGACTAAAGGGATCTCTCTTTAGAAACTCCTGTACATAAATGACGGATGGCTGGCTATATTCGGATGTCTGTATAAGCAGAATTTCTTTTACTAAAAACCCATTAAAGACACTTAATTTCACATATCTAAGTTCCATTTGATCATGATTTGTAATAAACTCCAAATGACTGAACTGCCGATTGCTTCTCAAAACTTGGTGGTTAGCTATAGTAATTAAATTCAATATAAACAGATGGTTTAAACATTGTGACAGTTTGTGCTTTTTAATTTCAGGGTTTAAACTTCAGTGGTGCTGATCTTTCTCGTTTGGACCTTCGATACATTAACTTCAAAATGGCCAATTTAAGCCGCTGCAACCTAGCACATGCAAATCTCTGCTGTGCAAATCTTGAACGAGCTGATCTTTCTGGATCAGTGCTTGACGTAAGAATCATTTTGGCTACAAGAAAAATTAAATTTTTAGGCTGCTGAATAGTCTGAAAGAGCAGGAATTATATCTGTCTCTTACTGGAGCTTTTACTTAGATGATTTACTATGTCGATAAAATTGAAGGCTCTTAAAGTGAAACGGGTTGGTTTTGCAACTTTGATATTCTTTATTAAACATAGACCTGGTCCAGATGCAGTAGCGCACACTGACAGATGCTTCAACTAGCCAAGCTGAGGGTTTATGGGAGGTCTGGCTTCAATTCCTGGCCCACCCTAGATAGACTGCCTACAGTCCCAGCTACTAGAGAGGATGAGGCAGGAAGATTGTGACATAGCAAGATTCTGGCAAAGGAAACAAAACAAAACACAGACCTGGGAAGGTTTAACAACTAATGAGGAATTAAATCTTGAAATTAGATTTCTGATCTCTTAAATGTAGTATACTTGAATATGAGGACTTACATTTTCTGTAAATTGTAAGAACCTTTTAGATGTTTCATTTAACCTTGTTTCTGGAATGGAAAAATGTTGCTGCCTCAGAAGTATTTGGCAGAGATATTTTGAAATAAACATAGTATATATCCATCTGTGGAAGTTAGCATCTCAATGGTGTGCTTTCTCTCTCTATATATATATGGATACGTGTGTATATGTATGTATTTGCATGTGTATATTTATGTGTTTATGTAACCATTATTTCTCTTAATTTGGGATTAGAGGATATATGGAGAACCAGTGTGAAATCTACTAACTTCTAACGACTTTAAATTCCTTATTACAAGACACATGTCTGTATGTATTGAATTAACAGCACCTAACACAATACCTTGGCTTTTGGTAGCTACTTATCGAATTATTATTATTTTGGTTTTATTCCTTAGTTGCGGCTTATTTTTTTCATAAAGCTTTATACCAGAGCTAGTAACATCTACAAACACACATTTTACTTTCATTCTTCTTCCATGTTATGATAGTCAAGTCAGCAGCAAAATAAGCAAAGGACTAACAGCACAAAGAAAAATTTGGAAACACTTTGTCTTTAAATATTAAAAAATTGAGAAGCTGTTAGATTTTTGTTATGGAGAACAACAAAAAAAAGACAGATTGTATCATTCAATGCAATGGGTTTTGAATTCTATAATTTTAGTATTACTAATGGTGAACTGAGGCATAATTTTCTTCTCTGTAAACTAGGACTTGATGGGAAGCCATATATACACAAACACACACACACGTACATGTATATTTTATATGTGTGTGTACACATGAATGTGTACATATATGTGCACATCCATACATATGCATATATGTATACATGTATACCTACATATATGTGTATATACTATGTATATACATATATACTATATATACTATATATATATACTATATATAGTATTTAATAAAGATTGTATTTATTATTGTGATATTATACAAATTAGTTATTGCAATACAAATAGCTTACATTGAATAGTCACTGCCCAGAGTGTGTAAGCTGGAAAAGTTAAAATTACTTTGTAATTGTTCTTGGCATGTGAAGGCAGCCAGTGATAAATGCCCAGGTGTAATGCAGGATCCTCAAAATATGATCTGTGCTAGGGACCAGCAGTTAGCGTAATGGCTATGTTGCTGTACTCCCATGTAGTCAACTGTGGTTTATGTCCTGGACCTGGTGGCTTAAAACTCACGCCGGGTGCATGTGTATGCATGCGCAATATCCCAAGAGGAGAATGGAGGAGAAGGGATTGTGGCGTGGCCATCCCCCCGGGGGGTGATTTCTCGCTTTCTGTCTCTCTGTCTCTCTCTGTCTGGCGAGCACACATGCCCTATAGCAAAAACCTCTCAAAAAAGATATGATCTGTGCTAAACATTCTGCCACATAGGATGCACCTAATTATCTTATCATTCTTGTTCAACTACTCACCTAATTTATTGGCTTGCTTTCTTTCCCTCATGAACTGTGAAACCTTTTCATAGGAACCAGCCAGCTCTGCTGTAGACCAGGCCACTCTCAGTTTCTGTCACTGTAAAGAAGTCTATCCATGTGCCACACCATTCTGTCAGGATGCTTTTACTATTACTTCGACATGCACTGCTTGCCATCATCGACTTTAGCTTGCAGCCTAGAAGCTGATAAAATAATTGAGCTGTTACCTCTCCATTGCATCTTCTTAGTCTAGACATATAGAATAAGAACTGGAAGGGACCTTGATGATTATTTAGCATGACTCTGTTGCCTTTTCACAGATTGAGAAACTGAAGCCTAGAGACTTGGCCAAAGCCCCACGTCTAGTTTTGAAAAGAATCTAAAGAATGCATTTTTTTCTTTCTTTTCCTTTTTTAGCAAGACAGATTTTTGACAGGGTCTTACCATTTCAAAATCCTCCTGTCCCAGCCTCCCAGGTTAGCTAGGGCCCATCAGCACATGGTACCACAATCTGTTAAGGTTGGTCCAGGCACTGAACCCAGGTCTCCCATGTGGCTTTAGCCTTCAAGTAGCAGCATTTTAGCAGTATGCTTTAAAAATTAAAATAATAATAAGACTTTTTCATTTGGAAAATGTCAGAAATGTAGAAAAATGGAGAAAATAGTATAATGAGTCCCCCTTATATTTCCATCATTCAGCTTTAGCTAGTATCAGGACATAAACAATTTTGTTTTGTCTATACCTCACCACAGATTTTCTTAAACTCATATATTTCACTTGTACATTTTTATTTTAAGAGAGATTTCTTTTTGCTATAGGGCATGAGTATTCACTGGAGAAACAGAGATGGAGAAACAGAAAGCAAGAAGTCAGCCAGGCACCAATCCCTTTTCCTCCATTCTCCTCTTGGGATTTTGGGCACGCACGCACACATGTTGACTGTGTGGTTGTCCAGCGACGTAACCATTATGACATTTGCTGGTCCCCACAGGGACCTCAAGAGATAAAAAGTATCTCTTGATATCTTAGTACCATTGTCATACTTAAAATATAACAGTAACTAACTCCTTTCATTCAAATATTGATATATCACTTTTCTCGATATAGTAAGACAGCACTGTCCTTATAGCTGCTATGCTGACTTGACTGAGTTCTAACATCTCAACTTTGGGACTTGTTTTACCATTTGGTAAATAGGAAAGCGTTTTGTGTGGTTGAAGATAGAAAATGAGTGAGACTTCATAAAATAGCCCTGAGTATAGACCATTGCTTACCTAGGGAACTTTCTATAACGTTTACATTTTACCTGGTAGCAGAAACTCAGAGACATTAATGGACGTATCCATTTCCTATTTTGTTATATTTTTAAATACATAAAATCCAGTCATCCTTGTTATGGACCTTATTACCCTACCTATCTTGTCAGAGCTGCTGCACTGCCTTGTGTCACAGCACAGGCATACACAGGAGTGAGCGGGTATGTGTCAGTTATTTGTGACTGAAATGGTCTCCATCTCATCTCCCTCTCACTAGAACTGACTTTTGGCTGAATAAAATTGCACCTCTAAAAAAAGGATTTATCTTCATAGTGAATGGTAGTAGCATAACTTGATCAGCCTTAGGATTTTAGATTACTTCTCTGATGTAAACATTAACAGAGTTCTCATTCATACAGTGGCTTACGGTTTTTTAAACTCTTTCACATTCATCTTCCTTGAACATCACACTTTGTGAAGAAGGTTGGTGTTAAAGTCAGCCGTGTGGGTACACTTTCGGGGTGATCTCGTAGTTGTTAGAGTTCAGCTCTAATGGCATTGAATCCTTTGAGATTAATTAGCGGAATTTAAAATTCTAACATTTTTCTACCTTTTTCCTTGCTGCTCTGCATTCTGCATTGTGCTTTGGGTGCTCAGGGTTGCCGGTATAATGTAGTAATGACTGGTATAGAAAGACCCAACAAGCAGCACGTTAGTGACTTATGGCTAGATGATGCATTTAATTGCTGGCATTAATGTTCTGACATTTGAAATGAAGGTATTAGCATCTTAGAACATCAAGACGTTCACTTACTGATTTCTCCAGTAATAACGAAGAGAAACTCCGTATACCTAGCAAGTGTATGGCTTCCTTATGGTGCATTTCAACTGTCTGACGTTGCTGTGCCTATGGCTGTTTATAAAAATAGAAAAGGATGGCACAGTCTAACTCTTTCCCTGTATTCCATGTGAAATAGGCTTGCTGCTGTTATTTGGCATTTGTTTCTTTTATAACTGTTCTCAGATTTTACTGGGTTCAATCAGAAAAGTTTTTATCGTATCGTAAACAGAAAATAATTGCAAATGTACTGAAATGAACCCCTCCCCCTTTTCTATTTTTTTTCTTGTTACTGTTTGAGCCAATTTGGACACAATTATGGACCTTGAAACAAGGACTCTTCTCTTTTCTTTGCAGTGTGCAAATCTCCAGGGAGTCAAGATGCTCTGTTCTAATGCAGAAGGAGCATCCCTAAAATTATGTAATTTTGAGGATCCTTCTGGTCTTAAAGCCAATTTGGAAGGTAAGAACCTATTATCAGGACCAGCAGTTAGCGTAATGGCTATGTCGCTGAACTCCCATGTAGTCGACTGCGGTTTGCGTCCCAGACCCGGTGGCTTAAAACTTACGCGTGCATGCCCAAAATCCCTAAAGGAGAATGGAGAAGGGATTGCGGCATGGCCATCCCCCCTGGGGGGTGATTTCTCGCTTTCTGTCTCTCTGTCTCTGTCTGTTTGTCTGGCGAGTGCACATGCCCTATAGCAAAAACCTCTTAAAAAAAAAAAAGAATCTATTATCCATATTTGTTCTATGGTAAGAGAAGACCATAAAGAAGAAGCCTAGGAGGAAATCATTGTTAAAAGTAAATCTGGATAGCTGTAGGGAAACAGTTTTCTTCTCATATTTAGAGAATTTGCAAAGGGATAGATGCCTCCATTTGGTCTCAGTCATATACCAGTAAAAACTGAGGGCTTGGGGCCAGCAGATGGTGTGGTATTTAAGGTGCTAGACTAATACATGCCAACCACAGTTCATATCCCAGACCTAGTGACTTGAAAATGACACTGGGGCATGTGCATGTGTGCACATAATGCCATGAGAATGGAAGAGACTGGATTATGACACGGCCATCCCCCTTACAGGGGTGGGGGGGTGATTTCTCACTTTCCTTCTCACTGTCTCTCGCTCAGTGTTTCTTTCAGGCAAGCACATACACCCTATGGCAAAAAACTAAAAAACGAAACAAAATAAAGCAAAAAACTGAGGACTCAGGAAAGCAAGCCTCAAATATGTAATGAGGCTTTAATTGGAGAATTTAAAATCAGCATCTTAAACTTTCCATTAAAATGAAATATTTTTATACTGATCCAAAGAAAGAATTTCAGTTTGCACAAAGCCAGGAAACTTCTTGGTCATTTGTAGATTGAGTGTTTTGTTTATCAATTTTCCATTGCTTTGTTTCATCTGTGAATTAGTCACTTCATTTACTTGATATTTAGGAGGCATAGTACTTATCACCTAAACTTACAAAGTTACATTATAAAAGTGCCAGTTATTGGGACCAGATGGTGGTGCAGCAATGAAAAAATGACACTCTGCAAGGCTGACCAACTGGGGAGGGTTCTAGGCTCAAGTCCAGAGACCTCCTTGAGTGCACTGGGTACTCATGTACCCATAATCCAGGGGTGGCTAAAGCTGAGGGTGGATTACAGCATCAAGAGTTTGTTGTCTGTGTGTCTCTCTTGCTTATAGAAGAAATAAATGAATAAAATTTCTAAGTGTTTATTTTCATAAGACAGAATTGAATTCAATCCCTTAAAAATATTGACAAAAATATTCTCAATTTATAGCATAAGCAAACAGATTGTTAACAACAAATTCTTTCTGTGTGTAAGTTGATTAACAGGCTATAGCCTATAGCTCAGATTCATTGCCAAAGTTAAAGGAAGCTGTCATCATTTCCCTCCATTAAGTCATATTATAGTGTTACTGAAAAGTGGATAACTGTAAATATTTTAAGTTAAACTGCTCCCAAAATATGTTCACTTTAGGTGCTAATCTGAAAGGTGTGGATATGGAAGGAAGTCAAATGACAGGAATAAACCTGAGAGTTGCTACCTTAAAAAATGCAAAGTTGAAGAACTGTAACCTCAGAGGAGCAACTTTGGCAGGAACTGATTTAGAGGTGAGTCACCCACCAATTTCTAAAGGTTCTTATTAATCTAGAATTGCTGAGGATCTCACATAAAACTTACTGAAATCATAAAGTAGTTATCTAGCAAGACAGGTAACATACCAGCACAGCTGGAGGGATGTTTTCCTTTCAATTACTTATTTAAACAAATTCGAATTCCAGAACAGAATCCAGTTACATAAGTCATAGATGCTAGTTTCAGATTTGAAGATTCATCTGACATTTAATCTAAGTTTATCTTCTTTCTCTCCTTTTCCTTTAATTGTTATAGAGATAAGTTTGGTAGATGCTATAATTTATTGTATTTTTCATAAATTGGAATTCCAAACAAAATAAAGTGAGACCAGACACTCAAACACATACATACACACACACACACACACACACACACACGTGTGTGTGTGTGTGTGTATATCAGACATATGTAACATATATAACACATACATACATATATATGTACATTTTTTTTAAGATGGAATCTCATTACATCATGATCCTTGTCTCACCCTCTTGAGCCTTAGTTGTTTTTTTTTTTTTTTTTTTTTGCCCCCCAGTAGATTATATTGTTGGGCCTGCCCCATAGCCTAGGAGTTAAGGGAGCCAGATTGCCAGATCCCACCTGGCTAATCCCAGCCCTGGTAGCTTAAAAAACATGCCAAGTGCATTTGTGTGCCTTCCCAAAATTATGATGGGATGGAGAAATGGAGGGCAAAGGGTAGTAGTGCAGTCATACCCCATTGGGGAGGGATGGTTTCTCCCTCTCTCCTCCCCCTCAGTATGTCCATCTGTCTTAGCTGAGCACACACACACCCTCCAGCAATTTGTACATATTTGAGGTTTATAACCATGATGTTAAAAGATATATAGACACAGTAAAATGGTTACCATAGTGAAGCAGATTAACATATCTTTTATCTCACACAGTTATATTTTGTGTGTCTGACAAGAGCCTAAACTCTTATTTAACAGAAATCCCAAATACTGTACAATTTTATTAGTGATAGTCCATATGTTGTTAATCTCTAGACTTGTTCATTTTACTTATCTAGTACTCTGTATCCTTTGACCAATTTCCCTTCCCCTCCCTCTTCTCTGGTAACCACAGCATTAGCCTTTACTCTTTGTGTATTTGCCTTTTTTTTTTTTTTTTTTTTAAGATTCTACATATAAATGAAATTATGTAATATTTTTCTTTCTGTGTCTGGCTTATTTTACTTAGCATAATGTTCTCCAGGTCCATCCATGTTATGGCTTTTTTAAAGGCTAACTAATTTACTGTTATGTACGTATGTGCTTATCCATTTATTTACCTATTTCCTTTATCCATTTATCTGCTGGTGGACACAGTTTGTTTCCATATCTTGGCTATTGTGAAAAACGTTGTGGTGAGGGGACCAGCAATTAGCATAATGGTTATGTCGCTGGACTCCCACGTAGTCGACCGCAGTTCGCGTTCCAGACCCGGTGGCTTAAAACTCATGCCGGGCGCATGTGCGTGCGTGCCCAAGATCCCGAGAGGAGAATGGAGGAGAAGGGATTGTGGCGTGGCCATCCCCCCTGGGGGGTGATTTCTTGTTTTCTGTCTCTCTGTCTCTCTGTGTCTGTCTGGTGAGCGCACGCGCCCTATAGCAAAAACCTCTCAAAAAAAAAATGTTGTGAATATGGGAGTGCAATTATCTATACAAGATGGTGATTTCATCCTTTTTGAGTATATACCTAGAAGTTGGATTGCGGATCGTATGGTAGTTATATTTTTTATATTTTTTTAAGTTTTTGCAGTAAGGCACATGCACTTGCTGGAGACCAAGAGAGAGAAAGTGAGAAATCACCCCCTTGCTCCGAGAAGAAGGGGTTAGCCGAATAACCAGACCGTGTGACGGATGCTCATCTTTCTCTTTCTCTTTTCTCTCCCATGTGCATGTTCATGTGATATTGAGTTGTTGAAAAAGTCATGATGCATTTTGCATAGGAAAAAATGTCATAACTTTTCCAACAATCAAATACATCATGACTAAAGAAAGATTTTATGCCTAATTCAATTAAAATAATATAATTTACAAATAATATAATTAACTGGTTTTTTTGTTGTTGTTTTAAAATTTTTGTATATTGGGACCAGCAGTTAGCGTAATGACTATGTCGCTGAACTCCCATGTAGTTGACCACGGTTTGAGTCCTAGACCCAGTGTCTTAAACTCACACTGGGTGCGTGTGCATGCGTGATCAAGATCCCGAGAAGAGAAAGGAGGAGAAGGGACTGTGGCATGGCTATCCCCTCTGGGGGGTGATTTCTTGCTTTCTATTTTTATGTCTCTGTCTTTCTGGCAAGTGCACGCGCCCTATAGCAAAAACCTCTCAAAAAAAAAAAAATTGGCTATTAACCTCTTCCCAGATCTGTGGTTTGCAAATATGTTTTCTTAGTCTGTAGACTACTGTTTTATTTTGTTGATTCCTTTAGTACGCAGAAGCTTTGTAGTTTGATGTAGTCCCTTTTGTTTATTTTTGCTTTTGTGCTCTTGCTATAATAACCAAAAAATGACTGCCAAGGCCAGTGTCATGGAGGTGTTCTCCTATGTTCTGTTTTAGGAGTTATATAGTTTTGGGTCTTTTATTTGGATCTTTTATCCATTTTAAATTTAACTTTGTATATGATATGGGTCTGTTTTCATTCTTTTGCATGTGGAAATCCAGTTTTCCTAGTGCCATTTAATGATGACACTATTTTTTCCTGTTGTGTCCTCTTGATGCTCTTGTCGAAAATTGGTTGACTATATATATTTAGGTTTATTTCTGTTGTTGAACTGTTTCTCTTTTTATGCCAGTACTATTCTGTTTTGATTACTATAGCTATGTAGCGTCATTTTAAAACAAGAAGTGCTTATGCCTCCAACTTGGTCTTTGTTTTTCAGTATTGTTTTGGCTATCTGAGGTTTTGGTGGTTCCATGTAAATTTTAAGGTGTTTTTTTACTATTTTTGTGAAAAATGTCATTGGAATTTTTTTTTTTTTTCTTTTTTTTTTTGGAGAGGTTTTTGCTATAGGGCGCGTGCGCTCGCCAGACAGACAGAGAGAGACAGAGAGATAGAAAGCAGGAAATCACCCCCCAGGGGGGATGGCCACGCCGCAATCCCTTCTCCATTCTCCTCTCGGGATCTTGGGCACGCACGCACACGCGCCCGGCGTGAGTTTAAGCCACCGGGTCCAGGACTCGAACCGCGGTTGACTACATGGGAGTCCAGTGACATAGCCATTATGCTAACTGCTGGTCCCTCATTGGAATTTTGATAGTGATTGCATTAAATCTGTTTATTTCTTTGGTAGTATAGACATTTTCACAGTATTAATTCTTCTAATCTATGAACATGGTATATCTCTGTGCTCAGTCATCAGAAAAATCATCATGTATTTCTGCATAGAAAATCACAGAAAAATACCTCATGACTTTCCTGATGACCCAGTATTTATTAATATTTGTGTCATCCTCAATCTCTTTCATCAGTGTTTTAGTTTTCACTGTACAAATCTTTCACTTTCTTAAATTTATTAAGTTTATAGGGTTTTTGCTTTTTAAAAAAATATTACTGTAAATGGGATTGTTTTCTTGGTGTCTTTTTAAGTTAGGTTATTATATGCTGCTGGGTTTTATATATTGATTTTGTATCTTGCAACTTTACAGAATTCATTAGTTCTGTGTGTGTGTGTGTGAAATCTATGGGATTTCTACATACAGAATCATGTCATCTGCAACTAGAGATGGCTTTACTAATTTCTTTGTGATTTGGATGCATTTTACTTCTTTTTCTTGTCTAATTGCCCTTGCTAGAACTTCCAATACTATGCTGAATAGAAGTGGCAAGAGTGGACATCCTTCACTATATCTTAAGGAGGTAGAAAAAGAACAACTAAACCCAAAATTAGCAGAAGGAAGGAAATAATAAAGATCAGAACAGAATTCAATCAAATAAAGAACAGAAAAATCATAGGAAAAGGATCAATAAAATTGAGTTAGTTCTTCAAAAAGTAAATAAATAAACAAACAAACAAACCAAATGAGTAAACTGTTAGCAAGACTAAGAAAAAAGGAGAGAAAATGCAAATCAGACATAAAAGTGGAAACATTATAAGATACCTCAGAAATAAAAAGAATCATAAGGGATTATTATCAACAGTTATATGACAACAAATTGGATAATCTAGAGGAAAAGAAAAATACAGTCTTATCAAGATTAAATCGAGAAGCTGAAAACTCAACCGACAATAACAAAAAGCTTAAAGAAGTAATTAAAAACCTTTCCTAAAAAGAAGATCCCAGAACCAGATGTCTTCACAGCTGAAATCTAATAGTCAAAGAATTATTTTCAGTACTTCTTAAACTCCAAAAAACTGAGCTAGAGAGAATACTTTCAAACACATTTTACAAGTCCAGCATCACCTCTACACCTAAACCAGACAAAGATATCTCAAGATGGTAAAACTATGTCTAATCTCTGTATGAATATCGATGCAAAAATCCACAAATTATTACAAATTGAATTCAGTAACACTTCAAAAAGATTATATACACCATAACCAAGTGGGGTGTATTCCTGGTATGCAAAGCTGGCTTACCATAATGCAAATTAATCAGTGTGATAACCACATTAACAGAATGAAAGTTGAAAAATATATATCCTCTCAATTGATGGAGGAAAAACATTTAACAAAGTCCATCCAGCACCTTTCTTAATAAATGTTCCTAACAAGAATAAAAGGAAGGTTCTTCAATATAATAAAGCCTATTTATCAATAACCCACACCTAATAAATCAATGGGGAACAATTGAAAGCTTTTCCACTAAGCTAGACCATTTCTTGAACTACTTGAGAAATTTAAATGATATCTAGGTTTGAAGTCAGATTAAGAAAAAGCCTATTGTAAATTGGCATCTTATTTTTATTTTTTTATTTTTAAACAAGTAACTATTTATTTAATTTTATTTATTCATTCATTTATTTTAATTTGACCAGAGAGAGACAGAGTGAGAGAGTGAGAAAGCAAGCCACCAGGTCCGGGACTCGAACCGTGGTCGGCCATGTGGGAATATCCAGCACCTTAACCACCATGCCACCTGCTGGTCCTGGCATCATATTTTTAAATTTCAACTTAAGATTTTAATTTTGTTCATTCTTCTTTTTTATAAGAATCATATTCTGAGGCCAGCAGATGGTGAAGTGGTCACATTGCTGGTCTCTCACATGGTTGACCATAATTCGAATCCTAGACCTGAGGGCTTGAAACTCACACCTGGCTTGTGTGTGTGTGTATCCAAACCCCAAGAGGAGAATGGAAGAGAAGGGATTGTGACATGACCATCCCTCTGGGGGAGAGGGGTAATTTTTCTCTCTCTGTCTGTCTCTCCAGCAAGTGCACTCACCCTATAGCAAAAATCTCTCTCAAAAAAAAGGGGGCGGGGCAGCAGATGGCATAATGCTTACGTTGCTGGACTCCCACTTAGTCGACTGCAGTTTTGAGTCTCCAACCCAGTGGCTTAAAACACTCTGAGCATGTGTGCATGCGTGCCCAAAATCCTGAGAGGAGAATAGAGTAGGAGGGATTGCAGTGTGTCCATCCCCCCCCCCCCCGGGGGGGGTAATTTCTCACTTTCTGTCTCTCAGTCTCTCTGGTAAGCATATGAACCCTACAACAGTAATCTCTCTAAAAAAATTTTTATAAAAAAGAATTATATTCTACATATCTTCTCGATTTTTTATTTTAGCCAGCATGTTCTATATCTGCTATTTAGTACAGTAGCTACTAGCCACACATGGCTATTGAGCACTTGAGATGTGTCCAGTACAACTGAGAAATGATTTTAAATTTCAGTTAGTTCTAATTTTCTTAATTAGCCACCTGTGGCTGGTGGCTATCACATTGAACAGTATTGCTCTGTACAAGGAAATCTGGCATAAATTGGATCAGAGAACTGTACTCAAAAGTTAACTTGTTGTTGTAAAAATATACGTATTTTTGCCTTGACCTTTGAAGGATTTTAGCAGCATTCAAGTAGCAGGTACTTTTTTTTTTTTTTTTTTTTTTTTTTTTTTTGGAGAGGTTTTTGTTATAGGACGCATGTGCTCGCCAGAAAGACAGAGAGATAGAAAGCAAGAAATCACTCCCCAGGGGGGATGGCCACACCGCAATCCCTTCTCCTCCATTCTCCTCTCGGGATCTTGGGCACGCATGCACACGCACCAGGTCTGGGACTCGAACCACGGTCGACTACATGGAAGTTTAGCAACATAGCCATTATGCTAACTGCTACTGTACCTTATTCTTTATTCCCCATGACTGCTACAAACTTACTGAAAATCATCATCTTATTATCTGAGTACTCGAGAGGAATCAACAGACAAGCACCCAGTTGTGGTGGCTGCACTAGTGTATACATTTATCAAAATTCACTGAACTGTACACATAAGTTTGGGAGTTAAATAAAGGCCACTATCTGCTAGAAAAATATTAGGGCTGGGTATTAGCTGTGATGACAAACACAGAGAGAAGAAAATCTGACTTCAGGGTGTGTGGTCAGAAGCTTTCTGGAAATTGACCGAGTTACATTACTAGCAACACCTTACTGGTACGCCTCAGAAATCATTCTGAGAGGAAACTAGATCAGGCCTTAAATCTCTACATTAGCTACATTGTTCTTGTCTTACAGAATTGTGATCTGTCTGGATGTGATCTTCAAGAAGCCAACCTGAGAGGTTCCAACGTGAAGGGAGCTATATTCGAAGAGATGCTGACACCTCTACATATGTCACAGAGTGTCAGATGAGGATTTCAGGGGCTGGAGGAAGATGTCCAAGATGAAAAATGTTTTCTTTATCACTTTTCCTTCTCCACCCACTCAGTTGTTTAGAAGAAATAACACTGTAAGGGAACTTGAGAAAAAAAAAAAAAAAGGATTTAGAGGTTTATGCTTGATCTCAGTGGTGCGTAAGGGGGAAAAAATGACTTTTTTCCCCCCCACATTTAAGAGCACTCATTTAATAGATATAGGGAAATTAGATTGTATTGCTGCCTTTTGACAAGGGTAGGGGGATCGGCCTGGTTTAATGACTAGGAATAGTATATACTATATTTGCTTTTATTAGGCATAGTATGGAAGTACATCTTGGTTTGAGAAGCATTCGAGGATTTTAATTTATGAAAAGCACAACATATGCAATTATATTTATTGAATACATAGATGCAGTATGGATATTTAAATTGTTAAATTTTATGGAAACTTTGAAAAAGTTGTTCAGGTTTATAAATAGCTTTAGTGATGCCTCCCCTCTCTAAATACCTGTCAACCTTACCGATATGGTAAGATCAGACTTCCTAAGGCTTTCTTTTCAGGTTTTTAAATAATGTTTACTTTTTAGAACACAACAGTAGCTAAATTAAAGAAATATCCAGTTCTTACTGATTGAAACAGAGTGGGAAAAAAAAGACATCATTGTACATCATTGTCATGCTGGAAGTGCTGTAGAACTCTTCAGATGGAGGAAGAATTTACCTGTAGCTCCAACTTTTAAGGAAGAATTTCTGAGAATTTCATTCTAGCCAAGTTCCACTCAATATTGGACCAGGCAGTTCCATCTTTTTACACTTTAGGCTAGTTTTCTCATACAATCAACCCACGCATAGCAAGATACTTCAAAACCAAAAAACCAAGGTGCATCATTAATATTAATTTAATTCAAATGCCAAATCGTTTGAACAGGACTAGCTTAGAAATTGATCTTAAATCCAAATCCATTGTAATTAAAGGTGTAAAATATGAATGAATATGGTAGTCACCTTTTAGAAGACAGCATAATTGCAGGGAAGTGAAGAATTTTCAACTGACAGTTTTATTACTGCTACTGGGCGGGAGGAATGAATGAGTATAAAGAAAGGCACTTGGCTGGTCCAGAATGTAATACCAGGCATCAGTCAGCATCTGTGGCTCTTATATTTTGTTTGGTTGGCTGGTTTTGCTGTTGCTGTTGTCTGTTTCGTTTCTTTCTTTCTTTTTTTTTAATCAAATTTTAGTCCAAAATTCTGAGTCATTATCTCTTCAGAAGCAGAGATATGGCCTGTTACTGTCCTTCCAATAATCTGGTGTCTTTGTTCCCCCCCCCCAAGAGCAGGGATCTAAGTTGTGTCTATATGGGCTCTGAATTCTACAGGCTCATCAACTCGAGGCAATGATTCATTAAAAATGACTTTTGTCTCCTTTGGGAGAATGACATATCTTCAGTATTTACGTAGCTTATTCTTCTATATCTACATATGCAAAGCTTTCCTTAACAGTAAAGGGTACATATGCATAATGGGTAGAGACTGGACCTTTACAGGTGAAGGAAAGCCACTTCAGAAATGAATTATTTTCTTTGCTTTATTCTTTTTACCAAGACAGAGAAGTATTGTATTGAGAGATATCTATTTTCATAATCAATATGTGCCTAAATTATATTTAAATCATTTCACTCTGTACTATATTTTCAATAATTATAGAATGTCTTGTTCATTCACATAAAGGTACCTCTGTAGACATAACCTAAAACTGCAGGAGGATCTGATGAATCTAGACATGGTGTGCTTAGAACTGCAGATTTCAGATCCAGTGTATACTGCATTAATAAATGATATGAAATGTTGAAAAGAAGTTTCTTCTCTTCCTTTTGAAAATCAGCAATTTCTGTATTTTTCTTATATTTCTTCAACATATATACTAACAACCAGCCCTGAGAGTCTAGGTAGTGAAGGAAAGACCATATAACTTTTTTTTTTTTTTTTAAGAGAGATTTTTGCTATATGGCACATTCTCTTGACAGAGAAACAGAGAAAGCAAGGAATTACCTCCAAGGCGGGATGGCCATGCCACAATTCTTTCTCTTCCATTCTCCTCTTGGTATCTTGGGTATGGATGTACATGTGCCCAGTGTGAGTTTTAAGCCTGTGGGTCCAGGACTCGAACCGCAGTTGACTACGTGGAGTCCAGCAACGTAACCATTACACCATCTGCTGGTCCCCCATATAAATCTATTATAGATTAGTCTCTTTGAAAGCTCCATTAAAGTGAATATTTCTTTAAACATGATTATTTTATGATCCTCTTTATAAAGTTCCCATGTTAACAACACAAAAAAATTATTAATTCTGAACAGAAGAAAACACTGCCTTCCCATAACTCACTTGGTTTGGTCACTCTTTAGCTGACAAATATTACCAATTAGCTTTTTTTTTTTTTTTTTTTAATAGGACTTGTGCACTCACCAGAAAAAGAGAGAAGAGAGACAGAAAGCGAGAAATCACCTCCAGGGGGGATGGCCACACCGCACAATCCCTTCTCCATTCTCCTCTTGGGATCTCAGGCACGCACACACATGCGCCCAGTGTGAGTTTAAGCCACCGGGTCTGGGACTCAAACCACAGTCGACTACATGAGAGTCTAGCGACATAGCCATTATGCCAACTGCTGGTCCCACCAATTAGCTTTATTAGTCTGTATGAATAATAAGCCCCTCAAACATTTTTCACCTAACAACTAGATAGGAGACTTTTTTTTTTAGACTTTGCCAGTAGGGCACACGTGCTCCCCGGAGAGAGAGATCTGCTG
Organism: Tupaia tana; assembly: GCA_026018925.1. Lineage (NCBI taxonomy): Eukaryota > Metazoa > Chordata > Mammalia > Scandentia > Tupaiidae > Tupaia > Tupaia tana. Next base: position 176,469,267 of record JAKSZU010000002.1, on the reverse strand, counting down.
GTCCCAGAAAGGAGACTCCTAAGGAGAGAAAGTGTTGACATAACAGAAGAACCGAGGCAAAACACGTAAGCCAAAGATATTATCTGGGCCAGAGCTAATGGGCTGCAACCCTGGTGTCAGAGGTTCAAGTTGTCCTGAATATGTACACAGAGGTATTACAGATTTTAGAATGGTCTTAAAGGCAAAAATTCTGAGTGGGGAGAAAGATTACATTGAGAGTTCACATTGGGTGAAAGGCTTATAGCAAGAGATCTTTACGTACAACAGTTGATTGACTAAACATCCATGATAAGGAAAGTAGAATAACCTCATGGTCATTCAGGTTCCATATGCATAGGGTGGAGATAGTCTGACTTATGGGGAGAGATCTTCAGAAAACTCACAGAAAGGGGCCAGCAGGTGGCAGAATGGTTAAGGCACTAAACTCCCACATGGCTGACCGCAATTAAAGTCCCAGACCCAGCAGCCTGAAACTCTGTGGGTGAGTGGGTGTGTGTGTGCCCCAAATCCTGAGTGAATGGAGTATAAGGGATTACATGTGGCCATCCCCCCTGGGGGCTAATTTCTTTCTTTCTGTCTCTCTGTCTCTGGTGAGCGCACATGCCTTCTAGCAAAAATTTCTCAAAAAAATAAAAAACCTCATAGAAAATATTATGAAAAACTGCATGGATTTCCAAAATTCTTTGTACTAAAACTCCTATCTTCATTCCATTTTTCCGCAAACTTTTTGGGTCTCTTCCTGGTTGTAACTACTGAGAAATATAAACATTTTGAAGGTTACAGGTAATAGACATGATTGAGAATTTATATCCCAAATCCTCTGGCCTGATAAGTTTTAACATTACCTCACATTCCTTACAGTTGGGTTGACTTGCCTCGCTTTCTCAAAAGAAAGTTTCAAAATTGTTGAGATTTCCAGTAACCCTAGTAATGAAAACGGCAGTACATATGGATAAAAATGGTTTTTGGAAGGGCTAGAAAAAGGTATTAAACCTACATCAGCTTATTTACATTGATAAAATTCAGTTTTTGAGTAATTGTTTAAGCAATGTATTTTATGCTCTAATGTAATCTAGGTCTTTCAACTACAGTTGCAAGGAAATTTCACTAGGAAATGTTATTAATCCTTATGAAGGCTTCTGTGAAATACATATTTGGTCTTCTAGTTTCCTTGCACTGCAATTTACTGGCATACAAAGGGACACCACTTATCTTCAAAGCATTAAGTGCCCCTTTGTATGCTAATAACTTGGCAGGTATTGGGCACCCCCTAGGTAGCTTTAGGATGAGGACTGGTTACCTGAAAGCCCAACGCAGGGTTAGGGGTTAGAACTTTTGTCACCCCCATCCCACCTGCCCCAAGTCTCTGGCAAGGAAATAGGGGCTGAAGGTTCAATTGATCATCAATGGTGATTTAATCAGTCACAACTGTCTAATGAAACCTCCATAAAAATCCCAAAGGGTGGGATTCAGACAGCTTCTGAGTAGTTGAACCCACGTGAAGTTTTGTGGACGGTAGCAAGTGCAGAGCACGCATGGAAGCTCAAGGCTGCTTCTCCCATCCCTTTTTCTCTTCATCACTTCATTTGTGTCCTCCTAATATCCTTTGAAATAAACCTGTAAATGTGTTTCCCTGAATTCTGTGAGCTGCTCTAGAAAATTCATCAAACCCAAGGAGGCAGTGGTCGAAACCTCTATAACCAGTTGGTCAGAGCCACAGGTAAAACCACCTGGGATTTGGGATTATTGATAGCGACTGAGTGGTGAGTCTTCTTGTGTTACTGACCCTTCGACCTGTGGGATCTGATACCTCCAGGTAGTGTCAGAATTTAATTTAATTTAATTAAGGGACACTCAGCTGGCATTTGCCACTGCATAACTGATTGGTTGCTGATGAGAAGAATCCCTACACATTACGTGACCAGAGGTCACAGAAATATTTTGCTGTGTGTATAGGGTAAACAGTATGCCTTATTTTTAGTTTCTACCATAATTCTAGATTTGGAAAATTTTCTCCAATTGATCATTTTTTTCCCTCTCTCTAGGTTTTTGCCATAGGGTGTGTGCACTCTCTAGAGAGAGAGAGAGAGGAAAAGTGAGAAAACACCCCTCGGGGGAATGGCCTCACCGCAATCCCTTCTTAAGTTCCATTCTCCTCTCGGGATTCTGGACACATATGTACATGTGCCCAGAGTGATTTTCAAGTTGCCAGTCTAGGACTCAAACTGTGGTTGGCCATGTGGGAGCCCAGTGCCTACACCACCTACTGACTCCATCCAGTTGGTCACTTTCTAAATTGGTTATTTGTATTGTAACACTACCCACAAGACAGCTTTAAATAATCTTTAGAAAAAATATATTTCTTTTAGGTCCAGCAGGTGGTGTGGTTGGGGGTGCTGAACCTCCCACATGGCCGACCTCAGTTCAAGTCCTGGATCTGGCGGCTTTTTTTCTTACGTTCTCTCTCTCTTACTCTGTTCCTCTCTGGTCAAATTAAAATAAATAAATAAATAAAGAAAGAAAGAAAGAAAGAGAGAGAGAGAGAGAGAGAGAGAGAGAGAGAGAGAGAGAGAGAGGGAGGGAGGGAGGGAGGGAGGGAGGGAGGGGGGGAGGGGGGGAGGGGGAGGGAGAGGGAGAAAGAGAGAAAGAGAAAGAGAGAAAAGAGAGAAAGAGAGAGAGAGAGAAAGAGAGAGAGAGAGAGAAAGAAAGAAAGAAAGAAAGAAAGAAAGAAAGAAAGAAAGAAAGAAAGAAAAGAAAAGAAAAGAAAAGAAAAGAAAAGAAAAGAAAAGAAAGAAAAGAAAGAAAAGGAAGGGAGGGAGGGAGGGAGGGAGGAGAGAGAGAGAGAGAGAGAGAGAGAAAGAGAATAAATAAATAAATAAATAAATAAATAAAGTTAAATAAAATAGTGAGTGAGTGTGTGTGTGTGTGTGTGTGTGTGTGTGTGTTTGTATGACACAGAGCATACAAGAAAGAGATGGGCACCCTCTACAGGAATGATCTCATCACACAACAGTCTTCTCCCCGCAGTCCTTCTAGCTGGTTAGGATCTTGGGTACACATCTACCTGATGTGTTTCAGGTCAACTTGGGATTCGAACCCACCATATTTTTGTTCAAATTCTATTCATTATAACTCTTAGCTACCTAGCTAGCACTTGTGTTAGTCTTCCACATAGTGAGAATTAATATTAGCATTGATGCTAAAAGAGATGAAAAAGATCCTTAAATTCCTCATGAGTCACTGAAATACATAGCATATATAGTTTTACCATTTAGGAATGGATAAATTGAGTATTGGGTTGTTGGAAAAGTCATGACATATTTTTCTGTTTTCCTATGCAAAAAATGTGTCATGACCTTTCCGACAACCCAATATATGTGCTATAACTATCATAGGAGTAGGAATTGCATAGGAATTGCATCTTAATGATTTTAGGACCCCTAGTTTGGAATACAGTATCTGGTACATAAAAGCCTTTCACAACTTGAAAATTGACATACAGGATTATTCTAGTTAACAATATTTGGTGGGCTGGCAAGTAGTGTGGTGGTTGAGGTGTAGGATTCCCATATGGCCAACTGGTTCAAGTCTCAGACCTGGTGGCTTGCTTTCACACTTTCCCCCCATCTCTCTCTCTCTCTCTCTCTCTCTCTCTCTCTCTCTCTCTCTCTCTGTGTGTGTGTGTTTGTGTGTGTGTGTGTGTATGTGTGTATGTCTCTGGTCAAATTAAAATAAATGAATAAAATATAAATAATTATTTAAAAAAAAACCCACAATATTTGGCTAACCAGAATATTTACTACTATTGAACCAGATGAAATACTAGAGCCCTTACTAAAAAAAGATGATGTGGGTAGACTCTAGACATTGAACTCTCCTCCCCACTCCCTCCTTTTCCTATCTCCCTGTGACCCAACTGCTGGTCTGGTCTTTGCAAACATCTCATGACCATTCCTTTACTTAATGGAATAGGGTCACAGCCAGGCTGTTCTGGAGGTAGGCAGTCCCCTCCCACACCAGTGTCCCAAGATCAGAGGAACTAAATTAACGTACAAGCCCTGATGATTCTGCTAATCAGTAACCTGGCCTTTTGTTATAATCCCCAACAATATATGCAGAAACTAGACCCCAGTCTTGAAGACGGAATCTGGAATCTGCTGATTGTATAGGTGAGGTACGTACTCACTGATCCTAACGTATATAACCTGAGCCTCTGCTCAAGGACAGAGCACTTCTGGTTGCCAATGGAGCATCCTGCCCTGGTTATGTAAGTAATAAACTCATGATTTCCCCCTGCTGGACCTCTAAGTATGTTCTTTGGGGTTGGTAAACACTACGGGCAAGCCCTCTCAGGTTTGGGGCTCCCCCAATTCAGATGAGAACAAATGTCTTAATAAATATAGTGACAACAGATATACCTATAGAAAATAGATATTTTAGGGACCAGCAGATGGCATAATGGCAATGTCACTGGCCTCCCATGTGGTTCAAGTCCTGGACCCAGTGGCTTAAACTCAGCTGGGCACCTGTGCATGTGTGCCCAAGATCCCGAGAGGAGAATGAAGGAGCAGGGATTGCAGTATGGCCATACCCCCAGGGGGAGGGTGATTTCTCGCTTTCTGTCTCTCTGTCTCTCTGTCTTTCTGGTGAGTGCATATGCCCTATAGCAAAAACCTCTCCAAAAAAATAAAATAGATGTATAGATGTTTTGTAATGACACTGTTAAATATGCAAATTTAACAGTCATCTTACAAAACTGAAACTGATTTGCAAACCATTATTACAACTCTGTAGGACCATTAACATTTTTAACCACCATCCTATTTTCAGAAATATGGCAGTCTATAACATACTCACGAAAACAGTGTATACCTTGTGAGATAAAGTTTCCTTTGTTGCAAAGACAGTCTGCATCCCGTCCAGCTCCTTCACAAAGGCAGCAGTTGGCTATTGGGAACCTTGGATGAAGAAGAGTATGTGTCTCAGCTCAAATTCATCTCTACCACCCAGCAGGTGCCATTCTGATGTGGGATGGTGGCATCATTCTGGTAACGTTGACTTCTGGTCCCATTCTGACCAATATATATGTGGAAGTTATCAGTAATACGTGAAAAGTCCTAGAATTATAATAAATCCCCAAGGGAGTAGTATCTTTAAAATTATGAGCCAGCTCTATTGGTGTAGTGGTAGTGCACTACTCAAGAAAAGCTGGATCCCATATGGCGACTAATGTTTGAAATCCCAGCCCAGTTCACGTAAAACATGCCGGATGTGAGCACAAATATCTAAGATCTCATGGGGAAGGGGACTAGAAGAAGGGTATAGAGGCCTGACCAGACTCTGTTAGGATGAGGGTGTGTGTGTGTGTGTGTGTGTATGTGTGTGTATGTGTGTGTGTGTGCCTGTCTTACGTTCTATCCTGAATTTAAAATATTAAAAGATTTACCACTACAAAGAAAAAGTGGTTACGTTATTTCAGTATAAAACACCTTATCCAGGGATTTACTTCCTGAACCTTTTTATCACCTGGTTAGATATGTCAGCAGGAGTTAACCTGGAGTTCTTCCCGCTGCGATGTTACATTAGGATAAGAAAAGATTTTTTTTCATCTGTCATTCAGCAAGATCACAAAATTATCATTGTAATAATTTAAGATGTTTTAAAAGAATTATTTTATTTATTTATTAGTACTACTTCTTGACCAAAGAGAAAGAGAGAGAGAGAGAGAGAGAGAAAGTAAGAAAGCAAGGCACCAAGTCTGGGTTTTGAACCACATTCAGCCATGTGGGAGTTCAGCACCCTAACCACTATACCACCTGCCAGCCCCAATTTTTAGATTTTTTTTTTTTTTAGAGGTTTTTGCTATAGGGTGCATGCACTCGCCAGACAGAGAGACAGAGAGAAAGTGAGAAATCACCCCCCAGGGGAGATGGCCACGCCGCAGTCCCTTCTCCTCCATTCTCCTCTCGGGATCTTGGGCACACACGCACATGCGCCCAGCGTGAGTTTTAAGCCACCAGGTCCGAGACACAAACCACGGTCGACTACGTGGGAGTCCAGCGACATAGTCATTACGCTAACTGCTGGTCCCAATTTTTAGATGTTTTAATGTTGAAAATGAAGCAGTGTTTCTTCTAAAGCCATTCTTTCTAATTAAAAAGAAATTATAAACTAAAGATTTAGGGGGGAAATGACAACTATAAAATCCAGTGATTTTCATTTGACTCTTTGGTAAATTGTCTTATTTTCAAAATTGTGACTGGGCTCAAAGTATGTCATTAAACATCAAATATTACATAACTGCAAGATTTGGCTTTTGCCCTTGAGACCTATAAGACCTGTTACAGTTTGGATAATGGTTTGTCCCCCAAAGGTTCATGTTTTAGAATTAGGCCTTAGTGGAAGATGACTGGATATCCCCCAAAGTGCATGTGTTGGGATTTGGTTGTATTGTAATTGCGTTAAGTGCGAATTTAATCTTTTCATGGTGTCCCAGGATGGGGCCTTGGAGTGTGATAAAGTCATTAAGGCAGGGCTCCTGTGATTGAGTTCTGGTGAGTATATAAGAGGGAATGAAGCAGGCAGAGCCCAGATGGGTACAGACCTCAACAGGGAGGGACTTAGGGACAGCTGCTCTGCTGAAGATGCTGTACTCCATCCACCATGTTGTGCCTCACCAGATGATGGCCCCTGTACCCTGGAGTCTCAAATCAGAACTGAGTAACGTGTGTTCCTTTATAAATTACCCACACTCAGGTATTTCTCTTAGCAACACAGTAAGGGACTGACATGTGACCTAAGACCATACTAATGTAAGCATAGAGGACTTACAATATGTCGAATGAATTCATAGACCATGTTGTGTGTTTGTCTAAAAAAGTTAAAATTTTTTTAAAAAATTCAGTATCACCTGACAGAAATAACTAACAAGAAATCCTGTGATGCTTACCAAGAGATAAGTGATTCACCTTACAATAGGGGTCCACATCTTAACCCTCTATCATTAGTCTTATTAACCACATTTGTGCCTACGCAACAGTTAGAAGCACATCTCATTAAGCAAACAGGAAATCAAGTGGACAATTTAAATGAAAACTGTTTAAACATAATGAACTCTTGTTGAAAGAGCCTCCCATTACTTATATACTATAGTGAAATGCGGTCCGACTCTTCATGTCAGAATGACATATTATCCAAAGTGTCTAAATTAGAGGCTAAGTGGTGGCACACTGGTAATGCATCAGGACCCACATGGGAAAGGTTCTGGGTTTGCATCCGGGAACCCCTCTCAGTACACCACACTATTATGTGCCCATGATCTGGGCCTGGAGGGGATTGTAATGTGAAGGCCCTGGTAGGGGAGGCCTCCTCCCTGCCTCTGTGTCTCATAAACTTTAAAAAGCAAACACCAGGCCAGCAGGTAGCATGGAGGTTAAGGGCTGGATCCCGTATAGCCAACTGCATGGTCCATGTCCTAGACTCCCAGCTTGAAAATCACGCTGGGTGTGAGTGCATGCATACCCAAAATCCTGAGAGTAGAATGGAGGGGGAGATTTGCATCATGGGTATCTCCCGAGGGGAGATTTCTCACTTTCTGTCTCTGTCTGTCTCTCTTTACACACATGCCCTATAAAAAAACTAAAACAGACAAAAAAGGCGAACACAAACATAAAACATTGTGACAAAATGAAATAATGAGTATAATTTAAATGCAATAAAGCCGACTACCCTATTATGAGGATTTGACAATCTCAGAGATGGCTGGCCAAAGCAAGGGAGTTTATTTAGGCAAGATACTATTGTTCTTTTCTCTGAAATCCTTGCAAATTTAATTATTCCAGGGTACACTGGGTAATAACTGATTGGTTTAGCATCCTACTTGAGGAGAAATTGCCAGTCTGACCTCCAGAATGAACAAATAACTAGGTTCTTAACAGCTTAGCTAATGTAATAGGATTTACAGTCAATTGTAGTGAAGGCTTAATTCTATATCGGACAAAACGTATTTCTGATGCAGAAATCGAGGACGTAGAAGGCCTGTTAAAATGCGTGAGGCTGGTGTTATTCACATGCCATGCAGCTTGGTATTTCTCTTCTTTGGGCTTGGCTTTTAGCACAGTGATTTCATGTCTTAACTCAAAAAGCATCTACTGAAATGAATTAAATGGTCGCCTTCAGTATGTTCAATTATGATCTTGCCTTTAGTGTATTCTAGCTATCACAATATTTCCTCTTTTTTTAAAGAATTCATTTTATTTGTTATTATTATTTCAATTTGCTATAGTGCACATGTGCTCGCAAGAAAGAGAGAGAGAGAGAGAGAAAGAGAGAGAGAGAGAGAGGCAGGCAGCCCGGCTGGCCAGGTCCAGGACTCAAACTATAGTCAGCCATGGGGGTGCCCAGCACCTTAACCACCATACCACCTGCCAGCCCTTCTTACATTTTTGATGCCATGGAAGACTTTTAAGATAAACCAAGAACAGAAACTGGTGAGTTGGAGACAGGGGAGGGAGAGATGGCGACAGGGGAGGAGGTTGGGAGGAGAGGGGTGAAGGGTTGGAGGATGTTGGCAGGGTCAGTGGAAGTAAATAGATTCCATACTATGTACTTTTTTTTTTAAGAGAGATTTTTGCTATAGGGTATGTGCACTCACTGGATAGACAGACGATGAGAAATCACCTCCCGGAGGGTATGGCCATACCACAATCCCTTTTCCTCCATTGTCCTCTCAAGATCTTCGGCACATACACCTGGCATGAGTTTTTTGTTTTCTTTTGTTTTTTTTAAGAGAGATTTATTTTTCTATAAGGCATGTGTGCTTGATGGAGAGACAGAGAGAGAGATAGAAAGCAAGAAATCAACTCCAGGGGGGATGGCCACGCCACAATCCCTTTTCCTCCATTCTTCTCTTGGGATCTTGGGCATGCACACACATGTGCCCAATGTGAGTCTGAAGCCACCATGTCTGGAACTCGAACCCTGGTCGACTATGTAGGAGTCCAGCAATGTAACCATTACACCATCTGCTAGTCCTGCGCCTGGCATGAGTTTTAAGCCATCAGGTCCGAGACTCAAACCATGGTCCATAGGCGTCCATAACCATTACATAACCATTACACTATCTGCTGGTCCCTACACTATCTACTTTACGCTCTCATATAGACTAGGTATAGTGCCAATCATCGCTTATTCTTATTTATAAATTGGACTTTTTAAAAATAGAAAGCAATGATCATCTGGTTTAAATACCTTATTTTACAAATCCCCTATTTTACAAAAAAAAAAGCTATGACTGGCTCCAGACATCTTAATTCAACTTTATATACTTATTGCACAGCCTCTTTAGTGCAAGTTATTACATGTGCATTTAACTTGATTTAATCCAAGACATCCATTTTCCCTGAACTCTTAATAGGTCTGCCAGTTTCCTCAAGGGAATCTAACCTCACTAGATTTTAATCTCTTTGAATTGTAGCCTCAGCTAGAAACGTTTTCACTGAAGTTTTAATGACCAGACTTAAGCAAATTTAATAGATACACCAGGGGGTGTTCTAATTACACATACCATTAAAGGGCTTTATGTGAGTGAGGATTAAAAAAATTACTATTAAAAAAAAAAACACATAGCCCATCTGCAGTATAATTTACCAGCAGGAAAGATTTCTATGTCCTAGAAAGGTTTCATATATAAAGGATGCTGGAAAAATCGAATGGTCCCAGTAGTTCACACACTCCTAAGGACGCTTGGGGTTCTTTTGTCTCTGACTCCAAACAGGTAAAATGCCTTGTATTGCTAGTGTGTTTTCTGTGGTTGTTATTTTGCATGCTGTTGTAGGCCTCCAGGGTGTTTTAGGCTCCAAGGGCCAAATCTAGGTGTTATGGTTTCTAGAGAAGACTTATCCTTCACTGTCCTTGTCACCACCAGCTACAGAGCTCTAGCCCTGGGGGAATCCAGAAGCTCATTTGAGCGGAATTTGATTTTGTCTTCCTCCCCAACTAAAAATTATTTCGGAGGCACATTTCATTTCTAATTAGAGGTCTCCTTGGTTGGCTAGGGAGGCGTTTGGTCTGGGACACACCACTTGGAATCATGATGATTCTCACAGATGGTTTGGCAAGCCATAAATGCTTGGAAGACAAGGACAGAGAGTCAGCAAAATGTCATTAGTACCATCGTGTAGCCGCTGAATGTCAGGCGACTTTAGATTAGCCAGAGATTCCCAATAGGGGCTACTTTTCACAGCAGATGGCACAGATCTCTTTATTTCAGGAATGACAGAATCGTAAACAATCCACAGTGGGGGAAATGTGAAGGCAAAAAGATGAATTTGCTAAGGGGGTTTGGATAACCAAATAATCAAAATGAAAATAGACAACTGTAGTACTAAAGAGTCCTGAATATGAGAGCTTGTCCCTAACGACTAGGGGACTCATGGCAAAAAACAGGTGACTCTGTGTTTCAGTGTGTGTGACTTCCATCGTCTGTAGGGTTAATGATGCAGATCCCTGCCTTTTCACTTGGATGTCTCTATTTTTTGCTCCACCCAGTCTGGGTTTCCTTTGTGCATTGATATTCCTTAGGATGGAGCTGATTCCAAAATTTCTAGCTGGACTTATCTTGCTGACTTTATGTGTCGGGGGCTGTTACACCCAACACTGGTCCTATGGATTGCGCCCTGGAGGAAAGAGAAATGCGGAAAATTTTATTGATTCTTTCCAAGAGGTGAGTTTCTCTCAACTTTAAAATGAGACATAGCTTATTTGATTCAATTGAACATAACATTTAGAATTAGTCCTAGTGGTACTACTCTATGCACTAAATACTCCAGAGGAGAGAAGAGATGTAGAAAGTAGGAGTCCTGGAGCCAGTAAATGGCATAGTGGTTATGTCACTGGACTCTCACTTGGGCACCAGTGGTTTGATTCCTAGACCTGGTAGCTTGAAAAAATCACACTGGGCACATATGCGTGCATGCCCAAGATCCCTAAAGGAGAATGGAGAAGGGACTGTGGTGTAGCCAGTCCCCTTGGAGGGTGATTTATTTTTCCCTTTCACTGTCTCTCTCTCTCTCTGGTGAGCGCATGTACCATATATCAAAAAAAAAAACTCTTAAAAAAAAGTAGAAGTCTCATTCCTAATTTCAGTTCAGACGGGGGCTAATTTCTGTATTGCTATTTCCAAGAATCACAGTCCTTTCTTTTTTTTCTTTTTTTCCAGATAGCCAAAGAGGCTGATCAATTAGCAGAACCTCAGCACTTTGAATGCACCATAAACCAGCCTCGTTCTCCCCTCAGGGCCCTGAAAGGAGCTCTGGTGAGTTTGTGTGATCATGACATAGAGCTTTAGAGATGGAAAGGCCCCTGGGTACCATTTAAGGCAGCCATGTCCCAGCTATTTCTGGGCTTACCTTCCTGACCACTGGGATACCTCCTGTGGTAGGGCCCTTGCCATTTCATAAGTGATTAGACAACACTTTTTTCTTTCGTAAATTAAAGTTTCTCAATAAATTGTATCTGCTAATTTTGGCTCTAGCCTTTGGGATGACCAACAAAACAAATTTCTTTGCACTGCTATCTTTCAGTTCTTCAGCCCTCCTCAACCCCTCAGTTACCCTTCTCTAGGTTAACCCACAAACCCCTCCACCTGGCCTACAATTGTCCTCTGGATGACAGGATTTTCCAGAATCCTAGGAAATGTGGAAATCAGATACAGTGTTTTAGACTGTTTTTCTTTTTAGAATAAAAAAAAATGAGAAACTGGTAAATTTATAGGTCAGAGCCACAGATTTGATTTCTAGTGTTTTGATAGGACTATATGATTTCCATGTCCCCCCGAATGAATATTTCCTAGCCAAATATAGTTTTTTTTTAACATATATATATATATATATATATATAAACTTATAAGGAAGTTAAATAGAGAAATCGAATCTTGAATTCAGTGTTGGTATCCTCTCAGCTCCGTAATCCACTCATTTTTTTAGCACTCAGAGGTGGTATGGATAGTTCTCGGTTATATCCAGGATCAGGGAAAACCTGAATAAGTCATATATGAAGCAATAATTTAAATTTTCTCTAGTGACTTCACCTTCCATACTCAGAGGACAAAGAAAAAAGTGGGTAGAAGTCTTGAATTTCCTTTCTGTCTAATCTTGTGAATTGCTTGATAAAAATAACAGCAAGCAGTAAAATTTCCCAAACATGATAGTTAGCATAGGAGGTCAAACAAAGTCCGAATGCTAAGTGGAATGGGTCAGACTTTTCCTTCCTCTCCTTCCTCACCTCCTATCCTTAAGCTATGAATGTAGTTTGTGTTTACTAGGCAGCCTAAGGCACAAATCAGGAAATGGCAGAGGGTAAGAAACAGGGAATCGAAAGAAAGAAAGAAAGAAAGAAAGAAAAAGAAAGAAAGAAAGAAAGAAAGAAAGAAAGAAAGAAAGAAAGAAAGAAAGAAAGAGGGAGGGAGGGAGGGAGGGAGGGAGGGAGGGAGGGAGGGAGGGAGGGGGAGGGGGAGGGGGAGGGGGAGGGGAGGGGAGGGGAGGGGGAGGGGAGGAAGGAAGGAAGGAAGGAAGAAAGAAAGAAAAAATATTTAAGAAACAAGAAATGGAAAATTACTTGTTGATGATAACATGTATTTTTAGGCCAATATACAGTGTATTCTGGATGGTAACTCACATTTTGTATGCTGTGATGATGTTCAGTGAATGAATGTACAAATAAATAAGTTAAAAATAAATAAATAAAAAGACACAATCAGGAGCCAGTAGGTGGTGTGGCGGGGAAGGTGGTTGGATCCCATATGGTCAACTATGTGGTTTGAGTCCCAGACCTGGTGGTTTGAAAAAAACACTGGTTGTGTTTGCGTGTGTGCCCAAAATCCTGAGAGAAGAATGGAGGAGAAAGGATTGTGGAGTGGCCACTCCCCCTGGGAGGTGATTTCTCACTGTCTGTCTGTCTCTCTTTTTGTCCTATAGCAAACTCAAAGAAAAATAAAAGAAAGAAAAGAAAAGAAAAAAAAAAAGACACCATAAGGGCCAGCTCTAGTGGGGTGTTTAATGTGGCTGGATCCCACATGTCTGACATGGTCAATAGCGCAGTTCAAGTCCCCAACCTGGGGGCTTGAGAAACATGTTGGACGTGTATGTGTCCGCACCAAAACCTCAAAAGTAGGGAGAAATGGGGGAGAAGTAATTGTGGCATGAGCATTCCCTATAGAGATGCGTTCATGCTTTCCCACCTGCTCTGTCTTTCTCAGGTGAGCGCACATGCCCTCTGGAAAATTAAAAATAGAAAAAAAAAGATGCATTTGGTTTTCACTCTCTAGTGCTTTCTATGTCTGAAAACAAACTGCCTTAGTCCTTCTAGAAATGAAAATGTCAAACTGTAATGAAATTAAGCTAAAATCAACCTTGATTTATTTGTGATCCCCATATTTTTCAGGAAAGTCTGATTGAGGAGGAAACTGGGCAGAAGAAGATTTAAATCCATTGGGCCAGAAAGACTGACAACACTTAACTATAATTCTGACATTGAGTCAACTCTGAGGGTTTCGGAATTTCTTATACAAGTCGCACATATTTCATAATAAAGTGCTGTGTTGTGAATTATGCGGTGTACATGTTAAGTCTTTCTCTCTAACTCAGAACTTGTGTGTGTGTGTGTGTGTGAGGGACGTTTTAAGTCCGCCAATGGAAGATGTCATGTTTCTACAGTTGGCAGATGAGAAGGGAAATGAGACAGTGCCTGTCACTGATATCTCATGACTCTCTAGCACCCCACCCTGTATCCACATGGAAAAGCATAGCCCTTGGTTCAAATAAACAAACAAAAAAGCAAATTCACCTACAGTTTCTATGGTATTGTAACTTTCCCCTTGATTATTCTCTACAGAAATAAGGTAGAACCACAGCCAAGGCGTCATCCTACTTGGAAAGATGTTCCGTCCCTTGAAGGTCTCTCAATCCCCTTGAAAGTCAACTGGAAGGACCAGCAATTGGCATAATGGCTATGTCACTGGACTCCCATGTAGTCGACTGCGGTTAGTCTCAGACCTGGTGGCTTAAACTCATGCCGGGCGCGTGTGCCTGTGTGCCCAAGATCCTGAGAGGAGAATGGAGGAGAAGGGAATGCGGCATGGCCATCCCCCGAGGGGTGATTTCTCGCTTTCTGTCTCTCTGTCTCTCTCTTTTGGTGAGCATACACGCCCTATAGCAAAAGCCTCTCAAAAGAGAAAAAAGAAAAGGAAAGGAAAAAAAAAAAGAAAGTCAACTGGAACTCTAGGGAAAGGGGCTTCACATTGCTACTAGTCCAGTGCCCCACCTCACTCCACATGGTCTATGCAAGTTGGTGTATATTATGATTTGGGACCAAAGCCTAAAAATAACAGAGGGTTCACCCACTTGATCTTTTTGGTATTTCAGTCAAGTAATGTAATGGAGTGTAGACAGTCCACTGAAAACAGGATTCTGGTATTCTCAGGTCCCCTAGTCAAATAGCATTGCCACTATTTATTCTCCACCAAGACCAGTGTTGGATTTTTATTATTTTTTTTAGATATTTTTGCTACAGGGCATATGCACTCACAGAAACAGAGAGACAGAAAGTGAGAGCCCCCCACCCCCGGGGGTGTGGCCATAACACAATCCCTTCTCATCCAGTCTCCTCTTAGGATTTTGGGCACACGTGCACATGCACCCGGTATGAATTTAAGCTGCTGGGTCTGGGACTTGAACCGTGATTGACTATACGGGAGTCCAGTGATGTAGCCATTATGCCATCTGCTGGTCTCCAGTATTGGATTTTGTGCTAGCTACATGCACAAGCATTTTCACTAACCACCATGACAATCTTGGAAAGTAGACGTTGTTGTCTTCACTTTAAGATGGGGAAGCAAGGACTCAGAGAGCTGAAGACACCCACTCACGTCCGTGTTCAGTGCACCTGTACTGCCTTCTGAGCAGCCAATGAAAGTGAAGGAGAAAGGATTGCAGCAGGACTAGGTTCCATTGGCAGAGGGCGCTTTCTCTCTCTTGCTCTCTCTCACAAGCACATGTGCCCTCTGGCATAAAACAACAAATTGAGTTAAGAAACTTCTTCACTCCCACTTTACTAAAATTAGGCAGTGATGTGACCCACCATGTGCTTTATAGAACAAAAGTAAAACTGTATTATTTCATTAATCAACACATACGTGACAGTAGGAGAGATTTCTACCAATCACTGAGCCATTTTTTTTATAAGAACAGTATCATTTGCAATCTTTACATAGTTAACATATTGAAAAAGGCAACTCACCCATGTAATTATACATCCTGCTTGGTACACCAGGCTTTCTTTGTCAAAACTTTTCCTTGACCCAATTTCTTTGGCATCAACTGTCGGTCCTGAATGGGATAAAATGACGCTTATCCAGCTGCACGATGCTGAGGTAGACAGTCCGTGCATCCTGTGGTGGCAACTGATGTGAGCATTTTGGGTACAGATGATCTCAAATAGTCCAAATGACCAAGAGGAACAGAGGAAAATGACCCCTTCTTTAAAATGTTAACACATTTTTTTCTGAATTGGAAGAGCTAACTTGTCAGTGTATAACAGCTTCAAAAAAAAAATGTCTGGGGTTGGCTCCTTGGCCTAGTGCTTAAGGGAGCCAAATCCCACATGGCTGACTGGGTGGTTCAAATCCCAGTCCCAGAGGGTTGAATAACACAAAGGGTGCGTATGTGTGCATACCCAAAACCTCAACAGAATGAAGGAGTGGAGAAGGGATTGCAGTGTTACCATGCCCCAGTGGTTGCTCTCTCCCTCTCTCTGGCTCCCTCTGGTGCGTGCATGCACATTTTGGCAAATTAGAAAAAGAAAGAAAAATATGGGCATGCTTTAAAAATAAATAAAGGGTGGGGAAACTTATCAAATGATACATTTGATGGTAGCAAAAGTAGCAAAATGAGTGCCTTGAAAATTATTTTAACAAAAGATTTAGAAGTTGTATAATCCTAAAGATGGCTGGGAAAATGTGAAGACTTACTGTGTAACAGCACTTAGAGATCTTGACAGTGGAAGATGCCCTAAAGTAGTTTCTCCAAACAGGGCCCCCGGTCCCAAAATACTCCCAGGTTTACTGATTCCCTCTTTGGGCCCCGAGTCATTTGCATTTTTAACAAACACCCTCATTATTACATACACAGACAGTGGAGCACTAAGTGCTTTAAAATAGGTTGCTGATACTTGGACTTGAACCACGGTCGGCCATGTGGGAGTCCAGTGCCTTTAACCACCATGTTATCTGCTGGTCCCCACTGCAGATATTTTAAAGTGCTGGAGCACTTTCTTTAAAAAATAAATAAACAAACATAAGCCCAGCACTAAATAGTAAAGCTATTTGAAGTGTGGGTACACACTTTCTCTTGCTAACATGACCTACCACTAGAGGGATTTTAATAAACCCCTTAATTATTAACTTTCTAAAGTTGTATTTCCCCTTAGGTGGTGATGTCCCAATCTTGGCCTAGCAGTGGAAGAACATGAAGGAGAATTAAGATAAATACAAATCCCTGGGTCCCATTTTCCATCCTCAGAAAATATTTTTTTTATGTCACCATATTCAGTGTTTTAAACAATCCATTTTAAGATTTCATTTTATTTATTCATTCATTTAT
Organism: Tupaia tana; assembly: GCA_026018925.1. NCBI lineage: Eukaryota > Metazoa > Chordata > Mammalia > Scandentia > Tupaiidae > Tupaia > Tupaia tana. The sequence continues at coordinate 176,452,612 of JAKSZU010000002.1, read as the reverse complement.
CTTAATTTGACCAGTGAGAGAGAGAGAGACACACACACACACAAACAGACACCAGGTCCAAGACTCAAACCATGGTCGGCCATGTGGGATTGTCCAGCGCCTTAACCACCACGCCACCTGCTGGTGCCCCATCCTCAGAAATTTTGATATAATTGGTCTGGGGTATGAACTCTCCCCAACCCATACTAATGTTCAACCCAATTTGAGAAGCGGTTGCTATTCGTTCACTCTGAGTTCACAGATACCCTTTTAACTTCTTCACTTCTCTCTTTGCCTCTATTGAGTTATCCGCAGTGAATGAGTACAGAAATAGCACCAGTGTACACTGAATGTATTGATGTCAGCTCAGATACCAAGGAGATGGGTGGAAAGGGTGAGAGGAACCAGATGGCTTACAGTTTTACTGCTTCTGGGGAAGGTGACTGCAGGACTCCGCACTACAAGGTTAAACTAGCAGGACCTGTGAGGCACGAGACAAGTCAGAGGGATTCTGGGTGTGATGTTTCTTGAAGAGGCATCGATTACAAAGGTCATCGATGATGTCACTGCGTTAATATAAAGGTAATAACAAACTAAAGACACCATAAACTTTAAAATACATTTCAAGGTTTAATTTACAAAATAAATAACAGCAAATCTGAACAAAATTCTACGTCAATGCACATCTTCCTAACTTGTCCATGTTTGAAACCCAACTAGTTACACAATAATGGCAAAACCGTTTTTTAACAAAGTGTGGAGGAAGAACTCAAAAAATTGAACTGAGAGATATATTTGGTCAGCATCCATTGAAGACCAGTTTTAGTCGGATCCACAAGAAATGAGCCTGAAATTAACCTGAAAATCTTTTTCCTTTTGTAAATTAGAATGGATAGTTCAACTCACAACCACCAAAAGGAAATTGACCTTTTCCAATGGTAACTTTATAAAATAGAATATAGCTGAATGAGCGTCCAAAGAAGGGATATTTTCCAACTTCCTAACTGATGCAGGGAAGGAGAGCATGATTTATAAAAAGTCAAAGTCTGCTGAAGTCTGAAGACTCTTAGAAAAAAATGGCATTGTTCACAGGCTGTTGTAGAGAATTAGGATAATTCAACTAAATATTATAATGCTGCAAAATGATTCATCTTCCTAATTTTGATGTCCTCAGATCTGTACGGCAGGGTCACATCACTAAATTGAGATGAAATATGGAAAGAGCCCAGGACACAGAGCTAACAGCTTTTGGACAGAGACTCCGTTTCTTTCTGACTGACTCTCCTTATGTTTTTGTTCAATTAGAGTGAAAGATAGAACTGAAAGGATTATAAAGATAATGTAGATTAGTTTCAATGGCAGGAGAAATGACTGCAATTCTGGAGGTGGAGGAGGGACCAGCAATGCGTGCCCCACAGCCTGTTCAGGGTTTCCTCTTTATCTCCTGTCTCTCAATTTTCCCCAGCATATCTGTGTATCGGGAGGTTTCCAGTGACCACACTGCACTGCTACATGCTGAGGCACTGCTACCTTGCCTGGAATCCACTTAGAAGTTCATGTATATTGAATGAAACAATTCTTTCCAAAAAAAAAACTCAAAATAAGACAAGTCACCAGGAGGGGGGGAGAGAAGTAAATGACGATGACAACACGAACTCACAAACCGTAAACATAGGCTGTATAGTTTGGGGGGTTAATTTCGATGCCTTCCAACATTCCAGAGTTCTTAGTAGGGAAAACAGAGACAAGTTTTCTTTTTTTTTTTTTTCATCTCTTGTACGTTTAATATAATCATAAGGCATTCCTTTGCAGTCTTCCTCCTTGACTTCAGAACAGACATTATTTATGACTTTCTGTCAAATGTGACTCATTCCTATACTAAAGTGTCCCAAGACGATGAACCGTCCAATGTCCTCTGTATTCTATTATCCATGTTAGTACCTGGAATCCTTTCTTCAGGCGGGAGAGAATTCTTGTTTTCAGTACTATGGAAATAGAACCATATGGAAAAATAGGTTCTATTAAAAAAATAGCAAGTATCTGGGCACTGAAGTCTCCTATCTCTCCACTTCCAAAGACTGCAAGACCATTGCTACCACTCTGGAAGGACAGGCTTAATGAGTGTGTACGTGTGTATGTGACCCAGATGACACAGATTCTAGTCTGCCTAAAAAGTAGGGTGATGTATACAAATTCCCTCTAGCCAGTATGCAAGGTGACAAGGTGACATCTCAGGAGTTCCAGGTTCCACATAAGCCCTCCATAGTCTGTTGCCTCCTCCTCCTTTCTCTACAGGATGGAGTTTCTTTCCACTCAAAATCCTCTTCAGTTATTAATAACATTTTGTTTCTAGTCATAAACAACCATGAAAAAGGCTCCCAAAGATGCACTCTTTTGGAGAAGGGCTGTAGGTGCCTGTATACACATTCCAAATGATGTTTTTTTTTTTGGCAGGGGGAGTATCAATAATGCTCTCTGGGAGTTTCAGATCTTCCTCAGGCCCGGCCGAGAGAAGAGAGCACACCTCCTGAGCACACTTGTCACATACTCCATCTCGTGTGACCCTTACCACTGCGTGGGAGGTATTATCCTTGTATTGAAATGTGAGAAATGAAAGCTCAGAAAAGTTCAAATAACTTGTGGAAGTCTGTGATGTTAATGGACAACAGAGCTGGGATCGAAACCAAATGGGTTTGAAGCCAAGGCTCCTTTTTCCTTGGGACCTCACTGCAGGTTCTCCTAGGTAGGGGTAAGGAGCCATCTTTGCCACACCTCTTCTAGAATACGCAGACTAATTTCTTAAGTAATGCACTGGACGTGTCTCAGAGGTCTCTGCTGCTTGGACTCCCACGTAAGACCAGTATGTCCCTCTACAAAGGGTGGTGAAGAAACAAGGCACACAGAGGCAGGCGGGTCACTGCAAACTCTGACAGCTGGAGTCTCTCTCACTGTCCTTTTCTTGGAGGAAACGACTCGGGCTGAGGTGGTAGGCGAGGCCTCAGGTGAGTTTCCCCTACATTGACCTTTGGATTCACAGTCCGAAAGTCTTAGGCTTTGCCATAAATACCTAAGTAGTAGAGAAAGATCTGGAACCTTTCAAAAATTGTCCCAACTACAGGTAGATATTAAAGAGTTTGCAGGAGTCATCTTCTAGATCTAATTGTTATCAGGGGATGGCCTAAATTAGCAAGCTGAGTTAGTAGTGAGAATCTGTAGTACAGTCTTCTGGGTGTAACCCCAATTTCCTTATCTACAAAATGAGAGGCTGTTTGCATAACCTTCAAGGCCTTTATAGCTCAAAATACCGGTTAAGTGTTGTGGCTATTTACACATGTGTATGTAATATTTGGTCATCTAAATCATCCCATTTTTTTTCTTCTTAAAAGGAGTACTGACATTAGTACCATTAGCAAGCAGGCAAATTAACTCCACAATCGAAAGGAATAAATAATCGGAGAGAAATATTGCACTGTATTCTCCAAGGGTAAAGTCAGGTAGCAGATAGGGGCTGCTGTATCATTCCAAAGGGATATGGAAAAGAAGCTGTTGAATCCGGCCTCCTAAGTCCCTTATGCCAGTGATTTGAGCTCAGAGGAGGTAACAGAGCAAAAACTTGTATGTGCAAAAGGAAGCGCTTAAAACAAATCCTTAGTAAGAAGGAACGGCTGCCATGCACCTGGGGCCAGCAGCTGGGAGTGTGGTGGAATCCTGGGGGGTAGGGGGGCAGCCTTTTTGCCACGAGTGGGTGGGGGGTGGGGGATAAAGAAGCTCAGGACTTATGTTTGAGTCCGTGTTTTCTCAATAATGACACCATTCATTCATACCTGAAAGCATCCAATCTCCATGAAAAAGCTGTTCTTATCCTCAAAGGAGACACAGTTGACAGCTGAAAGATAGGATTATTTTGGCTACCAATGTGTACTTGATATCGGTCTCTTCCAAGATGATAATGGGATAGATGTGTCCGTGTGAGGAAAGTCAGTCAGTCTCAAGCATGGCTTTTCAGGAGCAAAGCAAGAAATCCCTCCAAGGAGTGTATTACTGGGGTTGCACCACCACCACTGCAGAGTTTGTCCAGGCTTTTGCAGATCCCAGCGTCTCCACAGCAGAGGCTGTGGTTTAATAATGGTGAAGGAGATCTCGCCTCTGACAAACGCATGGGACATGCCCAATTCTGGAATTCTATGCTGACTGGAGGGGTTATGGCATGGCCACAAGCATCCATCAAAGAGAAGAAAACAACCAGTTTTGTGTGGTGAACCTCAACCCAGCTCAGGGAACCCAGTCAGCAGGGGGTCCTGTGTAATGAGGAATGGTCTCCTGGAGGCCAGTTCTCAGGCAACAGCTGTCCGAGGCACTCGGAGTTTCGGAGATGAGGCAGGATGCTTACTGGGATCCGGGTTCAGCAGACGGGATGCCAGATTTCCGAGTTTTGGGAGGTGGTGGGGGTGGGGCTTTGGCTTCTCTTCGGACTGGCAGTGGAGGAGGGATCTGTGGGATCAGACACAAGAAGTTAGAAATGATTCAGCTTTCTTCCTGACTCTGCCTTCTATACCCCATTTCCCCCATTCTGCTCTGGCTTATTATTGACCTGAGTTTGTCCACACAGCTTTTGCCACGTGGAAAGGGACATATGACTGATTTGCTATCCCCTGCTCCCCCACTTTTCTTTCCATTCATGATGGAACAAGTGTGTGCACACAAGAGGGGGAGGGGGAGAGGAGAGGGCGAGGAGGAGGAAGGAACACACTCTAAGGGCTCAGTCACACTGTGATCCCCTTCCTCCAATCCTCTGGTCTGCCGGGATCCTAGGTGAACACAAATGAACACAAATGCCTGCCATGTGTTCAGGCCTACCAGGCAGGAGACTTAAGATGGTCACAGGTCATTCCAGAATGCTGTTTCCTCACCTAGATGTGAGCCCTAGCACTCACCTCTTATCTCACCCCCCATACCATAGACACTGCTCGTGAAATGTCCGCTTGTATACTCTTTCTATGGAAAACTTTCCTATCTCGTGGTTTCCGAATGAGCCAAGAACTGACCACAGTGACAAGTACGTGGAGAACCTGCCTACTGAGAAGCTCGGAGTTCAGTGTGTCTTCCCAGGAGTGCTGCTCTCTGGCCACAGTCTCCTTACCTCTGTGGAGTTCCTCTGGCTACTTTCATAGGGCTTGCTTTTGGGGGGAGGAGGAGGTGGGACAGGAGCAGTCACCAGCCCATCTGTCTGCAAAGATGGAGAGCCTAGAAATGATACGAAGTAGACAAAGGCAGAGAAAAAGTTTATCGAGGAACCTCCTCGAAATTCTGCTTGTTATCGTTACATCTAAACCAACCTGGTCAATCCGATTGCTAAAATCATATCCCATGGTATCCCTGGTTTCTGTGGACAGAACGAAGACCTCTTACCTCACAGACAAGGGTAGCACCCTTCACTCACCAGAAGGCCTCCCAAGCTTCATGGAAACTTCTAAAGCCAAACTTCCATTTTTTCAGTCTTTACTATTAAGCTAGAGATGAAACAGTTTCTAAAACCTTGGGTATTATTCTGTTCTCTGTTATATCCCATGTGCATAGCAAAATACACACTTCTTCTAGAAAACCTTCCCTGATTCATGTCTAACTCTTGGTTAACTGCTGTCTCCCCTTTGGCACTGATAGATGTATCCCTCCATTATGTCTCTGCACTGTGGGCACCTCGTAATTCTCCTCAAGCCATGGTAGATCGCTGGTTCCCGGAACCAGATTATAAACAATATACAAAATGAACCATTTCTTGTCCCTGTATGAGTCTATCTATCCAAGAATTGGTTTGGATCTACTGCATTTATAACTTCATGACTGGAAAAGGGACATTAAAACCCTTTAGCTCACTATACAGAGAAGTTCCGTTGAGGCCTAGAGGCTTAAGACCACCTTGGCCAACTCCAGTATAACTGGAGTATACCCACAAGCATCGAACTGAACCAACTTTACAACAGTCTCATATACTTTGTGGTTGACTTGGTTAAAAATTTCCCAAGCTCACACACATACCCCATTTCCTAGTAAACAGAACATAAAAGATATAGGAAAACTTACTTAGGGTCCTGGTGGCTTTAGGAGTGAGTGGAGGTGGGCTCAAGGGTGTTGACTGAGGAGGTGAAGAACAATGAAACGGTGTGAGCCGATTGTCCAACAACTGGAGACTCTTGGGTCTTTGAGCTTTTCGGGTTGGGCTCTGGAGCCAGACGGAAAAACACAGCAAAATATTCTTAGGGTAAGGTAGGCTAAGCTCCACAATGCTCTGAACAGCCTGTTTGCTGAGCTGAAACTTGTAAGAAAGACTTAGTTTGTGGCCAGCAGGTGGCATGGCGGCTAATGTGCTGGATACCACACGACTGACTGTACAGTTTGATTCCTGGACCCAGGCACTTGATAAACAAGCGTATGGACATGTGTGCGTGCATATCCAAAGTCCCAACAGAATGAAATAGAAGGAATTCTGGTGTGGCCAACTTCCAGGGGGTGATCACTCACTTTCCCTCTCTCTCTGCATCCTGTGAGTGCACACACTCTATGGCAAAAATTAAAAAAAAAAAAAAAAAAAAAAAAAAAAAAAAAAAAAACGCATAGTTTGTGGGGCCGTTTTAAGTTTTACTATACTGTCATACGATGGGTGCCATGACAGATGCCACCTGGTGCCCACCACATACTTCATAACACTGCACCATAGGTTATCTTCTGGAGAGTCCCAGATTGAATTTTGACAGCCCACTATTTTGATATTTTTTTTTTTCGAGAAGTTTTTGCTATAGGGTGTGTGCGCTCGCCAGAAAGACAGAGACAGAGAGACAGAAAGCGAGAAATCATCCACCAGGGGGGATGGCCATGCCACAATCCCTTCTCGTCTATTCTCCTCTCATGATCTTGGGCATGCACACACACATGCCTGGCGTGAGTTTAAGCCACTGGGTCCAGGACTTGAACTGTGGTCGACTACATGGGAGTCCAGTAACATAGCCATTAAGCTAACTGCTGGTCCCTATTGTGATAGTTTGGTTGTATAATTTATATTGGAAATAAGCCAACTGATTGTCAGGGAAAACTGTTCTTGCCACACTAGCCAGCCAGCTAGCTTATGGAAGAAAAAGTACTTTTTTTTTTTTTTTAAGGTTTTTGCCATATGGCATATGTGCTTGGTGGAGAGAGACAGAGATGGTGAGAGGGGAAAGTGAGAAATCGCCTCCCAGGGAGGACGACTATGCCACAATACCTTTTCCTTCATTCTCCTCCTGGGATTTTGAGCACACATGCACAAGTGCCTGGCATGATTTTTCAAGCCATCAGGTCCAGGACTTGAACCACGGTTGGTCATGTGGGAGTCCAATGTCTTAACTACCATGCTATCTGCTGGCCCCAGCATGTTTTTGTTTTAATTAGAAAAGAAAAGAAATGATAATGTTTGGGCTGACTCATAGAACATGGTGGCGAGAACCACAACTCGAAGCACTAACCCACATGTTTATATTGTGGTTATGAGATTTTGTGCCAGCACTGATTTTGAGACTTTAAATGCCCCATCCATGCCCTTTTTAACCATGGTCTGAGATCAACACCACCGCAGGCTACTGTGCACCGAGACAAGCCACAGGCGGGCTCCTATCTGGTGATCCTCTGCTAGGGAGTGAATGGTAGAGAGTGAACGGTGTCAAGTCCAGTTACAAGAGGCAGTGCCAAACTAATGGTATTTTTTTGTTTGTTTGCTGGTTTTTTACCATCAAATCAGGTTCTGCAGCTTTCTCTGAGATGACCTGAGACTTGCTCAAACTCCAGTCTTTTCTCTTGAACTTGCTGATCCGGTTTTCATTGTCCTCTTTGAGGGGCAGGTCTTCACTTCTGGCACCAGAGGAGGCCCTCCTCTCTAAAAGTGGTTCCAGGACTGACCTGTCAACCAGGAACAACCACAGAAATCAGAAGATACTGGCCACCGAAGCGTTAAGGGTTACAATGCTACACTCAATTCAATCTTTTTTTTTTTAAACAATTATTTAATTTAATTAACTTAATTTTTAATTTGACCAGAGAGGGATAGAGCAAGAGAAAAAGAGGGGGAAGTGAGAAAGCAAGCCACTAGGCCTGGGACTTCAACCACAGTCAGCCATGTGGGAGTCCCATGCCCTTAACCACCATGTCACCTGCCGGCCCCTAAACCTAATCTTGACCCATTACTTACTCTCAGGTTCTAAACCTGGACTTCTAATTGCCAACTGTACAAACATCTCAAGGTGCAAAATGTATAGAAATGAGACCAATCAAATCCCAGTGAATATTTAAGTCATACCAAGAAGAGAAGGTATTATTTAACATATGGGCAAAGAGGGAATTTAGGAAGTACATGATTAACAGGCAGCTTTATGTAGTGAACAATGGTACATGCTCCAGAGTCAGACAGACTGAATCCAAATCCTACTTATACTTGTCGGGTAACCTGGGGCAGACAAACTTTCATACCTAACGTTTTTATCTGTAAAATGGGGATATTAATACATTCTTCATAAAGTTACCAAATGCTTGGAGAAGTTCTTGGCATCTATGAGTGCTCATTAAGTGTCTGTTAATGATAATTGACAGGTTTTAAAGCATCACAGCGTGGAAAATGGATTCATTTAAGAACCTTGATTATTGAGAGGATGGGTGTGGATGCCAGAGACTTTAAGGGGGGGAGCGAGGGTGGTAGAAAGTGGATGATGGAGGGTGGGTGTGAGGTGCAAGAGGAGGAAACGTTTGACAGATAGAAAAGCATACAGTTCTATGTTGAAAATAAAATAAAATAAAATAAAACAATAAAGACAGAACCCCAAATAGGAAAAGAAAAAAACATGATTATCTGCTATATGTAGGGAGAAAAAGCATTGGAAACATGACGATCTCAAAGTAACTCCCCATAAAGTTATTAGTTACTTATTAATAGCTACTTGTTAATAGTAATAATTATTACTAATAATTATTAAGAAGTACTTATTAATTACTAAAGAAAAAACAGGAACTATAGGGAAAAAACCATGGCCAAAGCCTTAAACAAGTGATTAACTCACACCACCAATAAGGGACAAATAAACATAATTTGCTCCTGGACATGACAATGAAGAACACAACAATACACGAAAATGTATAATGTGTATCCTCAGATGAAGAATCCTCAAAGTGAGAGAACTTCTGTCAAGTAAATGGCTCCAAGCCACCACAAATGTCATTATTATGAAAGGCAAAGAAAGACTAAAGAAACGATTCCAGATTAAAAAATATTAAAGAAACGTGGCTAAATTAACATCCTGAGTGGATCCTGCACAATAAATTGTTGTATAAGCCACTGTTGTAAAAGAAAACTAGAATATGGGTTATAGCTTAAAGCACTGTATCAATGATTTGTTTCCTGAATTTATAGCCATGTTATAGTATATAAGACAATGTCCTAGTTCTATAGCATAATGTATGTATTACTCTCACATGGTAGAGTGGGCTGGAGGAGATGAGGACAGAGAAAAAGAGGAAGTGAGGGTGTTTCTTTCACGATGCTTAAAACATCCCCAATAGGAACCAGCAGATGGCGTAATGGTTATGTCACTTAACTCCAATGTAATCAACCATGGTTTGGGTCCTAGACCTGGTGGCTTCAAGCTCATGCTGGGTGCATATGTGTGTGTGTGTGTGTGTGTGTGTGTGTGCACAAAATTCTGAGAGGAGAATGAAGGAGAAGGGACCGCGGCATGGCCATCCCCCCGGGAGGTGATTTCTCCTTTATGTCTCTGTCTTTCTGGTGAGCACGTGCACTCTTTAGCAAAAATCTCTCTTAAAAAAAAAATCCCGAATAAATGTTAGCAAACACTGTCAATGACTTCTAACCCACAGGGGAAATCTGAGTAGGAACAATAACCTGCCTACCTGGGATAATGGCATAGAGAAGGCCCCACTCCCCTTTCGATGGGATGTGGTCATGCCACAATTCCTTCTCTACTTCTCCATTCTTTTGGGATCTTGAGCGTGTAAGCATGTGTACCTGCTCAGTCTGCCAAGTGGGAACTAGTTCCTTTAACTACTAGGCTACAGAGCTAGCCCAAGCGTTTTTCTATTTTCAAAGTTTCTAGAACTCTAAGAAATGTCTACATGGACAGATATTATTTTTGTAACTAGTAAAATGTTGTTTTAAAATAGTAACTTTAGGCAGAAAGAATACAAGTATAAATCAGCTCTTTTCAAATATTTCAAATTAGAACAGATGAAAAGGCAATTCAGTTTTTCGCAAGGAAGGCTAAACTTCAAAAAGCCATCAGTTGGGACCAGCAGTTGGTATAATGGCTACGTCTCTGGACTCCCACGCAATCAACCACAATTTGAGTCCCAGACTTGGTGGCTTAAACTCACGCCAGGCATGTGTGCGTGTGTGCCCAAGATCCCAAGAGGAGAATGGAGGAGAAGGGATTGCGGCATGGCCATCCCCCTTGGGGGGTGATTTCTCACTTTCTGTCTGTCTTTCTGGAGAGTGCACATGTCCTATAGCAAAAACCTCTAAACAACAACAACAACAACAACAGAAAGCCATCAGATGTCCTAAAGGTAGTGCCTAAATTTCACATAATTCTCATAAAAATAGCAATACGATTCCTAGCAATCCAAAAATAAGCAATGAGCAAGACTAGCCAGATAAATTCTGTAAAGGGACATTAGAGATTAAAAGCATTTTAAATCTATGGTAATTAAACTGCATATTTTGGTACATGAGTAGACTTGGGAGGTCAAGGAAATGGGGGGCAAGTCCATGAATAGAATAAAGAACATATAGAAATTTAATCTGTGATAAAGCTGTCCTTTCAAATAGCTAAAGAAAAGATAGTTCGTTCACTAAATGTTATAGGGGGACCTGGGTAGTCATTTGGGAAAATAAAAATTTGGCTCCACACCACATACTTTATATTAGAATAAATCACAAAGCATTACAAGTTTAATTATAAATAGTGAAATCGTAAAAGTCAAAGAAAATATATCAGTACCTTTTTGTCATCCTCTTAAAGAGGGCCTTTAATTGTGACATAAAACAAGTCATAGAGTCATAAAAATATTGAATTATTTGACTGAGAATTCACTTAAAAACTGATCTATTTGACATTAAAAAAAATGAGCAATTCAATAAAAAAAAAAAAAACAGAAGAAATGTCAAAATACAAAGAAAAAACTAGGGGAAAAGATTTAAATTCATATCACAAAGGGCCAACAATCCAATGTATGCGATGTATCTCACCATCATTCATCGAGAATAAAAGAAATAAACAGCTCTTAAAGAAATGAAAAGATGTTCACTTTCACATGAATCAAGAGAATTGAAACAAAACAACCTATATAAGAAAACATTTTCGGGAACCAGCAGTTAGCATAATGGCTATGTCGCTGGACTCCCACGTAGTCGACCGTGGTTCGCGTCTTGGACCCGGTGGCTTACAATTCACGCCGGGCGCGTGTGCGTGCGTGCCCAAGATCCCGAGAGGAGAATGGAGGAGAAGGGATTGCGGCGTGACCATCCCCCCTGGGGGGTGATTTCTCGCTTTCTGTCTCTATGTCTCTCTCTGTCTGTCTGGCGAGCGCACGTGCCCTATAGAGAAAAACCTCTCCAAAAAAAAAGAAAACATTTTCTACCTACTAGACTATGAAAATTAGGATGATGATAAAAATGCAGTTTAGTAGCAAGAGTATGGGTAACCGGACACTTCCGTATTTTGCTGGTATGTAAATTGGTACAATCTCTACGGAAGCTGAGTTAGGGATAATTTTAAAAATTGCAAATACGTCTTTCTCTCTCGCTCTCTTTATTTATTTATTTTTAAAAAATTTTTGCCATGAGAGAGACACAGGGGGCAATAGACATGCTGTAGTCCCTTCTCCTTCAGTCTCCTCTCAGGATTTTGGGCACACACACACATGCACCCAGCATGTTTCTTAGGCTCCTGGGTCTGGGACTTGAACAGCAGAGTCAGCCATGTGAGATCCAGCACCTTAACCACCATTCTACCTGCTGGCCTGCAAATATGTGTCTCTAACAGGGCAATTCCTCTTGGGAATTTTTCTCATATACTTGTAGTATACATGCAAACTAATTTATGCTTGAGCTTATTCATCACCACACTGCTGTGATAGCGAGTGTGTGACAACTAAATGTCTGTTGCTACACGCTCGTGGACTGTATCATAATACAGATATACAGTGTGATATTGACAGCTGAAAGAAAATAGGAGGCTCTTTATGTTCTGAAATGGAATAATTTTAAATTACTTAAGCAGAGTAAAGAGAATGCTACCATTCATGTAAAAAAAAAAGTTGATAAGATCATATATTTAATATTGCTGTGTACCTGTAAAGAACTACTAGAGGGGTACCAGGACCCTGAATGTGAGTATCATTTGCCTCTGGGTAATAGTGCAGGTTATTATGAGTTAGAGATTGAGGGAGATTTTTCATGATATATCCATTTGTGCCTTTAGAACTTCATATTACGATTATATTATCTAGTCATAAAATAAAGCTAAGTTTAAACATTATTTTTCAGAATGGAAATGATGGGCCCTGCCACTCTGGCACAGCAGTAATGAAAGTGCCCTCTCTGCAAGGCTGGAAACCATATGGCTGGCTGTGGACTTGAATCCCTGAGTTGGCCTGAAAACGTATTGGGTGCTTTTGTGGAAGTTCAGAATCTTGAGGAGCTGGATGCCTGGGGCAAGGGGATTGTGGTGGGACAAGACCTTGTTGAGGATCTTTCTTTCTCTCTCTCTCTCCTGTATGCATGTGCTATTACAAAATAATGGAAATGTTAAAAAAATATATTAGGCAATGACTATAAGATAACTGTATGTAACAGGGTGGTAGGACTATAGGTGATCTTATAAAGAAACTGTTATCATTATGTTAACAAAGACCTTCCTCATGAGGAACACCATGAGAATGGCCCAAAGGCTAATAACCCATGCACTGTGAATTATTTTTCTCAGGGGTCATACATCTAAGTTGACCAAGTCTCACTTTGGTGACCACAGGCAAACATGAATAAGGTGTCACCACTTCCCTCCTGGAGATTAGAAATCGAAACCTTACCCATCGGATCCTGGTCTGGAAGGAGCGTTATCAGATGAGTTTGAAGACGTGGAAACCACAGAGGAAGCCACCGAGGTGATGGACAGCCTTCGCAGAGTAGAAGACATGATGTATGGGAGAACGATCGATCCTGTGCGGCTTTGCTTCCTCTCAGTCAGGTTGGCTGGCTGAAATCACATGACCCCTCCTGGTTAGCTGGCCTGGGGTGTGGCCTGTGTGAACCTGCCTGTCGCTAACTAGAGCCCTTTCGATTTGACTGGCACCCTTTTCTGACTGGTTGCTGCCTGTGCTGCCTCAGTTAAGTATTTTGAAAAATTACTTTTTTAGTTATAGACATAACTTGTCTGTACAACTAGAGAAAATGACATCATAATTTTCAACCAGAAAATTTAAAACACAAATGTTAGCTTAAGAGAAAATTTTTAGATTGACGCTGTAGAGCTTAAGTTGAATCAGGTGAAGAATCTGATTAGGAAGTACAGGAACCCTGGTGTACTTTCACAAGAGCTGTCACCAGTAGGGTTACCCCATGTGCCACTATATTCAGCTTCCTTGCTAATATTGACCTGGTTCTAATAATGACTAAACTCATTAAGTGCAAGGCACAGTTGTGGTTGTCTAGGAACTTGTTTGTGAAAGATAAATGTTCCCAGAGGAAAATTCCTAACTAGCAGCAGGTTAGGAGGCAAATTCATAGGACAAGGCAGCACTGAACACTTTCATGACAAAAGGAAGAGGTTAAAAAATATTCTGGACAAGGTATGACAGGTGGTATGGTGGTTAAGGCTCTGAAATGCCACATGACTGACTGTGGTTCAAGTCCCGAACCTGGTGGCTTGAAAAATCAGGCCAGGCATGCATGTGTGAGTACCCAAAATCTCAGGAGAAGTATGGAGAGAAGGGACTGCAGTGTGGCTATCCTCTATGAGGGGGTGATATCTCACTTTCCCTCTCACTGTGTCTTTCTGTTTCTTTCTGGCAAGCACATGTGCCCTATGGCAAAAACCTAAAAGAAAAAAAAAATTGTAGTAAAGGTGGATAAATGGGAGAATATAAAAAGAAATTCTGAGCTTTGATTAAGAAAAAAGAAATCTAAAAATCAGGGGATTAAGAATAAGACCACTTAAGAGAATAAGGAGAATTCAAGTAAAAAAAAAAAGAACAGATAAATGAAGCTAGAACCAGTCATACAATCAACAGTTGGAGAGAAGGGGTTAATGCATGCACCCTCTACCCCACTTCTCAGGAGGAAAAAGGAAAATTGTAGCTGGGAAAGATATATTAAAACCGTCAAAAAAGGGACCAGCAGTTAGTGTAATGGGTATGTCGCTGGACTCACATGTAGTCGACCACGGTTTGAGTCCAGGACCCAGTGGCTTAGGCTCACGCCGGGCGCGTGTGCGTGCGTGCCCAAGATCCAGAGAGGAGAATGGAGAAGGGATTGAGGCCTGGCCATCCCCCCTGGGGGGTGACTTCTCGCTTTCTGTCTCTCTGTCTCTCTCTTTCTGGCGAGCACATGCATCCTGTAGCAAAAACTTCTCCCCCACAAAAAAAAAAAAGTAAAAAAAAAAAAAACACAAACCCATGATACAGGTACATGCGCTGTAAACTGTAATTCACCATTCTTTATCCCTTTATTTTTTAATTAATTTATTTTTAAGAGGTTTTTGTCATAGGGCGCGTGTGCTCACCAGAGAGAGAGAGAGAGATCCAGAGACACTAAGAGGGAAAGTGACACATCACCTCCCAGGGGAGATGGCCATGCCACAATCCCATCTTCATTTTCTCCTGGGATCTTGGGCTCACACGCACATGTGTCTGGCGTGATTTTCAAGCCTTCAGGTCTGGGACTCGAACTGCAGCTAGCCATGTGAGAGTCCAGAGACATAACCACTACACCATCTTCTGGCCCTTTTTTCTTCCT
This sequence comes from Tupaia tana, assembly GCA_026018925.1. Lineage (NCBI taxonomy): Eukaryota > Metazoa > Chordata > Mammalia > Scandentia > Tupaiidae > Tupaia > Tupaia tana. The sequence goes on along the minus strand of JAKSZU010000002.1, from coordinate 176,437,590 downwards.
TTTAGGTATATAAAGGCTGTAAACTTTTTTTCCCTCCTTTTTTTTTGGGGGGGGGAGAGGTTTTTGCTATAGGGCGCATGTGCTTGTCAGAAAGACAGAAAGAGATGGAGAGACAAAGCGGGAAATCACCCCCCGGGGGGAATGGCCATGCCTCAATCCCTTCTCCTCCATTCTCCTCTCGGGATCTTGGGCATGCACGCACATGTGTCCGGCGTAAGTTTAAGCCACTGGGTCCGGGACTCGACCTCAGTCAACTATATGTGAGTCCAGCCACATAGCCATTACACTAATTGCTGGTCCCAAGGTGGTAAACTTTTTATTAAAATAGAAAATAAAGATTAAGGAGCCAGCCGATGGTGTGGTGGTTAAGGTGCTGGACTCCAATATGGGCAAGCATGGTTCAAGTCCCAGGCCTGGTAGCTTGCTTTCTTACTTTCCTGCTATCTCTTCTTCTCTCCTTCTATCTCTCTCTGATGAGCATGAAAAGAAATAATAATAATAATAATAATGAATAAAATTAAATAGTTGTAAGAAAATAGATAATGAAGGTTAAAAAAAAACCAAAAACCTGTAAGAGTTATAGTTTAGACAGGACAGGAATAGCCAGCATATGGGTTTAGGAAAACCTCAGTTTCTAGAAGAAGAGTTCCCAAAGTGATGCTCCCTGACCTCGACCTCGAGCACCAGGACCTGGACTTTGAAATGTTAATATGTGGGTGCCCCTAACCCATGGAATCAGAAACCCTGGGGATATAGCCCAGCAGTCTGTACTTTCACAAGCCCTCTGGGTGGTTCTGGTAAGTGCTGGTAGGACAGTTCAAGGTCATCAACTGCACAGCCTGTTCTCTCCCAGCATCCCCCAGGATTTGGCATTCGAAAACTAATCAATGACATGAGATTCTAGAAGAAGCCTAAAGGCTGCTAGACAAAGCCTACCAGTGTGATAACCCCATAGAGCTTTTCCACTTTCTCCTTCAGCTCCCGGAAGCAGGAAGACAGGCGGTCGTGCAGCGGCTTGAGCTGCTCCGTCAGCTTCTCCCCATGGATGCGGATCCCTTCAGTCAGCAGAGGCATCTGGAAAAAAGGGCATACGAGGAATGAAATGTGGGTAAGGGAAAGGGGTCCTTCCACTCTGGAGGCTGGGGAAGGGAAAAGGCAGGGCTGGACAGGTAAACCCTTCAACACGGTATTATCAAAGGCAAATACCCCTCTTAGCGGAGAGTTTCTGAACGGGGTGCCCTTTGGTCAACGACACGGAGACATACATGCCCCAAGGAAACAGGAGGCTCTAGCCTGGGAAGGGCTGCTGGTCAAGGCTCAGGCCTGGGGCTTCTCCGTGGATGAGCAGCTGCCAGGTTTAAGGTGTAGACTGAATCTGATGGTTGCGCTTTCTACCAATGTCTGCTGATGTAGTGAGAAGAAAAATGAGGGCCGACGCCTCAGCTAGAAACACAGACCAGGCAACCAACATATGGACTTTTTCAGGTTTTTTGTTTGTTTTTTAATTGCTAGAAGTGATGTATATTGGCCAGCGGGGAGGTAGAGAGACAAAGTACCACTCCCCAATGCGGGTGGTCATACCACAATCCCTTTTCCTCTAGTCCTCTATCCTGTCAGGACGTTGGGCATGCATGCACATAGGCCTGCCATGTTTTTCAAGCCACCAGAACCAAGATTCAAAGTGCATTCAGCCTTATGGGCTCTGGCTCCCTATGCACGGGGCTTAGCCACTGAGTTACAGGGCCAGATCCCCAGTTTATGGATGTTAATATTATCTCTAGATATAAGGGCCTTGTCAGGGCCAGCAGATGGTGTGGTGGTTGAGGCACTGGACTCCCACATGGCTGAGTGCAGTTTGAGTACTGGACCTGGCAGCTTGAAAAATCACACCAGGCATGTGTGCCTGAGTGCCCCAAATCCCAAGAGAATAGAGGAGAAGAGATTGTGGTATGGCAGTCTCCCCCTAATGAGCACACGTGCCCTATGACAAAATCTTATTTTTTTTTTTAAAAAAAGAAGGCCCTTGTCAACACTGTACAATTTAATTAAATGCCATTCCTAAGTTGCTTTATCAAACACACTGATAGGTTGTGGTTCTATAGGGTTTAAAAAAAAAGAAAAAAAAATAAAGAAAAGAAAAGCAGCCCTAGAAGTGGCTTTGCAGACTTGAGCCCTGAAGACTATGTCAATATAATACAGTGTGGCGCCCCTGGAGTATAGCAGCATGACCAGGGGCACACTTCCTTGCCACCTACCTGTAATGCTATCAGTCGCTTGAGCAGCTCAACCTTTTCCTGGTCTTCAGGATGCTCCTGCAAGTACTTTTCTGTAAAAAAAGCCTACAAGCAGAGCACATGCAATGTTTAATTAGAACACATTTCTCTGTGTGCATTTGATCCTAAAAAGAAGGAAGGAAACCTTTAGAAAGGGTGAGTATGTCTCCCATCTGATAAAACAGGGATGTTCAGTCCTTCTCTCAAAATTGACAGTTAAAAACACACACACACATGCTGTTCTGCGGTCATTCTGGAATCAGGCGATTCCTAGCGAAAGTACATTCTCATCACCACACACATACTCCCCATGAGCACACAGTCCCTAAGGCAAAAACCTCTTAAAAAAAAAAGAAATGTACAAAGTCACTTGTATCAATTAAAAGTTTGAATTAGTATACCAAGCCCAAGTTCTTGAAATTTATTTACTTATCTCTTCTTATTTTCTTAAATTTTTTTTTTAATTAGAAAACTCACATTGGAAAACTTCATATGAAACTATATATTATTCATAGATATTGGCACCTCTGAATCTGAGTGTGGGGGCATTCGGTAAAGTTTAATTTGGACAAATACATGAAAATTAATACCAGGTAACTTATACAAAAACAATACCCACTGAAATCACTACAGTATTTAGAAAGTATTGTATTTAGGATCCTGTTTTCACATCAACTTCCACCGTAACACTGGAAGTAGTGAAACCTAACGTGAGCAAACTACAATTTCTGTCTGATGTTGAGTCTTCCCAACTGCTGAGTGGAGTAATGTGGAGAATGGTCAATCTGAGCAAACATGGTGACCTTTAGCCACATGCAAATGACAGCTCACAGAACCGCGTATTTGCATGTGGAAGGTTACCACGTTTGCTCAGATTGGCCACTCTCCACAGAGTAACTATAGAAGGCTAAAAGGCTGGAGGAGAGAGGAGATCACTCTCTCAGCAGCCACATGGCAGGAACACTCGGATTGCCTGCCCCGCTCCATGTAGACAGAGGAGGTAGGAAGACACGAATACTGATGGGGCCTCAGCTGTGCCAAGCATTGTACTGTTCCTTTCACGTGGTTATCTCCCTTCGTCCTTAATCAGTCCAGTGAGTGAGGTACGTTCCTTCCTTTATAGATCCCAGTGCTCCCAGAGGTGACGTATGTTGCCCAAGATAAAAGCCAGACGTGGGTCTGAGAAGTGACCAACTGCAAAAGCTCTTGTTCTCCTCAGGACATTCCACACAGAAATGAGAGCGTCAGCCTACTTCCTGCCACCTGCCCTCCCCTTCCAGCTCCTCTTCCCTCCCACTCTCCAGCCTACTTGCAGGGATGTGCTGGCCAAATACTTATTTATATTCAGGAAGAGGTCGCCAAAATTATTGGGTCATCAGAAAAGTCATGACACATTTTTACATAGAGAAGACTTTTCTGACAACGCAATAGTTAGCCACTAAAAATATACCATAACAGGGACCAGCAGATGGTGTAATGATTACATTACTGGACTCCCATGTAATCGAATATGGTTTGAGTCCCAGACCCAGCAACTTAAAACTCACTCCGGGTGTGTGTGCATACTGCCCAAAATCCCAAGAGGAAACTGGAGGAGAAGGGATTGCGGCATGGCCATCCCCCCAACCCCCCGCTGCCCCGGCGTGATTTCTCGCTTTCTGTCTCCCTGTCTGGTGAGCACACATGCCTTATAGCAAAAATCTCTTAATATATACACACACACATACATACACATATACATACACACACACACCATAACAATTAAAAACTTGGTCTCTACTAATGGTATTTAATATATACATGTGGACTTCAAAAAGTTCATGGAAAATGGGATTAAAATGAGTTTATTTTCCTGTAAAACACTTTGAAACCCATTCATAGTTTGTTTCATAATATGAATTTTCTGTGAGCCCTCTAAGACCCCTTGTACTAAACACAGTACCTCCATTTAAATAGTACAACATCTAAATGCTCCAGAATAGATCAAAATGTAAGTACCCCTTTTCATGCCTTTCCCCCCCCAACAGAATAACAGATCTAATATTTAGCTGAACTAATTTAATTATAAAATCAGCACCATCATCAGCCCATAGTCTATGGAACAATACAAAGTCAGGGTGGGAGTTCTCAGGAGCTTTTTTTTTTTTTTTTTTTTTGCTATAGGGTGCATGTACTCACCCAAGATAGAGATGGGAGACTGGGGATGGGAGTGAGAAATCACACCCCAGAGGGGATGGCCAGGCTGCAATCCCTTCTCCACACTCAGGGTTTTTATCATGCACGCACACACGCCCAGTGTAATTTTCAAGCCACCAGGTTCAGGATTTGAACCATGCAGCTGGCTATGTGAGATATACTGCCTTAACCTCCATGCCTAATTCTTTTTTTTTTTCCACATGTGCTCACAGGAGAAAGCAAGAAATCACCCTCCTCAGGGGTATAGCCTTGCCACAATCCCTTTTCCTCTACTCTCCTCTCAGGATTTGGACATGCACACATACAAAGCCATCATGAGTTTTAAACCACTGGGTCAAGGATTTGAACTGCGGATTACTATGTAGGAGCCCAGCAATGTACATATTATGCCATCTTCTGGTTTTCTCCATGCCTAATTCTAAATAGAGAGTAGCTCTACCTTCCCCAAAATGCCATTTCACGTCCAGAGTGACCTGGGTTCTGGGATGCACCTGTTAACTTTCTACCCACCAGGAGAGAGAGGCAGTGGGAGAGAGAATAGCAGGTGAATAGCAGGTGAATCAGCCAGTGGTATACTGGGTGACTTCAGGGATGCTTCCCAGCCAGTGGAATGCTTTCCAGGCAGCGTGGCCTGGCTAGGTTGCTGATGGCCTCTAGGAGGTGCAAGGTCAGTGAGTCTGTCCGTTTCGTCTGCTCATTCACATAGGAGAGAGAGAGTCTCTCAGAGAAGTTGTAGAAAATGAATTCACCAGCTGCATAAAGGCACAGAGGTCACACAGGCACACTGCCCCTCCTGTGGGGTTCTGGAATCCAGCCCACCTTTTCGTAGTTGGAGTAGCCCCCCATGACAGCTGGGTCCACAATGCCATTGAGCAGCATGGAGAGCGGGTGCACCGACAGGGACCGGTCCCAGGCATGCTGCTGAACACAGTTGCTGATCCTCTCATTGGTCAATTCCATAGTTTCTATGGCATTTTCCAAAGGGCTGATTTCTTCCTAGTGACATGGGACAAGGACACTATATGAGCCCCACTGCAAAGATGGAAAGAAGTTTAACTACAACCCTCAAGAGGTTTAAATACCCGCAGCTATACAAGAGTGAGGTTTTGCATGTCAAGTTTATGATAATCGAGGTGTCACTTTTCTGAAATGGTGATGGTAAGATGCAAATTAAGCTATTTAAAATTTCCTTAGAAAGTAGAATGATGACTTAAAAATTGGAGTTATGTTAATGATGATTCCTTGGGGCAAAATGTCTATAGAAAATCCAAGAAGCAAACTCTGAAGCACAGGATGTTTTTTCCCCCCTCCAGGCAAAGTTTCCTTGGAGATTTTTGAGATAAATGACAAAAAGATAACAGAGTATTGAATCTGACACACTGATACACCACCAAATATGTCCACTGGTGAAACCTTTTCTCCATGAGAAAAGGTAAGTGACTTTGGAAGCCATACAACCAGACCTTAGCAAGCTTACTACAGACTCTGTGGTTAACAGAAGTAAAAATAATAGGCTGCATTAGAATATTAAGATAGCATTTTGGATAGAAAAGAGATAAGACATAATACAGATTTGAAGAAAGCTCTTTCTATGGAAACGTCTTCAAAATCAGATGTCAAGAAAAGCCATTTCCTTCTTCATTTTGCTCATTATCAGTCTGTCTGGCCTGCAGACCCAGGCTTGATTACAAAAGTCTCCGTCCAAAAATATTCATACTTGAAGAAGAATGAGTTAGCACTAGTGATATGGAATGCATCAAACTAGAGCTCAGATGTGTTCAAGAAATATTTCCTATTTTATGCTAAGTGCTATGTTAGGTACCATAGTTATAACAGTCACTTGTTATAATTCATAGCGGGGGGAACCTAAGGATTTAGTGGGGTCTCAAGACACATAAGCACAGTGGGCTAGAAATATGCCCAGGGTACAACAGGGCACAGACTGTCATAACCCAGTGGGTGTTCCAGAGATGGCTTCAGGGGCAGGGTAGTACCTAAACTGAATCTTGGTGGGAACCATGTTGGTTCAGAAGTGGGAAGAGGATGTTTCAGGCAGAGAAAATGACCCAGTCGCACGAGGACTGAAATATCATGGAAAGGGCAGTCTGGTTCCAGTAGATTCCTAATGAGTAGGAAGGGCCAAGTGTGCGCAGTCCACGAATGCCTTCCATGTGTATGCTAATGGGCCTGGGGAACCATGGAAGGGCTGTAAGTGGGAGAACGCATGGAAGGGTCAGGAGCACTCCATGGAGCTCACACTCCAAAGCAGTGAGGAAAATGAACCTGAGAAAGCAAAGGTGGGGAGGCTGGTCAGGAGGCCCTTTTCAGTGGCAGCAACCAGAGATGAGTGAGGGACAAGACACAGGTGTGTGGTAGGAAGGCTGGAAATAAAACAGGCTGGAAAATATTAAAACAGTAAGAAAGGCGGCTTCTGGGAAAGATGTAGAGGGGAGGAGCCTAGGGGGACTGGTGATGTGATTAGTTGAGAAATAAAAGGAGAGAGGCTTTGGGAGAGAAGTTGTGATTGACAGCAAACTCTTAAAAGGCATTCCAAAAATGTTTCTGGGCCCTGGCAGGAGGGGCCACAGAGGACACAACACTCCTCTGGTCATAAAAGAGTCATTCACTGTGAGTAACCTTTAGGGTTGTGTTGTAACATCAGTGTTACAAAGGAGCTCTATCGTAGAAGCATGCCTTTTAGTTCTCGTTTGAAAAACAAAATGGGCCAGAGGAGACTGGCCAAGTTGGTGCGAATAGCAGAGGGAATTTCACAAAGGCTGTTATTATATTCAGATGCAGAAAGTTTTATTTTAGGGTTCCAGTTTCAAATGACTCACTGTGGAAATCTGTTTGACTTCAAACCACTTGAGAATCCCAGGAAAGGTATATGCGGTCGTGTACGTGGTCCGTTCAATCCACATAGTCTGGTGGCAGGAAGGAAAATACACAATGGCCATCAGTTCCCAGGCAAGATGGCAAGACTTCCTGGCCTAGCCCAGAGAGATGGTATTTTCAAATGCTTCCTAGTGAATAGGTCCATATTTTTGGATAAGGATTCTGGATGTTTAAAGTTGGAAGGGATCATCGACTTGAGTCTTCTCCTTTTATAGGTAGACACTTGAGGTCCAGAGAGGTATGAGTTGGCCAAAGTCATGTAGCAGCAGAGCTAAGGCACAGCCCAGTTTGAAGTAGAGTTTTCCATGGAACTAAAGCCTACTGTTTAGAATGGGGTCCCAGCACCTCGGGACTTGTGAAAATGGGGGCCACACAGCAAGAAGTGAGAAGCAGGAGAGTGAGAAAAGCTTCATCTGTATTTATAGTCACTCCCCACCGCTTGCCTTACTGCCTAGGTCCTGCCTCCTGTCAGATCAGCAGTGGCATCCGATTCTCATAGAATCAAACCCTAGCACAAACCCTACTGTGAACTGCACATGTAAGGGATCTAGGCTGTGAGCTCCTTATAAGAATCTAATGTCTGACGATCTGGGGTAGAGCTGAGGCAGTGATGCTAGCACTGGGGAATGGCTATAAATACTGGTTAACATTAGCAGAGAGGTATGACTGCACAGAGACCATAATAAATTGATTGTTTGCAGACTCATGTCAAAACCTTATCTTTATGAAGCAGGGTTTTCTGCAGTGATAGTAACTGGAACAAAACTATGGAGTAGACTGGACATTAGCAATACAGTTTGGGTGTCACTGTCTCCCATTACTCCCAGATAGGACCATCTAGTTGCAGGAAAACAAGCTCAGGGCTCCCACTGATCCTGCATTATGGTGGACTGTAGAATTATTATATATTACAATGTAATAATAAGGTGTACAATAAATGTAATGTGCTTCAATCATCCTGAAACCACCTCCCACACCCAGTCCATGGAAGAATTATCTTCCATGAAGCTGGTCCCTGATGCCAAAAAGGTTGGGGACCTGCTGTCTGGATAAAATTAGAAAGGGAAGCTTCAGTCCTCAGGGGTGCCATTATTTCTGCTGCATGCACTGGTTAGGTGGAAAGGCTCCATTTTAGATGTCAATTTTACTTTGTTTTAGAGGGCAAAAGGGTGGACTCACAGCAAATTCATTGTCTGGATCCTTTTCTCCTTTCCGGAATGGCCGGGAATATCTGAACTGCTGCACTTCGTTGGCTCTGTAGTAGCTGGGGAAAGACACGGCATCAACGTTGTATTTTCTCTCTGAGTCTAAGAACTCCTTGATCTGACTTCCACAAAACCCGTGACATGTCTGACACAGTAGGGGTTTCACCCCCTAGTGAACTCACAACTGATACAGTCTCCACACTGAATGCTTGAGGCAATGCAGTTTAATTTTATTTCACATCTTACTCCCTTTTTAAAAATATCAAGCCTTAATTTTGCAGTTCTTTTTTTTTTTTTTTTTTTTTTTTAAGGCTTTTGCCATAGGGTATGTATACACGCCAGAAAGAGAGACAGAGAGAGGGAAAGTGAGAAACTATCCGCCATAGGGGATGGCCATGCCTCAATCCTTTCTCTTCCATTCTCCTCCTGAGATTATTGGACATGCATGCCCATGTGTCCGGTGTGATTTTCAAGCTGCTGGGTCAGGGATTTGAACTGTGGTTAGTCATGTGGGAGTCAGGGCTGGAATCATTATGCCACCTCCTGGCCCCGCAGTCCTCTTTACACCTTTACAGCTGGGAGTACAGGCATGAGTCATTACGTCCACATCTTTTGTTTTGTTTTGAGAGATTTTTGCTATAGGATGCATGTGCTTGCCAGAGACAGAAAGTGAGAAATCACCCCCGGGGGGCAGGGGGATGACTACGCCATAATTCCTCTTCATTATTCTCTTCCCGGGATCTTGGGCATGCATGCACATGTGCCCAGCCTGAGTATGAAGCCACTGGGTCCAAGATATGAACCATGGTCGGCAATATGGAAGTCCAGCTACATAACCGCTATGCCATCTGCTGGTCCCTGTCCATATCTTTTTGAAGCAGGTTCTCACTATATCTCCCAGGCTAGCTTTGAGCTTGAAATCCTCCTGTCTCAGTCTCCACAAGATGTTGGATTACAGGTGTATACTCTCAGGCCTGGCCTTTAGGTTAGACTTGAACTCAAACCCAGGCCTCCCGTGTGGTCTCAGTCTACAGAGCACATAGTTTCTCAGCATGTACCACTATGGCTAGGCACATCTTATATTTTTATTTATGAATTTTTCACAGCTCATAATTTCATTTATTTATTGACTTTTAAAAGACTTGCTTTGGTTTTAATTAAAACATAACTATACAGGGACCAGCAGGTAGCATGGTGGTTAAGGCACTGGACACTCCCACATGGCTGACCACAGTTAGAGTTCCAGACCTGGTGTCTTGCTTTCTCACTTTCTCTCTCTCTCTCTGGTCAAAATTGAAAAAAAAATAGTAAATAAAATTAAAAATAAATAATTCTTTAAAAAAATAACTATACGTATTTCCGGAATACAATGTGAACTTTAACACCCATGCTGATGATTTCACTAGTACAGTTTTACAACAGTTATATCAGTCCACTAGTGTTTCAGCTTCTCAAGAAGAGGAGTCAGGCTCTCCATCACGAGGCATTAGCCCTACTCTCTGGTGCTTCTAAATGGAAATGAGAGACGAGGGACCAAAACCTAGGAAGGTAATTGCAGATTTTCATCTGGCTTACAAACACAAATATTCCCCCCAAAACTCACATCCCTTTGAATGAACAAATTCTTATGTTACGCTCAACATAGAAAAGACAGTAGGCTTTTCAAGGTGTAATAAATATAAAGCTTTGGTGTGTGTGTATATATATATTTTTTAATTATAAGAGTATATGTGCTCATCAGAGAGAGAGAGAGAAAGAGAGAGAAAGAGAGGAAGCACCTCCCCCTGCTCCCCAATGGGGCAGTCAACCCACAGTCCCTTCTCCATGTCTCGATCCTGTTGTGACTTTGGGTACACACACACATGCGCACATGACCAGCATATTCTCTCTCTCCCTCTCTCTTTTTTTTTTTCCCAAACAACTGGGGCCAGGATTCAAACCATAGTCAGCATGGTATGTGGCTCTCTTAACTACTATATTATGGGGCAGCCCAATGCCATTGATTCTTATGTACTCTATAGTGTGTGAGAGAGACAAATGTTTTTATATTTTGTTTTGTCAAAAAGAGAACCACCTGGACTCACTAGGTGGCATGATGGTAAGGTGACTCGATCCCATATGGCTGACAACATGGTTTGAGTCCCAGACCTGGCGACTTAAGAAACATGCTGAGTGCATTTGTATATGTGCCCAAAATCCTGAGAGGAAAGTGGAGGAGAAGGGATTGTAGCATTACCATCCCTCCAGAGGGGTGATTTCTCACTTTCTTTCTCTCTCTCTATTCGTCTCTCAGGCAAAATACATGCTTCCTATAGAAAACTTAAACAAACAACAAACAAACCAACCAAAACACTCACAGGCAGTCAGTGGTGTGTGGCAGTTAAGACAGCTGGATTCCATTTGGCTGACCGTAAGGTTCGCGTCCTGGGCCCAGCACCTAGAGAAACATACTGGGCACATGTTCATGCATGTGAGCCCCAAATCCTGAGAGGAGAATGGAGACAGGACTACAGAGTGGCTGTCCTCCCTTAGGTGCTTTCTCTCTCTCTCTCGCTCTCTCGCTCTCTGGTGAGCTCGCATGCCCTACAGCAAATTTAAAAAAAAAAAAAAGGAAAAAAATAAGGAACCACTTACTTTAAGATCTGCTCTGGAACTGGCTTATCTTTGTAGCTGGGAGGCAGACTCATCACTGGCTTTACGGTAAAGCACTGCATGTCTGAGAAACTCATTAAGGAAAGGAGCTGGGCTGAGTGTGAAGGTGGGAAGGAGCAAGGTGCCCCGTTCTTCCTGCTTCATGGCCAGGCACGGCCAATATCAAACACTCCCTTTACCCAAACGCCAGGACTATTGAAAACGGGCTTCCCTTATATATCTCCGACATGCCTTATTAAGTGATGAAGCCTGGGACAATCTTCTTTTGGTCAGATACCTGGCAAACATTCTTGTCACAGAGAAATAGGCATCCGTGAAATATCAGGGACTAGGTGGTTAGGAGGGGTTTCAAACAGGCTCTTTTGAACAAGCATCCCTCCGGTGAGATTCCAGAGTCTAGGCAACAGGAATTATTTTACCTTTGGATATCGCCTATTTATCAAGTGCCACAGCTGGGCACAATATGGGTGTTTTGAGTATGTTCTCGAATATATATAAGAGCTCTATAAGATAGGTATTACTGTTCTTTTATAGATACAGAATCTGACAATGAGAGGTTAGGGTCCAAGATCACGGGGCCAGCAGGTGTGGTTAAGGCGCTGGACACTCCCACGTGTCCCGGACCTGGTGGCTTGCTTTCTTACTACCCCCCGCCCCCGGGCCAAATCAAAATAAATGAATGAATAAATAAAATTAAATAAATAATTATTTTTTAAAAAAAGATCCAAGATTAGGTGACTGGTAAGTGGTGAAGACAAGCTTTGGAACCAATTCAGGAGTAAGGGTTCCTCTGATTTCATGATTTACTCTTTGAAAGAGTTTTCTTCCCCTCCTCCCTCTGAAACCTGTGCACATATGCTGTTCCGAAGTCCATAACAGAATCCAGGACTCAGGACAGAAGGTCTATGTTCCACTAAGCTTCCCAAGAGGCAAGAAGACACCCTTCCATTCTCAAGATTGCTTATCGTCTCTCCCCGTCAATGACTTCATAACCATCAGCTAAGGATATTAGGGTCCAAAGATTTTACATGGAATGGGAACCTGAATCAGAGGGGTTCAATGTGGGGTCTGAGGACACAGGACATCTCTGCCTGCAAATGAGGATTTGGAACCCTTAGCTCTCTCCCTGGGCTTAGCTGGGGCTGCACCAATAAAAAGCCTCCGGGCCACTTTCCTCAAGGCAAGGATGCACTGCTTCGGGGAGGATTTGATGTCTTCTCCCGGGGGTGTGGTGCTGGTCATCTTCTCGGCATTGGGGAACTGGGTCAGCAGCCTCAGGCTGAAGTCTTCTCGCCTCTCATACTCCTTTCCCCGGTAGATGAAGATTTTATTCTGCAATTGAGAGAGAGCAAGGCACATCATTAACTGGAAGAGGGAGAGGGCAGCTGGAATTCTGGTACTGAGCACACAACGTGCTCCCCAGCCAAGGCCGATGTACCTTCAAGTTCTCAATGAGTATCTATTCCATGCTCCAGAGCAACCACCACATCTGGCGTGAGCTTGTGGCTTAACAGAGGAGTTAAGTCACGAACATAAAAAACATTTAGCACAGTGCTTCTCACAGTGTGGCCCAACGACCACAGTCAGTGTGCTAACAGTCTGTCCAGGTCTGCAAGGAAATAAGGATCTTGGGCCCTCATTTAAATGTACTGCATCACCAGGCATGCTGTTTCCTCTGGCTGGTGTATTTCAGAGTGAGACCTTCTCAATGAAAAAAGGAAGTGTGTTCATTTCCATTCGGGCATAAACTCCTTATCTATCTCGTCATGATCCAGTAACAGTTTGTGGACCAGCCCTTTAACTGGCACTGCCTCAGAGAACACGACAGCATAAATAGAATCAGTGAGTCTTCTGATACAGTGATCTAGTAATGGAACGAGAAACGGGGCAGACATAATTCACAGCAATGACTAGCCTGCAGGTCTTGTAAAAAATAACTGAGTTAAATACTATTTTTTTCCATTCTAAACTGTAGTTTTTTTCTCTGTAATAAAATTAATAAAACTGAATTTTTTCCTTAAAGAGATGTTCTTTTCTTCCTTTCTTTCTTTTCTTTTCTTTCTTTCTTTCTTTTTTTTTTTTTTTTTTAAGGTTTTTGCCATAGGGTGAATATGCTCTAGAGGCACAGAGAGGGAAAATGAGAAATCACTCTGATGGATAATGGCTTTCCCACATTCCCTTCCTCTCAGGATTTTGGGCATGCACAGGTGTCTGGTATGACTGTCAAGCCTCCAGGTCTGGGACTCGAACTACAGTCGGTCATGTGGCCGTCCAGTATCTTATCCACCACATCACCTGCTGGCCCCTCCCCAAGAGATTTCCTAAGCCCCAGGCCTGGGAGTAATTGGTCTCATGGTTGTTGCCCAGAGAAGTGTGAACATAACTGTGGTTTAGCCGCCTTCTTATCTGATTGTCACCTCAGATGAGAAGTTTGCACTGGTAGCCCACACATGATTAAATTTTTTTTTCCTAATTTTTTTTTTTCATAATAGAGGGTATGTATTTATGCATGCACACATGAGAGAAAGACCGACAGACAGAAACAGAGAAGCACCCTCGACAGGGGCTTGTCCAACTGTGATCCCTTTTTCCTGGCCTTCCAGCCCTACAGGATCCTGGCACTCACACCCACAACGCTTTCAGGGTACCGGGGTACCTGATTCTGCAATGTGCCTTCAGGCATTGAGATTTAGTCTGCTACCAGGCTGGGCCACATGATTCATTTTTAACTAAGACTTGGGCTCATGTTGCCTTGTAAAATGTCTTAGAAAACCACTTGTCCATAAATATGACGAATACTTACTGAGCAAACTAGCTACACTAGACACGAACGGTACAGTGGTGACCCTGTTCTCATGAAACTTACCTAAACGTGGGGAAAGTAAAAATCAAGTAAACAAATAAGTAAACATGATCATTTTAGATAGTATAAGCACTGTGAAATCAATATACTTTCTAGGCTGCACACTGAATGAAGGCAGTAAAATTCACCGGATTGGGCCAGCAGGTGGCGCAGAGGTGAAGGCAGCTGGACCCCACATGGCCAACTGAGCAGTTCAAGTGTGAGGCCTGGAGGCTTGCAAAACATGCTGGATACATGTGTGTGTGTGTCCATTCAGAGAGGAGAAAGGAGAAGGAGGGATTAAGGAGGAAAGTGATTTCTCATTCATTCATTCTCCCCCCTCCCCCAATGAGCACACACACCCTATAGCAAACAAAAACAAAGAACAAAAAACAAAACACACCAGATCTCTTAGAATAGATCATATTTTTCCAAGATGAGAAAGATCTATGTGAGTGATGTGTGCATTATGAAATTCAATCATTCAGGCAAATGGTTGTGGGAAAGAGATTGGAGTAAATGCTAATTGCATCATGTGGACACTAATGGAAAAGGAACCAGAGAAACCAAGGTCAGCAGGAATTAGCATGACTGGAAAGTGAAGACTTCTAGAAAAACATGGGCCTTGGTTGGGCTCATATGGTTGAACAGGGAAGGAGGGGTGAAGAGAAGGGAGAGATCAACCAGGTATGTACGTGAGAGAAGGATTTTATAAATCCCAGTAGCTGAAAATAGAGTTCAGGTTAGAATAAATGAGTTTGGACTTGTAGAGTGAGCCAGAAAATAAGCGACTTTAAAAAGTAGGCAGGCGGGCAACAAGTAGCATAGTGATTAAGATGCTGGATCCCACATGGTCGACTCCACAGTTCGAGTCCCAAACTCGGTGGCTTTAAAAACATGCCTGGTCGGGAACCAGCAGTTAGCGTAATGGCTATGTCGCTGGACTCCCACGTAGTCGACCGCGGTTCGCGTCTCGGACCCGGTGGCTTACAACTCACGCCGGGCGCGTGTGCGTGCGTGCCCAAGATCCCGAGAGGAGAATGGAGGAGAAGGGATTGCGGCGTGACCATCCCCCCTGGGGGGTGATTTCTCGCTTTCTGTCTCTATGTCTCTCTCTGTCTGTCTGGCGAGCGCACGCGCCCTATAGCGAAAAAACCTCTCCAAAAAAAAAAAAAAAAAAAAAAAACATGCCTGGTGCATGTGCATTCTCCCACAGTCCTGAGAGGAGAATGGATGAAAATGGATGGCAGCCTGGCCATTTCCCCTGGAGGGCGAGGGAGTGATGATTTCTCACTTTCCATCTCTCTTTCTCTGTCTCTCTCTGGTGAGCACACTAGCCTACGGCAAAAATCTAAAACAAAACCACCACCAAGAAGGTGAGCAGAGGTTTCAAAGACTCAGAGAACTTGCTGGAGGTTCTGGAAGAAGAAAGGAATGAATGAAAGGACAACATAAGCTGACCCTGGAGTTTATGCCTGCCTGGAGGGCTGCAAGGCAGGACCGCAGGAGAAGAAGTAACAGGACTTGGTATTGGATTCTTGGTATTTGGTAATGGTAGAGACAGGGCGGTCAACATCTTAATCTTTATTACCGGTCTTGCACAGTTCGAATCCCGGACCCAGCAGCTTTAAACTCATGCCAGGCGCGGGTGTGGGCATACCCAATGTCGCAAGAGGAGAAGGGAGGAGAAGAGACTGTGGTGTGGCCATGCCCCTTGGGGGGTGATTTCTCACTTTCTGTCTCTCTGCCTTTCTGGTAAGTGCATGGGCTTTATTGCAAAAATCTCTAAAAAATAAATAAACAAAAGATCACTGGCCTTCGAGCAGGAAGAACAGGTGTGCCATTGACAGAAACAAGGAAGAGAAAAAGACTTGTGGAGCTGGAGGAAGAAAATAATATAATTCTATACATAGTCAATTTGGAGAAATAGTCCTTATATGGGAAGGCATTCAGGTTATATCATTCACAGGGTTTTATCTTCAGTACACTTTGGCCACACGTTAACATCTATTAGGTTGTCTGGAAAGTCACGATGCGTTTCTCTATGCAAAAACCCAATACAAACTATAGTTTATAAAGCTGCAGATTTAATCCAATAAGTCATTGATTTTTAATTCTCAAAACAGCCTGTGATGTGGGCATTACTTTTCTAATTTGCAGAATAGAAAACCAAGACTCAGCGGTTAGGTGAGTTGACCAAATTCAGAAAGTCGGTCAGCTGGGACTCAGACTCAGAGAGCTTCGACCTGGAGTCTGGTGTGTTCATTTCCACAGATCCACTGCAGTCCCCTTGCTCCTGCTCATGATCTGATGTGACCCGACAGGCATATATAAGAAGTAGGGCAGCCATCATTCTTCGGTCTGGACCCAGGTTAACAGCAAAGCTAAGAGCAGAACCTGTTGCGAGGACCCTCCACTCTTTACTCTCCCCCCTTAGGCCACCTCATCCACAACCACGGCTTTACCCACGTGTAAATAACTCCCTACTTTTTATTTCCAGTCGAGAACTTTTCTTTGAGATCCAGATCCATAGCAGATGGTTGACCTATGTATTTTGGATGTCCCAAATTTACCTGACATTGAGTATGTCCTCACCTTAACTTTTGTTAATAAAGAATTATTTTATTTAATTTTATTAATCATCATCATTATTATTATCGTTTAATTTGATCAGAGAGAGAGGAAAAGTGAGAAAGCAAGGTGCCAGGTATGGGATTTGAATTATGGTTGGCCGTGTGGAAGTCTAGCACCTTAACCACCACCCCACCTGGCTGCCCCAACCTTAACTTTTACAAATAACTCGTAAAGTCTGAGAGGCTCTCTGGAATGTGGTATTGAGGAGGGGGACGCTTTCTGATCTTTCTCCTGCTCGCCCACTAGTTCACACTTCTCTAGCCTTGCAGAGACCTTCGGTGGTCCTCTTGATGGTGACATCACTTATCCTTTCATTTCTTTCCAGTGTGTGTGCAAATGTCACTTTCTTACTGAAGTCTTCCCTGTCTACACTATTTAAAACTGCAACTCCATACCCAATGCCTGTCTCTCTGCTCACCTTCTTCGGTTCATTTTCTCAATGATACTTGCTGAGTATCCAAATTGTATGAGGCAAGTTATCTAGGCCATCTGATATACTAAATAGTTTACTGATTTATCTTAAGTTTTGGTCTTTCCAAGATAGAATATAAGCTTGATAACTCAAAGAATTATGATTTCTTTTGGAGTCTGTTTCCATTCCTGTATTAGATCAAGGCATGCCATAGCAAGGGTTCAGTAAGTATTTATCCAATGAATGGATTAAGTCTCTCCTTAGTGACTCTGTCCTTTCTCAGTTGTGCTGTCCCAGCGAATGCCTCTACTGCCCCTGCAATTATGCAGATCAGAATCCTTCTAGACACCTCTTTCTCACTCACATAGCCCACGAACCATTAGATCCTGGTACTCCACCTCTGACACACTCATCTTTCTACCTCTCTCCAATGCCACCACAAACACTCCCCTAGTCCAACTTGCCATGTTTTGCTTGAACACCTGCAGTGGTTTTTGGGTGGCTCATGACGCACACTGTTCATCTATTCTCCATGACTTTTCCAACAAGGAGAACCTGCAATGGCTCCCAATACTCTCAGGATGTAAACAAAATATCCAATATAACCCCTAGGTCCTACACTTCCGACTTCACTGCCCCATAATCCCCGGTTCTCTCTGTGTCTGCTGCCCCGTTCTCCGTCCCTGCCAGACACTGTCAGGCTCACGTTTGCTGCTTCCTCTGTCTGGAATACTTTCTCACTATCTCCTTTACTTCCTCAATTCCCAGCTCACCTTTCAGATTGCAGCTGAAGTTGAATTTCCCTGGGAGCTCTCTCCTGACTCTTTTTAAAAAACATTAAGGCATAGTTTACATATAATACAATGAATCCTTTTTAGTGTAATGTTCTGTGATTTTTGACAAATATAACCAGGACCACAATCCACATACAGAACAGTTTTATCATCACCGAAAACTCTCCCTGCTCCTTGATAGCCCAACTTCCCTTCAACCACAAGAACACCATTAAATGGTTCTCTGTCCCAGCCTGTGTTCCAGTGTGGTCTTGGCAAGAGTATCTTATAATAAAATCACAGAGTGTGTGACCTTTAAAGTCTAACTTCTTTCACCTGGCATAAGGCATCTGAGATCCATTCATGTGCTTGTGTGTTATCAGGACCTCATTCTTTTCCGTGACCAAGTAATATTCCACTGTGTGGCTTACCATAATGTGGTTAACCCTTCACTAATCGAGGGACATCTGCATTGGCTTCAGTCTTTACTGATTTTGATTAAAGCTACCATAAATATTCCTGTATAATTTTTGTGAAAAGACAGGTTTTTATTTAATTTTGGTAAATTCTCTCTGGTTACAAACAGCACAGGATACTTTGCTTGGTTAGCTTAATTTTTACATTCACTGTATGATTATTTACATCTCCACACTAGCTTGTAAAGTCCTAGAGTGTATCGTCTATGTCTGAGCATAATCAGCAAGGTATTTCTTTCTTTTTTATTTTCTTTCTTTGAGATTTTTGCTATAGGGCGCATGCACTTGCTAGAGAGACAGAAACAAAGACAGAAGGCCTGAAATCACCCCCTGGGGGGGATGGCCACGCCACAGTCCCTTCTTGTCCATTGTCCTCTCGGGATTCCAAGCATGCGTGCACATGTACCTGGTGTGAGTTTTAAGTCACTGGGTCTAGGATTTGAACCACAGGTGACTACATGTGAGTTTAGTGATGTAACCATAATGCCATCTGCTGTTCCCATCAGCAGGGTATTTCTTATACCTCACATGTGGCTGGCACAGAGAAGTCACTTAATAAACACTTATTAAATAAATGGATAAACTGACTTCTCATTAGGCACTGGGAGGAATGCAAATTGTTTACTTTTATCACTTTTTTTTTTAATTAGAAAAGGAAGATGGGGGAACCAGCAGTTGGCGTAATGGCTATGTCGCTGGACTCCCACGTAGTCGACCACGGTTCGTGTCCCCAACCCGGTGGCTCAAAAACTCACGCCGGGCACGTGTACGTGCGTGCCCAAGATCGCGAGAGGAGAATGGAGAAGAAGGGATTGCGGCGTGACCATCTCCCTTGGGGGGTGATTTCTCGCTTTCTGTCTCTCTGTCTCTCTCTGTCTGTCTGGCGAGCGCACGCGCCCTATAGTGAAAACCTCTCAAAAAAAAAAAAAAAAAAAACAGAAAAGGAAGATGGATAATATATTTAAACGGAGCTCTGTTTTAAAAGAGGTTTCCATTTGTGTAAAGAGTGGTAAGAGTTTTGTTTCTTAAATAGTAAAATCAATATAATACTATAAGCAGTTTTGAGAAGAAAGAAAAATAGAGTCCGGTCACTACTACAACAGAGCTGTTTGTATTTTTGGAAAACTCCTGCAGTCCTGTTCTTGAGATACTTGATTTTAAACTAGCTCTACTGGAAATAAAATAAATAGCTCAATGCTTCAGTCCACACTTTTCAGTAGCCTGACCTGTGGTGGCAAACTAACAGAGGGGATGGTTCTGTTTTTGCCTTTTCCATTCCACCTGGGGGAAGTCATTTCGGGAAAGAGCTGCCAGAATTCCAGTGGTGTCCGGGGGTGTGGGGTGAAGAGGCCAAATGCTCAGGAAGTGGTTTCCCTCCCTGACCTCCCACACAGAGAACACGGGTCGGCAGCTGCTAACACCCTCAGGCCCATCTGGAGGAAAAAAATGAATATCTTCCATCCTGACAGTTCTGGAGACCACCCTGTTTTCTTACCCGTAGGAAAGAAGGAAAGCCCTGTCCGTAGTATCCAACAGCAAAGTATTCAGGCTGAGGCCTCATTGCCTTAATGATGTTCTCATAAAACGAGGCTCTTTTTTTCTGGAAAACAAAACAAGACATTCCACTGGGAGGTTACAAGGAAACTATGTTTTAAAAAGAGATCAGACCATTGGCTTGGTTGTCTCCCACATAACTCAGAGAACTGAAAGGTCTGCCAAATATCCTATGGGCAAAAGAGGCATCTTTTTTGGGGATCAAAGGTTTTGAACCTGGGGTTTGTGAATGGGCCTTGGAGGGCTGTGAATCTCTGGGGTATGCAGAAGTGTGTAAACATGTGCATTCTCCTGCGGAGGGAGGCAGCGTATAGTTTTCAGAAATTTCTTTAAGGAGGTTCAAGACCCCAAAAGGTTAGGAGGAACTTTTTTGTTTAAAATAATTATTCAGGGACCAGTGGTTGGCATAATGGCCATGTCACTGAACTCCTATGTAGTTGACCCATGGTTCAAGTCCCAGACCCTGTGGCTTAAACTCACGCTGGGCACATGTGTGTGTATGCCCAAGATCCCGAGAAGAGAATGGAGGAGAAAGGATTGTGGTGTGGCCATCCCCCCGGGAGGTGATTTCTCACTTTCTGTCTCTCTGTCTCTCTTTGTCTTTTGGGCGAGCACACGTTCCCTATAACAAAAACCTCTCTTTAAAAAAAAAAAGAATTATTTATTGGGGCTGGCAGGTGGCGTAGTGGTTAAGGACACTAGATGCCCACATGGCCAACCGCAGTTTGAGTCAACCCAATTCAGTTCATGAAATTAGTGAACTCTTTCCGCATGATGGCAGGAGCGACTGGGTCATCAGAAAAGTCACAAAACATTTTTGCAAAGAAAAAGACAGAAAAATACATCATGACTTTTCTGACCCAATAGTATAGAACATTAGTACATTTTTTTTTTTTACAAGGTGATCTTGGAAAACAGCTTCTTGAATAAAGGACTATTCTGTGACAAGGAGTGATCTGATCTCTTTAGAGCCCTCGACTAAAACTTATCAAACCCAAGTATTGCATTTGCCTCCTGCTGGGTAGATAGAAAGCTATTTTTGTTGGGTTTTCTTCTTTTTTTTTTCTTCTTTTTCTTGGTGAGGTTTTTTTTGCTATAGAGCACGTGCGCTCACCAGACAGAGACAGACAGAGAGACAGAAAGCGAGAAATCACCCCCCCCCCCCCAAGGAGGGATGGCCACACCGCAATCCCTTCTCCTCCATTCTCCTCTCGGGATCTTGGGCATGCACACGCACACACGCCCGGCGTGAGTCTTAAGCCACCGGGTCCGGGATGTGAACCACGGTCGACTACATGAGAGTCCAACGACATAGCCATTATGCTAACTGCTGGTCCCAAGGTTTTATTCTTTTTCAATAGATTAGTTGTGCCTATAGCCAAGTAATACACACATCTAGGGAACTGTCAGCCCTGAGCAGCGCAGGGACCTGAGGGAGAAGGAAGAAGGCAAAAGAGAACTGAGATCAGGCAGACACATTTTCCAACTCATCAAGATATGCGCAAGGGGGAATCAGCAGTTAGCGTAATGGCTATGTTGCTGGACTCCCACGTAGTCGACTGCGGTTCGTGTCCCGGACCTGGTGGCTTAAAACTCACGCCGGGCGCGTGTGCGTGCGTGCCCAAGATCCTGAGAGGAGAATGGAGGAGAAGGGACTGTGGCGTGACCATCCCCCCAGGGGGTGATTTCTTGCTTTCTGTCTCTATGTCTCTCTCTGTCTGGCGAGCGCATGCGCCCTATAGTGAAAATCTCTCCAAAAAAAAAAAAAAAAAGATATGCACAAGGAAACTCTTAGAAAAATATGCTTCAAAGATCTGTACTTCATTCATTTAACAGGACTTTGAATATGTGGACCACAGAACGGGTCACTGCTGATGAACAGGAAATGCTGAAAACATCTGAAATATGGACTGTGTTATTGGACGGCAGAGTGAGAGGATAAGGAGGGGATGCTCCAGCAATATGGAGGGCACACAGAAAAACAAATGGCACTGGAAGGAAGAGGAAGCTTCAGACCAGAGTGTGGAGGTACACTGAGGAAGACCACGCCAACTCACTGGTATCTGAGGCTCAATATTCTACCACCCCTTCGTGGCAATCCTACTACTCCAGGATCCTGAGCCTTGGACGAAGAATTTGGAGAACTAAACATCAAAGCTTTTGGACCGCATCTTTTTTCATGTTTCTCTCAAGCAAGGCTTACTTTTCCACTGGAGAAAACACTATTTATCCTGAGCTTCT
The DNA here is from genome assembly GCA_026018925.1 of Tupaia tana. NCBI lineage: Eukaryota > Metazoa > Chordata > Mammalia > Scandentia > Tupaiidae > Tupaia > Tupaia tana. The sequence continues at coordinate 176,415,437 of JAKSZU010000002.1, read as the reverse complement.
TAAACTTACCCAAACATTTTCATGGCACTAATTTTAGCAGCCCTGTTGGAGGCTTAATATAGTTTGACCCAGACTCACCAGGAGGTTGCCAAGGCCCTCGTAGTCAAACACTTTGCTCTCGTAAGTCTCAGCCAACTCTTTGCTCAGTTTGATCGCCTTCTCCCACATCTTGAAAAACAGAAAAGTAGGGTTAAAAGTGGAGAACAAAGAGACCTTGATGTAGCTGCAAAGGCTGCTGGAGTTACTGGGAATGAGGAAGTAGACAGGTGGGCTGAGCTGCTGCAGATATTCCTAACAGGCTGTGGCCCTGGGATCAACAACCCTTTTTTCCCTGGTAGTATAAAGACACTCTATCTCTGCCGCTTTGGCTGGAGGCAATTTGAGTAATTCTGTTTGCAAGAACACAGAAACACCAGGGGTCCCCAAGTAAAGCAATATTGACTTTAAAGGCAAAGCACTAATGACAATTTTAAATACAAAGCAACTGTTTCCAAAGCCTAGATGCTGAGTGCATGAAAGTCTTGTTGGGGGAGAAAGGAAGCCAGTGTGGGAAGCTGGTTCTGGGGAGTGTATGGGGGGATGCCATTTCAGGGTCTGGAAAAAGGCGAATAGTACTGTTGTGTAGACTTCGGCAAACTGTTTCAATGCAGGCCACTGATTTCTCTACTTTGTGCAAGGAAGTTTTAAGAAATGCTTTAGACAAAATGAGAAATAGTGACTGACTGGTTAAAAAAATAATTGGAATAATAATAATAATGATTGGGGAAAAAATGAAAAGATATTGAATGATGAAGTGGGGATTTTGATGTCTCTGTATTGACTGATATGCATGGCATTCCCTTTTGAAAAAGCAATGTAATACACTGTAAAGTTATATGTGATTCAATGTAATATAAGCAAGATTATGATGATAATAAATTTTACAAAAAAGAAATGCTTTAGAATACTTATGACTGTGTAAATTACAAGCTAATGCATAAATTGTGTCTGAGGCTAGCAACCCAGATTGTGCCTACTAATCATTTTGGTATTTCATAAAGCATCTCTTAGATGGATATCATTTGAAACCCAGCATCTGGTCACTTTCTGGTGTATTCTTGTTAACGAGGTGCTATGTTTCATGGTTCTCAATGCTGAAGGAATGTTAGGTACAGCCCATAGGCAATTATAAAACATTTCAAAATTAAATCTTTTAAAAATGTATTTGCCAGATTTGTCCCCTCTGAAATTTCAGGGTTGGATCCCTGAAAAGGCTCTGGGGTGTGTCGCATGGAAACTACTCCTTCTGGGTGTGCTATAGGAAGCCAGTCAACATCGTCAACAGTCAAGTGAAGCAGCCCCACCAATGTATCTTTTCCTCTTTACCAAACCCCAAGTGACCTATAAGACAGGGAGACAGTCTACTGTAGCACAGTGGTCCCTGGAGTCCCAAGACTCAGGGAGTCCATGAAGTCAAACCTTTTTCTGCAATAATACTTTTTTTTTTGGGGGGGGGGAGGTTTTTTGCTATAGGGCACGTGCGCTCACCAGACAGACAGAGAGAGACAGAGAGACAGAAAGTGAGAAATCACCCACCAGGGGGGATGGCCACGCCGCAATCCCTTCTCCTCCATTCTCCTCTCGGGATCTTGGGCACGCATGCACACACACCCGGAGTGAATTTAAGCCACCGGGTCCGGGACTCGAACCATGGTCGACTACGTGGGAGTCCAGCAACATAGCCATTACGCTAATTGCTGGTTCCCTTTCCGCAGTAGTACTATCTGCCTTTAATCATGCTCATTCTCTCATGATACAGAGTAGGGACTACATGATGTGTGATATTATAACCAACTGTACGTAGAAATAGGTAACTAAGCTGTTGTCTTCTTTTTTTTTCGATTTGTTAGAAGGTGCATGCATTTGACAGAGAGAGGAAAGTGAGAAACAACCACCCATGGGGATGATCACACCACAATCCCCTTTCCTCCATTTCTCCTTTTGGGATTTTGGGCATGCACACACATGTGCCTGGCATGTTTTGCAAGCTGCTGGTTTGAGACTCCAACTGCATAGTCAGCCATGTGGAATCTAGCTGCCTTAATCACCATGCCACCTGGTGGCCCTTAGCTGTCTTCTAATTGAGCCAGATGTTATAGATATTTTTATTTTTAAAGAATTATTTATTTATTTAATTTCATTTGTTGTTATTATTTTTCAATTTGACCAGATAGAGATAGAGAGAAAGGGAAAGTTAGAAAGCCAGCCACCAGGTCTGGAACTTGAACTGTGGTTGGCCATGTGGGAATCTAGCACCTTTAACCACCTGCCAGCCCACAGATATTTTCTAAGATGTAAAAGCCATTTATTTTCCCCCCAAATCTAGCAATTTTCCATAATCAGGTGTGATAAAAGGTTTATTATTGTTGTTAAAAGAACAAATAAGTAAATATTTAAAATATTTCTCCTTTAATTCCTGAGTTTAAATACCAATAGATATAACCCACATGAACGAAAGCACTCTCGGGTACTCAATAATTTTTAAAAGAGTCAAGGGTGCAGAGACCAAAAAGTTTGAGCAAACATACTTGCTCTATCTGGCCCTCAGTTCATCACCTGTAAAACAGAAGAAATATCTACCTAATAAGGTTACAGGAAGAATTACATTAGAAAAAAATGTCAGAAAATCATCCCAAACAGTAATTAGCACTAAATAGATGATAGTTATTTTATCAAGAAGATGATTTTCTATTTATTTATTTAGCGATTTAACAAAAGGTTCCAGTGAGAAAACAAATATGGTACTGAGAAGTGGCAGTCCATAAGAACTGCCCATGCATCTGAAACTGGCTGTGTCTAGGGTGTTTGTTTGGATAGCACAAAGTGGGTTCTTCCCCCCGCCCCAGTCCTCTCAATATTATTTTTCTATTTTAGTAGCAACTAGTTAGCCCAGTTCATATGTTGATTTTACATCCTTGCCCCATAGGCATTTAGGTTGCTTGGTACCTAAAAACCATGGTGTCAGGCAGGTTAGTGGCTTGGGTATGGGGTATATACAACATGTTTACCAACAATCTCCTGAGACTTCATGGAAAGAAAAAGATGGTACCAGCTCCTGGGGCCCAGCAATATTTAAAAGGTAAAATTGGGGCCAGCAGGTAGCATGGTGGTTAAAGATGCTGGACTCCCACACAGCTTGACCACGGTTCAAATCCTGGGCCTGGCGGCTTGCTTTCTCACTTTCCCTCTCTCTCTCTTACTCTATCCCTCTCTGGTCAAATTACAATAAATAAAGTTAACTTAAAAATAAATAAATAAATAAAGTAGATTTAAATAAAAAAAAGATAAAATTATGGTTATGGAAAATGGGGCTGGGGGTTGTCCATTCTTTTCTCCATCAGGATATGTGTTCCCTAGGTAAATGATCTGTATTGCCTTTCACACCTTAATTTAACTATTTATTCATTTTCTCTCCCATTAAAAATACCAAAATTCAGGGACCAGCAGTTAGCGTAATGGCTATGTCGCTGGACTCCCATGTAGCCAACTATGGTTTGAGTCCCGGACCCAGTGGCTTAAACTCACGCCGGGCACATGTGCGTGCATGCCCAAGATCCTGAGAGGAGAATGGAGGAGAAGGGATTGTAGCGTGGCCATCCCCCGGGGGGGTGATTTCTTGCTTTCTCTCTCTGTCTCTCTCTTTCTGGAGAGTGCACAATAGCAAAAATCTCTCCAAAAAAAAAAAATCAAAATTCAAAGGTACATAAGGGAATAATAAAGAGTAAGCCATGAGTTATTGTTGTATAATAAAGAATTCATCAGGTCTTTGTCCTGAGTTCCAGGTAGGGAACTTCTAAATACCTGGAATTTTCCCAGTGATCAGAGTATCTGTTATCCCTGGTGGGTCCCAGTGGCCACGCCCACATTTATGTTAATAAGGTGACTCACAGCAGACTCTGAGCTATCTCATGATGGGGAGGACTAGCCATGCTCCATAGATGTAGATCAACCATGTGATTAGAGGCTTTGGGCTTTAGGTCACACGATATTAACCTAAACTCCAAGAAGGTAAGAGGGAGCTAGAGATTGAGTCAATCATATAGTCCATGATTCAATCCGTCATGCCCATGTAATAAAGCTTCACTAAGAACTCTACACACTGAGACTCAAATGAACTTCCTAGATGACAAACGTACAGATTTGCCAGGAAGGTGGTGTGTTCTAAGACCACAGGGGGACGACTGAGAAACTGAGTTTGGGATCCTCCTGGACCTTGCCCTCTATGTCTCTTCATTGGGCTTGTCCTAATTTGCACCCTTTTTAATAAAGCTATAATCATTAAATGTAGTGTTTTACTGAGTTCTATTAGCCATTCTAGAAAATTATTGGAATCTAAAAGGATGGTGGGGCATCCCCCAAATTTACAGCCAGTTGGTCAGAAGTACTGGAGGCTGGCACCTGAAGTTAGGGCATTCTTGCTGGGCATGATGCTCTTACCCTGTGTAGGCAGCCCTCACTGTGAGTAGTTAGCATGAGAACTGTCCTGCAATATTGCAGACATTTTTCTGTGTCCCTTACTATGAAAACAAGTAACAAACGACACTCACTTTGCCTTTGTCAAAATAGGATATGATTTCTTGATACAGCTTCTCTTTGAGCTCTTGCTGGGTATAAACATAGTAACTGTCCCGCTGAAGTAAATGAGGCACACAGGGCTTGTCAGACCACTGCAAAGACACGAAAGCGATAGGAGAGATGAAGGCAATAAATATTTGGCCAAAAACAAAATTAGGAAAATATGTGCATATACATATGTATTTGACTCATCCATATTATAACTGAAATTATTAAAGACGAAACCTATACACACACACGATACACATGCCAGCTCTAAAACAACCTTCATGCCTAATGGACACACACGCACAGCATTCCCATGGAGGTCAGCAACAATGCAGGGCTGCCAAGCCCCATGACTACTGTCACACTGAAGGCATCAGTAACACCATCAGAGAGAAGAAACAAACTAGGAGTACAGAAGTGAGCAGCAGGAGGTAAAGCCACCACTATTTGCAAACATTAAGGCTGGATTCTTCAAGATTGGAGGCAGTTAAATAAAGTAAATAAAGGGGCTGGCAGGTGGCATGGTGGTTAAGGGTGCTGGACTCCCACATGGCCAACCACGGTTTGAGTCCTGGACCTGGCAACTTGCTTTCTCACTTTCTCTCTCTATCTGTCCCTCTCTGGTCAAATTAAAATAAATAAATAAATGTTAAATTCAAAAAAATCTTAAAAAGAAAGGTATGAGGCAGTTGATGGAAAAACTATGCACAATAACAAAACTAAGTGGCAGGATAAAAAATTAATATGTTTGGAAATAAATAGATTCTAGACACATAGCTAATAACCATACAGAAGATAGAAAAAAAATGACCCAAACAAAAATAAACCCTGAAAGATAAGATATTTAAGAGTCAACATCACAGGGACTATGCCAAAAAACAGGGACATATCATTAAAAAGCACAAAAGGAGACTTGAACAAATGGAAATTCATACCATGCTTTTAGATTTAAAAAGCTCTATTTCATAATATGTAAATTCTCACTAAATTAATTTTTAAATTTCAGACTCCAAAGTCCATATGGAAAAATAAACAAAAAAGAATAGGTAGGAAAACTCTGAAAATGAAAAGCAATGAAAAGTAACTACGAGATATTAAAACATATTATAAAGAATCAATAATTCAAACTGTATGGTACTGGTACATGAACGGATGTAGAACCATGCAAAAATACACAAAATCTAGAAAGATAACCCCTAACACAGGAATCTAGTACATGATAAAGATGAGATCTTATATCAATAAGGAAAAGAGGGAATATACTTTTTAAAAAAAGTTTCTTTCTTTCTTCCACAAGTGAGAGAGACAGAGAAAGCAAGAGACAGAGAGATACAGCACCCTCAAGGGGGTTCTGATGCCATGACCCACCCCTGCCTTTATCTGGCCCCAGATAAGGAGCACGTCTGTACTCAGGGAGGTTACCAGACTTGAACAGGTAACCTCTGCATGTGAGTGAGCCCCATAGAACATCACACTCTACTGCTGCACCACTTTCTGACCCCTGACTACACGCATTAAGCGCAATTTCTCCTGAGTATTTATCTGAGAAAAAAGCTACATTTGCACTTCACATCTTACACTGAGATAATAGAGTTTTAGTTTCAAAGCAGCTCAAATAAAGACACACTGCACTGGGGGTACAGACACTGGGGGCTACACAGGCGTTTCTTTTCAATCATTCCAGGGTGTAATTCGCAGTCAACAAGCACTACTCCCTAACCCATATACCATAAGATTTTTAGTTCCCCAATCTTAAACACAAATTGTGAATTTCCTTTGGGAAGTGGTGAGCCAGGGAACTGCTGTTCTTAATCAGTAGCACAGAACAATGTATGTGCATTACCTTAGCATAAAACAAAATTAACTTACAAAAGAAAATTAATTGCTGGGGACAAGAATGGAGGCAGAGAAGTCTATTAGGGGAATACTGTAATGCTGGTGGCCTGCACAGGGATGGTGGCAAGGCAAATGAACCACGTGTGTAGTTAAGGGCATGTTCGGGACAGAGGGTTTACGATTCTGACAGAGCACATGGGAGGTGGTAACTACGGACTCGAAGATGCCTACAAAGCAGATGCCTGAGAAGCTGAGTAGATAGTGACATTCTTTATGAAATGGTAAGGAAGGGGAGGTGAGATGGGTCAGGAAAGGGTTAAAGAATGAGAAATAAGGATTTCTGCTACTGACATGTGAAGTTTGAATTGTCTATTAGTAATTCAAAATCTGATGTCAAAAAAAAAAAAAAAAACGAGGGTTAGAGCTTTACAGAATCCCAAGTTGGAGGAGACAGTCAAGCGCTTGGGATTCATGACATACACATGTCTTTACAGCCATGCCACAATACGGCTTTATTTAGGTAGAGAGCATAAATAGGAAAGTTATTCCATGGTACTGCATTTATTTAGGACTGATCTCGGTAGTTTTACAAACTTTTCATTATGAATCAACGTGTGCTTTGTTTCTTTACTTACTGTCAATTACGAGGGGCCTGTAAGCTGTGTTTTGCTTCCTAGAGATTTTTAAATAACTGTCACAACTTTGATCTGAAAATGAGCTATTCCTATTTAGGAGGTATAAAAATACACTTGAATAAAAGGCTATCCCTTGAAGAAGGTTCTTTCCCATCAAAATCATCAAGTGTACAGGACTTAGTCCCCAAAGACTGAACGGGTGACACGCTGCATGCTATCTTCCACTCGGCTGAACAAGCACCCCCGATCCATACCTGCAGAAGTTCAGCGTGTAAGAGAAGCGTGTAGGCAGCCTCCGTGTAGTTCTCACAGTCTCGGTGCAGATCTCGAAGCTTGTACAGATATCTGGTAAGAAGGGGAGAAGAGGGCATTCAGTTGCTCCTGAGTTGATCTGGCATTCAGCTCAGTCTATAACCAGACCCCAGGCTGATCCCTAATCCCCCCACTGCGACTGTACAGGCACTTTTCTCTCAGGCAAAGGAGTTGGCTCCCTGCTAGTCCTTTGACCCACTGTGCCACTGCTGGCCTCTGTGTCTTTCCTACTCCATCTATTCTACTTTCTACCCTTCCTTCCTTCCTTCCTTTCTCCCTTCTTTTCTTTCTTTCTGAGAGCTTTTTTGCTATGGGGACATGCGCTTGCCAGAAAGACAGAGAGAGAATGACAGAGTGAGAAATCACCCCCATGGGGATGGCCATGCTGTAATCCCTCTCCTCCATTCTCCTCTATGGATGTTGTACATACGTGCACATGCATCTGGCACTGAGTTTCATGCCGCTGGGTCTGGGACTCAAACCACAGTTAGTCATATGGGAGTCCAGCACCTTAACCACTACGCCACCTGCTGGCCCTCTAGCCTTTCTTTAAGGCAGTAGGGTTTAATTAATTCATTGATACTTTTTAGGTCTTGAACCCCTTTGTGAAGCTAATGAGAGTTACGGAATCTCTTTCTGAGAGCACACAGCTACTTTATGAACCAGTCTGCTTCATAGTCAGTGATTCACACTCACGGCCCTCGGGCTAAGAGTCCTAGGTAGGTCCATTTTCATGGCTCTCCCTCCTTGTGTAGTCTCTCCTAACTAGCTTGTTCAGAAATCTTTCTGTCAACCCTCCACCCCTCTTCCCCCGCCAAACCTGGACCTGGTTCTACTTACACAACCTTCAAATTGTATGTACTTATCTGTCTAAAGAGTGGATCTTTTTGGAGTGAATGAAGCATTCCATATACTTTTAGGTGGCCCTCAAAGCAACCAGCATGCTCTTGGGTATAGTTTTTGTTTGTTGAAGAAAAATATCACAAAGCCATAACATGAAACAGCAAAATCAGGACATGCCCTTCCGCTTACCTTATGTATATGTCCTCTCTCTTCTTCTCTTTATAGAAATTCTGCCGAAAAGAAGGGTCAAAAATACCAATGTAAATCAAGAACTGTTGAGTTTGCCACAAGAATGGCCAGATACAATTGTTGCTTTGCAACAGTGTCACTTTTCTGAGGAGTTTTAGTGTTTCTCTTCAACAAATACCTCCATATAAAAAAGTAAAAAGGTTGGGATCAGCAGTTAGAGTAATGGCTATGTCGCTGGACTCCCATGTAGTCGACTGCGGTTCAAGTCCCGGACCCGGTGGCTTAAAACTCACACAGGGCGCGTATGCGTGCGTGCCCAAGATCCCGAGAGGAGAATGGAGGAGAAGGGATTGTGGCGTGGCCATCCCCCCTGGGGGGTGATTTTTCGCTTTCTGTCTCTCTGTCTGTCTGGCGAGCGCACGCGCCCTATAGCAAAAAAAACTCTCAAAAAAAAAAAAAAAGTAAAAAGGTTTAAAGAAAATAAGTTGAAGGATATTTCTAAGGACAATGCTTCTTAGAAACAGGAAAAACCTCCTAAGGGAACAGATACCCAGTACCTACTTGAGTCACCAGCTAAACTATCTTCTCGGGCAGTCAGGGAAGTGATATGTTTTTAGTTTCCACACAAAAGTTTGCATGGTAGCTTAACTTCTGAGGTCCATGGTCCTAGTAAACATGCCTACTGAAAGGCAAGACCAATGGGTCTGGCACCATGAGGACCTCACGTACTCCCTCTTTATTCATAGTATCGTGTTTGAGATGCATATTCACCTGTATTCTGTAATTCTAACACAAGACTAGCATGTATAAATGAGACAGAGAAATACACTGAGGATGGCCTTCAGAAAGAGTTGAATCCAGAGTTTGGGTTGTATTTTCCATTCCCGTTTCCAAATTTATCCTCGAAGTTGGCAGCTGGTTCTGAGGCCAGTGCGGAGTCAGCCATTCCATGGAGACTCACCAGGACGCAAACTCCATAAAGGTGCCCCAGGATGTCTCTGTGTCTGTGAGATGTCCCTAGCGCCAGGCTGGGAGGTGCTGGGGTGGGTGGGGTGGGGCACAGTGTCCTCTCGCTACCCCAGGGGCGTGGCACCTACCAGCACATTAACCGTACAGCTCATGCGGTTCTCCTTGCTCTCGTCGTGCATGATGATGGTTCTGTAGTCCAACAGGTTCTCCAAGAGGCTGCTGACCAGGAGTGCAAACACCTCCCCGGAGCTGGAGAGGTACTTATGTTTCCGGCAATGTTCCAGGAGCCTGGGGCGTGAAGGTGGAGACAAATGCCCGTGTTCCATGCTGCCATTCCAGCACCACGTACGAGCACGGACCACAGGCCCAGCAGCGGGTGGTGTGGGATGCCAGTGAAGCTGACACATGGCCTTCCTGGAACGCCAAACTATCTCGGTATCTTCGCTTACACACTCAATTCCTACATCTTCTCAAGGGCTGAGTTCAAGTCCCACCACCACCTAGGATCCCAGCCCACAAGGTCCTTCTTTGGACATCTGTTTGTATTTTTGTCCTTTCAATCAACATTACGAAATGAGAACTTTTGTCCAGAAGCTCGTGTATGTCATCTGATTACAGCAATCAAGCTGTATGAGACCATCTTCCTATGTCTTTATTCTCCTTAAGGCCTGGCACTCAAGACAACCATGGGCATTCTGAAAGCCTTGTATTGATGCAGCCTAGAGGATCCTAGGAACCTACTACATACCCACATATGAGGCTCTTCAGATGCAAGTGTTAAAGTTAAAAAATGCAGTGTTCTGAGGGACCACCAGGTGGCGTAGTTCTTAAGGCACTGAACTCCTACATGACTGAACATAGTTTGAGTCCCAGACTCAGTGGCTTGAAAATCATGCTGGGTATATGTGCATACATGCCCAAAGTCTTAAGAGGGGAATGGAAGAGAAGGGACTGGGATTTCTCATATTCTCTCTTCCTCTCTCTCTGTCTCTGAAAAAAAAATGCAGTGCTGTAAATAAGCAGATTAAGGCTAAATGTCTGATCTAACTCTTCTTTGGCTACATACGGAGCACATGTCTGGGGCGTCTTAGGTTAGATAGTTAAAAGAAAACTTGGGAAATGAGAAAAGAGAAATGAGTCCAAAGAATCAGCCCGGTCTTTAGGATTATTCTTGGGCACTGAAGATTTGCGTGGTCATATTTTTCTGAGTTTGTGACCCAGGACGAATGGCGAGAACAAAGTAAGATCTTTATGAGAAAAATCAGCTCTAGGATGTGAAAAAAACAAACAAATAAGAAACAAAAAAATGAGTAGTTTATCATTGCTAAGTGCTGTGTGTGTGCGTAACTTTTCCACCTAATTTTGTGTGAGGTCAGAAACGCAGTATCAACTGTGAAGCGTAAACAGCAGACTTAATGTTTTGAAACAGGATAATAAGACCAAAAGGTCTTATCGTCATTAAAGGCAAAGTAAGGAAGATCTATAGTCCTTAAAATACAGGCTATTTATCAATTTAATTACATTCCTGCGTCTCTGGTATGTTGGTTCCCTAGGGGATCTTAAAAAGAAGAAAGAAGTTGGGAGTTCCTGTCCTCCAATACTTTTTGGGGGGTAGGGGGTAGTTTTGCTATAGGGAACATATGCTTGCCAGAGAGAGACAGAGACGGGGGAAAGAGAGAGAGAAAAAAAGAAAGTGAAAAATCACCCTGCAGAGGGGATGGCAACGCCCCAATCCCTCCTCCTCTAGTCTCCTCTCAGGATTTTGGGCATGCACGCACACATGCTCGGCTTGGCGTGATTCTCAAGCTACCGGGACTGGGACTCAAACTGAAATTGGCCATGTGGGAGGGATCCAGTTGCCTTAATCACCAGGCCACCTGCTGGCCCCATCCTCAGTCTTCAGGCACTTTTTTTTTTTTTTTTTTTTTTTGAGAGGTTTTTGCTATAGGGCATGTGCGCTCGCCAGAAAGACAGAGACAGACAGAAAGTGAGAAATCACCCCCCGGGGGTGTGTGTGGCTACACTGCAATCCCTTCTTCTCTGTTCACCTCTCCGGATCTTAGGCACGCATGCACTTGTGCCTGGTATGAGTTTAAGTCACCGGGTCCGGGACTCAAACTGCAGTCAGCTACATGGGAGTCCAGCAATATAGCCATTATGCCAACTGCTGGTCCCCCTCAGGCAAATTTTAATCCACAAAACAGACAAATAACAAACAACCAAGGCAAGTATTCAACAAGTGACACAGTGGGTCTATATTACAAAATTCAGAGGATGTGAGAAATCGAGTCTAGCGCAGTTACACCCCGAATGATGGAAGATGTACAGATAACAGCAGCAACAACTATGAACTCCAGGGCAGCCAACACTTCCTAGGCGTGAACTCTGTAACAGGCACGGCGCCACTGGATCATCCCCTTTAATTCTCATTGACGATGCCTAAATTAGATAGTATTCTTTTGGGTGGAGAAAACAAAACAGAAGTCTTGAATAGGCTGAACGATTTGTCCAGAGACAAACTCCTAGTTAGTGAAGGGACAGGATTTGAAGCTCAAGCTCCAACACTGCCCTCTCTGTCATTTTACTCACTCTTCCAGGGGAGAATAAAGGGGGCAGGAGGGTGATGTGTGTGTTGGGTGGAGGTGGGTGCGGAGGGGGAGTTGGGGTGAGCCTATGAGCATGAGTGAAGAAATGGGTGGGCTGAACCGGATGGGGACGGAGTAGGGAAAGAACCAACGTGGCCGCAGACAGAACTGCTTTGTTCGGAGAAATCCTGTACAGGACATCAGGTATTTTTAACTATGAAGTGGACCTTGAGATGGCTTTTCTTTAAATTGTGCTTTGAAGCTATTATTAGAGGCGTTGACACTTGCGCTGAAGTTCAGAAACACAAACCCTGGGCAAAATGCCACCGCTCTGTACGTTTCTCCCTCTCCTCCATCTGCTGTGTTCTCTGGGGCTGGGCTGGCCGGAAAACCATGGGCATTTGACTCTGGCCAAACAATGTCCGCAGTGGACGCTGTCAACTCCAGGAACCCCCATGGAGGCCATCGATGTGGTGACCTCAGGGATGCTAAGACTACTCAAGTGCCCTGTCAGTGCAGCAAAAAGCCCTGCGTCTCTCCAGTACTAAACGATGCCACGGACAGGTTATGTTTCTGAAATACTCACAGTTTTTCCAGAAGAATCTTGTATTGCTCATCTCCTTTGCCCCCTTCTACTTCTTGGTCCAGCTTTGTGATTAACTCATTCTCAAACTGAAAGCAGAGTCAGAAATTCACAGGAGAACACCACATCCTTAGACACCCGGCTAGTCTTTCTAATTTTCCTCTAGGTTGACCCCGTGCACAAAGGCCTTGTCAAAACACTCCGCAGTCTAATGTTACTTGTGCTTCACTTTGCATTTGCAGAAAAGAAAAAGTATCCAAAACATTCTTTTGTTACAACTAGGCATATAAAAATATACCTTGTGATTCTATTTCAATTTTAGTTTTGGTTCTTATCTCAGCCTTGGCAATATGATTGCTTTTGTAGAGCTCCATAGCTGCAAAATTTTCCTATCTATATTAATACTCTTTTTAGATAAGAAAACTAAAAGCACAGAAAAGACAGATCAGGAAAATGAAGTTCTCAAAGTTAGAGAGTAATAGATTAGACCCAAATCCATTACATTGCTCCCTTGGCTGGACTACAATAGACAGGTTTTTTTTCCCCCTCAATTCGCTCGTTATCCTCTCAGCTGTCCTGTAGCAGACATGATTAAAATGCATGAACTCAACTTTTAATTACCCAGAGATGGAATTTTTGCTTTGGAAAAGACATGCAGCAAAAAAGATCTCTTCCAGGCTCTGGGCTGGAATATCTAATTATATTCCTAATTGCTTTACATAATGAAATATAAAATGAATTTCTAGATAAGCTTTTTAACATTTGAATTATTCAGGCTATCGCTTCTTTAGATAGAAAGAAAACAAGTAAAAGTGAACTAGATATACATTAATAAGATTATAGGGTCTGTGACTCCTTACCATATGGAAATTGCCAGTTCCACTTAAATTGAACTCACACTGCATCATATCAAAGAAAATAGGGATAGTGGCTTTACGGAGTTCTACTTCGGGTGTCAGAGTGACCTCCAGAATGGGACCCACCATGGATGGAATAAATTTGATTTTGTGGGGACCTGAAATGTAAGTGAATGAGGATATTAAAAAGGCATTTCCCTATAAGTAATGCATTACAATCTTCTTCCACGGGGCTCATAAGAAAAGAAAAAGCTTATATGGGTGAATCGACTCAGTTCAGAAGTGAGTGATTACATACTGTATTCTAATAATACTTATATGCTACAAGAAGAGACGGTTGATTATCAACATCCTAGACGGTAGAGGGTGTGGAACCCACAAGTCAACTTTCACTTCCAGAAAGACAAATCAACCTCAAGGTTATATGAATTGAAATGAAAAAGGATTCATCGTGACATGCTAGTTACACGGAGTGACGTGCTATCTACAAGGGCAGACACTCACCCAGGTTATACCACATGTCTCGGATCCGAAAGCCGATCTCCTTTCTCATATCCCCGTATCTAGGAAGGAGATCATAAACCGAGAGAAGGATTTGCAGTGGAAATGAGTTGCGTATAGCACAATGGTGAAGGAAATAAAAACAGCCTGTATCCCGGGGGTCACATTTAAGGCAGGTCACTGGAAGAGATGAGGTTAATACCAAACAAGTCCCCGAGGAGGACGGAGCCTCAAAGAGGACAGGGGGACTCTAATGGCAGGAGGAACCGAATGCAGAGGCTCCTGATAACGGAGCAGAGGAGACCAACAAACTTACTGAAGGGAGAAGAGTAACACTGGTTGCTGGGGAACAAACAAAATAAACAAATGAATTGTAATCAGTACGAAGGAAAAGGAAGATAATAGGTATGACTTAAACAGAACAGCTAACAAGAGGGCTGACTGTTGGTACTTGTTTTGGGGTAACAGACATCCACACTTGTGTTCTTCAAAGCCACATGGGGGGGACAGCAGGTGGGTTGGTGGTTGTGGTGCTGGACTCCCATGGCTGACCGTAGTTCGAATCCTAGACCCGAGAGCCTGCTTTCTCTCTCTCTCTCTCTCTCTTTCTCTCTGTCACTTTCTGTTGAGCACACATGTCCTATAGCAAACTTGAAAAAAAAAGTTATAAAAACAAATAATTAGGAAAGAAAAGTAACACATTGGAAAGCTCTAGGCCATGCATTCTCAGTGGGAGTGTTTTGCCCACAAAGGAGTAAAACTTGGTCCTTGCAGGAGGGAAAAAGAAAACTGTTTTTATACATAAGCACAGACATACACAGAGTACATCAATAGAGACAGTGTATCTGTAGTCTTTCTCAGAAGGTGTGATTAGAGACACAAGGGATAAAAAATCCTATTGCAGTTGGTAATGAGAAAAAAGAGCAGAGTACATTTGTCTAGACAGTGATCATTGGAGGGAGCTGAATCAGAATCACCCGGAAATCTCCTAAAGAATCCTTACGTGAGATGCCACCTTATACCACATACCACGTCAGAAACTGGGGGGTTGAAATATTAGAAATGGGATGGATCGGAAGATACCGATACTGAGAGCAAACATCCCCAGGGAACGCTAATGCAGGCTCCCAATCCACCTACACCAGGGCTTGACCTATGCTACTCATGGAACTATGGCTCTGAACATTTTTTTCAAATTCCACCTTGGGAAATGCCTTCAGAAGCCAGCATTAAAAATGCACTTAGGGGCCAGCAGATGGTGGAATGGTTATGTTGCTATACTTCCAAGTAGTTGACCTCAGTTCGAGTTCCAGACCTGGTGTGTGTGTGTGTGTGTGTGTGTGTGTGTGTGTGTGTGCATTCCTAAAATCCCAAGAGGAAAATGGAGGAGAAGGGATTGCGGCATGGCCATCCCACTTGAGGAGTGATTTCTCACTTTCTGTCTCTGTCTCTCTGGAGAGCATATGTAGCCTAGAGCAAAAATCTCTCTTTAAAAAAAAAAACATCATTTAGGGGCCAACAGGTGGAGTGGGGGTTAAGGGGCTGGACTCCCACGTGGCCAACCATCGTTCGAGTCCCAGACCTGGCAGCTGACTTTTTCACTTTCCCTCTTTCTCTCTCACTCTCTGGGGAGCACATGTGCCTGATAGTAAATTTAACATAATAACAATAAATACAAAATTAAATAAATAATTTTTTAAAAATTTACACTTAAACATTTCTTACTGGGGCCAGCCCTCTAGCATAGCAGTTTAGAGCAGTGCAAGGGGAGCCAGATTCCACATGGTCAACTACAGTTCGAGTCCTGGCCTTGTTTGAAAAACATGCTAGCACATGTGAATGCGGGCCTCAAATCCTGACAGGATGGGGAAATGGAATAGAAGAGATTGTGACACAACCACTCTCCACTGAGGGGTGCTCTCTCTCCTTCCCTGGCAAGTGCATGTGCTCTTTAGTAATTACAAAACTTTTTTTCTTCTTATCCCATTTCAAAAATATACTTAGCCTGATTTTATTATTAATATAGGGAAATACTGTAGTCAAGGCCTGGTACATAACACACAATATTCCTATTGTTATTTATTAATATTATTAATAGTTCCCCTATTTCCTATTATTTATTAATACTGCTATTTCTATTATTTATTAATACTATTGTTGATGCTACTTCTAAAAATAGGAGGAAGCTTGAAAGACTTTCATTCACGTTTGTATAATCTTAATATTCCTGGTTTTATTTTCTCAAGTTTTCTCTCTGCCCATAGGCACACACGTTTTTTTTTTACACAGGTTATATTCAGAGACATACTTTGACTTAAACCAGAATTATTAATACTAACTAGTCATTTTATAGATCACTCTTAGCATCAACTAACTTCAGTTATGGCTGTTTAACCAACATCAAATCCATTCTTTTAGGGAGTCACACTACCAAGCAGATATTCTAAAGAATGAGATCAAGATATCTGCCTTAAAAATCGGTCTCTCTCAATACCCATCCCTTGGGGAAATCTACAAAACAGGTTTTACTTTTATCCTTTAATGCACAGTCACTACATTTCAGTCTCTTAGCCACAAATCTTATAGTATTTTAAAGAGGAACCAGAGGTGGAGGAATGCCAAATAATTTGTGTAAAATTCCAGCTATCCCATCAAGTGGGACAGAACCAAAATGTCCAAGTCTTTAAATAACGCATTTCTCAAGTTACTTTATATTTATTTATTAGTTACTATTGCACACAATGAGAGAGACAGACCCTGGACACGTGTGTGCTAGGTGTGCATGCGTGTGCATGTGCCTGCGATCTTGACACAGGAGCTGGGATGTGAACCTTGGTTGGCTACATGGGATCCAGCTTTCTCTGCACAGCACTTAACTACTGTGCTAGGGGGCCAATCCACCCCATTATTGGAACTACACAAGTCTTTGAGTTTCCAAGCTCTCGGTGAACTCGTGAGATGAAAGCAATGGAAAGCCTCCCTAAATATCTCATTACTCTCACATGTAATCCCTTTTTGAATTCAAAGCCAGGAATCTGGAGGGCATTTTTCGGTTATGTGTGAGTCCAGGCTTCTCTGCGAAGTGACAGAGGCAGAGCAACTAGTCTGCTCGGTGAGGCGGGAATGAGGGGGAGCCATGATGCCTGCGGTCTGCAGAAGCCGCCAGCAGATGGACAGCTGTCCTTGGGCCAGGACGCCTGGCCAGCACAGATGCTTCTCCAGGTCCAGGTGCAACAAAAACAACGGGATGACTGATGGGAAGATGAATGCACCAACAGGAGGTGAACCTGGGGAAATCTGAATCATCATTTTTTAATAATTATTTTAAGATCGGCCTCACAAACAACATGAGTAGCCTCTGCTGTGATACCAAAATGACTGTTCTGAACGGAAATGCAAGAATCACCTCCCCAGTCTTAACCCACGTTTAAAAGGACACTTACTTTTTGACAATTTTGTTGCGCTTGGCTTGTGAGAAGGTTTCAAGCTGAAGAGACTCATGGGTGAGAAATGCTACCGCCAAATGGAAGTAATTGTTCCAGAGCTGCTCAAAATTAAATTGCATGTGGGCAAAAAGAAATGGAAAACAACATTAATGAGGATCATAATAAAACAGTGCCACATGGTACAAAGTCACTAACCAGGGATTAATAAAAAAAATAAAATGCGTAAGACTTTTTCTTTCTTGGATTTTGATGACTCAGTCCTAAAAGTTTTAAGACTCAATATTAAGCTTCATAAACAATTCAAACTACTCTATTTAGGATAAAGAAAAACTGTTGCCAAGAAGTGTGTGGTTTTTTGAGGGGTTTTGGTTTGTCTGTTTTGCTACAGGGGTGCATGTACTTATGGAACAGAGAGAGAGAAAGAAAGGGAGCAAACAAAGAAAGAGAGAAAGAAAGTGAGATATCACCCTCCAGGGGGCATGGCCACTTCACAGTCCCTTCTCCTTCCTCCTCCTCTTGGGATTTTGGGCATGCATACCCATTGTGATTCTCAAGCTGCAGGGTACAGAATTGGAACCAAGGAATTGGGCCGCCTGGGGTCCAGCTGCTTTGATTTCCACACCACCCCGCTGGCCCAGAAGGGTGCCTTTTTTATGGTAGGTAGTTTGGCACTCAATATGCATCAAAAGCCCTAACATTTTTGCCAAATTTCTGAACTAGCGAATGCTTTTTAGGACTTTATCCTGATAAAATAACCAGGAATATTCTAAAATAGTTAAACCAGGAAGGCCACCATAGTGCTATTCAATGTAAGAGAAAGTGTAAACAATATAAATGTTCGCGAGAAGAATTTGGTTCAATAAGTCATGAGCCAGGTCAACAGAGCGTGTTCAGTCATTAAGAATATTATGAAAATATTTAACATCACTGAAAAGATCAAAGATTATTGAAAAGGTATAGAAAGTATATCAACAGGTTATCAAAGCACTATGGAGCTCAATTCCATTTTGGTAAATGTACAGATACACACATTTGTATATGCATAATATACAAGGGGCCTTCAAAAGGTCATGGAAAATGCACATTACCAAAAAGCTATGTATGAGTTTCAACAAATTTTTGTGCCAAAATAAACTTGTACTTTAAAATTTTACTTTCCCTGAACTCTCTGAAGTCTCCTCATATGTGTGTGCGCACGTGTGTGCGTGTGTATACATATATATACACACACATAAAATCTGCATATATGTATACTTAGTCTCTTCTACTGATGACCCCACTTTAAACGTGTCGCAGACACAGACAAAGGCAGTTGACACAGTAAAAGCACATCGCCAGCAAAATGTACTCTGGAACACAGCTCTGTGAGAGCAAAGACCTTATTTGCTCTCACCAGGGCCTAGGATAATACCTGGCACATGTACTTTTTCTTAATGTTTTTTGGATGAATGATGAAAATGGAGCTTGTGGTCATATTCTGCAATTACTTTAGACTTCCAAAAAATGTACAAACGGTTCTTTAGAAACAAATCCATTTGTAGATCCAAGAGTTGTCTGTGTATGGACTTGTAACCGTGAGTGAGTTTGTGCATTTGTGTATATACACAAAGGATCAACACCAAAATGTGAACATCAAAAGGTAGGTAGGACTATCTGAATTTCTGATTTTCTACTTTCTTACTTTACATGTCTTATTTTCTTTTACATGTATTAATTATTATTATTATTTCATTGAACTTTATTTTATTTATTTATTTTAATTTGATGGGGGAGGAGGGGAGAGAGAGAGAGCCGCTAGGTCCAGGACTTGAACTGTGGTCAGCCATGTGGAGTCCAGAGCCCTCAACCACCATGCCACCTACTGGCCCCATATGTTTTATTTTTTTTATATGTATTATCTTTAGGAAGAGAAAAAATTTACATTATTGCGTTTGAAGAACAGTGTGACAGGAATATGTACTTTAGGAAATGAGAAAGTATAAAAAACTTTTTTCATCTGAAAATGATAAAATCTGAGGTGATATTTCCTAAATCGAAATTCTTTGTTATGGTTGAGAATGTCAAGAACTTCTAGGTGAAGCACATGCTTACCTGAAGTTCGAAGCTTGCCTGATCCATGAAGAATCTCGTGAGAACTTCAGCAAACTGATTTATAGCACGGAGAAAAACCCTGAGGGAGGAAAACATCGGATAAGGAGGGCGAACCCATGTCCTCTGAATTATCTTCCCATCTCTGCTATACACAAAGCCAAACTGAATCTGGACTTGGCGACCCAAGGCCTTTCAACCTATCAGTGTTCTTAGACACCATCCACAGAGCGCAGTCACAGACAACACAAAGGTACAGTTTCTAGAAGTGACTGGAAGAGCTACTCAGGGTTGTAGTGCAATTCGACTGGTTGATGATAGAACTGAGACTTCAGGGTTCTTGAGTCTCAGGGCAGAGCAATTTGCTCTCTCTCATGACACTGCTCTTTTTTTAAAATTTAAATGGACACATATAGGAGCTGGCAGGTGGTGTGGTGGTTCAGGTGCTGGATTTCCAAATGGCCGGCCACGGTTCGAGTTCCAGACCTGGCAGTTTTCTTTTTCACTTTTGCCTTCTCTCTCTCCTTCTGGCCAAATTAAAAAATAATAACAACAAATAAAATTAAATAATACTTTAAAAAATGATTGTCAGAGGATGTTCTACTCTCACCTGGGGTGACAGGAAAAGCATCTCCAATGGGGCATGGTCATACTTCCTCCATTCCTCCCTCCCGTAAGGATTTTGGGCGCACACACATGTGCGTGCACCACACCCTACATGTTTTTTTTTTTTAATATTCTTTTCTTAATTTTTTAATTTATTCATTCATTTATTTTAATTTTACCAGAGCAAGATGGAGAGAGAGAGAGAGAGAGAGAGAGAGAGAGAGAAAGTGGGAAAGCAAGCCACCAGGTCCAGGACTTGAACCGTGGTCGACCACATGGGAGTGTCCAGCACCTTAACCGCCATGCCATCTGCTGGTCCCCCTACATGTTTTTTAAGCTGCCAGGACTGAGACTTGAACCGGGGTCAGCTACTTGGGATCCAGCTCCCTTAAGCACTATCTTACAGAGCCAGTCCAAAGCTTCTCTTTTGAAGTCTAGGATTTCTGATCCAATTTTCCCTGTACTCATTGGAAAGGAGTCTTACCACCAGGAGGACCACGCAGTTAGCAATAACATTTATGATGATGATTTGCTTTATTTAGCTTGTTAAAAGATTCTAAAAGCTCTTACAGTATATAACAGTGCTTCAAAAAATTCATGGAAAATGCAATTAAAGTATGAGTTAGTGCTGGTCTGTAGTGCATTGGTTAGGTCTTCTGCATGGCAGTTGATTCTCACATGGCCCATCTGGGTTCGACTCCTGGCTCCAGCAGCTTGAAAAACAAGCTGGGCATGTGTGTGCCCCAAATATGTGGGATGGAGAAATGGAGGAAAAAAATTATGGCATGACTATACCCCATTAAGGGTTCTTTCTCTTTCTCTCTCTGCCAAAAATAATATATATATATACATATATATATATAATATATATACACATATATATATGTATGTATGTATTATATATATACATATGTGTATATATATATAATATATATATATATATATATATGTAGTATATACACAGGAATATGTGCTTTAGGAAATGAGAAAGTATAAAAATCTTTTTTTTAATCTGAAAATGATAAAATCTGAGGTGATATTTCCTAAATCGAAATTCTTTGTTATGGTTGAAAATGTCAAGAACTTTTAGGTGAAGCACATGCTTACCTGAAGTTCTATATATATGTAGTACAAGTTTATTTTGGTGCAAAAAATTTTGAAATTCACACGTTTTCATAATACGCATTTCCCATAAACTTTTTGAAGACCTCTTGTATATTTGGTTCATTTCACTTGTGTTCAACAAATATTTGTTGTGATCTAGCAATTGCAAGGCACTGGCTTAGGTGCTGTGCTGAGAAAGACAGCGCCTGGTCTTCAGTAGTTTACAACCTGGTGGGGGGAATTTATGATTTGTACATCTATCCATGATGCAACATGGAATATGAAAGTCACAGTGACAGGATTTCAAAGGGGTATTAGACGTCAGAGGAAGAAAAGATGCTGTTTAGGTCAGAAGGGCTTCCTATTGTAGGTGACGCTGAGAAGAATCTTATGGAACGGGCAGAAAGTTGGTAGCCAGAGATTATGGGGAGGGCCCTGCAAGGAGGATGACACGTGAGCCAGAGCAGAGAACGTGATCAGGGACCGGGAGAGGCCGGACGGTTGAAGCACAGGCTACATACATAGGAAATGAGTGCAAAAGTAGGTGGGAGTAGCAAAGTGACCTTGAAGTCAGGATGGAGGGGGCCATGTGGAGCTGCGGAAAGGTGCCGTGAGAGCTGATGCTGAGGACTAAGAGAGTGATGAGAACAGCCTAGGGAGGGGAGAGTAGAGCTGCAGCAACCGCAGTAGCCCAGAGGAGATGAAGCTCACGAGCACAGCAAGCAGGATCCTGAAATGGGAGGATCCTTACTTTACAGATGATGAATGTAACGGGAAGTGAGAAATCCACACAGCAGACCCAAGTACTGAGTCAAATCCCTCAGGGCTGGCCCTGGGCTGTCTTACCTACTCTGCATCATATTCATGACCATCCAATCTTTGGCATAGACATTTTTCCCAATGAGGTCCTTAAACATGATGAAAGTTTCCATGAGGAAGTCCTGCAGAAAACAAAGGAGACATGGTTGGGGGAAAAATTGGGTTCCATTCTCAGGCTTTCATCCAGCCTATGAACAAGAAACACCACTACATGTGAGTAAGACCTTCTGAGTCCTAGGATAATGGCTTATCTTTTCCCTAAGTCTTTCAGAGAAAACAAAGCCACCTTCTATTTGGCTATTAAATGATTTCATATTATCACTGTATGATCCTACAGGAAAAACAAGGACCAAAAACTGTCCACATTTTATAAATGGTAAAACTGAGGCTGAAAAAAAAATCAAATGACTGGTCTAAGGGCATAGAAACTAGGAAGCAGGGAAGCTGGGATGATAACTCAGGGCTTCAGACCCCAAGTTTACAGTACTTATCTCTATCCTCATCTGCTACAAGTTGTCTGACTATATCTCTTGCACCGAAAAATAAGTCATCCACATCTGTGAGAAAACAAGTACTTTCAATAGATCTAAGTTCAATTCCTCTTTAGTATGGTTAGAATGGAATCAAAGTGCATGGTCATGATTCTTGTCCCAGGAACATTCTCACATGTAGGCCTGGAAGAAGGTCCCTACTTGTGTCTTAAGAAGCAACTACAGCATGGCTTGTGATGACTGTACTAACTAATAATGTAAGCATGCAGAGCAAATAGGAAGAACAGCTACTCCAGTCCAAAGGGAGCAAAAAGTAATTCAGAAATAAACTATCATACTAAAATTACCAAAGCTACAAAGTTGGGAAAACATTTTTAGTAGTTATCTAAATTTAGACATTTTCCACTGGGATTCCTGAAACGAAAACCCAGTCCGATTTCTCTGGCATTAACCTACACAGCTGACCTTATAACTACATGGTATAGCAGTAAGACTATAGTCCTTGAGAGGCAGAAGGCCTGGGTTCTACTTCTAATGATATTTTTCAGACATTGGTCAAATAGATTAATTTCCTGTGTCGGAATAGGAATGATTCTTGCTAGAAATTCTGTGTTACCTTTGTATTATCCTTCTGGCTCAATGGTGAACCAGACTTATCTATCCTTGATTCTGAAATCATGGACATATTTTATGAGTTTACATTTTCATCCTATTTCTTAATTACATTTAATCACTGTACATCTTTAACAGCATACAAAATGGTTTTTCCCAGGGACCAGCAGTTAGCGTAATGGCTATGTCACTGGACTCCCACGTAGTCGACCGCGGTTTGAGTCCCGGACCCGGCGGCTTAAACTCACGCCGGGCGCGTGTGCGTACGTGCCCAAGATCCCGAGAGGAGAATGGAGGAGAAGGGATTGCGGCGTGGCCATCCCCCCTGGGGGGTGATTTCCTGCTTTCTGTCTCTCTGTCTCTCTCTGTCTGTCTGGCGAGCGCACGCGCCCTATAGCAAAAACCTCTCCAAAAAAAAAAAAAAAAGAAAAAAAAAAAATGGTTTTTCCCAGAATATAGTGCACATTAGTCAAGTCAAAGATATAATCATTATCATCAACAAATTTTCATTTTGGTGTCTTGATAAATATTTTTTTCTTGATCCCCTTTCTCCTATTCCCTATTACCTAGCCCCTCATATATTTTAAGTGCTTCCCACAATTTACTAACCATTCTATTAACTTCTTTCTATCAAATCAATGAGAAGTCGTGGTTGGGGTAGCTGGCAGGTAGCATGGTGGTTAAGGCACTGGATTCCCATACAGTCAACTGTGATTTGAGTCCCAGACCTGATGCTTGCTTTTCCATCTTCTCTCTCTGCCTCTCTGGTGAGCACATATGCCCGATAGCAAATTAAAAAAAAATAATAAAATAAGTAAAATTAAATGAATAATTCTTAAAAAAAAAAAAAAAAAAGCTGGAGCCCAGCAAGTGGCATGGTATTTGAGGGTGCTGGACTCCCACATGGCTGACCACGGTTCAAGTCCCAGACCTGGTGGCTTGCTTTCTTCACTTTCTCTCTCACTCTTGCTCTGTCCCTCTCTGGTCAAATTAAAATAAATAAATAAAGTTAAAGTAGGATAATTCAAAAAAAATCATGGTTTGTAAAGAAGGGAATAAATTTTGATGCCAGAGGACCAGCAGTTAGCGTAATGGCTATGTCACTGGACTCCCATGTAGTCGACTGTGGTTTGAGTCCTGGACCTGGCAGCTTAAACTCACGCTGGGCACATGTGCGCGTGTGCCCAAGATCCCAAGATGATAATGGAGAAGGGATTGCAGCATGGCCATCCCCCCCGGGGGGTGATTTCTCGTTTTCTGTCTCTCTCTGTCTTTCTGGCGAGCACACGCACCCTATAGCAAAAACCTCTCCAAAAAAAGAAAAAAAATTTAGATACCAGTTATCTTCTCTGACGCTGACTGTACATGCACTCTTGGTTATCTACGTTAATGAGAGGGCACAATAAAGGCAACTCACATTAAACCCTAACACCTCATTTGATCTACCAGGTCCCAGTGATTTACTTGGAAGGCAGCACGTGTATGAGAGGGTGCTGGAAGGCCAAAGGCCTAGCTGTGCACGCAGCTCTGCCACTGAGGACTATGGGCTTCGGCAAGTTACCTAGTTTCTCCAGGCCTTAGTTCCCTTGTGGACATGATGATCCTCTTTAAATTAGATGATATAGGTGGAAAAGCTCACCACTGTTCTGAAAAACCAGAATTAGGCATACATTTTCCTTACTTAACAACGGATCCAAATTGTCAGCTTGAATTTAGAACATCCCTATTCTATCCACTTGATACATTTGAAAAAGTCAGTAAAACATTTTGCTAATTTTATCTCATAAAAATAAAGTGGGTAAGCTCACATTAACCCTCAGGGTAGGTACGACCATACAGATGAGGAAGCTGAGGTTTTGTGAGGCAAAACAGCTTGGCTAAGAGCTGACCTGTGGCCTGCTGGTTAAGTCAGCTGATTCCTCATGGTTGATCTTGAGGTCCGAGTCCAGACCTGACAGTTTGAAAAGCATGCCAGGTGTGTGTGCATGCATGCCCCAAATCCCAAAAATGAGTGTGAGATGGAGAAAAAAGGATTGCAGTGTGACCATGACCTATGGTCATGCATCCTCGCTTTTTTTCCTGGAGAAAGAGCTGCATATTCTTTGGTGCACTGGTCATATACTGTCATATAATACAGGCAAAAGTAGAAAATCAGGGCGTAAGAAGACGAAATATGCACGAGTGATGGGAAGTTATTCAGAGTGAAGACCAATGTGACATGGCATCTAACCTAACCCCATGTCCAGTCCGTGCTCTACAAGACAAATAATATCTTCATGGACACCCTAAAGTTCATTGATTCCCTAACGGGAGTGCTCCAGGAGCTGTAGCCAGTAGCCTAACCTAGTCTGTGAGATGAATGTTTAATAGAAACTTAACAGCAACTATGAGAACAATTTTCCTGTTGGAAAGAAAGTGAAATATTCTCAATGGAATATAACTTAGTTTGCAAGGCAGGTGGTTGCCCCTACAAAACAATGGTATCTCCCACATCGTAGAAGACTTGGCGCAGCCCTGCCTTCTGAAATGTTTGCTGGGATATGAGCAACTACTGTCCTTTCAATTAATTGAGACACTACCCTCTTTTCAAAACAAAAAAGAGCTCCCAAGTATTTCTAAATAAGGACTCTCTTTAAACCCAAGAGACTCAGCGGGTATGTGATGACCTTTTGGGACATATACTCTACTCTTCTTCAAATGCTATCAAAGAGAGAAAGAATCAACCCTTTCCTTTACATAATCACTGAGGATGATCCTGTTGCCTTAGAGGTGGGTTGGAAGAGAACCCTGACTTATGATGCTCAATTCTAATTATTCTTTACCAAGTATAAGAAATCTTCAGGTTACCAGGACCCAATGAAGATAACTTACAATGATGTCCTGTCTTGTTTTGAAAGTGCTGATATAGTGGCTGTAGTGGCTGTCCTCCATCTGCCGTAGGATGGCAATCATGCAAGCCACAAAACTCCCCTGCAAGAAAAAGGAGACAAATCCAAGACTCCTTCGCCAACTAAGAAAACAAGATTTGGTTTTTCCTACCTGATGAGCTGGATAGGCCCACTACAAAACCAGAGGGATGCTGTATTTTAAAGGTTCAAAGGGCACATGCTCTGCCCTGGATCACAGGCACCTGTATATATGGTGTACCCAGTATACCCAGGGAGGCTTCCAGACTCAAACTCGGAACCCTCCCACGTGGGTCAGTCTCACAGAGCGTTCCGTTTTCCTGCTGTACCACTGCCTAACCTCCTCTTAAGTAAGAATCACGTTCTTTAAAATTTGTAACTCCCTTCCATTGACTTCTCCAATTTTGATTAAATTTCAATTTTCGATTGAAAAACTGAGGATTTTTAGTAAATGTTATTTGGAAAGTTAGTAAACAATTTGAAAAAAATTCGACTTTTATTTTATGCTATACTCACAAAATAAATTTCAGATAGAATGATAGGTGCAAAGTAAGAAAAATTAAATCATAAAGCAGCTAGAAGAAAATACAAATAATTATGTCACTGTTTTTAGTTGTTTAGGGATGGAGATGACTGGTTAAATGTAGGTATCCTGTAGCTGGGTTGCCTTGGTCTAAACCCTAATTCAACCCCTAAAGCTGTGTAACCTTCAGCACAGTTCTTAATCTCCCTGTGCTTGTTTCCTCATTTGAAAAACGGGGCTAGTGACAGCACTACCACCATATCTGGGGATTGTTGTGGGTCTAAATGAGAGTTAAAATGCCTAAACCAGTTTCTGGCACACACACAAAATTTCTAATCACTACTACTTTTATCACAACTACAATCGGAAGTACGAATAGCAGTACTAATGTTATTCATATTCTAAGGAGGGTAGGTCTAGAACCGAACATGCAGAGAGTTAGGACTAAGGTACTTGTCAGAGGTAATGCTGAATGTAGCTCGTTAAGCCCCTCATCCTCTCCTCACAGAGGCTCATATTTTCCTTAAAAAAAGTATTAAGCAAATACAAGGGGACTTCTGTAAGTTTGTGGGAAAATAGGCTTAAAGTCCAAGATTAGGGCCAGCCCCATAGCTTATATCTGGTTAAAGGGAACCAGATCTCACATGGCCGACCTGGCAGTTAGAATCCCAGCCAGTAGTATGAAATCCCCAGTGACTTGAAAAATATGCTGAACACATGTGCATCCATGCTCAAAATCCTAAGGGGAAGGGGAGGTGAAGGGAAAGGGATTATAGTATAACCATGTTGCCCATTTGTCCTTCTCTCTCTCTCTGGTGACTGCACGTACCCTCTATAAATTTAAAAAGAAAAGCATCAGTTTATTTTGGTGCAAAATATGTTTGAAATCTATGCATAACTTTTTTTAATACTATGCATTTTTCTATAAACTTTTTGGTGACTCTTAGTATTTAAAGAATTTTAGGGCAAAAATGTACCAAGTTATCTGTCTACCTCAGGTGCTTGTCTGTCTTAGTTGGTCTCTATTTTAATGTATTACACTTTTGTCTAACCTTCAGTATGAGTAACACTTCTCAAGGAAACTGAGGGCCAGCCAGCAGCATGGTGGTTAAGGTGGCTGGATTACCACATGGCTGACTACACAGCTTGAGTCCCAGACCCAGCAGCTTGAAAAACGTGCCAGGTGCATGTGTTTGCATGCCCAAAATCCTGAAAGGAAAATTGGGGAGAAGGGATCATGGCATGACCATCCCCTTTGGGTAATGTTCTTTCTTTCTTTCTCTCTCTTTCTTTCTCCCTCTCTCTCTAGTACACATAAGCCCCTAGCAAAAAATTAAAATATAAAAAAAAAGAATGGAGCTGTATTTTTTTATTTGAGACTATGGATAATCCTCTTCTCTTAGCCTCCCCTACCACCACACTAGATCATTTTCCCTCCATAGAGTCAATGTCAGGAAGGAGATCTAGAGCCAGATAGCAGTACAGCAATAAAATGGGGTGCCCTGCAAGCTGACCCAACGGGAAGGTTCTGGGTTCACGTCTGGAGACCTCCCTGAGAATATTGGTCATAAGCATGCCCATGATCTGGGGCTGGATGAGGCTGAGGGTAGATTATGGGGCCAAGATCCTGTTGGAGGTGCTCTCTCTGTATCTGTTTCTCTTGTTCACTCATTGAAGAAATAAATTAACTAAAAAAAAAAATGAGGTCTGCTTACAGTTTTAACTAATAAACTATGTGAGGGAACCATATGAATTTGGTTTGGAGCCACTGGTCCCAAGCAGGCACGGGACTGAGAAGCAGCAATGGCATGTAAGCCGCTGAAGACACTCACGATGTGCGGAGATTGCCGGCTCATCCCGATCACTGTGCGGTTGATCCTTCTCAGCAGCCGTTCCATTATCACCTCCACGTGCTTTCCCGTGGGGCCCTGAGGGTGAAACACAAGATTTGACACTGTTCCTTCTGACTCAATCTCATTTCCCTTAAGGGAATCTAGGATAGTAGAGTTTTCTCTTTACATCTCATTCTGACCTTCCCTACAAAGCAATCTCTTGTCCAAATGGGGAAAAGATGGTTTCATGGAATGATATATAACTTTACAAATGAATTTAGTTTAAAATAATCTGTTATAATATTTAAAAGATCAATGCAGGTATATGTAGAGAGCGGCAATCTGAAAAAACACGTGACCTTCAGATTCATGGAGAAATGCGCTTTTGTGAGCTACTCTAGTAATGGCTACTGAGAGCATTTACATACGAAACCCCGCTATTTGCCTGTTGTTATCGGTTATTTTCTTGTTGTTGTTGATACCCGATACTGCAGGGCAATATGAGGCTAAAGGAAGCTACATGTGTTTATTAGATTTTTCCCCTAAAAATATCAGAAAAATTACATGATGCCCATCATTTTTACATTTTTAGACGATTTACATTCAAAAACTGGCTATGTGTCAAGCGGGAAATAAAATCTTGATATAATTCATTAGGTCCCTGTCGTACACTGATCAAACAACTACCTGTCCCTCGATCCTGATCGGGAAGCCTTTTCAGCATTGTAAGCATATAATGTTAATCTGCTGATATGGCTGTGGAGTGCATCCAAATGTGCGGCATTATTGGCCTGCTCTCTTGTTCCAGTCAACATTTTAAATGTTGTTGCATTTTAGGTATTCCATGTTGTTGAATCTTGCTCTCGGGCTTCCTTAAACTAGTCAGATTTCCATGAAAGATAACCTCCTGATAAGCATGCCTTGACTAACACCTGCCAATCATTGGGGGTAAACACAGACTGAGTAGCATCTCTAATACCACAGTTGTATATAGTGCCGTGGGACCATACTGCATACAAGTTGCTTTTAATTCTTTCAGAATTTTAAAGGATACCAGCTTATGCTGATGTCGATTTTGTTCTGGATGGTCAGGATCAGGAGTCTCCATAACAGGCCATAATTTAAATCCCAAAGTGTCCTCTCCTCTATTTGCCACAAAAATAAAATGCAAAACAATGGGGGGAAAATGAAATACAAAGCCAGTTTTTTTTGGATATAAATCATCTAAAGATATAAAAACGACTGGCGCCATGTAATTTCTCTAATCTTTTTAGAGCAAAATCTAATAAACACATGTAGCTTCCTTTAGCCTCATACTGCCCTGTGGTTTCGAGTATCAAGTATCAGCAACAACAACAAAAAATGACCAATAACAGCAGACAAATAGCGTTTTTCATTTGTAAATGCTCTCCATAGCCATTTGCTAATGTAGCTCACAAAAGCATATTTCCACATGAGTCTAAAGGCCACACATTGTTTTCAGATTGCCGCTCTTTACAGGTATGCAGGAATAAACACCTCTGTAGTAGCCCAGATTGCTCGGGTTCAACAAGACCTCACCCTTTCACAAACCCAACAAACAGTTTTGGGGGATTCCTATGGTTTGGATAATGATTGGTCTCCCAAAGTTCATGGTTTTAAAATTTGGTCTTCAGTGTAATGGCCTTGGGAAGTGGCGAGACATTTAAGAGTTGAAACCTAGTGGGCAGTGATTATTAGGAGATATCACTTCCATGAATGGATTAATGATCTCTCGTGAGACCCAGTGAATGCTAGTTCTCAAGAGAACAGGCTGTTAAAAAGGGAAGATGGGTACCTCTAGGTCTCTCTCTGCACACACCTGCCACCATCTCTGCTTCTGTGATGCCAGACCAAGTCTACAGACTTCCCAGCCATCAGAATCGTAAGCCAAATAAATCTCTATTGTTTTTAAATCACCCAGTCTCAGGTCTTTCCATTAGGAATACAATAACAGACCAAGACATCCAACATTAGCAGGAGGTACTCAGTTCTGATGTTGAGAAGATGAGGGTTGCCCGGGGACAATTAGGTGCACAGGTGGGAAGCAAAAGGCAGAAATAAATGCAAAGTTCATTCAGCTCCAACTTCTCAACACTCACCTTGACTTTTCAAAGCCTTTATCCATTCTTGCTTCTTGATAGCTATTTTGAAACTCTTGCTTCGTGCTTCAAATAACTAAACCCCTGCTCATGTAGTTTTTGCTTAACACTTTATTTATCATCATTTTACAGATACTTACCTGCCAAAGATTGCACGAAGTGTACAACATGATGGTTTGGTATATGAATATACTGTGTACTGATTATTACAATCCCATCGACACTTTCATTACCACCATTCTGTACATTAGGTTCGCAGAATTCATTCATCTCATAGCTGAAAGTTTGTATCCTTCAACTAACATCTCTCCATTCTTCTCCTCCTCCTCCTCCTCACAGCAGCCTTTAGTAACTACTGTTTGGCTTTCTGCTTCTGTGAGTTTGACTTTTTTAGATTCCACATATAAATGAGATCATTCAATATTTTTCCATTGCTATATGTGTATTTATTTCTAAGGCTTTTCCCATAGGGTGTGTGCACTCACCAGAGAGAGATAGAGAAAGAGAGAGAGAGGGAAAGTGAGAACTCACAACCCCACCTGGGAGGATGGCCACGTTACAATCCCTTCTCCTCCATCCTCCTCTTGGCATTTTGGGCATGCACGCACACATGTGCCCAGTGTGATTTTCAAACTGCCAGGTCTGGATCTCAAACCACAGTCGACCATGTGGGTACCCAGAGCCTTAAACACCACACTACCTGGTGGCCCCACTATACACACACACACACACACACACACACACACACACAAATAAATATATTTAAATACCAAGTATTTTTAGTTCTTCTTCCCTCCCTTCTTACACCTTTCTCTTTCCCTTCTTTGCTTTTTATTATTCACTGACTTGCTTCCCATTTCTCTGGATGAAAGTGAATCAGAAAACCTGTGTCCCCTGCAGATGCAGCTTTCGCTCCCATTTATGTAATGTTCCCTGCGATAGACCTAGCTAGTGTGCAAGTCACGCTCTGGGCCCTGTGTGGAGGTATGCCAATGCATGAGGCTCCTCTGCACCTGTAAGGGATTCATGCTCTGAGGAGAGAGACAACTAGGCAGGACACGGAGAAGCAGCAGGGACGGTGTGAGCCACTATATTCACTGCGGCTTGCATACCAATGAGCTGGCTGACACTGTGGCCTGGTGGTTAAGGCAGTTGGACCCACACAGTCAGGTGGTTTGTGTCCTAGATCTGGCAGTTTAAGAAACACACCAGGATTATGTGCCCAAAATCCTGAAATGAGAGAGAGAGAGGAGAAAAGACTGTGGCATGACCATCCCCCACGGAGGTTGCTTTCTCCTCTCCTTCTCTTTCTAGTAAGTGCATAAGCTCTCTAACAAATGAGCCTAACGTAAGTATCCCACTGAAAAGTCAGCTCCAGGGGAGCAGGACGCTTGCTTTTCTGGCTCACAACCATAATCCTAGCTCATCTGGGCCTGGTGCATGGTGCAGTTCAATCAATATTCATGAACCAAATCCATAACATAAGGCATGGAATGATGAAAGCCTCGTAAGAGACAGAGAGAGAGCACAAGGAGAATGAGGAGGGTGTGGCATCCAGGCAAGACTGGTCCAGGGACAGCGTTCTACAGGGGCCTGTAGAATTCAGACAACTCAAAGACAGAGCTGAGGGGCGAGGAGGGAATCCTGGGCTGTAAGAACAGGTCACAAAGAACAAATGTCAGAAACTAGAGCCTGGGATTAACAAAGGAGGTGAGGAGATAAGGGAAGATATACTGAGTTAGTTCACATGTTTGCAAATATTTACAGTGAAAGAAAAACACACTCCGGTCAACCAAAAAATGTTGGACTCTGGGGCCAGCAGGTGGCTTGGAACTTAAGGCTCTGGACTCCCACAAAGACGACCACAGTTTGAGTCCGGACCTGGTGGCTTGTTTTCTTACTTTCTCTCATTCTCCCTCTGTCTCTCCCTGGTGAGAGCACATGCTCTATGGCAAATTAAAATAATGATAATAAATAAAATGAAATAAATAATTATTTTTAAAAATTATCAGACTCACTACTTAACAGAGCTCCTGGATCAACTATTCTGAATGCCCATTCTCATTACAGGGAACACTATACAGGGGGGACCCTACGCCAATGAACTCTCCTTACACAGGATTTAAAATATCCAAGTCACTCCCAAATGACTTCTGTGTGGTGAGAAGATAGGCAGAGATATTATATATTAAAAAATCGAGTCAGGGGACCAGCAGTTAGCGTAATGGCTATGTCGCTGAACTCCCATGTAGTTGACCGCAGTTCAAGTCCTGGACCCGCTGGCTTAAACTCACACTGGGCGCGTGTGCATGCGTGCCCAAGATCCTGAGAGGAGAATGGAGGAGAGGGGATTGTGGCGTGGCCATCCACCCGGGAGGATGTCTGTCTGTCTCTTCTTTCTGGCGAGCACATGCACCCTATAGCAAAAACCTCTCCAAAAAAAAAAAAAATATATATATATATCAAGTCAGAGGGACAATTCCTACACACCACTGAACAGGAAAGAGGGCACTGAGAGACCCGCCGAGGACAAGTCAGTGCAGTGTGGCAGTAGTGGGACTAGAAACCAAACACCCCGACTCCTGTGTTTCCGATTAACTTTGCATCATGTAGACACGTGCTTTCCAGAACACTGGATCCCTGGCTAAACCAAAGTGCCAGGACACGGGTGCCACACTTACTAGGCTTGGAGATCAATTTTACTATTATAAGTAATTACCGTAGCCAAATGATGGATAGTGATCAAATATATAAAAATCATTGTCATAATAAAACGGAAATTAAAAAAATTACTGAGTCATGAGCTACTTTCTAAAAGATTACTGTCTTGATGACTAGGTTGGCCATATTTATTTCTTTGCTACAAAGTCCTTGATCAGAAACCAAGTTCCCAACCACACACTGTTTGTTAAATTAATCCCATTTTTAAAATGGGGCTCCAATGAACAAAATCAAAAGGGGAATGACCTTTAATAAATAACGGTCAAATAAACAATGCGGCAGAGGGGCTCCAGGAAGTGGAGGGACGGGGTGTAGGAGCAGGCACAGTAAGGGATGGACCATCACGTGCTGTGTGAGCCAGGCATGGACCAGCAGAATCGCAGCATAAATGAGGCACAGGAGGTAGGAAGCTTTGGCCTGACTATGGGGGACTTTGACAGGCGAGCCGAGGGCTTAGCTGTGTGAAAAGGTACAGAATAATCCTCCTGTCTTGGGCCCTGAATCTGAAGACACTAGGGAGAGAAAGGTTCGGGCAAAAGAAAGTATTTTCCTATTCTATGGGAACACCTGTGCCACACAGCCATCATGGGGATGTGACACCTTTTCTCTGCAGGCATGGTAAATCCAGGTGGGGTCAGCCCCATGTTTTATAGGGAGGGGAGGCTAGATCACAGAGGAGAGATCCGAAAACACTTCATTTCCACCAGGCCCCAAAGAAAGCATCAATGTCAGAGAGAATATAAAAATGAGAATGTCTCAGGAACCAGCAGATGGCATAATGGTTATGTCGCTTGACTCTCATGTAATCAACCGTGGTTCAAGTCCTGGTTCTGGTGGATTGAAACTCATGCTGGGTGCTTGTGTGTGTGTGTGTGTGTATGTGTGTGTGCCCAGAGTCCTGAGAGGAGAATGGAAGAGGGGATTATGACATGGCCTTCCCCCCAGGGGTTGATCTCTCACTTTCTGTCTCTCTCTGTTTTTCCAATGAGCACACATGCTCTATAGCAAAAAATTCTCTCTCTCTCAAAAAAAAAAAAAAAAAAAAAAAAAGAAAGAAAGAAAGAAAGAGAGAGAGAGAGAGAGAGAGAGAACATCTCAGAAACTCAAGAAGACCTATACCAGTGCCGTCAGGCACCAGAAGATTAAAGGAGGAAAGTTTCTGCAAAAAACAGAAGTCCCACTATAACTCTGTTTCTTTTTTTTTTTTTTTTTTTCTTAAGAGAGTTTTTTGCTATAGGGCACAAGCACTCGCTGGAGAGATAAACAGAGACAGAGGACCAGAAAGCAAGAAATCACCCTCCAGGGGTATGGTTACACTGCAATCCCTTCTCCTCCATTTGCCTTGGGATTTTGAGTAGAAACGCATTCATACCTGACATGTGTTTTAAGACGTCAGGTCCAGGACTCAAACCATGGGTGGTCGTGTGGGAGTCCAGTGCCTTAACCACTAAGCCATCTGCTGGTCCAGGACTCTAGTTCTTAAGGACTCATAGGACTCTAAGTGACAGGTGTGAAAATGATCACTATCAAAATGAAGTCACTAAAGTCAAGCTGTAATGAAGCCAGGAGGCCATGAAGGAGATCTCACACACATACACCTGCAACACTAATTATCACAAAAAAAGTCTTCAAATCTATAGTGTTCGTATAAGATATGTGTGCAAGAACACTTGCCTATACCAACCACTGACTCCACCAATAAGCCAACATCAATTCCTGCCAGAAGCTCCCATGACCAATAGACGTTGTTTCGAAGGAGCTTTTGTGGACATTTTTTTCTTTAAAAAGTTTTCCCTTACTCCAACATGTTCAAGTGCACAAAGAGTTTGCCACAGCATGTGTATCTTAGATTGAAATCCGCCGCTTCTCCTGAATACACTCTCTGTTTTAGAGAGTCGATTTTTCTGTCACTCATTTAGATCAATATGGTAAAACTAGTCAGGCCAAGAAAATGAGTCCATTTAGGCCCCCGCAGTAAGCTGACTTGATCTGGACACACTGGGTCATTGGGAAAGTCAGGACGTATTTTTGCATAGAAAAATACAGAAAAATACGTTATGACTTTCCTAACAACCTAATGGATTTACCTGAGAGGCTCTGGCTTCTCTAGTCACCTCTAAAATGGGCACAACCTGCCCTAATACTAGATTCGAAACGGCCTGAAATTAAGGCCACAGAGTCACTCTTGTCGGAGGCAAAGGGCTGGGGGAGCTGTGTGCTGTGTCAGTGATGTGACTCACCACATCCTTCCTGTCCAGCACCTCCAGGATGCTGCTCAGAAGCTGCGAGCTGGCCTCATGGTCAGGCTTGCTGGAGTTGTCATCCAACTGGCCGCTGAGCTGGTCTGTCAGCAGTGGCAACAGCACATCTCTGCACTCTAAGGAAGAAAACAGACAGCTCACACGCAACTGGGCCACCTGAACTGCCGGCTCCCTTCTGCAACTCTCCCTCTGTCTGCTCCAGTAGCCACGGGCTTGGGAATCAGCCCTGCAGGGGAGAAGCCTCTCCAGGTCACTGAGAAACCCAGGGTCCTAGGCAAGGAACTTTAGCCTTGTAACTGGATTACACAAACTAAGCAAATTACTCCTCCCACAGGTAAATGGGAGGATTTAGGAAACGATAGCAGTATCTAACAATTTCTCTAGCTTTAACAATGCCAACATGCTACATGAAAGCTAAGTCATGTGAAATTCATAAAAACTAAGCATGTCATACACATTTTCAAAGTCCTTCTCTCAGCCAATAGACAAAATTTACTCTGAGACTTCTATAAATACTGAACTTTCCTAGTACATTTCAATGTCATCCACATTCTACTTATGTCTTTGTACATGGACTACAGAAGGTAAGGTATGGGGGCAGCTGGTGGTGAGATCTTCAATATTAAAAAACATTAGTATGATCAGTCCAAGTACTCTGGACACTACAGAAATGACTGGAAACAGTGATTGTATCTCCTCTAATTAGAACCATTGAGAGTATGCTTGCCCTTGTGCTCAAACATCCCATCTTTCTCAATTTCTCTCTTCTTTACCCTTAGAGGCAGAGTTTGTCATAAACTATTAAGATGTTCAGTAATATTTATTTTCTACTTAAGAGCACGCATTTGCATTTTTAAGGCATCCCTCTGCCTCCAAGTGTGTCCTCAAAACATCTCAGCACAAGCTCAGGAAATATCAGAACCAGGAGTCTACCCCTGTGACCTGGCTTGAGTCCTTCTTTCCACAGAAATGGAAGCTGAGTCTGGAAGAAGGTCACTCATTTGTCCAAAGTTCCATAATTAGCCAAGGGCAAGACCAGAAGAGTTCTCCCACTCATCTTTTTCAATTCCTAAAGAGTCCTGCTGGTCTTCAGACCCCCAGGCAATATAATATACATAATATGAGGTTACCCTCTGAGACTCCCTGACCTGGTGGTAATTCCAGAAGGTCTCACAGCTTCCATTCTAGCAAGTCCTAGGTTTATGGAGGAAGGACCAGGTATTGGTCTTCCTCCTCATACCAGCTTTGGAACAGGAATAGTATAGTGATTTAAGAGTTCGTAGCTACATGCTTGACTATTTACAAAGTGAAAAGTATTTTATTAGTATAAGAGCTTTCTTCCTTCCATACTTTCCTCCCTCTAAGATGTAGGCTGGTAATCTGACTTCCTGCAAAAACAAACAAACAAAAACAAGCCTTAATTTACAGTGTTTGCCAATTCTTGTGGTGTAAATATTTCCACCATGGTCAATCTCCAGTTACTAATGTGACATCAAGAATGTCAAGTTGAGAAGAGATGTGTATATATCAGCTTCTCTTCATACAAGCAAAATGTCACATACCACTATACTGTCTACCCCACCCCATGGTTTTGAGGTTATGCACTTAAGTATAGGTCAAAGAAGACATATTTCTTTAAAATGACTATCTTTTGTGAGGTTCTTCTTTTCAAGACAAAATTATCTAATTAATGAACCACTTGCTGATTGCTCTAATTTAAAATTAAAGAATATGATTTTACTCTTTTAGGAACTACTGGAAATGCTGAACTGATAACAGGTTCTCCATAATCTGGTCTCACAGAAGGTACTTAAGTACCAATAAACAACTGGTGAGGACTTTACTGACATTTACCCAAAAAAGGTGAGTGCTGGCTGCAGAAGTTAAGGCTGGAATTTCACTAAGCTGTGATTTTTGCTAGAGACTTACCTGACTGCTGAAAAAGACTGCTCTCTACTATTTTGGTCATGCAGTTGAGTTTCTGCCGAACTAACTGGTTGTCAGGAATGCTTTGAATGAATTTGCAGAAGAGCATACTGAAAGAGAAACCTCAGGGTCAGTGTTTCCATTCTATCAAGTTGAAGGCATTGTTATAAACTTTGCAATTCCACTGGGTCATTTCGGTATAAAGAGGGCTGCCTGGAAAACTCCTAAGTGACCTGAGGGCCTGCCTCTAAGAAGTACAGGGGCTGTATTCTCACTCATTAGATGGCTCTGCCTTAGAACTGACTCTGCTGAAACTACCAAAGTGCATCTGCGTCCACCTTCACTTTCCAGACCTGCCTCAACACGAAACTTCTGCAAAACGACTTTCCTGGCTAACTCCATTCCAAAGTTGATTGCAGTCTGACTTTGTATTCAGTACAGAATAGGGCTGGAAGCATATTATTATGTACTTTCTCTCGTAGTTAATTTGCTGTCTGCATGTCTTGATTCCCCAGAGAAAGTACGAACCTTTCTCAAGGCAGGCTTTGTGTGTTCTTTTACATCTTCGCAGAACAGAGTACAAAAAGGTGCTCAGTTAATCCTTGTTAGAAAAGTAAAAGCACACAAAATATTACAGGCCCTGGCCAAGCAGGGGAGCTACTTCTCTATCTAGGTCAAGAAATAATTATTATTATTTTTATCTTTTAAGAAATAGAATTTCTTTAAGAGAGATTTTTGCTTGCAAGGGAGACAGAGAGAGGCAGAGAAACAGAAAGCAAGAAATCACCCTCTCCGGGGAGATGGCCATGCTGCAATCCCTTCTGCTCTCAGGATTTGGGGCATGCACACGCCATATGTCCGGTGTGAGTTTTAAGCCACCGGGTCCAGGACTCGAACTGCGGTCGACTACATGGGAGCCCAGTGACATAACCATTACACCATCTGTTGGTCCCACAAAACAATGATCATTTTTCTTTTTTGCTATTTACCTGAGCTCACCAGGATCAAACACAAGTTTGACATCATTAATTATGCTTGGAAGGTACTTTAAAGCTGCCCCCTGTAAAAAAAAAATCGAAGGCAATTTAGTTTCCAAGTAAGACAAATACAGAATCTATTGCTTGATCTTAGGGAAAAGAAGGCTGTACTTGGAACTTTACTCAGGCACTGGACACAGATGCCTTCGTGGAGAAGAAGAAAGCTATGTTCTGTACCCTCTCTCTGGAACCTCTGTTCTGAAATTGCCGGAGATGCTGCTTCTGGCCCTCAACCCCACTGGTTACCGTCCACTTAGAACTCATTTTTCTGTCTAAGGAGGAAGTTAAATTCTTGAAGTCTCCCTCACAGAGTTGCCATAAAGATAAGGATAAATAATAAAGCTCACATTTAAGTCTTCAGAAATTATGTATTTCATGTTAAAAAAAATTGATGGTGATGAAGATAATGGTAACTTGAGTGTTCTAGGAAGAATGGAAGGGGTGACTAAGGACAAAAGGCTATCACCTGTAACAGAATTAGGGATTTAGCAAACTTCAGTTTGCTGAAGTTGGGGGCAAAACAGATCACAGCAACCATTCGAGGCATATCTAAAAAGGTGGCCTATCTTGGGCAAACTGACATTCGAAAATACAAATATCTGTAGAAGTTAAAACATGGGTTCCCCCTGTACTTTCTGTAAGTCATACTAAGATAGACAAGCTGTCCATGTACCACCACGAGTCGCTTTGTCTCCTACCACGGCCAGTTCTATCGGATCATCAGAAAAGTCATGACGCATTTTGGCATAGAAAAACATAGAAAAATACGTCATGACTTTTCCGTTGACCCAATACATTGTCCCAGAATGTCCTCCCCGACGGCCCTAAAAGAGTCACCATGAGGACACCATGCTGACCTTGATTTTGACCGCTTCCTCCAGAGGCCTGTCCATCAGCGTATTGAAAGCGAGAAATAACTGGCGGATGGAATCATTAAACTCATCTCCATCTTCGCTCTGGCCATAAAATCTTAACAGGCAAAAGAGAAAAGCAGTTGGATTTTCCACCTTTCAAAATAATTTTAAAACAGATTTGTTGCCTTAAAAAAAAAAAAAAAAGAAGATTGGAGGCTCAGTGACATGCTGGCCACCACTTTAAAATATGACACGACCGTGAGGTTTCAAGGGGACTAGGGGTCAGCCTCGGTGTCTGAGGGGGTATTGCTACCTAGTCTGGAGGGCAGGAATCGAAGCCCG
Source organism: Tupaia tana (assembly GCA_026018925.1). NCBI lineage: Eukaryota > Metazoa > Chordata > Mammalia > Scandentia > Tupaiidae > Tupaia > Tupaia tana. Next base: position 176,375,837 of record JAKSZU010000002.1, on the reverse strand, counting down.
AGGCCTAGCAGAGCTCTCCAGGTGGTCAGCTATGATTAGCCGGCCGCTTAGATGCCTCTGAAGCTGTCTGCGAGGCTTGGGGATGCCCTCTGCCCTAGTGGGTTTGTGGGCTTTCTGGCAAGGAGAGAGAATGGAAGGAAGCTTCTGTGCCTGATGTGGCAGGTGAGCCCTGCTGGCCCACCGTCCTCAGCTCATTAGTGGAAAGTCCAATAAACAGAGGACTCCGAGCAACCTCCTCTGACACCCCGGATGTCATAGCCTGCTGTGGACCTCCTTCTTTCCTCCCTCGCTCATCCTTCATGGTCTCACCCTCATTGTTCTGTCTCACTTAGCAAGCCCTGACTGTCTGAGCTGAGATTTCAGGTAATAGGTAGGGAACCTCCCCAACTCTTCTCCACCTAACCCGGCCTACAAAACCAGCTGGCCTCTATTCTGTTCACTCAACTGTTCAGGCTGATGTCGACAAGGGCCTCCCCCAGGGCACGAGACACCTTAGTCTTCACTGAAATTCATTTGCTTAAACCCTCTCTGGTCTTCATACGCTCTGTCTGTCAATTCAAGAGTGGTTCCCGTCTTATAAATAGAAATCAAGGGCTGTTTGGTCAGTTTCCCAGGAACACGAGAGTCTCAACAGCAGTGCATGTGCTTAAGGGTTGGTGAAAATTTCACCACAAACTGCTTAGGAGCAGGGATGCCTGGAATTCAGTATTTTATTTAAATAACACTCAAACACATACGTGTGTGTGTGTGTGTGTGTGTGTTTGATAGTGTGCGTATACACGAGAGAGGGAGAAAAAGAGAGAAGCAGAAAATGAAAGGCTAGGGTGAAACAGTAAAATCAAATAACATGAATAATAGAATTTAAAATGTAAAAAGAATAAAAACATAAAGAACAAAATGAGCTCAGCATAGTGTGTTGAACTGCTGTGCTGGAGGCCACGCGGCCGACAGCAGGTTTGGATCCAAGGGTCGGCCTAGAAACGTACTAGGTGCCCAAGAGCCTAAGAAACTAGGATACTTGGGTACTTGGCACGATGGGACTCTGTTCAGGGTGATTTCTCTCTCTTTCATGTGTAAGCACATGTGTTCTCTAATCCTAAAATAAATAAGCAAATTACAACCCTACCACCTGGAATTTCAATACTATAAATATTTTCGTGTGTAATCTAGCTAGTTTTTCTTTCTATCCATATTTTAACCTATATTACTTTTGAAATGGGATCATAGTTTACTCATGCTTAATAGCTTCATTTCATCTTTTAAGAACCATGGTCATCTTTCCTCATTAACATACCTTACATCTAAAAGGACCGAATGGACACACTTTAACATTCATTTTTTTCATACCTGATAGATTTTTTTAAAATTTTCCATTTGATAAATTTCTAGATGGGGTATTACTAAACAAATGTGATATCTTTTGATACTGAATATGAACATTTTAGGAAAAATTCATTGACTATCTGAATCTTTCTCTTGTACATGATCTGTTTCTTCTTTTTAAGGCTACTTATCACTCTAATTGATTTATGAGAGATTTTAACTAATAAAGCTTACATAAGTACTATATGTTACAAACTTTTTTCATGGATGAATCATCTGATTTTTAATTTTCATATTTTTTAAAAAAATATAAAGTTATTTTCAAAAAAATAAACATTCTGAAATCGTTTCTTTCTGCCTTAGAGATAAACTTTAACAGTTTGGAAACTCAAAGGGTAGGGAAGTCACTGGGGTTTGGGGCATTCCCTGAAGAAGTACTTCCTCTTTGGTGGTTTCTTCAGTTTTTGATGGAGCTGTTAGGTTAGAAATCCACACAGAGGATTATCCTCTCTCTATTGGTTAGTTTGACTAGGTAGGTAAGCTTGGTATATGCAAAGAAATACATTTCAGGAAACATCTCCCCAAACATCTGGCCCCCTCTACTACCAACAACAGATCTTGGTCCTAGATTTGGACCCTCAACATCGTCATGAAGTCATCTGATGTGCTGAATACAATCCTGCCACAGGAACTGACCTCTCTAGAGCTGTTGTCACAAACAGGCTTCCAGCAAGCAGTGCATTAAGCTGCCTGCACCTCAGAGTCCTGCTGTGCGAAACAGTTTCACATGGATCTGCTCCAATGGTCTCATAGCCTACCTCCATTTTTTTAGCCTGAAAGTCCTGAAATCTGGCAGTTCCATGACCCAGGTGCTCATAGAGCTGAACATAAGCCTGAGGGGTAAGGGAAGCCACACAGAGAACAGCCATATGTAAACATCACACTACGGCTACCATTACCTCAAGTAGAGCACTCGAGACTGGATGATGAACCTAAACAAGTACTTCAAGGCTTTCAAAGCTGCAAAAAGCATTTCTGTCTTGCTGGAGTCATCTGCATTAGCCACATAAAAGTTCAGTACCTTGGAGAGTTTCCTTAAAAGGGTGAGAAAGAAAAATGAAGTCAATGGGCCACATAGCACTGAGGCTTGGGGTAAGCTACATAGAAAGGGAACTTGGCCAGCTGGGAAGCAGAAGTCATAACTCTAATTTTGTCTTCCACAAGAGGCCCTGGGCGGAGAACTGAATTCCTCTGTAACTTAGTTTCCTCATCTGGCCTCTACATTTGGAACTTCCCTTCCAATTAGAAATGCTAGGTTTCTTTGCCTTTGTAAGATTAAAAGGAAATATTAAGAAATTAAAGAGTGGAAAGGATCCAAATCATGAGGATATTTTGATCTTCAATATATAATCTGACAATTCCAGATACTCCTGTGAAAGAGAGACTATGTCTGCCTAAGAAGGGCCTTAAAAGAAATCTGGGGGCCAGCAGGTGGTGAAGTGATTAAGGCACTGGACTCCCACACAGCTGATCACAATTCAAGTCCTGGACCCAGCGGCTTGAAACTCATACAAGCGTGGACATGTGAGAGCCCAAAATCCCGAGAGAGGAATGGAGGAGAAGGGATCATGGCATGATCATCCTTCCAAAGGGTGAGGGTGATTTCTCACTTTCCCTCTGTCTCTCTCCAGCAGTGCACGTGTGCCCTGTGGTAAAGACTTAAAACAACAACAAAAAAGATCTAATTCCCTCTATTCTGCCTAAATCCTCTGGGATTAGTAAATACGGAGCCAGACAAAAACCTCACTGAGCGCAGGAAAAAGGCTGTCTGACTCTAGAACACTCACATTCTGAGCATCTTAACAGATCAAAAGTTTTGGGGGGATTTTAGATTTGTGTGTGTCTTTCCTCCAATCCTTAGACCAGGGATGGTCCTGATCTTGAGCTAGCTCAGACTTTTGAGGTAGATTTACCAAAAATCGAAGGGAAACATGTAGAGTTGACCCATTGACCCTTTTGCTGCAATACCCAGTGCTTCCCAAATCCAACGAGCATCGTGTCAGCTGGTGACTGCACGATGTGGTCCCTCTTATTGTAACTTCTGTCTCTGGACCTTCGTGCTGGTTTAATTTCAAAAAGGACTCCGAGCATCAACCATCTGAGCTCACAGCCGGCAGTGAGCTACACAACCTGGCATAAGCCACGGTCCAAAAGTTCAGTTTTGCCCATTTTTCTGTCACTACTTGTTCCACTGTTCTACACAATAACTATTAGGTCATCGGGGACAGCCAGCAGACACTGGCTGCACTCTTTAGTCAGGGGTGCATAAACCAATGACAGAAAGCTACACTATAGAAAAGGCAGAGACCATGCCCTCTCGCAGGAAAAAAAAAGAGAAAAAAATCTAATCTTTTCCTATCTGCTAAATAATATGAAGTTGTTGGGATAGTCAAGACTTTTTTTTTTTTTTTTTTTTTTTTTTTTTAAGAGAAGTTTTTGCTATAGGGCATGTGCACTCGCCAGAGAGATAGTCAGAGAGACAGAAAGTGAGAAATCACTGCTTCCCCTTCAGGAGGAATGGCCATACTGCAATTCCTTCTCCTCCATTCTCCTCTTAGGATTTTGGGCATGCACGCACATGCACCCCGCATGAGTTTTAAGCCTCTGGGTCTGGGCCACGAACCACGGTAAACTACATGGGAGTCCAGTGACAATGTAACCATTATGCCATCTGCTGATCCCAGTCCGTGACACATTTTTGCACAGAAAAACACATCATGACTTCCTATTAGATTGGCACAGTCTAATACATATTACAAAGTACTCCTTGTTGAGCGTTTGTTTTCCTTAATTCGCTGTTTAGTCACGTGCCTCAGTCTAATCCCAACAACATCCGACTTCTATGATCCTAAATTTGGCCATTGGTCTTAACCCTGCTCCTAACTGGCTTCCACTCTTCTCTATATGTTCTGATTCTTAAAGAATTCTGGCCTTATCTCTTCTGTGCCTTCCCATATGGAAGAGCTTGAACTTGACATCTTTTTCACGGTTAGAATACTAAAATGGTTCCCTCTTTCCACCATGAAGCTTAAAACGAAGTTCTACATTCAAAGCCACATTAACTGGACACAGGACCCTCTTGTTTCTCAATGAGAAGACAAATCCAATAATCCGACCGCACAAAGCTCCCTTGAGTCATACTTACACATATGCCAAAGTGGCACTGAAGTGCTTGTAAATGTAGGTTTCCAGGACAGGATTAAAATGCTGGAACTTGATGTCTCCTATCAGTGAAATAATAAATACCTGCCAAAGGTGAAAAATATAAATAGCGGCACAGCACAGCCCCAAGGCATTCTGTCAATAAGCTGGAATTTTAGTACTTGGGTGCCTTGTTTTCTGTCCTGATCATTTTTCTAAGCATTCCCACTCAACTGTTCCGAGCTAAAGTAAAGTCTTGGGGTTTATATTTATTTCACATAAGTAGACTAGTATTGGTCAGACACTGTGCGAAAGGCCAGAAAGAAACCAATAAAAACCAGCATGCCTGGCCTCAGGGAACTTACCATCTCAATGTGAGGGCGGTCGGTGCCCAGGTCACACAAGATAGGGAGGAGAATGGAAAGGAGGAGAAGGCTATGGAAAGGGGTGCGGCTAGTGCGAAAGCCCATGACATTGTGCTCCTGAGTGCAAAACAAGTACCCCAATAACTGAACTTCACCAGAGGTCTGTCTCCCAGTGCCCCCTAGACTGTGACCTCATTGCCATCTGGCACATAATCTATAAAAACCACACTGCACCTGCCTAGGACGGAGGAGTGCAGAGGACGAGGGACTTGGGACTTCCATTTATGCCTGCTCTCAGCTGCTCTGTCCTAGAGGATCATCTGCAGACCTTGTCCCATAGTACACATGGCCACAGTCTTTCCCTCCTCTATGCCCGACTGGGTTTGATCTCAGCGAGCTGGCATTTCCTCTCTTTAGCTTACATTCTTAGCTTTAATACTCTGACTGCTCTTGAGCATACTGGTTTCTCCAGCTAGTTCCTCATCTAAAACTGCAATCTACCTTTCTACTCGGCTGGAATATTCAGGTAAAATCCTGCCCCGAACTTTCACCCTAGCAATAAGAACATGATGCTTGGTTTGGAAATGTCAGGTTCCTCCTCTCCACCGTCACTCCTGGTCTCCCCTGATTCTAATAGCACGAATCTCTATCCCAACTTCAGTTCTTGTTTGGGGTCGGTGGGTTTTCCATTTTAAGGACTTTGCATGACAAATTCAGTCATTTTTTTTAGTTCATATTCTTTACCTAATAAGGCTAAGATTCATCTCTGACTTGTGAACTCATGACCATGTAAATGCACATACTTGAGCACGTACACATACAACACACAATGATCTTTTTGTTAACATTATCTCCTGATTTACAATAGACAATGGTTAAGGAACTTAAAGTGCTTCCTAATTTCTAACATAAAAAAGCACCTTGTTCTCCCTAATGAGAAACAAGAAAGCATATAAAAAAGAGATTTAATAGAAAACACGGAAATAAAGACCTGAAATTTAAGTAATCTGTTTTTAATTTTTACTTCTAGGACTTTCGCTGAAAGAAATAATCAGGGGGTCTGGCGGTGTGTGGTGATTAAAGCACTGGACTCCCACGTGGCTGACTGTGGTTCGGGTCTCAGAAGTCAAGGCTTGTTTTTTAACTTTCTCTCTCTCTCTCTAGTGAGTAAACATACCCTATAGCAAATTATAAATAATAATAAATAAAATTAAGTAGATAATTCTTTAAAAATAATAAAAGAAATAATCAGAAAGAAATATATAAATATTTACCCAGGACAGTTGTGTCAATTACTTATAATAGTGAAATACTGAAACTACAGAATGGCAAAAATAAATGCTAGTTGATGTGTTTAACTGCTTACCAATGCATCAAACACAAGGAAGTCGTATGTTTCATTGTCTGACATCTCCATCATTATGTTAAAAAGTGCATCTAGTGTATCTTGCAAAAACTGAAGAAAAACAGAGAGGTTATTTTAGTGTGTTCATTTCGCTTCATATGGCAGAAATTTGAGGACAATGAGGGTTCAGTGGAATAGGTTTAAATATAGTATCTCTCAAATATTGCACGCTTGCTTTGTAATGTAGGTACAGTTTATATTTACAGTGACTGGCTCAGTTCAAAATGTCAAACTAATGACATAGCAGGTGTATTTCTAATTATGGATATATAAACATACCTTAACAATCTCTCCTCCATCCACCTCCATTAACTTCTTTAGGTGGTGTTTAATGTTCTGGGAGTTGGAACGCCAATTTAACAAACCTAATAGGTCGACTGGAAAGAATGACCACAAACCATAACATTAAACATCAATTAGGAGGAACAGCCCAGACCAATTCAGAACACAGCTACAGAATTCCCTAGAAAAGACAACTGCTCTGGGCCAGCAGGTGGTGTGGTAGTTAAGACACTGGACTCTCACATCGCTGACAGGAGTGAGTCTCAGAACTGAAGGCTTGCTTTTTCACCTTTCCCCACCCTGTCTCTTCCTAATCAAATTAAAAATAATAATATTAAATAATTAATTTAAAAAATAGTAGAAAAGAGAACTGCTCTTTTGTTTTTTTTTTTTTGGAGAGGTTTTTGCTATAGGGCGCGTGCGCTTGCCAGACAGACAGAGAGAGACATAGAGACAGAAAGCAAGAAATCACCCCCCAGAGGGGATGTCACGCTGCAATCCCTTCTCCTCCATTCTCCTCTCGGGATCTTGGGCACGCATGCACACGTGCCCGGCGTGAGTTTTAAGCCACCGGGTCCGGGACGCGAACTGCGGTCAACTACGTGGGAGTCCAGCGACATAGCCATTACGCTAACTGCTGGTTCCCAAGAGAACTGCTCTTAATAGTGGCTAATTCAGGAAGTACCATGTATATTTTTTAATTTACTATCTCCTAGCTAAGTCAGAGAAAACCTTCGGCTCTCTTTCATTCTAAAAGAGAAAAAAAATTAACCACTAATGTACAACAACATAAAATAGTATCCGGCTGGAACTCACATTTCTCAAGTAATGACATCATAGACATAAAACCTAAAAAGCACTCTCATGTAACCTTCCTGTCTTTAATTCGTTGCTTCACTTTAATTTTTCATTATCCATGTCTGAGATTTAGAGGGAAAGAAAAACGCAGGCGATAATTCATTCCGACCTCACGACTGCACGGTACAGAAGATTTTATCTTTTTCTATCTTTCAGGTGAATAAACTCAGGATTTACGGACTTAAATTATTTGCCTTAGGTCACACAATGGCTAAGGATTGGAAGAAACGGGACTTAATTACACATTTATCCGATTCCCAACACTATGTCCTTGTTACTCTTATCATTCTGCCTCCTTCAGAGTTCTTTGCAGAAATAAACAGAAAAGCAAATCAGACAGGTTGCTATTCCAAAGGAAATCAGGACAGAGTCATAACTCCTGGTATAAATCTGGAAACAAAAATCTTCAAGTGTTTTTGGATTCATACGCAGAGCTTTGGCTTATTATAACTTTAGCAAATATTGAACTCTCAAAAACGTCACAGGGAAGCAATTATCTGAGCTATTATCTGCACCGTTACTAAATTATCTTTAGTGTATCGAGCTACTGTTTAGGGCATTATCTAATAAAAGTAGCAACACAGGCCAGTAGGTGGTGTGGTAGTTGAGGTACTGGACTCCCACAGGGCCGACCAGGTTCAAGTCTCAGACCCGGAGGCTTGAAAATCACATGGGGTGTGTGTGCATGTGTGGCCAAGTGCCCAAAATCCCAGGAGGAAAATGGAGAAGGGATTGCAAGGTGGACTTTCTGGGGGGTGATTTCTCACTTTCCTTCTGACTGTTTCTCTCTGGTGAGTGCATAGCAAAAACAAAAACAAACACAAACAAAAAGTACCAATACACACTTTTTAACCAATGGATTGGGAAAAATATACATATATGTAAGTAATTACATATGTGTACTTATTAGAATAGTCAGCTTCATGGATGTGTTTCATTGACTTGAATCTTGTTTAATCTCTGGGAAGCCTCTAAAATCCTGAGCCTGGAGACCACACTGTGAAGAAAAGAAAGTCCCAACACCACACAGAGCCTGCAGGAGGTCCACCTGCCTCCCTCCTGCCAGCCGGGTTACCTGCTGTTTCCTTTTATCCTCAGCAGTCAAACGGATTAGCTCACTACTCTCCCAAAATGGCATGCTTCGAAACATCTCCACTTCTTTGCAGATATTCTTGCTTTGTCTCAATGACCCAAAATACTATGTACTTGGCAAGACACACTTGGAGCATATGAATTCACAGTACTTGAGAACAAGAACCACACTGCGTTCACTCCTATATCCCACCCCATCATTGTGCTGAGCACCCAACAGGGGCACAGTACATGTTTGTAAGGGAAGAATGAATGGATGAGAAGGGAACCCACAGCTCTAAGAAAGCTGGGAGTATGCTTAATCTAGGTCATCAACGTATTCATTCATTCAGCAAATAATAGGACCTCGCTAGGTCTAGCCACTAGGCTACTTTCATCTCCCCAACTCCTATTTTTGCCACAGGCTAGTCACTGGTACCACATTGCTTCCAGAGGACAGGGGTATCAGTACTTCATGAGGGGGTGAATATACACCCAGGTGCTCCGATTCTGCAAAGACTCATCTATCAGCCAGAGTTTTTATTTCCTACAGATATCTGCCTGCAATGTCAACTGTTCACATAGAAATACATTCTGGAGTCTGGTGAACTGTACGGTTCTGTAAGGCTGGAGCGTCAGAGAAACAGACCTACACTAGCTGGTTTCTGAGATGCACACGTGTTGGTGCAGGTAACTCTAGTTAACTTGTTTTCTTTGCTGCAATGTGTCTGTTCAACTGTACAGGTGTACTACAAACTGTTTATCCATCTATACACTTGGGTAGTTTCCAGTTTTTGCTGTCACAGTTCATTCTGCTATCACCTATCTCGTAGATCTCCAGTTATAGAAGCGTCTTTGGGATATAACCTAGTGGGACTTATGGTTATCGGGAATAACCATTTTCAACCATATTAGATAAAGCCATTGGGGACTGGCAGGTGGTGTGGTGGTTGAGGCAACTGAACTCCCACAGGGCTGACCATAGTCCGAATCTTGGACCTAGTAGCTGGCTTTCTCACTTTCCCTTTTTCTCTCTCTCTTTCTCACTGATCAAATAAAAAAACGAATAACAAATAAAGTTAAATAAATAATAATTAAAAGAAAGATAAAGCCATTGTCCCAATTTATATTCCCATTAGCAGTGTGTAAGAAGTCAAGGTCCAAATTTTCTGTAACGCTCAGTGAATGTTACAGGGAATTCCCACGGAATGATTCCATCAACATAAAGTACAGGGTCACTGGAAAAGTGATGATGTATTTTTCCAGGTTTTTCTATGCAAAACTGCACCATGACTTTTCAGATGACCTAATTAAAATGCAAATATATTTTTTATATTTCTTAAATACTTAAAAAAATTTAAGATTCATAAAAATATTAAATGGAGAAGGGATAGCAGCATGGCCATCTCCTGTCCCCATCTCCCCCCGAGGGGGCAATTTCTCACTTTCCCTCTGAGTGTCAAAAATATTAAGTCTTTTTTATAATTTTTAGGGCTACAAAGATTGTAAAACTATAAAAAAAAAAGTAAGAGGAGGATAATCTCCACATTTACGGTAGTAACTGTCTACGGGTGAGGATTAGGAAATAATTTTGAAAATGAGAGACTCACTGGATCGGTCTGAGAAGTACTTCATGTTGGGTAACGTCTTTTTACAAGCAAAATGAGAAACAGTGATTGACTGTTTAAAAAATAGTTGGAAAAATAATAATAATGTTTGGGAAAAACAATGAAAAGCTATTGGAAATGGGGACTTGAATGTCTCTATATTGACCGATATGCATGGTATTCCTTCTGGAAAAAGAAATGTAATACACTGTAAAGTTATATGTGAGTCAATGTAATATAAACGAGATTAAGATGATAATAAATACATTAAGAAAAAGAGAGACAGGAACTAGCAGCATTAATGCACTGTGATTAATTAAACAAGAACTAGTAGCATTAATGCACTGCGATTAATTAAACAAGAACTAGTAGCATTAATGCACTGCGATTAATTAAACAAGAACTAGCAGCATTAATGCACTGCAGTTAATGCACTAGACCCCCATGGGAAAGTCCCGTGGCCTCCCTATATACTTCAGGTGGGTACATGATCTGGGCTGGCTGAGGCTGGGGTGGATCATAGTGTGAGACCCCGGTGAGGATGTCTGTGTCTTCCCATCCCCCTTCCTTGGAAGAAATAAATAAATGAATATGTAAAAGAGAAAGAACCTTGAAAAGACAAAACCTACGAACACTTTGGAGTTATCTATAAATATGTTTCTAAAACCCATGTCTCTCAGTTATGTTCTTAAGGCAAGAAATTTTACCACTTCACAATTTCACGTCCTACCTCAGGTGTGATCTGCTCCTCAAAGGTTGAGGCCACGTGGGAGGCCTGGGTTTAATTCCCCACCCAACTAAAACCAGCTGGGCATGTAGTGGGCTTGTAGTCCTAGCTCACTGGGAGACTAGAGCAAGAGGATTGCCACATGGTGAGACCCTGACAAAAATGTCTCTCTCATTAAAAAAAAAAAAAAAAAAAAAAAAAAAAAATCCAACTTTCAGACCAATAAACCAGGGATAATACTGGAAATACTGGTACTTTCATGTCCCAGAATGTTAAAATGAGAAGCCAAGCATGAAGCACCTAGAACCAGGTCTCATACCTATCTGGACCTTAAGTCCCCCTCCCTTAACTGAAACAAGTTTATTCTTTTTTAAGATTCTTTTTAAGGTTTTTTCTGTTTTTTTTTTTTTTTTTTTTTTTTTTTTTTTTTTTTTTTTTTTTTTTGCCATAGAGCACAAGCACTCACCAGAGCAGTGAGAGGGAAAGTGAGAAATCATCCCAGGGGAACGACCACATTGCAATCCCTTCTCAGATTTTGAGCATGCACACATCAAATTTTTTAGGCAGCCAAGTCTGGAACTCAAACTGTGGTCAACTATGTGGAAGTTCAGCACCTTAACCACCATGCCACCTGCTGGCCCCACAACAAATCTATTCTTACCCTTCCTGTAGGCCAAGCAACAAATAATGCCATATAAATCAGTCTGTTCTGGATTAAAAAAAAAAAAAAAAAAAAAAAAAACGAATCAAATAAATTAATAATGAAGAGAGTTTACAAGATCTGTTTGTGACAAATCCCAGTGGCTTTTAACCTCTGGACCTGAATAGCCCTCCTCAGGCCATGCAGAAATGCCTCGGTCACGGTCTCAGTGTGAGAGAACAGCTACCTCTTTGATCAGTAAACACCCTCATACAGTTGATGCCTTATTAATGTTCTGCTTTTTCTCTCTCGGAATAAATTAAATTGGTTCCTCATAATTCCCATCAAAGCAGAAGAAAGCAAGTGCACGAACAATCCACGAGTGTTGTTCAGGATGCCTTTGCTGGTCTCCATCGTTCTCAGCCCATCCCCTCTCCTGACGCATCCATGTTGATGGCAGGAAACGACACTCTGGCTCACAGAAGCTTTGCCTTTTGAAATCTTCTTTGAAATAATATTTAAGACTTTTTGTTTTACATGGTAAGTTGTTTGTTATGTTGTGCTTTTGATTTAAATACCAGGAACAGGGATGACAAAATTAAGAGCACACTGTCACCCAGAGGAACAGTTTGTGATGACGAGAACGTGTATCCACGGGGTCCGACATGAAATTCAATGGCCACATGAAGTTACTGGGCACTTGAAATGTGACTAGTGCAAAAAAGGGGACATATTCATAATTTAATATATTTTCATTTCAAGTGAACTGGTCCCAAAATAAACGCATATTGTAATTTCATTTTTCCATGAATTTGTTGAAGTCCTCTTGTAATGGTAATGACCACTAATGTTCATAGTTTACTGTGACATAGATATTGTTCGTTTTTACTTGTTTTGTTTTTTGTAATACATATTATTATTACTCCCATTTCGAAGATGAGGAAACCAAGCTAGAGAGACTGAGTCGGTTATCCAAGATGAAACAACTGGGGATTGGTAGAACTGGGATTTGAATCATTTAGACAAGTTTATGTATTTACTTCTTTCATAAGAGAAAGATAGAGGTGAGGGAGAGAGAGAGAGAGAAAGAGAAAGAAAAAAAGAAAGAGAAAGAAAGAGAAAGATGGAGAGTGGCAACTCCGACAGGTCTTTGGGCCACGATTCCATCTCAGCCTCATAGCCAGCCAGGATCAGAGGCATGCATGTGTGTACCTGGAAACCTTGGGTATAAACGTGTGTGTGGGGGGGGGGCGGGGGACCAGCAGTTGGCTTAATGGCTGTCACTGGACTCCTATGTAGTCGACCGCGGTTCGAGTCCCCAACATGGTGGCTTAAACTCATGCCATGTGCATGTATATACATGCCCATGCTCCCTGGGGGTAGGGGTGATTTCTTGCTTTCTGTCTCTCTGTTTCTCTCTGTCTTTCTGGTGGCGCACGCACCCTATAGCAAAAATCTCTCCAAAGATAAAGAAAAAAACAGAAAAAGAAAGAAGTGTGTGTGTGTGTGTGTGCGCGTGTGTGCAAGTGTGTACAGGGAGTGCAGTGTATGTGTGTGTATATACACATGCACAGAGAAACCTCAGGACCCAAACTCAGGGCCCACACATGTGGTTTCAGCATCGCAGAGCTTTGCAGGACTGCTGTGCCATTGTCGCTGGCCTGTCCCCACATACTTAAACAACACTTAGATCATATGAAAAGACCTCAAAAAGTTCATGGAAAAGTGGAATGAAGGCATTTATTTATTCATTTATTTTAGCAGTTTTTCTCTTAAAGTGCATGTGCTCGCCAGGGAGAGAGAGAGAGACAGAGACAGAGAGAGACACAGACAGTGAGAGGGAAAGTGAGAAATCACCCTCCAGTGGGTATGGCCATGCCATAGTCCCTTCTCCTCCGTTCTCCTCCTGGGAACTTGGCGCACATGTGCAAGCTCCTGGTACGATTTTTCAAGCCACTGGGTCTGGGACTTGAACCACAGTCATGCCATGTGGGAGTCTGGCAACATAACCACTACACTACCTGCTGACTCTGAAGGCATTTATTTTGATGCAAAAAATTTTTGAAATCTATGCGGAGTTTTTCTATAACATGCATTTTCCACGAACAGTTTGAATATTTCTAGTAATACAATGTTAAAAGGTTTCATCCTGTCCTTTGCTATTTTAAGTCTTTACTATGTTTTGAAATATGATGTTTAGCATATAGTTCATCACCTAACTTCCTTAAAAAATGTAGTTTAATAAAACTATTAGACATTGGAGTTGTTTCCGGCTCTTTCCTATCATAAGTAACAGGGTTAAAAAGCCTCATACATAAATTGTACACATCTCTTATCATTCAGTGAGATTAAATTTTTTTAATAATTATTTTATTTATTCATTCATTTATTTTTTAATTTGACCAGAGAGAGACAGATGTTGAGAGTGAGAGAGAGAGAGGAAGCGAGAAAGCAAGCCACCAGATTCAGGACTCGAACCCTGGTCGGCCATGTGGGAGTGTCCAGCGCCTTAACCACCACGCCACCGAGATTAAATTTCTAGGAGTGAAATGACTGAGTCAAAGGATCTGAGGACATTTAAAATCTGAGGCCAGCAGGTGGTGTGGTGGTTAAGCTGCTGGACTTCCACATAGTGGACTACAGTTCAAGTCCCAGACCAGGCAGATTGAAAATCACTTCAGGTCTGTGTATGTGTGTGCCCAAAATGCCAGGAAGAAAATGAAGGAGAAGATATCACGGCATGGCCATCTCCTCTGGGGAGTGACTTCTCACTTCCCCTCTTACTCTCTTTCTCTCTGTCTCTTTCTAGTGAGCTCATGAGCCCTACGGCAAAAATCACCTCCGGCAGTTTATTATATTTACTCTTTCTATAGCAATGGTTATGTTACAAATAGTAATTTTATCATGTCTCCTATGAAGCTCAAAATGTGTTCTGGCAAAATTTTTGATGTGTGTGCTTTCACTTTTGCATATGAATCAGTCCTGACCTTCACTCTATTTAGTCGAGCCACTTGTCCAAGTTGAAATACTATCCTTATTCTTTCACCAACCATGACTCAACAAAACAAACCCAATATAGGATCTTTTTAAAGATAACCAGTATTTGGGGCTATGTCGCTGGACTCCCATGTAGTCAACCATGGTTCGAGTCCCAGATCCAGTGGCTTAAACTCACACGGGGCACGTGTGCATGATGATTTCTCACTTTCTGTCTCTGTCTGTCTTTCTGACGAGCGCACGTGCCCTATAGCAAAAACCTCTCTTAAAAAAAAAAACAAAAAAAACAGATCTTATCCTTACACTGCATATCTAAAATGCTTTGTCTATCTTCACAGTTCCTTAAGGCAGAACACCTGCCAGAGACTTCCCCCAATTATCCATAGGGCCAGAGACTAATGTACACAGCACAATGGATATAGATTTTTTTTTTCTTTTTGATACAGAATTTCTAAGGCAAGATCCCTGGAGAGCTAATGCCCATTATCTCAATAGGTCTCCTTATCTGTTACAGATGGAAGAGTAAGAAGCTTTTATTGGCTACTGAATGTCATGTTACACAAAAGAGAGGTTAAAACCACTATGAGAGATCTGAAGAGGAAACCAAATGAAGCCTCACTGGAGATACTTGCCTGATTCTATGGAAAGTCTCTGACTGCTTGGAGAGAGAAAAATACATAGGAGACAGATGAAAGTCTAGGAAGAAACCTGCTCAGGCCAGTAGGTAGCGTGGTGGATAAGGAGCTGGACTACCACATGGCTGACCACAGCTTGAGTCCCAGATCCAGCTCCTTGAGAATCACACCAGATGTGTTTGCACGCATGCCTGAAATCCCAAGAGGAGAATGGGGGAGAAGGGAAGGAGGTGTAGCCATACCCCTGGGGGGATGCTTTCTTACTTTCCCTCTGACCGTCTCTGTCTGTCTCTTTCTCTGGCAAGTGCATGTGCCCTATGGCAAAAACCTTAAAAAAAAAGAAAAGAAACAGAAACTTGCTCTTTTACTGTGCCTGTTTAGACAGGAGACCGATTACGTTTTTTTTTTTTTTGGCCAGTTTTGTTCCATTACCAACATCTCTTATTACATAATACTAGACAAAGCATATTATCAGAGCTCTTTGCTGACTTGAAGGAAGAAACATAGTACTTTGAGTTTTATATCCTCAATTAATGAATACATTTATAGGCATCATGATACTAAAAATGACAGAAACGCTTTTCATCCTGTTTTAACGACAGACACCACCACCTTGGAAGCAGCTTTAACTTACCTGATAAGGACTACTCAGAAAAGCATGTGAAGGGCCAAGAACAGAACTCCACTGGTCAGATCTCCATTTTAGAGGACCCAGCCCCATATGGTCCAGCCCTGAGTCCAATGAAGGAGCACACCAGACCAAGCAGAAAGCTCCTGTGCCTCAGTGGCCATCACACCTACCATTCTGGGTGAGCTTCGTGGAACAAATGAGCGTGGCAATCTGAAAGCTATCCTTTGTGCTCTCCTTGCTTGGGGTAAAGCCGGCCAGGTTTTTGGATGGTTGGAGCTCTTTTTCTTCTAGTTCCGCTTTAGTCCCGGGCAGGGTCAGGTAGAATTTAGTATCTTCCATTTTCTTGTTGTCACCCTGAGCAAATAAAAAATAATTTCTATTGTGAGCACAGAGTGTTTCCAGCGTGAGAATCATACTGTCACCAAACTATACTTAAGATCTCCTATAAGTCTGAGCCACTGTGATATCTTTCTACAGAGTTTGAGTCCAGAAATAATTTTCTCATCTGAAAATGGAATGAACTAGAAACTAGAAACAGGAATATCTTACTCTCTGCTAGAATAAAGAATAAGGCTGGGTTTCATTTTCTTGAACCTATAAATGGTCATAGTTATACTTCATCAGGTTGATGGAGGAAGAATGAACTTGCTGTGCCACAATTCTATCTACAAACTAAGGAGATGGTAAGAAACCTGTTGATCACTAGAAGCCAACTGTGTGACAACTCTCTGAATGTTGTTGGCTATGTGAGATCTTTTAGTGTCTATTTTATATTCAAAAATCTCAGTAGAAGCGATAGTTTGGCAACAGTTACATGAAGAAAGAATGGGGACAAAACTTCTAGGGAAGGAAGCAAGGCCCTGTAGCATAGAAACAGCGTCTGGCTCATGGTGATATGAAAACCACATCCTACCATGCCCACCACACGCTCTAACCAAGCCCAACACTGCAACTGTTGATGCTCCACGCAGGACGATGCACAGAGCAGATTAGGGAAGCTCCCCTTCGGTTCACTGCCATGGAACCCCACTTGCAGAAGAGGGGGAGATGCTCTTTAAAGACTACATAATAATGCAGCACACTCTCTCCAGAAGGGGAAAGCAGACTGTGCAGGTGATGCGACCAGAGCCCTCCTTGTTTCCGTACTTTAAGGGGCAGATACACATAGCTTTAGAGAGGTTTCTGATGTCTGTACACCTAAGTGACAAAGCCTTAACAGCCAATTTCAAAGGGAGTCGATATTTCTCCAGCTATTCTTGGAGCACCATTTTGTTAACACCACCTTATAAACCACCAGATCGTGCCTCCCATCCTGCAGAGTGGTGCCGTCAGGGTTCATCAGTTTCACGAAGGCCACCCCAAATGCTCGTTCCGACTTATCCCTGGCTGAAAAGACAGAAGTACATGTCTGAGCAGTGCAGAAAGACACGAGGAGGTCATGACTGTGACGGCTGATTTCACATTTTGCTCTGGGGTGTGACGACTGGCAAGCAACATAAAACTGCACAGGCTGGGTGTATCAAAGGCTCCCCAAACTGAAATCTTCTGGTACCCCCAAGAATGCTCTTATTTTCCTAAGAGGTGAGGTTAGGGAATATCCAGCCAATCAATCAGAAACATGCATGTTGACTCCAACTCCACCCTTTGTCAACCGCATGTCCTAATACTTCTGGACTTTGTCCCTTTTCTCTCTGTTCCTTTGGTTCCTGAGTTCAGGCCACCTTCTCCTATTTCCTTTATTTACAAGATCTTCTGAACCAGTCTCTGCCCCTACTCCTCTCCCACCTAACACTTTTTCCATGCCTCAATGAAAATGGGGTGTCCATAGTCAAATTTAACCATGTCAACCACCTGCTTCAAAACCCTTGGATGGGCTATCTCAATTTCTGTTGTCCTAAGAGACCCGGTAAGGTATACATTACAAACCAGGGTTTACGATGTTGCCCACATTTGGAGGAAGTGAAATAGTTAGATGTTTGTTTCCTTTGTAGAACTTGTAGTTTATTATTCATCAAATGTTTAGGGTATTTCTATGCTAAGAGCGCTGCTGGGCATTGGGAATATTTATGAAAGGACTTCTGTTCATGCTCTCCTTCCCAACCTATCAGACCAGGTGCCAGGGGAAGCAGATATGGGTGCCCTGTGGCTTCTGGGAAGGAGGATCCTGCCTCACAGGTGGGCAGAGCATGTCTCTCCCGCTCTTCCAGGGTCAGCCTCATAGGCCACGGGGTCTTCTGCTTGGGTGTCTATGGCTGGGGTACCTGGGGGCCTGTTCTCACTGCAGACACAACTCTAAGGTTTGCTGTGACTTATGTACCCCACAAGGGCTGAATAATAACCCATTGCATGATTACATCACATTCTTGTTCATTTTCTTGCTGACGGTCATTTGGGCTGTTCAATGTTGGGTATTATGAATAAAGCTGTTACTACTCTGTACCGAAACCAAGACCAAAGCAAAACCCAACACCAAAACTAGAAACCACCCTTTAATGGTTTCTCCTTAATGTGGTTCCGAAAAATCTTCATCCTTCATGACCTGGCTCCAGCCAATCCTGCTCAGACCATGAAGGTGTCAGTCCAGATTCTGTCACTTACCAGCCTGTGACCAGAGGCCAATATCTAACCTCTTGGTGCCTTAGTGTCTTTATGTACAAATGTGGACAAAAGCAGTGTGCACCTTATTAGATCACTGTGGAAATCAAACAAGATTGTGTATCAATGGAGCTTCATATAATGCCTGATAAGAACTAAGACCCCAATAACTGTTAGGTTAGGAGGAGGTTAGGAGAATGTAGACCCATAACAAGTTGTTGATATTTGACTTTTTTTTTCCCTTCTGATAAAGCATATGTGCTCGCTGGAGAGACAAAGAAAGTGGGAAATGACCACCCCCCCAGGGGGATGGCCAGGCCACAATCCCTTCTCCATTCTCCTCTTGGGATTTTGGGCACGCACATACTCGTACCCAGTGTGAGTCTCAAACTACTGTATCTGACTCAGAGGCCACCTGCTGGCCCCTTGACTCCTTTTTTTTTTTTTAATTGTCAGAGGGTGGAGGGGAGAGAGAGTGCCCCTCAAAGGGGCATGGTCATGCCACAATCTCTTCTCCATTTCTCCATCCTGTCAGGAATTTGTACCATCAACACATGCTCTCGACATATTTTTAAAGCTGCAAGGGCTAGGGTCTGAACAGCTGTTCATCACATGGAATCCTGTTCCTTTAACCACAAGACTATCGGGCCAGCCCAATTTTTGACCCTCAAAAAAGGTAGTTTTCTTATGGTAATAATCTGACATGATTACTTTTTTAATGTATTTCCTTTTACTTGTATACATCTTGAATCCATATAAAATTATTCAGTGTACATGTATTTTTAATGAAACAAAGTGGAATTATGTTATAGACCTAATTTTACAGATGTAGTCTGTAGCTTCCAACTGTCCTACAGTAAGCTGCTTTAAACACTCACTTCTCTGGACTGCCCGTGGGATACCTGCATTATCTCCAGTTCTAAATTTAACATTATTTTTTTTAAAGAGGTTTTTACCTTAGGACACATGTTCTTGTCAGAGAAAGAGGCAGAGACAGTGAGAGGAAAAGTGAGAAATAACATCTTGGGGGGATGACCATGCCACAATCCCTGCTCCTCCATTCTCCTCCTAGCATCCTGAGCACACATGCACACATGCCTAGCATGAGTTTTAAGTCACTGGGTCCGGGACTCGAAGTGTGGTCAGCCATGTGAGAGTCCAGCAACGTAACTGCTAGGCCATCTGCAGGCCCCCTACATCTGATGTTATTATTGCTCTTGCTGTAGCCACACAGAGCTCATTTCAGTTTTGCAAACGCATTTCTCCCCCATCGCCATTTACTGGGCTAATTTCTACCTACCTTTAAGTCTCACCTATGATAGGGGAAATCACATGCGCAAATCCCCCACACTGGCTTGTCTGCCGTGCCATGTGTCCCCTTACGACTCTCTGCCCCGAAGTACATGTCGTGCTATTCTGTACACCATCACCCATTCTCTGGTCCAACCTTCCGAGCTAGGCCATAGGTGTGGTAGTGTCCTACTGGCTGCAACACACCAAGGCCCAGCCTGCAGCCTGGTATATGGTATCCACTAGCTCATCTTGTAAGGAAGGGTTTCATCTTTATATGACGCTGAATGAGAACAAGCTGTTGTCAGAAATTTTGTGGTAGGTCTGAAAACAATGTTTTCTTCTCTGCCCTTTAGAGGAGCCATTTCAGAAACAGAAACTGTCCCTAACAACTTGAAATGGTTCTTTTATGAAATTTTCTTTAATGAAAAGGTGATAATTTGGACAGAAGAGACCGAACAGTTTTCATGCTTCAGGACGTATCAGCAATATGGCAACATACACTGTGAATGAGAAGGGGACAGACAACACTTCCTCCACCTATTTGTGAAACTTTTTTGTTTTTTGCATAGACCATCTGACAGAATGTTAAGTTTTCACAGAACACATCGTGGGGTAATTCTGATAGAGAGTGAAAACAAAGACCTCAGAAGCCCAGCAAAATTCATTATTCTGGTTTCCTTAGCATTCATGAACTCTGAAGTAAAGTTGTAAAGTATCTGGTGTCCATAGATCTTGTTTTCCAGATCAACAAAAGCACTGACAAGTGATAGCAAATTTTTAGAAATGGAAACATGCCATAGACCTCTTAACACTTACATTCCTGAGAAGACCTGTGCCGGAAGGTAAACCTTATATGACAGCGTGTGACCTCTTCTATTGCAATGGATACCTGCATGACAGTAAGGAAATAAGAGTTTATAGATACACAGGACTCGCACGAATGGCTCATTATACAGAATTAGGCTCAATTTTAGTGTCTTAACACAGCACTAATTACTATAGACTGAGACGTGGTGTAAGGTTTCATTCAAAGGACACCAAACTATTAGCAAGCTAAAATAATCTCAATAAAAAGATCATCTTGATTTTTATTAAGGATTCTGAGTATGGAGATATTTGGAATTTCCACTATTTTCTCAAGAAACAGTAAATT
This sequence comes from Tupaia tana, assembly GCA_026018925.1. NCBI lineage: Eukaryota > Metazoa > Chordata > Mammalia > Scandentia > Tupaiidae > Tupaia > Tupaia tana. The sequence goes on along the minus strand of JAKSZU010000002.1, from coordinate 176,355,054 downwards.
CTGGGGCCAGCAAATGACGTGGTAGGTAAGGCGCCGGATTCCCACATGGCTGACCACGGTTCGAGTTCCAGACTCAGCCACTTGAATGTCACACTGGGCACATGTGCATGCAAGTCAAAAATCCCAAGAGAAGAATGTAGAAGAAGGTATCGTGGATTGGCCATCCCCCTGGAGGGTGATTTCTCACTTTCCCCCTCTGTCTCTCTCCAGCAAGCCAACATGCTCTACGGCAAAAAAACATACGTGTGTGTGTGTATATATATATATATATACACACACACATTTATATATAAAAATATAAATATAATATAAAATATATATATATATATATATAAACATAAATATAAATTAAATTTTAAATAAAAGGAACAGTAAATTCTTCTTCTGAGGAAAATAACTGGTACTCTGAGATCTATACAGGACCTTCCGTGCTACCTGTACTGACATGGCAATAACTAGGGTCAATAACAGAAGGTAAAAAATAAAACAGGGGAGCAAGGAAGCCTTCTGCTGCTTATATATAAAAACAGTAAAAACAAAGTCACTGGGCAATAAAAAAAAAAAAAAAAACAGAGTCTGTGGTGAGTAGATAAATTATGGCATGATTATATACCGGAAAATTATATAAGTAACTAAAAATACATTTCTTAAGAACTTACAATGCCTTGAGATAAATTTGTATACAGAGCATCATTCAAAATATATGAACTATAAAAAATTGTTACTTTTGAATTTTTGAATTGAAATATGAGAACAATTCTTTTCTTTTTTTGAAGAAATTTTTTAATTCTTAAAAATTTATTTACATTCATTCACTGTACATCATTACAGCATACAAAATGAGATTTTTCCATCCAGAATACACTGTATATTGGCTCAATCAAGCACATTAACCAATGTGTTATTATCGACAAATAATTTTCCATTTCTTGTTTCCTGTATATTTTGCCTTTTTTCCCCATCCTTGATTCCCTATCTCTCACCCTCTGCCTTCTCCCACCCTCTTCCCACAATGTCTGCTATCTATGGTTGTTTTCTATGCCTTCCCCCCCCCATATTTTATTATTTCACTAAATATCTTAATTAATCTAAATATTTTCAATAGCAAGCACAGCTGATATATACATATCCATGAACACAAGTCTGACTTTAGGCATAAACCTCAGTGAGTAGACTGAACATACTATAAAGTAGCACCTAACTAGGACTATATAGCTTACTACAGTCATCAAATAGGTATTTTTAATGCCTTTTTTTAATTAATTAAAGAAAAAAGTTTTAGTTTTTTTTTTTTGAAACTTCTTTTAACTTAATTTTCATTCATTCCCTAAGCATCATCACAGCATACAAAATGTGATTTCCCATCCAGAATATACTGCATAGTGGCTTAATCATGCATGTTATCATCAAAAATTTTCCATTTCTAGTTTTATATAAATATATATATACACACACACATATATACATATGTGTGTATGTATGTGTGTATATGTGTGTGTGTGTGTGTGTATATATATTTTTTTTACTCCTATTTCTGACCCTCTGTCCTTTCCCACCCTCTTCTCACACTACCTCTGGTGTCTACAGTAGTCTTCCATTCTTCTTCCCCCACACTGTATTGATCACACAATTTCTTAAATAATCTAACTACTTTCAATAGCAAGTTCAGCTGGTACTTTCAAGAAAGCAGTTTTAACTTAAATCAAAGAAATCCTAAGGAACGTTGCTTAAAACTTAAAGCCAGGAAACAGGTTAGGACTCTGTTCAATGGTAGGTTACATGAACCTATTGACATCTCAAGACAGGACACAAATCTTTAAATCCGGACAACAAAGCCTACAAGAAAATCAGCAATGTTTTAGTCAAAAGTCATAAAATTCTATTTCACCAATTCAGTCTCATGTACTTTATTTTCTGTTGTGGTTCGATTTTCCTGATTAAATTTGGGATATAATATTCAACTCCAGACTTGTCCCTAATCCTAATCCTAGGGACAAGTCTGGAGTTGAATATTATATTAGGGACATTTTCTTAGTTTTTGAACTCTTATTTCTGTGTATCTGTATTTAATTTTCCTGATATAGCACTCCCTTGAGAACTTCTTGGAGATCTGGTCTGGTGCTGGTAAATTCTTTTTTTTTTTTTAAGTTTTTTTTTTTTAGAGATTTTTTTTGCTATAGGGCGCATGCGCTCGCCAGACAGACAGAGAGAGACATAGAGACAGAAAGCGAGAAATCACCCCCAGGGGGGATGGTCACGCCGCAATCCCTTCTCCTCCATTCTCCTCTCGGGATCTTGGGCACGCATGCACATGCGCCCGGCGTGAGTTTTAAGCCACCGGGTCCGGGACTCGAACCGCAGTCGACTACGTGGGAGTCCAGCGACATAGCCA